>CM052356.1:1685251-2885251 GCA_028551475.1 Casuarina equisetifolia
CCCAAGCTAGTCTACCCTAAGCCCAAATACTTATAAGTGATGCACTTAACCAGTTAAGTCTAGCCACAATAATTAGAATTGATTTCTAAATAGTCTTTTCCATGGACAACTAATAGAATTTACTACTTTTGACTATTTTGGAAACCTATGCTAGCATTTATGATGTAATTACTTGTCTTTGACTAGCATCTTGGAAATAGGAGAATCTCTCCTTATAAATAGCTACCCTCTTATGTAGTTAAGTCAGCTTATGAGTTATGAGATCAAGTTAAAGGTTTGGCTTTCTTTCCAAGTTTTGTACCTTTTTGGCTTATTCCTAAAGTGGTGAATGTTATTGCTCTATATCTCTTTGGAGTTACTTCCATTATAGTGGTGAGTGTCTATCCTTGAATTCTAAGGTGACAAGTAATCTATATCCTTAGTTTTCAAAGATAAATTTATTCTTTATGTTGGTTGCTATCATTGTGCTTGCCATCTTGAAGTCCTTAAGGTGAATGAAATGGATCAACATGAGATGGAAATGGATGAGATAAGGAGACAAATTGAAGAGTTTTAAGTAGAATTGGTGTGTTTCCAAACATGAAAAGGTTATAATTCTTGTTTTAGATCTAACAAAAGCCTTCACTCTTGAGTTGGAGAGGATAAGAATCCTTTTTATTGATTTACCAATGAAGACTTTGATGATAGTCAATGATTTCTTAATGTCAAAGTTGAAATTCCAGAATTTGAAGGGAGAATGGAGCTTGACGAATTCCTAAATTGGCTTCATACAGTTGAACGAGCATTTTCCATTAAGGATTATTCTAAAGATTACTAAGTCCATTAAGAACAATATTTTGACCATGACTCTTGGTTTCACACTCATTAATGACCATGTTTACCATTCCATTTGCAATATCTTCTCAAGTCATGGTTGTGTATTAAGCTTAGTCCCTGATAAGAAATAAATGAATGGATCTAACTAATCTCATTGAAGTAGGAAAACCCTAACATAAGTAGAAGAAACAAGAATACAAGCAATGTTGAAAGTAAGAAAGACCATATCAAAGAGGCAAGCATGAAATATTGCTCAAGATAAAGATGTTTTCTTATGAAATCACCTCCATAGGTAGTGATTGATCATTTAGGAATGGGTTTTAAGATGGCAAAAATAAAAAAGAATAGTATTGTTGGGTTTTATGGCTTACCAAGAAAAGGGAGTTGAATTGGTTTTAAGTCTAGATTAGAATCTTTTTTTTTCCTTTCTAAATTGTTCTAAGATGTTGTCAAACAAGATCTCATAAAAATTTGATAAATCAAAGCACAAGAGATATGACACACAAGTTTACCACGGTGGTTCAACACTCAATCCTTAAGCCCTATATCTACCCTCTTCTTCTTCAACTCAACGAGTTGAAATCCATTTTACTTCAACCTAGGAGAAATCCTCTCCTACACCTCATAACTCCTCAACAAGGAGTTAATTCATCCATAGTTACAAAGTTTAGGTTGAACCAACCTTAGTACATTAAGCAAATCCTCAAATGTGTAATGTAAGTGAGGAATAGTGCTTCTTAAAGAGCTAATTAAAGATATACAAACTTAGTTCAAGCTCTAATCACGAAACTCCCAATTTTAAGAGTTAAGGTTTCATATTTACAAAAAGGTTTATGTGCATATGATAATTAAAGCTTAATCATCACATAAACAACTTAATCTAACAATGAATATTCATAAGAATATTAATTTAAAGGAATATTACCAAGATATAAAGTAGCTTCACAATTCAATGAAAAGAGTAGTTAAATTTGAGATCTTTTGTAGGACTTAAGCATCAAGTCAATTCTTCTCAAAGTATAATATATATCTTTCTAAAAAATTAACCCAGAATCTCAAAAGAATGTCTTATTATATAGGATTCAAAGACTTCAAGCTCTCTAGGGTTTTGGTTCAAACTTAAACTTCCCGTTAGGATCTTCCCATTAAGATTTGACATAATATCCATCATACAACAATAGAAAAGGTGATTGATGCAATAAATAGCCATTCTTACATATGGATCACCTCAATAATCTTCTCGTTAAAGAGTCGACAATAGAGAGAGATGAGAGAGTAGGTCGGCAAAGAGGCTTAGGGCTTTAATTGGCTGTTTGCTCAATTAAGAGCTTTTCGCCCTTAATAGTAAGCGAAACAGCAACATATCACTTATTGGTTAAATAGCCCTTAATACCTAGGCTTGGGCAAGACTTAGTGGTCTAGTGCAACTCGATCCTGTAGGCTTGTGCAACTCGGTCCTGTAGGCTTATGCAACTCAATCCAGTAGGCTTATGTAGCTCGGTCCAATAGGCTTGATTTAGCCTATTGAAGTAGGCTTGGTCTAGCAAGCTTGGTTTTGCCTTATAATAAGTTTGGTCCAGCAAGCTTGGTTCAACCTTATGCAATCACCCTGTAATATAATCTTTACTCTTTTTTCAATGTGTACCTATAAGTACATAAAAGCAAGTATCATTTTTTCTTTAAATATATATATATTTTAAAACATCACCCATATAAGATATTTCTTAAGGTCACTTCATAAAGATGTTTTATAAAAAAAAATGTAGGAACTCGACTACTTTATAATATCATTGATTGATATTAAAATTTGTATACCTTTTACTTTCTATGATTTTTTTTGTACATATGAAAAATATTTTTCAAAAAATAATTCATAAATAGATTTTGTCACAACAAAACCCTTATTTTCCAATAATCTCTTCTTTTTTTATGATGACAAAATTATCATAATAGTTTAGCACATGTCATCAAGCAATGTGAGTAAGATATAACATGAACATGTTTTTCATGAAGGTATGTGCTAAAGTTTGCAAAAACTAATCATAGCATAGTTAAGTTCATGACATTCAGTATTCAACATGCATATCATGTGATCAACAATCAAGTTCTATGCATATGCATATTCTAACATTGTAAAACATATAAGTTTTTTTTTTTTAAAAAAAAAAAAGGTGTTAGAGAAATATCCCACATTTTGCACTTCAAAGTTAGAAATGGGACTAACATGTGCACTATTCTCTCCCCTTTTTGTAATAAGCAAAAAGACTAATAGATATAGGCAAGTAATTAGGTGTAAAGAGTAAGAATGAACCAAGAGAAGGATAAATTTAGAAAACTAAGGATATGGCTGGATTCTAAGCCGAGCAGCTCCCTTTCAAACTAAGCAGGTGGATTGAACAATAAAAGAACAAAAATATTGCATAAATACTAAATAGAAGGTTTAAACATTTTCAAACACTAACATTCCAAACTCCCTTCAGAGAGTATAAAACCTTTCTTTATGTAAAGGTTTGGTTAGGATATTAGCAATTTATTGATCAGTGCATACAAATTTAAGCACAACATCACATTTTTTAACATGATCCCTAATGAAATGATGTCTAATTTCTATATGCTTAGTTTTAGAGTGTTGTATGGTATTCTTAGTAAGATTAATTGCACTAGTGTTGTCACATCTTAATAGAACTTTCTATGATGATATACCATAATCTCTAATTGTTGTTTCATCCATAAGATTTTAGCATAACTACTAGCCGCAACTATATACTCGGCTTTTGTAAAGGAAAGAGCTACACAATTTTGTTTCTTGGAATGCCAAGAGACAAGCATGTTTTTGAGATAGTGACATCCAGCACTCGTATTTTTCCTATCTAATTTACAGCCAGCATAGTCAAAATCACTAAAGGCATGCAAATTCAATGTTGTATCTCTAGGGTACTAGATCTCTAAAGAAACTGTGCCTCTAAGGTATCTAAAGATTCTTTCAACAGTTATTAAGTATTGTTCTTTAAGGTTAGACTAGTACCTAGAACACAAGCATACACTAAACATAATATCAGGTCTAAATGAAGTCAAATACAACAAAGAACCAATCATTCCATGATATGATTTAGTGTCTACACTAATTCCATTTTCATCATCTAATAGTGATAAAGAAGTGCTCATAGGTGTGTTCATTAGTTTAAAGTCATGCATCTTACACTTCTTAAGCAATTCATTTGTATTTCGTTTAACTTATGAAGGTTTCTTTGTTTGTTTGTTTGTTTAATTTGCAAACCAAGAAAGTATGTTAATTCACACATCATACTCATTTCAAATTCACTTTGCATGCATGCAACAAATTCTTCACATAGCATATAGTTTGTAGAACTAAACACAATATCATCAACATATATTTGAACAATTAAAATTTATGTTTCTTTGCTCTTTATGAATAAAGTGTTATCTACTTTTCTTTTCCTAAAACCATTATCAATTAAGAAGGTACTTAGTTTATCATACCATGCCCATAGAGCTTGTTTCAAACCTTATAAAGCTTTTGAAAGTTTAAAAACATAATTTGGATGAATCAGATCCTCAAATTTGGGTGGTTGTTTAACACACCTCTTCCTTTACAATACCATTTAAGAATGTACTTTTCACATCCATTTAAAACAAGGTAAAGTTCATACAACAAACAAAGGTAAGCAAGATTCTAAATGCTTCTAACCTAGCTATTGGTGCAAAAGTTTCATCATAGTCAATCTTTTCTTCTTGACTATATCCTTGTACTACTAGTCTAGCCTTATTCCTAGTAATGATACCATTTTCATCTAATTAATTTCTAAACACCCATTTTATGCCTATAACCGGATGATCATTTGGTCTAGGAACTAGGTTCCAAACCTTGCTTCTCTCAAATTGGTTTAATTCCTCTTGTATAGCAAGAAACCAATTTTCATTCTCAAGAGCCTCATCTACTTTCTTTGGCTCTACTTGGGATAGGAAAGCTTGATGTTCACAAGTGTTGTGAATTTGTGACCTTGCACTAACTCTAACATTAGGATCTCCTATGATATGGTCTTGATCTACTTCACCTCTTACTCTAGGAAAGGAAGAATCCTTAGTCTCGGACTCCCTCTCAACTTTAGCCATATTTGGAACATACTTAGAGCTAATGTTTTCTTTGGTTTCTAGAGTATCTTAATAGTCATCTTCAAACTTAATATGAATTGACTTTTCTATAACTAGGGTTCATTTATTGAACATCCTATATGCCTTACTTGTATGAGAGTATCCAAGAAAGATTGTTTCATCACTTTTGGAATCAATCTTTCCAACTGATTCTTTTCCATGATTTAAAACAAAACATTTACTACAAAAAACATGAAAATAAAATATGTTTGGTTTTCTTCCAAAGAATAGTTCAAAAGGTGTCTTTTTCAAATTTGACCTTAAGATAGCACGATTTGAAATATAACAAGCTGTGCTTACAACTTCTCTCCAAAAATGTTTAGGAAGGTTATACTCACACATCATAGTCCTAACCATTTCTTAAAGAGTTCTATTTTTCCTTTCAACAATGACATTTTGTTGTGGTGTTCTAAGTGCTAAAACGTTATGTGAAATGCCATGTTCTAAACAAAATCTTTTAAATGATTGGGTTTCAAATTCACTACCATGATCAATTCTTATTTTTACAATTGAAAGATCTTTTTCATTTTGGACCATTTTGTAAAATTCAACAAACTTCTCAAATGTCTCATCCTTTCTAGAAAGTAAATATGTCCATGTGAATCTAGAATAGTCATCTACAATGACTAAGACATAATATTTACTATTTAAAGTTGATGTTCTCATAGGCCCGAAAAGTTCCATGTGTAGTATCTTTAATGGTCTAGATGTATTCACTACAAGCTTCGACTTAAAGTTGTTTTGTGTATGTTTACCCTTAATACATGCTTCACACAATCTATCATGATTAAACTCTAGAGATGGAAGACTTTTAACTAGGTTATACTTATATAACCTTTTTATTAAGCCTAGACCCACTTGTCCTAGCTTTCTATGCCATAACCAAGCATCCACATTTTTATTCACAACAAGGCATGTTTGTTCAACATTTAATTCACTCAAATCAAGCACATAGATGTTATCTTTCCTATTTCCAACAATCTTCATATCATGCTCAATATACTCAACAAGACAATTTTCTTTTCCAAATTTTATCTTGAATCCTTTATCACATAATTGACTCGTGCTTAGATTAAATTTCAGTTCATCTACAAATAAAACCTCGGATATAAGTAAAGTATTAGAGTTACCTATGGTTCCCATGCCTTTTATCCTTCCTTTGAAGTTATGAAGTAGGCTTGGTCCAGTAAGCTCAGTTCAACCCTATGCAATCACCTTGTAATATAATCTTTGCCCCTTTTTTATTTTTATTTTTTTTATGAATATGTGAGTTTATTCATCAAAGAATAAAAAAATACAAAAGCTTAGGGCCATACCCCAGTATTTCAATTCATCTAAGAGAAAATAGAATGTAGAATTCTCCAATTATGACATAATAAAACATTCGCTTGAGAGAATTTAATGTTCCTAAATAGAATGCTCTTCCACGAACTACTTTCCTACTTCTAGCTAACAAAATTGGTATATCAATAGTCTTATTTTGAAAACATCTATGATTACATTTAAACCATATACAATAAAGACATGCTAAGAAAGAAAGTTTAAGAAGCTTTACAGCCAAATCTTTTCTCTTAGTTGCTTTAATCATCCATTGCAATTTAGAATTCCAATCATTGATGTCCTTACAAAGGCCTTGTTATGCTAGAATACTTCTCCAAATCTAGTGAGTCCAAGTATACTGAAAAAACAAGTGTGATCTACTTTCATATTAAGAGCCACAGAAATTACAATCCATATCAATTAAGGGGAGTCATCAAAAAACCACTTTTGCTATAGGAAGTTTGTCCCTATATATGAGCCAACCAATGAAATTATGTTTGCTGATTACTTTTGACTATATTAAATTATACTATTCAACCTCAGTATTCACTTGACGCAATTCTTTCTATATTTCTTTATAACAATAAGAATGTTTAGAAAGTATAGAGGTGAGAGTTTGTTGTAACTTTAGAAGATCTCTCCAACTCCATGTCATATTTCCTTTGATGTTAAGATACATAATTGAAGTTCTCCTACATTTAGTACTATGAATCCATTTACTCCATAAGGATGAACTTGGAAAATTAATGAGATTCCAGAGTGACTACCCCAACAAAACCTTATTCCATATTTTAAGGTCTAGTAGTCCAAGACCTCATTCTTTTTTAGGTGAATAAATAACTTGCCAAGCAACCTTATAAGTTTTATGGTCTTCTGAATTTCCTACCTAAAAAAAGTGCTTAATCTTCTTCTTAATCTCATAAATGGTTTGTTTTGGGAGAAGGAACATTTGCATCCAAAAGGTACAAATAGAAGTAAGAATTGATTTTGTCAATTGTAATCATCCAACATAGCTTAGACTTCTCATTCCCCATCCATCAATTCTTGTCATGATTTTCTTTGTCAAAACTTTACAATCAATGTAAGTAAGCCTTTTTGTAATAAGAGGAACACCAAGATACCTAATAAGAAGTTTTTCTTTGAAGAAGGGAATGTGATCTAGTATCAAAAGCTTTTCTTGTTCAGTAAGCCCTGAAAAAAAAAAATGACTTTTGCTAGGATTAAAATGTAAACCTATGAGTGTTACAAAGTCTTCCAAAGCATCAATAAAACATAATACTAAATTAATGTCTCCATGTGCAAATAAAAATAAGTCATCAACAAAGCAAAGGTGAGTGATTTTCTCTTTCTTGCAATGCCAATGATATTTAAAAGTAGTCGTAAAAGCTTTCTCCATAATTATCCTATTAAGAATCTCCATGACAAGGACAAATAAATAAGGGGACAAAGGATCTCCTTGCCTTAACCCATTAATGCCCTCAAAATAACCAACATGCTCACCATTGAAGTTCACAAAGAATCTAGTAGTAGTAATGCATTGGCTAATCAAATCAAGTAAAGTTTGAGGAGTATGAATAGCTTAGAGAACACCTAATATTGCATCCCATTTAACCATGTCATAAGCTTTCATAAGATCAATCTTAATGGCAACACGCTTTCCTTTATCTCCTTTATGATAGTTATGAAGTAATTCTTGACAAAGCATAACATTTTCAGATATTTAACAACCCCTAATAAAAGTAGTTTGGTTTTGGCTAATCACCACAAGGAGAATGAGGCTTATCCTTTCCATAAGTAGTTTAGAGATCACTTTACATAACACATTACAACAAGCAATTGACAGAAAATCTTTCATGCAACTTGGATTAAAGTAGCATTAATAGCTTTTAGTAATTTCTTCAATGAGAAAAAATCTAGCACTGCATCTTCTATGTTATGACTGATAATAGGCTAAGCTTTCTTATAAAATAAACTATTGTAACCATTAGGACCAAGAGCTTTGAAATCATGAAATCCCCAAATAACTCTCATCACATATGATTGTTTAAAAGCAAGTAAATTCAACAGTTCATTCACATTCTCATGGAATAAGGAAGAGTACCTTTTAGTGAAAAAGTTATTAGCAAGAGAACTTCCAAGTACAATTTCATAATATGTAATGATAGCTTTACGCAAGGCATCATCATCATAAATAGTAGATCCATCCTCTTGTATTGGATGAGTGATTTTATTCGGAGCTCTTCTATGCATCAAAGATGAAAAGAACATTTTACTATTATTATCACCTCTTTTAGCCAAAGATTCTTTGATTTTTGTTTTAAAAGGATTTCTTCATGTTTACTTAATGCAATTAGTTGCTCCATTTTAAGTTTTTCCTCAGAATGCATATTTGTATCAAAGGGAACAAGTTATAGATTGAGTTGAACTTGCTGTAATTGTTCTCTAGCAACCTTTACCTTTTGATGCAAATCACCAAATTAAGCATAATTAAGCTTTCTAAGTTGCACCTTTAATGCCTTTAGCTTCTTCATAACTTTGAACATTTTGGTACCATTGACTTCTTGTTGCCAAACATAATTAACATTTTCCATAAAATCAAGACTATCCATCCAAAAATTAAAGAATCTAAAATGAGCTTTTTCCTTTTGTGAGTTATATCTGACTTAACTAAGGAAAAAGAATGATCCGATACCAAAGGAGGCAAGAACTCAATCAAAACTTTATCAAATTTGAGAATCCCTTCTGTGTTTAGTAATGCTCTATCAATCTTGCTAGCTCTGAGATTTTGGGTTAAGCTTTTATTCAACCAAGTGAAAAAAGAACCAATAAAAGGGGATTCCACCAATCCTAGTTTCCCAATCATATCATTAGATCCTCCATGCCCCTCGTCCATCTAACATTTAGGCCAATATGCTTATTTACATGCTGGATTTCATTAAAATTGCCCATCAATAGCCATAGAATATTTACAATATTTTGAGAAAAGAAAAGCTCAATATTTGCCCATAACTCCCTACGTTCAGATTCTGAGTTGCTTGCATAGATAACAGATAAAAAGAAATGTGGTAAACCTAACTTATCGATATGGTAATGAATAACTTGAGATGAAGTTACTTAAATTGAAAGTTATAACTTAGATGATTTTCATAAAATCCATATTCTTCCAACATGAGAATGCAAGTAATTATGAAAGTAATTCCAACCAGTAAACATATTATTTAGGAAAAAAATTTCACTTTCTTCTTTTACTCTATGCTCTATCAAAATGATAACATGTGGGACTTGAGATAATACAAAATTAACAACTTCTATTTGTTTGGGGCATTTATTGAGGCCCCTCACATTCTAAGATAAGATATTCATTGATCTAGAGGCTTTTCCCCCTTCTCTACTGCATCAAAATTATCAAGAAGATCCAAAAGCTCATTATAAGTGGTCTGATTTCCATTAGCAAGCTGAGCAAACCTGTTTTTTAAGATAATTACACAATCATTGTACTTCTTCTTTCCAAGAGCTTTCTTCTTACTAGAAATAAGAATAAATTCTGAGTTTGTATTATTTCCTTGAGAGAGAGAAGTAGCAACACTAAGCTTAATAACAATAGCTTAAGCAATACCATTGTCCTTAATTGCTTGAGTATTCTGATTCTTTAATGTTGTAGCTGAGACTTGAACATCTCCTTTTTTATTTACCTACAATACTGGTACTTAGGAAGGGCCCACACCCTTTTTGGGGATCCATATATTTTTCTTGATAGTGCAATCTTTATGACCAAAGCAATTGCATTTCTTACACATAGGAGATATCCAACCATATTCTACAGTAATCTCAAAAACCTCATTATTACCCATATCAACATTAAAATTTTGAGAAAACTCACTATCAATATCCATTAGAATACAAACTTTGGCATATGATAATTGAAGCTTTTATTTAGTAGCTTTGTCCATGTATAAAGGTTTACCCAGCACACTACTAACATGGCTCGTACCGAGCTTATTCCATAAAGCATGAGGAACATTAAACAATTTAACCCAAATGGAAACAACAGATATTTTAGCCTTTTCTAATATGATACAAGGATGCCATTTTTTGTAGAAACAAGGGTTTACCAGCTATGTCCCATACTCCAATTTCCATTACTTCTTCTAACATCTGAATATTAGAAAACCAAAAGAAAAAGAAGCCATCCTCAATAGCAATAATATCTAGTAAGTTATCTTTACCCCACAACTTTTCAACAATTCCTTTCACTGCATAATACAAAGTATTGGCATTCAAAAAATAACCCATAAAACAATTTGCAAAATGACTTTTACCTTCCTCAATTTCTTCTGGAGAAGGTTTTACAATAATTCTCTTTCCCTTCTCAGTAAGGGGTAGGTAATCTAATTTAGCTGTTTGATTTATTGTTCTTATGGCTATTTGTTTCCAAGGCATGCCAACATTACTCACAGATACAATAGATTGTAAGCTATCCACATTAGGTATCACTCCTTGCTTTTGACTCTACCTTATGTTGTCTATTTTATCACTTATAGCAACTGATTTCAAGACATCCAATGGTTCCAATATAGTCCCTTCATTGCATGATTGAGGTATAACCATTCCAATTTCCACCTTAGATTTTTAAGATGTAGTTCGCATTTTCCCACTTCTAGCTCCTGACATTAGACTTGAGCCAAGGGAGCTAAGAGCTCGTCTTCGAGTAGAGACAAGTTATGAACAAATTCAATTGACAACTTTTACCATATGCTAAGACCTTGAGAGAGTGTAATTGATGTTTGAAGGTAAGAGCAATGGAACCTTCATTCATCGTCTCCCACATGTAAGGCCACTAGCAAGGTTTAATCTAGTACATGTGTGTTTAAAAGAGAGAGGCTATTATGAAAAGTGAGATGCGAGAAAGCTTGGGGAAAATTTGGAAAAAGAAAATGGAAAAGGGGAAGAGAGAGGTGGAAAGGAAGGGAGATGGTAGGGACGGGAGGGGTGGGGGAAGAAAATTCTATAACAAAAAGAAAATGGGGAGATTGGCCATTGGGGAAAAGGTGGAGAGAGGAAAGAGAAAGAGGTAGGAGGGGGATGGGAGAGGGTTTGGGCTAACAAGATTCGGAGAGCACCTCAATAGTGGTGAAGGCTCTAGTGGCTGATTTTTCGGCTAAAGGGGTGCCGACAACAGGTTTGGGTTTGGGGAATCTGGGTGTTAGCGGGGAAAAGGTTTCTCGAGTCTTTATCCCTTTTTCAATGTGTACCTATATATATATATTTAAACATCAACCATATAAGATATTTCTCAAGGTCACTTTATAAAGATGTTTTGTAAAAAAATGTAGGAATCAGGCTACTTTATAATATCATTGTTTAATATTATAATTTATACACCTTTTACTTCCTATGATTTTCTTTTGTATATATGAAAAATATTTTTCAAGAAATAATTCACAAATAGATTTTATCACAGACAAACCCTTATTTTCCAACAAGTATATGTTTGGCAAGAAAAGTTTGTGGAGAAAATACATAGTACAAACAAGACTCCTAATTTAATGAAAAAGGAAGTGATGACACTATGTGGAAATAAGATAAACATGAATAGTAAGCTTGCTAAGGTTGGAGCTTTGGCAATCTTTTGGTCAAATGCACGTGTTTCTTAGTCTTGTTGAAATGTTCCTTTCTCTAATTATAAGATTTAGGGAACATTACTTTAATCCTTGTCCCATGATTTGGTTCATTTATGCTTTTTTGACCTTTTCGCTTTGGTTAATGCTTAGGAAATTAGGAATTGGCCTTTAATTGCTCTTCTACATCTTGTGGAAAGGGGAAAGAGTTCTTAGAGGAAGATATATAAGTTTTATTCATGGGGATGGAGTTCATGATTTGATAATTATTAGTGGTATCTATAAGAATTTGTACCATTACTTATGACACCTATCGTAAAACAGTTAGAGAATCTCTTGTTTTATGAATCATCTAAATTACTTAATGACTAATGATAAGAGAACCTTCTATCATACATGAGGTGTTGCACAATAAAGCAGGCTCATTTAAAGGTGTGCTAATGTCTCATTCTTTTATTTCAGTGAATGTAACTACTAAAATTTAAAAATACATAGCATTGCATTGCATAATAATAAAAGACATGTCTCTAACTTGCATACTTTTGTTACATAGTAATGTAAAATCAACTTAGAACTACGTGAATATCTAATATCTTATTTTGAATCATTTTTACTCTTCTCCCCGATCAAAGTAAAGAGGGAGGAATGCTATTGGTATGTAATACCTTATTTTGAATAATATTTTGGTTATTAGATCTTACAATGATTTTGTTTAGATGAACATTACTAGAGTCTTCCTTGCAATTATTAATGGTGAAATGGGTTTTTGTACAAGCATGGTGCTATAAAGTTAATCCCATCACTATAATTTCCACTAATACTAATGAACACTTGTTTGGTTTATATTTTAAAAGCAATTCCCTAGAAAGGATGATCTTCCTAAATTCTTTATGGAAAGAAGGCTAGTTGGGGACACTTTTTAATCAATTAAAAAAATTTGTTTTCTTTTTTATTTTTATATTTTGACCAGTATCATATTTTCTTTGTTATTTAGTTCTTAATAGAAGGAAATTTTCATCTTTTTTTATTCCATAGGTGCTAAAATTAAAAGTATTCATTTTTTTTTTTTAGTTTAGAAAAGGAACAATAGTTCTCGCCTTGGTTATATTATAATTACGCAAAAGATAAAATAAAGAGGAATTTCTCTCCTTCTTAACTCTTCGTCTTTAGTAAAGTCCAATGTTACCTCCAAGTGCATAATTCTTTTTTTTTAATCTTGTTTCCTATTAGACTATCATATCATTAAAAAATAGGGAATCATTGATGTTGGTCAACAAAAAATCCATTAACCAACAATGCAATGAAAAAATTGTTAAGTTGTTAATGTTTGGAACTTCTCATGCATAAGTGTTGGTATTTGCAGTCATATAAAAGAGTTTAGATATTCTTTTTATTGAGTTAACTTTTTAGGTATATTCCATAGCAAATGATATCAAAGTCAAACTACAATATAACCTAGTGACTTACAACTATTATTCCATAATATGAAATCTATAGTAAAATCCCACTCATATTAAAGGTGATGCAAATTTGATGCAAGAGAATGTCATTAACCCTCCCACATCAAGAAGATAAGTGAAAGTTTTTAGTCATAGAAAGAGGTCTCACCATTATTCCAATTTGGTTAACATTTTAGGTTGTAACTCATACTTGTAACATTAAAATTCTAAGTTCAACACCCCAATTGTCTTTTATTTTAAAACAATGTTGGTCAACAACTTACGTTATTCTTGAACTAACATGTACTTAAGGTAGACATACACGGCTTTGAAACAAGTTTTTGGAAGATTTCTAATGAGTCAAAAAAAAATTGATTAGGATGAAATTGGTAATTAGGATTCAATTTTGGGTTATTGATGCAAAAAATGTATGTCAATTTTGTGTATTTAGTGGTGGCAACAATGAACTTAGTTTAATAAAATTAGTAGATATATGTCATAATAAATAAATTTGTAATAATTGAAAAATAAATTTGTTGTCATTTATTTTATATATCTCAAAATTTTAATACAAAATAATTCAATCAATCAATCCTTTGTTTCAAAAGCAATATTTAAGAAGTTTCAAAACTTCTATAGATACTTAATCTAGTTTACAAGCCTTATGTCATTCATTGATGAAATTATACAGTAACAATAATGGTAGTGTTCTTTAAGCTTTGATCTTTAAATATTTTTTTATTCTATTAGTTCTTAAAATGGTAGAACATAACTTTAAAGAATTGTTGTAAAACTCTTACTTTTTGCTACTTTAATCGACAAAGTAAACTTGCAACTCAAACATAATTATGATCTCTCCTATTTTTAATGAACTTGGATATCCTCGACAGGTTGTGAGATATGCCGAAGAAGGAGAGACCGGACAGGGAGGCCCATGAGCTCCGGCTTCATCTCTAAGCCCAACCGTACAAAACAAATCCGATTAAAATGAGGCGCATTAAATTCCCGTCGACCATTTCTTTATATTATTCAAGCAGCTGGGATTGGATTGCGAAAGAGAGGTCTGGACCTTTCGCTATTGGAGGTTCGAGTGGCGGTGCATTTTGTACGCTTCTGAGACCCTTACTGACCCACGAAGCTCGACCCACCCACCGATTCTCCGGCGACGCAGGCCGGTCGGTCAAGATTACGGATCAAAAGTTTCTGGTAAAGCACTTTCGGGGTTCTCTGAAGTCACCGCGATGGTGACCAATGACTATAGCACCGTGAGTGGCAACGGGTACAGCAAGATGGAGGACGAGTATATTCGGAGGCACCACAGCCATGAGATCAACGAGCACCAGTGTAGCAAGTCGCTCATCAAGCACATCAAGGCCCCTATTAATCTCGTGAGCTCCACCTCTTTCTATGATACAGTTTTTAGTCGTATCGTTTCTCTTTTGCTCTCTGTTTTCGATTGTTTTTCTGATTTGGCTAAGGCCCACTTGCAGATCCAAGGGCATTTTGAGTTATTTTTCTGGGGTTTATGCTCATAAGGTTCTAGTGTTGATGTTTGTTGTTCTTTTTAGTTCGATATTGCTTTCCATCTGCTTATTTAGCTAGAAATGTGGAAGATACACTAACTTGCATACTGTTATTGGACAATTGGTGGGTTTTATTTGTAAAAGTCTAGTTGATCTTTGGTATGGTAAAAAATTGAAACTTGTTTGGAGAGATTTGATTGAAAGAATGACATGGTCTAGTTTTAGCAACTGAAGAAAGATACAATGATATTTATATGCTAGTTCTTGGAAGTCGAGAAGGGGTCCAGTGATGTTTCTTATTGATTAATTGTTGGTCATTCGACAACAGGTTTGGTCTTTAGTGAGGAGGTTTGATCAGCCGCAGAAATACAAGCCATTTGTTAGTAGGTGCATTGTGCAGGGTGACCTTCAGATCGGGAGCGTTAGAGAAGTGAATGTTAAGTCGGGATTGCCTGCCACAACAAGCACTGAACGGTTGGAGCATCTGGATGATGAAGAGCATATCTTTAGCATGAGAATCGTTGGAGGGGATCACAGGCTGAAGGTATAAAGTCCACGTACTTTTCCTTTACTTATTGCCTCCTATGCCAGTGGTGAATTGGGTCATAGTTCTTGAAATACGAGAGCTGTTTTATGCAGTCTATGAGACAAATTCCTTACCTAATGGTGGTTGAAGTGTCAGTGTCTTTCTATACTTTGGCTAGAGTCGACTTGGTTTTGTGTTTGTTCTTTGTTTGATATGGTTGGAATGTGTGGATGCATTTCTGGTTTGCCCCACAGTGTATTTTGGTGATTTGTGGACTAGCCCTGCAGTCTATGATTGCTATGTTAAAGGAATAGTAACGCACATTTATACTCTCAACTGATTGGTCGATGACCTTCAGTAAACGTGCAAGTTTCGCAGTCTCTACTGCAATGCGTCCAATGTTGTAAAAAGCTTAAAGAATCAAATGGGGTTTGACTATTGGGGTTGCCACTAAGAAATTGTTGAGTTAAGACAGGTTTGTGTTACAAGACCGTGCTTTTGTAAAAATATGGAGGATATTAAGAAGAGGGAAAAGAAAGGGAAAAATCTCCCTCTGAAAAATGAACTGTTTAGATTGACATTCACATAATTTATTCTTGAAATTTCATACTCATGCTCTTCGTTCTATAAGGCTTACCTCAGAATACAATGAGAATTTGTAATTCATCTGGTGCCCCCACAGTGCTTTTATGCTTATATTTATTTACTGAGTGAATTATCGTACTTGATGAAAAATAAAAGAAGGTAGTCTTTGTCTTATGAAATGGAGGTTTTGCTGCCATGGAACGGCTTTCAAGATTTCTATGTTTGCTATATAAGTTGCTTTTTGTTTTCTTCTCCTTTTGATAGGCCTATTTACTACTTTCGCTTCAACTTTAATCTTTTTGTCCCTATTGTGTATTTGATGGATCTGTGCCATATGGCAAAACCATTCCACTTTCATGTTGTCTCCGGGATGTTCTGTTTATTCAATTGAATTAATCTTAGTATCTTTCGTCTTAGTTTCTTATGCATTTGTTGCGTGGGATGTTGTATACAACAGGCACTTTGTTCCAACTCTTTTCCCCCTCTTTCTTTGATTTTGCAGAATTACTCCTCCACCATTACCCTCCACCCGGAGATCATTGATGGGAGACCGGGGACATTGGCAATCGAGTCATTTGTGGTGGATGTGCCTGATGGGAATACTAAGGACGAAACATGCTACTTTGTTGAGGCCCTTATCAAATGCAACCTCAAATCACTGGCTGATGTCTCAGAGCATTTGGCTGTGCAGGACCAAACAGAACCCATTGACAGGATCTAAAGATGCGAGGATGAGTAGTAATGGGGAGTTTCTGAATGCTGTGAGTGGAAAATGTGAGGTGTTGGGTATCAGAAGCTTAGAGGCTTTGGTGTTCTGGAGGTGAGGTCAAGTTTATTTTCTTTATACTTAAAGCTCAATTTCTTCTTTCCTCTGTCAAATAATCTTGGGATATCATGTGTCTATATAGCCGTTGATCAATCTCATCATGGCATACAGATTTCCTGAAAGAAAAAACCAATTTAGCTTTCCTTTTGTTTGTGACTTCTTTCTCTTGGTAAATTTTGTCTCTGGCTTTCTTGTTTAAAAATAAATGAGACATGTAATGATCTCTGATTGTAAATATCTATGTTTGGCAGGAAAGTGATGTTCCTACTCTTTGTTTAACGTCTTTACGTTGGTAAAGGTTGCTAGTTCTTGGTAGCACACTTGTAGGAGCAAAATGTTCTCATCTTTCCAGTACATACTAGAAGTGGGTTTAAGAAGATAAGCATGCAGTCTATTGTTGGGGACCTTTTGCTCCTGCAGTGGCTACCATTTTCAAACACCACCTAAACCCACCTCACAAAATACCTATTTGGATCTCCAAGTCCTAGTCATGACCAAAGATAAGGTTGACTGGTCTCATGAATAAAATGTGTTTCCACACCTTGGCAGTGGATAAGGATGTCATGACCATCATCTGACTGAGATCTTAACGATTCCATTCCCATGATTCTCTTCTAGATGAGATAACAAATCCTTCTCGGGCGGTTGAAAGAGGGCCCTTTACCTACTTTTACCACACTTAACTAAGAACATTCAAGATTTACGTAGTTCAGGATAAATCAGTCTCTTTCTAATTGGTAAATTATATTTTCATCATTATTCTTAACAGTTACTTGCCTGAAAGTGTGAGGATCGAGCGATAGAACGTGGAAAGGGAGATTCATAGAATGGAAGTAAAAGAGGTTCCTTTTTCTCCCACTAGTCCAGAGCTTATCTAGATGACGAAGTTTCCATGAGCTTTAGAATATAACAAAACCAACTTGTTGCTTGGCGCTATCGATATGGGACAAAATAGGGTTGGTGTTTGATGGGGATGGAAATTGGGTACTGATCTCAGAATCCCTTTTTTAAAGTCCAGCTTTCACACCCTGCGGATCGTGTTCTCTCTGCTGGTGATGGCAACGGCCCATTGATCATGCATTTGGATCGGTAATTCTAATGTTAAGTAAACAGGAGCTTGGGCTATACGGTGTCAAACTCAAGGTTTAACTTGTTTAGATTTTACAAGTAATTAACAACTCTCGCAAATTATGTGGTGTCAAACTCAATATTTAACTTGTTGAGATTTTATAAGTAATTAACAACCCTCGCAATTCAGTGGTATGAATTACAAATCTTATTGATAGAAGATGCTTAATATATTCAAAATCTTATTTTAGCCATTTCTTCTCCATTTTCTTTCAAATCTTGACATGGATCTAATGAAATTTACAAACTTAGCAATAAAACCACTTATTTGTTAACATATTTCATTGTCTGTTACCTTAAACTTTTGGTTGCGCCGTGGAATTATTTAACAAAGATGATGTACTAGTGGTCGATTTGATGATCATAAAGACACTCCGTGTAAAGAGATTTGATTCCTTAAAACCCTCAAATTTCTTTGAACCATACTTTTTGTTATAAATTTAGTACTCAATTGTAACATTGGCCTTTCATTGTTTATAAGCTTTTTTATTAGATTAAGTTTCCGTGTAATACTCCATTGATGACCTCAGGAATAATAATTTTGAAAAGCATCTTGTTCAATTAAAATGACCGATCCAAAAAGTGGAAACCAATTAACATTAATTACTTCTTGTAGTTGTCCAAATACGTCATAGGTTATTTTAAAGTGTCTTATCACCTTTATGGACTCTTTCTTGTGATTGATTGACAAATTAACGTTAACTACTTCTTGTAATTGTTCAAATATGTCAAAGGTTATTTTAAAGTGTCTTATCATCTTTTACATACATTTTCGAGTGATTGATTGACATTTTTTCTAACTAGAGAGCGGTGGGCAACAAGTTTTTAAAAGTTGGCTAAAACAAATGAGCTTTTTGCTAAATGAATTTGTATTTTAAAGAAAGAAAATTAATTACTTATTTAGTGAATTTAAAAACAAAATAAAATATTAAATTATTCTCTTAAAAAATTAAAGAAATATTTTTCATATCTAATAAGTATTAAGAACTTAAACACCAATACTAATCTTATTTATCATAAATAGTGCGCATAACTTCTATAATTTTTTAATTAAATAAAGACAAAACTTGACATATGCTATTTAAAGCATCAAGATTAAAATGGAACATTCATATCTTGTTAAAAGGTACATTAGGCAGGACATAAAACCTAATTCATAAAAATAATTTATGTGATGCTTGGGTAAGATACAAATAATGCAAAACATACAAGTCATAAAGATCAACGTCTTAGCATAACACCTTTACACAATCAAGCTACACCTAAAGAAAAATTAGGAGATTCATATAATATATTATCGTATGAACAAAAGATTTGATAATATGTTGATTAAAGGTGCATATTTTTAGCCCATTAAAGAGACTCCAAAATTTTGTGGTGTTATCAATTGATATAGAAAACTAAAACTTTTTCCTAACTACACATTCTTGTCTTTAATTTTCTTGTCATTTTTATTCCCACCTCATCGCTTCTCTTTTAAATCAACAATTATAACTAAATCTATAATATTTTACTAAGAGTCTATTTAATGGGGAGTTCAACAATCCATGCAAATGTACATTCTCTAATATATCATACTAGTACTTTAATCAAATTATGTATTGCTAAGGAAGGATTATTTGGCAAAACTTATATGTATTATATGTCTTAGATTGATATAAACTTTTTAATAATAATATTAGAATTCATTTTTTATTAATACCCCTATAAATATGAATTAGTTCATAACCCATAAGTTGAAAATACACCTTGAAGTTTTGTATAATACAGTCTTACATGGTTAAAAAGATTCATCTTTCTTACTTTTTGATTTAATATGAGCTTTATGACATCAATTAATATAATACTAAATTTTTTATTTATCTCATAAGACATTTGAATCTTTGAAACAATAGTTTATTTTATCTTTGATATAAGTATTTATCTTCAGAAAAGGAAAAAGTATTCCTGCCACATAATGTGTTGTCGCCACCCAAATATCACAGCACTTTCATGGTTAGTGTACGTTGGCCCATGCCAGTGCACTCTGCTTTATTAGCTTCTTGATCGCCGTGTCGGCGCTCTTGCTATGCTCCACTCTCTCACTCTCGCTCTCACTGTGTAGACAAGGCTTCTTTGTGGAATTGTAGTGATTAGTTCCTCCATATCGGTCCCGGCGGTTCGGTGTTTCGTCGGAGCTCAATCTTGCAGGTTCTCTCTTTTCCAGTTCGATTCCCGTTGCGTAGTTCTAACTTTTAACGGTCTTAACCTTTGTTTTCAATTTTGTAGTGCAGATTAGTCTCCATTAACGCTTTGCTTTTGGAGCTTTCTCTTTGTTCCGTTTCCAGATCTACTGCACTCTTCCTTTTTCTCTCTTTTCTCGAAGATTCTAAACCAAATCTTGAAGTAATTTCGTCCTTTTCCAGTTGGAATCACTTTCATTTAGTCACGAATTCCAATTATTTCTCAACATTTCACCTCTCGAAAGACAGTCTCTTCGTTTTTGGACGATTGCATTCTTTATTCCTCTCGTTCTTCCCCAAATCTTGCCTAAAGGACTTTTTGTGCGTTTTCTCTTTGGCTTTTTCCGGCATTCCTTTACACAAACACATAAAATTCGCACAGCTTAAGTTTACGAAAATGCTTCGGTTCGTAGTCTTAGTTTTTCTCTGCTTCTCAATACTTGAGCCGATTCTCAACGCGGAAACGACAACTTGCTCGGGGACGGTACGGATGAGTTACCGGAACGACAAGATCTCGATCACGGACTTTGGCGGCGTCGGTGACGGACGGACGTTGAATACGAATGCGTTTCGAGAGGCGATATATCGGATTTACCACCTGAGAAGGAGAGGTGGCACGCTGCTTTATATACCGCCGGGGGTTTACTTAACGGAGAGCTTCAATCTTACTAGCCACATGACCCTCTACTTGGCTAGAGGTGCTGTTATCAAAGCTACTCAGGTAGTCATATTCTTGCTGATTTTCTTAATCGCAAAACTTGTGATTATGAAATTCCAGTTGTGTTACATTATTGCAATGCATTATTGAGGTTTTGATTTGCTTGGCCTAGCGAGAGTGATTGTGTAAAAGACAGTGGGGTTGAGAGACATTAACGATTTGTTGGTGGGTCGAGCCTTAAAAAGGAAATTAATATGGTGGGTCTGCTCTTGCATGGGTGCATGTGCATTCCATTTCCAATGGAAGCAAATGACTTAAAGGGACAGCTGGATATCTGGTTGTACTCTTGTCGTATTAATAAGGGGAATATTAATTATAGTATTGCTTGTCCATTATCCGAGGCGAATGCTTTATATCTTTTTGGTATCAAAGTATGTTTGTGTTATACAACCAGTTAGGCCAGAAATAATGCGCATGGCCTTATTAAAAGATATAAGGTGGGAACAGAATGTCGATTGCTGCAATTGTTGTCTGATTTTTCAATTTTTTGTGGCTGAAAAGTATGAGCTTTGAACATGAGTCCTCCCGAAAACTAGGCGTCTGTGTGAAGCCAGAAAGTCATGTAGTGGCCACAGAATGGGGTTTGCTGTCACATTGATAGGATAGTGGCTTTGTCAACTGCGTACATAGTTTTCTGGACAAGTTTGTTTTAATATTCAATTTCAAGTGGTGTTGTTTAATCTGCGTCTCATTTAGAGGATTTAAACATGTGTTGCTTATGATCTCCGTCTCTTTTAGAAGAAAACACATAACTGGGAAGGATAGTCTGCTTACATTTTTTGTAAAGTTGATGGGATAACTGGGTTTCTGGTTCAAGCAACTAGAAGCTCAAGTACTCAAACAGGAGGTTTATGCTAGTAGTAGCGTCAGTTATACTGTGCTTGTTCATCTACACAGTTCATTGGGATTCTCTATTCTGAATTTTGGTTTTATGTTATTCCACATTATTTGTTTATTCTAACTTCATGTGATAAATATAAGACAGCTTGAAGGATTGGGAGCAAAGAAAGTGAGAAGGACAAAGATTCGAGGAGGTTTGGCTTTGGAGGACTGTGTCCTCAGTATTAAGTTTAAACAGGGTTATTTTGATCGTATTAACTTGTTTTGATGCCAAATTGATAATAATTGTTTGTAGGTCACATAAATGTGTAAGATAAAGTATGTAAATCACGTGATAGTGACAAGATTCCGATACTGACAGATATTGATAAAATTGTCAAGGAAAAAATATCTGTTAACATGCAAGCAAACTAGGTGTAGGTCAAGCTACTTTGAGTTTGGAAGGAAGATTAAATAGAAATTTTTATAGTTTTTTAATTAATCTGAATTAGTTGGTTAACATTAGACTAGGGTATATTAGAGTGTAAGGGTCCATCCCAAAACCTTAAGGCATTAGGTAGAGAATTCTCATCACTTATAAGATCATAGGTTCATCCTCTCACTTCCAATGTGGGACAATACTCACTTTCAACAGGGTGTTTTTCCATTCCTGTTAACTGGACTAACAATGGGCTGGTGAGCTAGGCCAGTATTAGACTAGGGAACTAGGTTGATGGTGAGCCTATTATAGGATAAGACAGCCCCAGAGTTTGATGACCAGATGCGAAGTGCGTGAACAGGATGTGTGCCCGTGGCATGTTTGGCATGTGGAGCCTGTGCAAAAGCATGAAATGGAGATATGTATTTTTTAGCAAGACTATGGTGTGTTGGGAGGTGCCCCGTGAGAAAATTTTTGCGGTTTTGCTAATTTTCCAATGTTGAGGCTATTTCTGAGATCCTCTTCTCGAGATGTTTTGTTAGGTGAAGAAGTGCAGTAGTGTACGGCTCACTTGAACTGGGCTTACAGCTTCCTTGGTGGCAGTTGAAAGTGCATTGGAATACGTTGCTCAGTTTACAGGGGGTCGATTAAAGCTTGTGAATTAGTAAGTATTATGAATCAACCAAAACAAGACTTAAGAAGCATCTGAACTAGAAAAACCGACTGACATCAATTTCTAGACACCATTGACAAAGGAAAAAGAAAGTGGCTACTCACCACGTTTAATTATAGGATAAAACTGAAAAATACGAAAGCAGAAAGAGGGTAGAGGTGTTTAGGCCTTAGAGGAGGTTTATTTCCACCATTCTAATGCCCAATCAAGTTAGAGTCTGATTATATTTAACTTATTTTAGTTGTAAAATAAGAATTTCATTTATAGGTCACATTAATCTATGGTTTAAGAAATGCAAATTACATGATAACGATCAGATTCTGATATTGCAATATGTGTATATTCTGATAATATAATATGATCATATTCTGATATTTTCTAATTAAAATCACTCGGATTTTAGTATCCTATGAGGACATATTACAAAACATTTAGTGGTTTATTTATTTATGGTTCTTGTACATGCTTTGGAATATTACGGCCACATGGGTTAGATCCTTTACCACTTAAGGTCAGTGAGTGGAAAGGGAAACCAAATGGTCAGATAAAGGCAATTGTGTGATACTTTCATGCCTCGTTGTACTAAATCTGAATTGAATCTCTTGTAATTAAGGGTTAGGGTCATTTTTGGTTCTAGGACTATAAAACTGTGTAGTAACTCCTAATTGGAAGCTTCAACCTAGTCCTAGAGGCTTGTCGAGTATTCCTACGCCTATGTTGAAATGTTCCTGTCTTGGGTAATCTTGATCTATTCCTTAAAGGAGGGGAAGTTATATGCTTGCACCAAAGGTTTGATGAGTGTGAAATGGGTAGCGAACAGGATTTTTCTTGTTCTGGTTTGCTATTTAGGAATTTGGTAAGGAAATAGTTTATGTTGTGTTCGTTAGAGGAAATTTGTGAAACTCTGGGCGTCCATACAATTGCCAATCAACTTGAAGGAACGTGTCCATCTTTTATTCCAAACAAATGTCTTATAACAGATTAGTAGGGTTAAGTAATCGACCAAGGCACTTGCAAAAGAATCCTAACATTATCACAAAGGATAAACTAGAATCCCTTATTGCTATCCTAATGAAAGGTAAAGTGATTAGAATATATCTATGATTACTGTAGAGATTAGATTTTCTCCTACGTCAACTCTAAGCTAACCTTCTGGTCCATGAACAAATAGTCTTGGTCTCGGTCAGTCTTGTCATGTAACATTAACCTTTCTTAATTATGTCCACTGTCCTTAAAGGCGAAATAAGTGAGCCTTGCATTCATATACAAACATATCTTGCATCTATTTCATCAACTTCAAGTGCCTCAAATTCAAGGAATTCACTTCTTACTCAATTTGTTCCACAAGGTGTGCTAGCCTTTATTTGAACATTCTTAGCTTAAATAGCAATAATTATGTGATTACATAATCTATAGTATGATGGATAATAAAAGGGGATTTTTTTTTTGTGTCGTTGATAGCTTATTTGGGGACCTGAAAAGGGAATAGTCATGGTGTTTGCTTAATTGAAGGCACTCAAAACTCCATGCAAATGATAGTTGTTTTGAGTTAGTGTATTTTTACCCTTTTCTATTGAAGCTGAACCTCTTAAAACAGATTAGGAGCACAAGTAGTAGAATATGACTCTTACTATCCTAATATTATAATATGAGATACCTTATTATCTGTCAAGACTCCTAATCTAATGAAAAAGGGAGACATGACACATTATGAAAATAAGATAAACTTAAAACAGTAGACTTTTGCTAAGGTTGAAGCTCTGGTAGTCTTCTGGTCAAATGCACCTGTTTCTTAGTCTGATTGAAATGTTCCTTTCTCCAATTATAAAGACTTAGGGAACACTACTTTAGTCCTTGGCCCATTATTTGGTTAATTTATGCTTTGTTGATCTTTATGCTTTGCTTGATGCTCAGGAAACAAGGAATTGGCCTTTAATTGCTCCTCTGCCATCTTATGGGAGGGGGAGGGAGCTCCCTGGAGAAAGGTATATAAGTTTTATTCATGGAGATGGAGTTCGTGACGTGATAATCACTGGTGGGTATCTACAAGAATTTGTATCATTGCTTATGATGTCTATGGCAAAAAAATTAGGGAACATCTTGTTTTGTGAATCATCTAAATTGCTTAATGACTAATAATAAGAGAACCTTCTGTCATACTCGAGGTGCTGCACAGTAGAGAAAGCTCATTGAAAGATTTGCTAATGTCTCATTCATTTATTCCAGTGAATGTGACTATCAAAAGTTGAAAATATGTGGCCATTTTTCTGCGTGGTAATAGAGCACATGTTTCTGACTCATGGATATTTGATAGATAATAATGTAGAATCAACCAGAACTACATCTTCCATACCAAACAACCCTTTATGATTCAACTCCTCCATTTTATTTTTGTTTGTTTTTCATGTTTCTCTGTTTTGTTTTTCATAGGTGAGAATGGGACCATTGATGGCCAAGGAGAGGTCTGGTGGAACATGTGGCGGCGGCAAACTCTTCAATTTACTAGACCAAATCTCATCGAATTCATGAACTCCAGAAACATTATCATTTCAGATGTGATTATCCAGAATTCTCCGTTTTGGAACATTCACCCTGTTTATTGCAGGTAAATGTATCAACCTCTGTTTTTTGTAAAGTTCTATCTGGAGAATGAATTGCCGTTTATATGTTCGTATATAAGTATTCTGGGTAAAATGGTAAAACAGGTGGCTCTACATTGAACTTATCAACTAGTGGGTTAATCTGAAGCCCTGTTAGCACAATTTTAGTTTCTGAATCACTCATAAGGATGTCGCAAAACGTGTGTTTGTGTCTCTTAATACTTAGATATATACATATGCGTTTATGTATGTAATTTAAGCAATAGGTTTTAGAATATTGCAGCTAAATATTAAATTTACAGGCACTTCAAATTTTATACGATTCTGCTCACTAAGCACATGAACCAGTTCAACCAAGACGTAAAATGCTTTAATGCAGTCCCGATAATATGTCTAGACTTGGCCATTAGATTTTCATGCCTTTTGCAGTCCATTATATAGTTCCTCCTTACTAGGCAAATACAGCCCACAGTTATGGGGGTTGAGCTGTAATGCCATCTCATACGTCTTTCTTTTCTCCGCAGCAATGTTGTTGTTCGCTATGTCACAATTTTGGCTCCAGCCGATTCTCCCAACACCGATGGCATTGATCCAGGTGATACTTAGTGCCTATCTTCATTAATTTTTTTTTTCTTGGATCCTTGTAAGGCATCCTGCTTGCGACTTATCAAAAAATAAAAATGTAAAACCTCCTCATCCTAACATTTCTGCTGCAAAACTATCTTGGGTTAGGAAGATAGTCACATGTTTTTGGTACTTTCTGGATAAGTTATGCTGAAGAAATTTTAATGTTATTGCAATTTATGAACAGATTCAAGCTCTCATGTCTGCATAGAGGACTCCTACATATCAACCGGAGATGATCTCGTGGCGGTGAAGAGTGGCTGGGACCAATATGGCATTTCCTATGGTCGCCCCAGTTCGGACATCACAATCCGGCGAATAAGAGGATCAACCCCATTTTCGGGAATCGCAGTTGGAAGCGAAACCTCTGGTGGGGTGGAGAATGTCTTGGCGGAACATATTAATCTTACCGACGTGGGAGTTGGTATCCATGTGAAGACAAACATCGGCAGGGGAGGAACCATAAGAAACATTACAGTATCTGATGTGTTCATACAAAATGCTCGAAAGGGCATAAAGATTGCAGGCGATGTTGGTGGTCACCCTGATGAAAAATTCGACCCCAATGCTCTCCCTGTTGTCAAGGACATCACAATCAAGAATGTTTGGGGTGCGAAGGTTCTACAAGCGGGTCTGATACACGGCTTGAGGGGCTCCCCTTTTACGGGGATTTGCCTCTCTAACATCAACCTTAATGGTGCAACAACAACCAGATCGAGAGATCCTTCTTGGAAGTGCTCCGACGTGAGAGGAGGTTCTTATCAAGTAAGCCCAGGTCCGTGTTCATTGCTGGTCAGTTCTGTCCAGAATGGCTCCTGTTCCAGTCACTTCTGAGAATCTTCTAAAGTGAGTTTTTAAAGATTACTATTTTTTAGCTCTAGAACGATAAGCAATGAACTGTTTTCTCTACATGCAATATTCTAATATCTGTGCAACTCTTATGAACTTCATATGCTTAATAGAATTGGATGACTGTAGGTTCCGTGCTTTTTGGCTTGTCAGCCTCTCAATTAGCAACAGGGCATGAGTGAATTAACACATAAAACAAGCAATTCACACACGAGGAAGTTTTTTTTTTTTTTTTTTAGATGAGAAAAGGTGTAGGCACCTTAATTTTAGATGGTTAGTAACTAGTTATCATAAACTATTAGATTATTGCACAAGGCTTAGTCGCATATCTGTCTCATAACACATGAAAAGCAGAGGCTCAGACACTACTACATCTCTCACGGATGTAAAGTTATTTACAAAGCTCTGAACACAACGAAAGGAAAACAAGATAGTTAAGTGCATGAACCTCTAGCCAAGCGAACCTTCAGAACAGATTCAAGAACTTGCCGATCGTCTTCATAAACCCACCCTCGTGCTCGTGCTTGTGCGCGCGCTTGTGCTTGTAACCGTGGAAGTGCTTGTGCTTGTGACCGTGATCGTGGTCGTGGTCGTGGTCGTGGTCGTGCTTGTCTTCGTGTTCGTCCTCTTCTCGGTCAGCGTATCGGTGGTGGTGCTTCTTCTTCTTGTGCTCCCTCTCCTCGTCGTCGTCGTCGTCGTCGTCGTCGTCGTCCTCTCTCTCCCTCTCTTCTCGGGCCGGGTATCGCTGGTGCTTCTTCTTGTGCTTCTTCCTTTCCTCGTCATCATCATGGTCGTCGTCGTCTTCGTCCTCGTCTTCCTCCTCTCTTTCCTTCTCTTCCCGGTCAACGTGGCGGAAGTGGTGCTTCTTCCTGTGGCCCCACTTCTCCACGTCCCACTCCTCGTGATGGAAACTGGGCCCAACCTGATC
Organism: Casuarina equisetifolia; assembly: GCA_028551475.1. Classification (NCBI taxonomy): domain Eukaryota; kingdom Viridiplantae; phylum Streptophyta; class Magnoliopsida; order Fagales; family Casuarinaceae; genus Casuarina; species Casuarina equisetifolia. The sequence goes on from CM052356.1 coordinate 1,713,078, forward strand.
GGTACTCGCAGACATTTCACGACCCTCGCCTCGGAATTCCGGATCAAAACCCGATTTCTCCTCGTGGGATATGATCATGTCGTTCCCGTACGGAACCTCGCTGTCAGGGAAGCGCGGGCCCCCCAGCATGAGCTGGCGGATGTGGTTTTGACGGTGTTGATGGCGGCAACGGTGGCCACGACGGGGTGTTAATGGGAACGGACGGAACTGGTGGTTGGTCGGACGGAAGCTGATCATCGTCAACGGCCCGCCTTGAGCGGTGGATCCCGCAGACTCAGCCTTCTTGGGTTTCCACTCCACCAAGACTGCGGAGTCGGACTCTAGTTGCTCGCTGGAGCGGACCATCGTTTTCGGCTCCGGATCTGGCAAGGCGACTTCAAATCCGGACAGATCTATGGGAACTCGGGCAGAGCCGAGGGCGTAGAGGAAGAAAACGGCCGCGACGGTGAGCAGGAGTTTCGCCATTTTTGTTCTGGCTTGTAGGTATTCTGAAGAGGAAAAACGTAAACCACTCTTTTGAGAGTGGTTCGTGCAGATGGGCAGGTAGTTACCGGGGAAGGTTAGCCGTGGAAATGCGGAAAACTGGCAACCGGTAATACCCGTTGTGGTTCATACTGGGGGAGTCGCTGGTTGACGCTGCCTTGGCCAAGCGTACACAACAATCCAATCGACGTGTCAGTTGACCAGGGACTTCCGGAGATATACTCCCTTCATTAAAGTCAGCTTGAGATGAAACTTTAGTTCGTCATAAGTGAGATTAAAATTAATTTACCATTCGATTTTGTGTGTACCTGTCCTATCATACATGTAGTTTTACACATATGGGTGTTGAAATCTAGAGGTTTTAAGCAACTCCTGTTCCAGGTACATCTAAGAACTTTAACCAACGAATTAGAATTGGATGATTATAGGTTCGTGAAGAAAGAGAGTAAGAGATTCTAACCATATCAGCAAATTTGATTTCTTCTTTTAATTATAAAGGAGCCAAATTTGTAATTGGATAGGCAAGAAAAGTTCAGTCGGTATAGATTTGGATGGGATATGAGTAGACCACCAGTAATCAGTGAACTATGGAGGTATTAAACAAGAAGAGAACAAAATAAACATAGGATGTGCCATATAAGCAAGGCGTAGTCGTACAGCTGTCTCATAAAACATGTAAAAAGTAGAAAGCTCAAATAGTACTTCTACATCTCTCACGGATGTGAAATTATTTACAAAGCTCTAATACAACGAAAGGAAAACAGGATAGTAAGCGCATAAAACTCTAGTCAAGCAAACCTTCAGTACAGGTTCAAGAACTTGCTGATCGTATTCATAAACCCACCCTCGTGCTCGTGCTCGTGCTCGTGCTCGTGCTCGTGCTCTTGCTCTTGCTCGTGCTCGTAACCGTGAAAGTGCTTGTGCTTGTAACCGTGATCGTGGTCGTGTTCGTGTTCGTCCTCTCTGTCCATCTCTTCACGGTCAGCGAATCGGTGGTGGTGCTTCTTCATCTTGTGCTCCCTCCTCTCCTCGTCGTCATCGTGGTGGTGGTCGTCATGGTCTTCGTCTTCGTGTTCGTCCTCTCTTTCCCTCTCGTCACGGTGGACGTGTCGCAAGTGGTGCTTCTTCTTCTTGTGGTCCCTCTCCTCCATGTCATCATCGCGGTGGCGGAATCTGGGACCAACCTGATCGGCGCTTGCGGATATCCAACGACCCTCGCGTCGGAATTCAGGATCAAAGCCCGACTTCTCCCTGTGGGACACGATCATGTCATTCCCGTACGAGACCTCGCGGTCAGGGAAGCGCGGGCCCCGCGGCTTGAGCTGGCGGAGGTAGTTTTGATGGCGTTGATGGCGGCAACGGTGGCCACGACGGAATCTTAACGGGAACGGATGGAATTGGTGCTCGGCCGGACGGAAGGTGATCATCGTCAACGGCTCGGTTTCAGCTGACTCGGGTTTCGCTTCAGACAAGGCTGGCAATTCGGACTCGGGTTGCTCCTTGGAGGGGGCCACCGTTTTGGGCTCCAGATCTGGCAAGGCGACTTTGGTTCCGGACAGATCTTCCGGAACCCGAGCGGAGCAGAGGACGAAGAAGAAGAACGCAGCCGCGACGGGTACGAGGAGCTTCGCCATTTTGTTTAGGTTTGCAGAGAAAAGTTTAACCAACTCTTCTGTATAAATAAAAAGGAGAAAGAGAGAGAGAGTGCTTCGGGCAGATGGCAGGTAGTTTCGTGGTTAGACTTGACGTGAGAACGCCGAAAACGGGCAAGTGGCGATGACTTTGACCGACACGTGTAATATCTGCCTCGTATGAATACCCGTGCGGTTCGCACTGTGGGGAGCCGCAGGTTGACGCCGGGTTAGGCGAGCGTACACGACAATCCAATTAACGCGTGAGTTGACCCCGTATTCGCATGGCTCACAGGTTCCCGATATCGTGGGCTCACGTTACAATGTCCCTGTCTCCAATGAAAGAGCTACCGACCTTTTTTAGCACTAAGAAACTAAAAAATCTAGCCTGTTGGCTCGAATTATTCAACAATTTCACTTTTTCTTTAGGGTGCGAGGATTTAGGATATTTATTAGGAGAAAAATAATCTTGAATCGTGGCTAGATGCCACCAGCCTCCAATGACTCGGGGTAACAAGTTTACTTTTACTACGCTTATTTTGAGTTTATCCATAAGACTAGTTTTATGAGTTGAGTGTTATCTTAAAATATTAGTTAAATGGAAGGAGTAACCTAGTTACTAATCAATAACTTTCTCAATTCATGGAAAGAGTAAACTAGACTTCACAAAAAAGATCAATACTTTGTAAAGATCTGAAATCAAAGTAAATGTATTGTCTAATATATTTTATGTTTTCATTTCAAGTTTTTATATGACAGTTTGATATGCAGAGTATTTTTTCTTTTCTAATGATTAAACTTATATCATGTCCTTATACTTATTTAAGGTATAAATATTACGCATAGTCTTATTATTATTAATAAAGTTTTTTTTTAAAAAAAACTTTCACTTTTTTTTTAATATAAGAGAAAGTCCTTTTACACTTCCACATGACACACGACATTTTCTTTTACCTAAATTCATGTTGCTTCTTATATAGACTATTCTCCATGGTTACATTCCCTTACCTACTTTATTGAAGGGCACTTGGTAAGTATTGGGTCAAATTTTGGATTAGCTTTGGTATTACTTGTTATGGGTTTGAGTTCTATTTTTAAAGATTAGTTTGATAAAAAAAAGTAGTCAAGTTTCATTTTAAAATATTAATTTTATAAAAAGAGAATTTTACTCTTTTTCTTGATGTGAGAAAAGGTTTTTCGATTCTCATGCGTGACATTAAACTATGATATTATGTGACAAATGTATATTTAGATTAAAATTAATTTAAAGAAAATGAACATTTATTGCATATAAACTGTCATAAAAATCTATTTTAATAATGTGAGACTAAATTAACAATACAATTCCACATTTTAAACTTAACTTCCTTTTTCTAGAATAACTTTGTTCAAAACGTCCAACCTGATGTCAGCGATGACGTTTCCTTGCGAAACGGCGGGTTAGGTTGACATTTCATCTCTCTTCCCACCCCACTTAGGGGTGGAAATAGACACAATTTTTTTTTTTTAAATAAAACACGCAACCACATGTGCATTCGTTATAAAATTTGGGAGCAACAGATTTTAAAAGGTCCTTATTTCTAATTGAACCTAAGTACTTGTCGACATTAAAGTCCATTGCAGCATGCCCATAACTATTCCACCAATGCTGTACACGTTGTTGGCTCACGAGTTGGGCTTTCCTTATCACTGGGTTGAAATCTGGTGAGGCTGATGTTGGGCTAATGACTTCAAAGACTTTTCTCTGCAAAAGAGGTATGGGATTCTTGGTTTGCTTCTGCACATCACATCATCACCATTTTCTATCCAAATAATTCTCTTCGTTGGTTGGTATCTTTGGAGATAATATAATTACTATTGCTATCAGTTTTTTTTTTCTTTTGAGAATTTGATATGTCCTTCCTTGTATAAAACATTTTAAGAATACATAATAATAATATATGTCATATTAAGCCTGAATCCACCAAGTTTTACTTATTAACTTAAACTAGAAAACAATAGTTACTATCAAGACATATTAAGGTCAATTAGAAATATAATACAATTTAAATTTAAAATATTTGCTTTGCAATATTTTTCACACCAAGCCTTTTTTATTATCTTGATGACATCTTATAGGACAATCTAAATGTCTAATTATGTTTTGTCATAATCACATCTTTCTCCTAAGAAAGGAATTTGATTAAGTATTAAATAGTGTCTTGTCAACAGTTGATTAAGAAAACTTTTAAAAAAAAATTATATTAATAAAAATTAATATTTAAAAGCATATAAATATACCCTATTATTGCTAAAATTATAAAAATTACAAAAAATAAAAGTCAAAAGTATTCTAATTTTACTTAAAATAACATTTCTTTACAAGAGTTTTATTTTTCAAAATAAAAAAGTTCCCTTTGATAATTTTTTTTTTACTTTATCTAATAAGAATAGGATGTCAAATTCCATTCTTTAGTTATTTTGACCACCTATTATAGTTCTTTATTTCATTATTCATTATAAAGTAATTGCTTCGATGTGGGATTACCTGATAATTTAGACTAAGAAAGTTATTGTGTGTGTGACAAAGGTATAAAAATAATTTTGGAGATACGACTTCACCAGTTGCAATGAAATCTTGAAGGGTTTTATCACATCAATCATTTTAAAACCATAGCACAAGCGCACAGCCCGATTTCCCTTGTATTACGTGCTTGGTCGGCAGTGCATTTATGCCTGCTGATTATACTAATCCATAAGAAGATCCAGCCTCTGTGTTACCATAGACACTGTTCATCCTCCACGTGTGGGTTCCATCGAGCCCAGAGAAGAACTTATCATTCACCGAATCAGCGCCTGGTTGTGGTCGTGACCATTCACCATGTGACTGACACTGGCCAGGACCAAACACCCCTCATCCCTCTTCTGTCCCTGAGTCTCCGTTTGTCTTCACCAATCAGAATCTCCTCATCGTACTGCGAATCTATCATCCCCTTGGCTCCAAACGCGCCCCCGCTCTGTCCTGATTTCTGGTGGCTGACACGTGGAGGTTGAGACAGAAGTCCCACCCAACAGTGGCTGTTCACGTGCACCGGGTTTGTTCCTTCGAGGTATCATCCATGAAATTCAATACCTTATCTCTCTTCCACCTGTCATTTTGTGATGCTGAGCTCCTTGTCATTTTGTACGCTGCACGTGCAGATATATGCAAGCAAATGGGTTAGGATTGGTGGAATGTAAATGATCCTTAAACTCGTAGGAGCAAGTTTTAACTAAAAAGATGGTGTATTTATCAGAAGTCTTAGTTTGATACCTATTCTTCACACTACTTTGCCTATTTAGAAAAGCAAAAAAGATGGTATGCATAGTCATGGTTTGGGATTGTTTATCAACTATAGAATGCTAACTCGTAGGAGCACGTTTGAACTAAAAAGATGGTGTATTTATCAATAAGCTTTATTTAAGAAGACATAAATTTGATACCTATTCTTCATACTATTTTGCTTATATAAAAAAGTGAAAAAAAATGACATGGTTAGTCATGGTTTAGGGTCATTTATCACTTATAGAATGATCGATAGATATTAACCTGTTCGTGCTATACATATATTAACAAGAAAGAAAGTGAGTTTCATTTCTACGCACATGTTATACTTGCTATCGATGACAAAAGTTTCATACAAAAAAATTATATTTCTTACCTAATTCTTAAATGTGAATTTATTTTTCTCTACTAATGGTTAGTTTTCTGGTTAAACTTTGAGCCCACTTATATGATATTGTAGCTAAGTTTATTCACTTAAGGTTTTGTTTAACTTTAAGCCATTTGGAAATGTTTAGTGTGTCAAAAAGTATTAATGATAAAAGTTTCATATCAAAAGAATATAATCCTTAAGTAAGGTCTAAATATGAAGTTATTCTTCTATATCAATTAGCTTTTGAGTTAAATTTTAAACATCATTACAATCAAGCTTTGATTTGGGGGTGTTGTCATCCATAGCAAGATCAAATGGGGTGTTAATAAGTTAGTCCTAAATAGAAATGATTATCATTTTTTTCATTGAAAGTGATTATTAAGAGTGGTGGAAACCTAAATATATAAGGAGAGCACAGATCAATTCACAAATAATGAGATAAAATGTTAAATTAAAAATTATAAAGACCCAATTTTTGATGAAGTCTATATCTAAATTTAATCTCTAATACATATTAAAAAATGCACAACTTAGCTTCTGGTCTAAAAGCAGTTGATAAGAGGAGATGTCAGATGGATAGGGGACGGGACAGGACAGGACGGGACATCATTTTTACCGAGAGAGAGAAGAAATTTTGTTGGGATGCACTTTTTAATGTTACAGAATCCATTTTGAAGTCAAAAGTTCTGATGCAAGTTAAAAAAGGCTCAACTTTTTATCTAGAAGCAATTGATAAGAGGAGAGAATTTAACAGACGAGATGGAGGATGGATAAAGGACAGAACAGCATTTGTACTGAGAGTCTTGTTGGTATGCGGTTTTTTGACGTTATTGTAGTCAGTGTCTTGCTGTCCAGCCCAATGCCATTATACTTTTGCAGGTAAGGCTGTTCTCACGTTGTCGGCAACCTGGTTGCTTTGACAAATCACGACCTCCTGGGAACTGTGAGAGGGCCGCCTTAATTAGAAACAAGGTCATTTGTAGTACAAAAGCGAAATGACAAAGCCAACTAGCAAACTTCTCGCCACAAAGCCATTTCCTTCTGACAATGTCACTCGGACTGAGACACTGAAAAACCTCCGTTAACACTGAAACTTCTGACCATGCCCAATGCCTCCAAATAGGCTGATGCGTCCAAATGGGGAAGGGGACTAGTGAATGACTACCAAGATATCGCCGATAGTCACTACAAAAATATGTAAAAGTTGCAAATGTGCGACCTTGGTTAGGTTAATGTTGTTAACATAGTAAATTTGTTTTCCTGCTCATTCTCTAGTCGAAATTGTTTAGGTTAGTAACGGATTTGAAAATATAAGGTGTGAAACCTAAGACCTAGGTCATGTGTTGTAAGCTAAATAGAGTATGAGAACCCTCCTTATATCAGTCAATAATATATGAACTATGAAGCTTTCTTAGATTTTTTTTGAGAAGCACCAAATTTCTAGGGTCGAAGTAGACCATTCGGATAAGCTTTTAGTTTATAGTGAGCTTGCTTTCATTTATTTGCAATTCTTAGAAATATTTTTTTCCCCACATATTGGTTGTTCCAAAATCATAGATGGAACTAAAAAATAAATTTCTGCTAAAAAATGAAAATCCTAAATAAAACAGAAAGTAAGTATATGCTTAGGATTTGAATTTAGAATTATCATTCCAATATCATACTAAATTATCACTTGTTTCATGAATAAATAATCTATAAATATTAGAAGAAGTCCCCATCTTCCCTTTTGATATCATTATGATCATGTAGCGTGCTAGCTTGGTTGAATTTTTGTTTTAGTTAAGTAAGGGGGACTCAAACTCTTTCAAACCTCTACCACTTAGATGAGGATCTGCTGGTAGTTTCAATTAAGCTAAAGACAACTGACAGCCTAGATGAAGGTTTAATTATAAAGAATTTATCTTTTGACCCACAACGTTTTCAACCTAAGAACGTAGGAGTTGATAAATGTGATGTGGAGTAGGCCATATATTTCCTTAAACAATGACTTCAACCATGACCAAGTCATGACGATAGCATTACGTTCCATGTCTTGGGGTTGGGTTTCCACATTTTATATCAAAAGTATCATCATTATTTCTTCTTGTTCTTGTGTATGATAATATGCAAGATTCACTGTAGTTTTGAAATTATGGGTTCATGTGATATTTAATGGTGGTTTGCATCTTTGACTACTGACCCTAGTGGCTGCCGGCCACATCTTCAAATAGCTTAACATATGCAGAAGGAAAGGCTTTGTTTGTATTTATTGCAGAAGAGTGCCTCATCCCTAATTATTCCCTATGTATAATCAACACCTAGTTTCTTCCCCCTAGACACATTTTTAAATTCTTCCCTATAGTTTAAGCATTGACTTTTTCATTACATGCGTGTGGGTTGCATTTTTTTATGCAGCAAACCCTAGGTGAGAAAAGAAAAGAAAAAAAGAAAAAGAAAAGAAAAACCCTTATGGCCTTTGATCTCCACCAAGCTGCAGTAGAAAAGTAATTAGCTTCCAAAGCGTGTAGGGACATTTCAATAAGTTAAAGAGTGTGAACCTAAAAATGAAGAAAACCTAACGGTCAAATGAGATAGAGTCAGTTGAGTTGAGATGTGATTTACTGTGGGCCAGTCGTGACTGTCAAAAGTCATACTGCTTTTTCATGCATAAATGGCCTCCACATGTGAGCGGAAGAGCTGAAAACTCATTGCATATGATTCAACAACCAAAGTAAGAGAAACAGAAGCAGGAATGGCAATGGGAAGTGCACCAACCGAGTCATACTTCGTTTTCATGAACTATGATCCTGAATACCAGCGCCTTCGAGCTGATCGGTTAGTTCTCAGCCAACATTGTTTTCTATGTCCTTTTCTTGCTTCAGGAGGAACGGATTCTCGATCTTTTTCTTCATGAATCGGTCATGTCGCTGTCTTGATTCACTTTCTTCTTCCTTTCATTGCATTTACAGAACAAAGAGAGGGGCGCATGAGCTTGATTTGTATCTGAGCCAGAAGCACGATGAGCTGCTGGCAAGCACCCTTGAGCCTGGCAGCTACAAGAAGAGATCATCTCTGGTCATTGTTGACGGGTTTTCAGTCGAAATTACTGAGGATCAGGTACCTCTCTCATTCTTCATATGGTTTATTCAACAATGTCTTTGATTTTTCAGTTTTTGGTGAATAAAGTTGGGAAAAATTTGGGAAACCGTGCCTTAGTAGTTCATGTTATGAAACAGGCCAGCGCGCTTAGATCTGCCCAAGGAGTGAGGCTTGTGGAGAAGAATCAAGAGCTTGCTTGATGTAGCAGAGCGGATGCTTACAAATTTAGCTTGGAGAGTCTATTATTAACTATGAATTATCCCAAAGGAGTGTTTGGAGAAATCTAGAGAGATTTGGATCCAGAATCTCCTGTATTGATGCTATTTTAATGCTATCCATCTGTTTTTGGAGGCCTTTTTCTAGTTTTGATCTCTGATCCATGCAGGCTTCTTTTAGCGTAATAGGTCCAACTATCACAATTAATGTTATGATTATGATGCAATGTTGGCATGTGAATGTTTAATTCACATTGCTAGGATATATAAGCTTGTTCCCGTACTTCATGAGTTTTAAGATGGTCCATGGCAGATTATTACAGTAAAAGTGTTGTAATATGAATGTCTAATTCTATATTACTGAAGTGTGAGTACGCATACCTACTTAAATATGAACTCATATTAACCTTAACATTATCTTTTCTCAAACCATTTTCAAACGATCATTAATTATTTAGTTAACCACATTCAGAGGCCGACATCGAATTGCGTATTTCACTCATTTGTTTATCACTTGCCTCCTGCTGTCAACGCGTGCTTTACATATTAAATTTCTTCCATCTCGGCTGCCTTGCTAGTGCTTCCACTGTAGCCTCCAAAAAGCATTTAAATACTCCACTTAAAATTGTTTCTGATTCTATGTCCTGGATGATTAAAGCACGACTTAGGTAAAGCGAAGTCTATGCCAGTCTGATGCTGCATAAAAGCCTGCTGAACTATTGAACATCCACCAAGAACAACGACCGAAATATTCCATTTCTGCACAAACGATAGATTTGGGTTTGCAGATCAAAGGCATACACGTAAAAGCTACATTTGTGATTAGCTGGGTTAGGGTTTTTTTGGGAGAGATGTGTAGTAATTAAGAGGCTCTCGGATTTACTTTAATAGCCATTAAAAAGGCTTATAAAAGACAAACTTTTCTTATTATTATTTTGTTTTTGAAAGCAACTGAAAATTTGTTTATTCAGCATACTTGAGAATTAGAGGAGGTCATTTTTTATGTAATATAATGTTGTGTATGGTCCTATCATATGTATATATGCTTCTAATCATCTTATATTAATAATTGGTATATATAAATAAAATTTTAAACATAATATTGAAACCTTCATTCAAAAAACAACATCTCTCCCATGTGTAAAGCCTGAAACTGAAATCCATATTGATTGCAAGGAGACATCTTGAGTCGTATGTACTTGCACCCGTTCATGCACAACCATTTAAGATTTTTGTTCTGGAAAGTACAGCACATTAATTGTTCAACCCCACATACACGTGCAGAAACATAGAGAGATAGATTCTTTACAGGGCGGCATCGTAAGGCTGACTTGAAATGTATCTAATATCCTTTACTACTTTCTTTGGACAGACATTTGAAATGGTTCCATTTCTCCTGAAAGTTTTGAAAGAAAGTCAGGCTTGTTGAGTCATGCAAGGAACCGTCATCACATGCATGGAAGACTTGTGGTTAGAATCCACTCTCAATGTCCCCACTTCCCACTACTGCACCCTCACTGTCAATGCTGTCAACGCCCTTGCTCTGATCAAATTGACTCCATTGTTGAAATCTCGCACCCACTCCAATGTATAATCTCCATTATTGAAGTGTCGAGCACACAGTTCAATGAATTTGGCGATCATGCACTTCATTTTAGTGAAGGCAGTGAAGGATTGTCGTGTGGATTCCTGCTAATGTTGAGACAGAAGGGCCTGCACAAAGGCCATTTCCTTGGTCATGTTTTCTCTTTAATAATGTAGGTATGTGTTTTTTTTGTTTTCGCCATTACCTTTCCAGATAACAAAGCATAAAAGAGGGAAAAGAGGGTCGATGATTTTGAAGTAAGTGAAAAATGCCTCTAGGAAGAAGAGATGGGGCTCACTTTGAGAAGGTGCAAATTCGATAAGTTGGATTCTTCTTGTGAATCCGAAATCCTTTCCACTTTTTCACCCAAAGAAATGTCTCAAGCAAGTAGATTTGATTTCCCTCTTCCTGTTCAGCATAGACTCAGACGCCTAAGGCTTATCCGATAGTAGTAGCTAGTATCATATCCAAACAATAGGTCTAGATTCTTGCTTCCTCATCCTTTTGACAAAATGGGAATTTCATTTTGAAAGCCTGAATTACAATTTGTGATCTAAAAATCCTTCAATAATCTTGGTTTGTGGAGAATGTATGATGTAAAAATAGCATTGAACCTAATTTACTTCAAATTTGGCTCCAAGGTCTTCGGGATAGTACTTTGCAAACTCCTATTGGCTTGGTTTTGGAAAGGTATTATGAAATAATCTCAAAGAACTAAGATTTGGAAGGTCAGTTGGATTCCAAATGTAGTCAATTTGAAACCTATTAAAGTGACTTTCTTTGAATGACATGCATTGGATTGAGATTACCATGTCAAAACCTAGATGATAGAATGAGAAAAAATTACATTTATTTATCAAATAACAAAAGTTAAACTCTCATTTGCATAGAAAATCTCTGTTGTCAATGCTAAGTTCAATCGTTTAGCTACCAGAAAATGTTCTTATAAGACCCAATCCAATAGTTGGGCTAGTCTTTCACTGGCAAATAAGACAAAAGTTTCATTGTAGAGAAGTATTGGACAACAATCTTAGTACTAAAAAGATTGACACTTAGAGAGTATCTTATAAGCCTTGAACATCTCTTTTTCCAGTGAGACTTTTTTGGGAAGAAGCGAACATGTCCACTTCTTCATATAAAACCAAAAACTTACAAACATCCCCTTTCTGAATTGTCACTTGCCTCGAGTTACGTGGAAGGACTATCAAGTAATAGAAAATCATATTGCATCTGAACGAGAACTATTCTAAGCTTGATTTTGCTTGTAATAGTTGTGCTACTCAACCATTGGTTTCTCGTCTTAAGGTTTTTGATTCAAATTCCCTATTCTTTTACCTATGAAGAAGGGGGGGGGGGGGGGGGGGGGGGGGGGGGAAACGCTATTGCAATAGCTTATTTGGCTCCTCCGGAACAAGGACAATGGGAATCCACCATACTTTTAATCCCATAGACATGGTAGAACTGGCTCCACAAAGAGTTTCTTTCTCACTTTTCCAAGAACTTCTATTATTGTCGTCCGTGATTCATCAATATCTGCTGCCATCTGCCATGGTCTAGCGGACCAGCTTTACATGCTGAGACAAAAAAAATCTCCTTTGTGATCCTATTGGTGGTGAGGCCAAAGCTATGCTTCTTATTCAGGGAACCACTAGCTTTAGGTGTAAAAAACGCCGGTGGGCTTCATTGAATGTGTCCGCTTTCCCTCAAATCTCTTTAAACTCCCCCACTTCTCGTCTGTGTCTCTCTTTCTTTCTTTCTGCTTTGTTTTTGTCGGTGTTTGATTTTGGTTTGCGTGTTTATGCATCGCATTGCTTTTAGTACTGGATGTTCGCCCATAAAAAGATGCAATAGAGGCCAATCCTTGACCTGTTAGAAAGTGCAACAAAGCGGAAGGTATATTTGGTGAATTCTGTGCTTGTTTGTTGGGGAAACTTGGCTCTTATTATAAATTGCACCTATATCTTCATAGTATTCCACCTTAGAGATTATTTGGACGTCAACATTACTGAGATCACTATTAATATATATCCTTCCAATAATTTAATTAGCAAATATAAGCATCACTTAGTTAACTATATTCACTGTTCACATGTCAAGATATGGAAAGATGTTCTTAAGCCTTCCTCCACGATCTTGAAAGAATTCTTCAACCCCTTCTACTCCTACTTGTTTCATATAAGAAAGAGAGAGGTCCTTGCTCCTCCCCTGTAAAGATTATAGAAGACATCATCCTAAACAATTAAGGTTTTTGGTTTTTAAGTTAAATAAAAGGGTGTGAGGGAATGGGCGTCAAATATGAAATCTCCTAAGGTTAAGGAGGCCTTAGATCATTAGTAGCTTCACTAAATTACTAGTGAGTTGACACAACTAAGGTTTTTGAATCAAAGGAAGCAAAATGGAGAATTTCTAAGGATGACAGTAAGACCAGGTTAGCCGTTGGTGTAAGCCATAAGCTGCTTATTCAAACAGTAAGAAGAAACCCATAAGCAAGACTTTCTTTTACTTTCGAATTTGATTTCAAATAGATGGAGGCTAAAGTTTCATTTTCTTATTGAAAGGAATGAAAAAGCTAAAAGGAGACGGTTCCTTTCACTTCATGGGTTGAATAGGCAAGCACTTGATACTCCATGACAGCAGGACTGTCACCATGCTCACAAAACCTGTGGGCTACGTAGTCCCAGAATAAGCCCCAGTCCACTGACTCTTCCTTGGCGTTTCCTATGATACCACTTGGAACATGAACCTGCACCTATCCTAACATGATGAGAAGAACAAAAATGTGTGTAAAGTTAATGACAGTTATTGAGAATCGGAATGTTGTTCTTTTCTAATCTGTCATCTGTTTAAGATAGCACGTTGACAAAATGGATTCCAGGTAGTCTGTCAACTTTGCCAAACTCTTCAATCTTGCTTCAAATGAAAAATGAAGTGTTAAGTATTGCTTAGGAAGTTGATATGGTTTGCATTTGAATCTCTTTCCGATGAAGAACTTCCTTCTTCTTCTTGGATGAAATCCTCACCAAAAGCATCGTTGCATGCATCAATTCGTGTTCATATCTTAGAATCACCTATTATGACCACTTTAGTCACAGGCCATTTACGTGAACATTCCAAGAAAGCAACATTATTTTGCGTATGTGAAGATAAAAATGCAACTGGAGCTTACTTAGTAGATGAACAACGAGCATTGGACTTAGCCGTTGATCACGTAGATTTGGAAAGCTTATCGACGTTATTGCCAATTTATAAAAATTATGAGGAGACCGTTGTCCGCTGTCCCCAAGGGCCTCTAGCTTGCCATGTGCAGCAATGCTAGAGGCCTTTGAGGGAGAGTGAGCAATGAAAATGCCTCAGCTTCATGTGCACCAAAACTTCACCAGCACAAGGCACAGCCTTTTCAGTCCCCCCTCGCAGGCTTCTAGCCTTAACCCAATTGCATTTAAAGTAAAACTTTAGCTGTAGGTTCGAGTTAGAAGCCCTTGAGGGAGAGTGAGCAGCCAAAATGCCTTGGTTTCACACGTAGCAGAACTTCATCAGCACAAGGCACAACCTTTTCAGTCCCCCTCTCAGGCTTCTAGACTTAACCCAGTTGCATTTAAAGTAAAACTTTAGCTGCGGGTTCAGGTTAGAAGCCCTCGAGGGAGAGTGAGCAGCCAAAATGCCTTGGTTTCACACGCAGCAGAACTTCACCAGCACAAGGCACAACCTTTCCAGCCCCCCTTGTGGGCTTTTGGCCTTAATCTAGTTGACTTTTGTTTGTTAAATGAGCACCTCACTCTAGAAGATAATATCTATGAAACAGAGTTTAAGTATTACAAAATTTCAAATACATAATTTAGAAGTTAACTCAAAAATTTTTTATTTGAAAAAAATCTTATTCGGTTTAAGACTCTTGTTCTAGACTTACCCTTAAAATAGGTTAGGTGAGAGGTAAGCAGCCTTTGAGGGAAGAGGGCAGAGTAAATGCTTTGCTTTCATGCATAGCAATACTTCTATTGAGCCAAGGCACAACTTTTTCACCCTCCCCGCTGGGCCTCTACCCTTAACCCCGTTGGCTACGAAGTAAAACTTCAGCCGCAGGGTTAGGTAAGAAGCCCTTGAGGGAGAGTGAGCAACCAATGCCTTGAAGTACTCGTCCTATTTCATACTGATCTGTCTTCTTTGTTGAAGAGGAATGGAGCATAGCAGTCATATTTATAGTGCACAAAGACTTTGTTCGACAATCTAAAAGAAACTTTTGATCCGATATGGTGGGGTCTCCATATCTGGTTTTTGACAATGAAGGGCAAACCAGATCTTCTATGATTTTGCCATGTCATAATCATGCTGCTGATCAATCGGAAGGGTGATTCCATTATCACTTTCCACTGGTTGAGATCTCAATTTTCGATCATAATATTATTAAATGAAGGATCAAACAATTGTTGAAGGCGTTGAGAGCTCATAAGGAGGCTTGGACGACAATGCTCCACCCTTACGAACCTTGACAAGGCCATTATCTTTTCCCAAACAAAGAATAAGGGCAGCTAGGAAAGCTAAGCATCTTAGCATTATCTTTTTGTACACAGGAAGGTCGCTTCGAAGATAAAGGATTCCCTGTTGACATTCCCAGGTTCCAATGCTTTTTTATCTTTTGCTTCAATGGCATATCCTAAAATTGGATAGTATTTGCTTCAACGGTTTATACCCTTTCTTTTCTATCCATTTTTGTCACGAGCCTATTAAATTGCCTTGGTCTATTGATTCACAGTAGGCTTGTTTAGGTCTCATTTTCTCTTCAAATAACTTTAGAAAAAATTAAAATCTTGGCTGAGAATAAATGCCACATCTTTTTGGAAGGTTGATTTGACATAATATCCTTGTACATAATTGATTTTCACTATTGTGATGAAGGATGGCGTGTTGAATTGAAATATCAATAAAATTAACTTCAAGACTTCTCATGTTATTTTTCTTAGTTTGCATTTATGAAGTGAAAACACATGTGATCTAAATCATTGTGATAAAGGATAAAATATTGAATTAAGATGAATGACCAGAGCAATAAAATTAATTACAAGACTTTTCAACTTATTTTTCTTAACTTACATTTATGGAGTAAAAATATGTGTGATCTAAAGAAAGTAATTGTTATCCAAATCTTGTTAATCTAAATAAGAAAAATTGTATAAAAGAGAACTACATTATTTTGGAATATAAAGTCTTCATATACAAATGTTTTGTTGTGTAAAAGTTATAGGCCGTCATTCTCGATCTTCACTTATGTATAATCATGTTTATAAATGTTGAGTGTGCTTCTAAGCTTATGTTACTTAAGAAAATGAATTTTGATAATCCATGTAAATAAGTAGGGTTATGTAGCCTAATATTTGGGGCAGAAGCTTGGGCTTGAGAAAGCCCAACCCAGATTGAACAAAGCAAGCGCGAGCCTTGTGGCGGTCAGAGGCTAGAAGTCCAAAACAATCGTTCTTCGTTCTTCACAAGTTCCGAAATTTGGCGCGAAAATTGTCTACCGGGATTGTTAGGGTTTCAGATCATTTTTCAATTTTGATCTGAGGAGAAGGATGGCTTTGCAAGGTGGGGAAGATAGGTCGTCACCTTCACCGTCCTCGCAAGAGAAGTTATCCCCTGTGGTGGTCTTCGCTCATGGGGCCGGTGCTCCTTCCTCTTCCGATTGGATGATTAGGTCACTTTACGATTCTCTAATAGTTACTTTCGCGGTACAAAATTCAGAAGTTGATGTTGTGGTTGGTTGGACACTGTGAGATTGCCATTTTAGTTTGTAGTTCAGACTCCACTCCTTGCTCTGGTTTTGTCTGCAAAACTGAACTGGGTAGTAGTCAGAACGGTGGCCGAAGTTCCCAGTTTTTTATATAAAGGTTTTGTTTGAAACTTTCCTGGGAGTTTGAACCCAAGAAGGACGAAGTATGGAGGAAAGATAGAGAATACTAGAGTTCTTATAAAAATGGTTTGAGAGTGAGATGAATGACTTGGGTTTGGGAAAATAATGATACTTGATTTTTATGCAGATGGAAAAATATGTTGTGCAAGGCGCTGAATGCTGTTGAAGTAATTACCTTTGATTATCCTTGTGAGTTCTTTGTCAATTTCTGCGTTCCTTTTGCTCTTCTCCGGCAAGTTTGAGATGCGAAATCCATATGATTTTTTTTTTAATATCTTTTTATGAGTTAAGAGGTTCTCTTGGCTGTTCATAAGTTTAAGGCACTTTTAGCTTGCTATCTGATAAGCAGTAATATATGGAATGTTGTCTCCGTTATTCTTCTAATGAAAGGGCTTGATTATTGGTAGACATTTCTGGCGGGAGAAGGAAGGCTCCTCCCAAGGCAGAAAAATTGGTTGAGTTTCATGCGGATATCGTTAAAAAGGCCGTTGCTAAGTACCCCGGGCGTCCACTGATTTTGGCAGGGAAATCCATGGGTTCAAGGTGCTGATACTGTTACTTAAAGTTACGTAGAATTGCAGATTGCCGAAGTGCTTATCTGCTAAAAGCGAGTTTCACTGCTTCTAAATGTTTTGGAGGGAGCCATAACAGCATTGTCATCCCAACCTCTGACAATCAATTAATTTGATCTATCTATGTAGATGCATCTTGATGTGCATGTTTTCAGAAATAACGCTTCAAGTCCATCAAATAGTAAACGTTTTGTTGATCAATTGAGTTTTTTGCATCATGCTACATATCAGAACTGCCCCTTTTGACCTATTTTAGGTACATCTTATATGGGCACGATATGCCATATCAACTATAGGCGTATTTAGAACATAAAACTCAAGCTTCACATCTGTGATGACGGAAGGAAATATGAGGAACTTACAAATTCAATTAGGGAAATGGATCGGTTTTCATGTCTCTTTCTGGATTTTGTCTACTTTGCTTTGAGAATTAATTGTGTACAATGATTCCAAACATATATTATCTGTGCACCAATGCTGAAATTTGACATTGAGGTAGCATGTGCACAAAATCAGATACTGGATAAATACCATGCTTTATGACATATCACAGTTTTCCTTATTTTTTATTTTTATGCATTTCATATTTCATTTCTTTGTAGAGTCAGCTGCTTGGTAGCTTGTGACGAAGACATCTGTGCTTCAGCAATAGTTTGCTTGGGATACCCACTAAAGGTTACCATTTTTGATTGAGTTAATCTCTCTTACTCATCTTATTCATTATCTACTGGCCTTTTTTGGTTAACATTTATGTGCATTGTTAACATATACTAGTTGTCTACTAAACCAATTAGTGTCGCTTGCAGTGGAAATTAACTAAGCAGAATTGATGATCTGCATTTGCAGGACCATATCGGTTCCCAGAATATAGTTAATTTGAGGAGTAACTAGTAAGCAATATGATGATGCTGCAATTACTGTCTATGTTCGTGTAGAAGTGCCAGATCTGTGAATTTACAACATAGACTGCGCATAACTGTGAACAAATTCCTCAAAAAGGAATCCTATTTCAGTTACTTTGATTCTGATCCCTTTTTTTCTAAGTGTCTGGATTTGTCTGGACCTTCAATGGAATTATGAGCGTAGAATAATCATGTTCTGCTTGGAATCCTAAACAATTGTCACTGAACAAAGAATGTATTTTATATCTTCAATATGAAAGTCCATTGTGCTCTCTTGGGAATCCCGAATTTGTTGGGGAGTCATGAGTAGCACCTAGCTAAGCATAACTGAATTTCCATTTTCACGTTCCACTTTCTTGGTATAGAGTTTCCTTTTACACTTACTGGACAATGCAACTCTGAGGATCTCTGAGTTATAATAACTCATTATGGGATTAAGAGCCTTGTCCAAGCCTTGGAACCCTGTCATTTCATGATATGTCGCCACTTATTTATTTATTTTTCTCCTGGTTTTAATTCTTTGCCTTGCCCATAGGTATGCCTTCTTATAGGTAAAATTTCGTGTGCCTTGGGCAGATAACGACTCACTCATTTCCATGGAAGTTATCAGTTTAAATTGGTGATCTCAGCAATAATGGAGAAGGTACCTCTACTAATTAGAACAATTCAATTCACATGGTTGCTTTATAAAACAGGGAATGAATGGAGTCGTAAGAGAGGAAACACTTTTGCGAGTTGCAGTTCCAGTGATGTTTGTACAGGTAATATCTTCTAGAAGCACTATACAACAGAGTTAGGCTAGTAGGTAAATAATGTGTATATTTGTTACTAAAAATTCCAAAACCTGAAAATTGAAATATGTGGAATTGGTTTCTAGCTATGTATGATTGAAGTACACATATATAGAGGTTTGTATAGAGTAGCATGTTAGAGATTATCAATTTTCACTTCTCATGGTATTATGTATTTGCAGTGCGTCTAATTCACTTTGGCATATCTAAATATGCTTCTTTGTATGTTATTTTTTCTTATACATATGTGGGTAATCATGTTATCATCTTTCATGAAGGGTAGCAAAGACACTCTTTGTCCACTAGAAAAGCTGGAAGCCATTTGCAAGAAGATGAAATCTACTATTAGTTTGCATGTCATTGATGGTGGTGACCACTCCTTCAAGGTTGCAAAGAAGCATCTTCAAACCTCGGATTCTACCCAAGACGAAGCTGAAAATCTTGCCGTTCAGGCCATTGCTACTTTTGTGTCTAGGTCTATTGGAGCGTGCTAGTGCTTCAACACATGCCTAATCTAATGATGCTTGTATTTGCAATGGACTACTATTTTTAAATTTGTTATTTCATCTAATGGCATGGTTTATTTAGCGCCTAGGAATTGAAGTGCTTAAAAGATGATGTTGCCTCTGTTTCTTTCACTGAGCACAGTTAATTTACCTACCTGTTCCAGGTCAAAAGATTTGCATGTTTTCTACACCATTTAGTATATGTATTATATAGTACATATACCAAATTTTTCCGCTTGTGAGTTGGTCCAACTAGGTTTTCACGGGTCATCTGATGGCAGTTAGTTTTGATATGTGACAATCTTTAGTTGTATGTTCGCAATGGATTGTACCGTCAGAATAAATTATTCTGGAACTATAGACAACATGATCCATGGGACGTTAAAGTAGTGAAAAGGGATTGCATTATTGTACTCTCAGCAAGCAGACTTATTATTAAACACCACAAGATACATATAAGGAAAGCAGAACATCAAAGAGGCTGTGTTGCAGGGGCTCTTATTCTTATTACTCATATATTATATGTATTTTGAGGCACCCTTTTCCGATTACTGCTCCACTTGGTTCTGCTTCTGCACAATTAAAAGGAAAGGTGAAGATAGCAGTAGTATATTCTTTGGAAACCTTTGCTCTCTCAGTTGGCGTTAGCTTTCTTTTCTTTTTTGATTCGTTTCTCCAGAAGTTCTTGGCTTCTTTAATGGGTTTAATTGGTGCTGTTATTGTGAAGGTGCAGGTTAATGCAAGCAAAACGCTGGCAAATATGGAACTATTGAGGAATCGAAAGCAATGAGAAGTACACTTGCCTTTGCCTTGCTGCATTCTTCAGTCACAGTCGCTGTCGCTGTCGCTGCAGCTCCTGTCACAATCCCTGGACTTCCTCCCGTAGCCCTTCTCCTTCTTCTTGTGCACGTACGTTTCTTGCACTATCGTCTCAGTATTCCCATGTTGGCCTGGGTGGCGGTGGCCGTAACCCTGGCCGTAGCCGTGACCGTTGCCATGGCCATAGGATTGGCCATATTCCACTGTCTGGTCGTTAACGTAGTAGCTATCCGTTTCGCCGCAGCCAAGAGTATGGCCTTGGGCCATGGTGTGTTGCTCGTAGTGGGCAGGGGCTGGGCTGTAGTACTGACCATGGGGTTTGCCTACCTTCTGGCCATAGCCATAGCTCTCTCCATAGCGGTGGCTCTGGCTGTTGGCCAATGCATGGCCCGAAGAGTATCCATGGTGATTTCCTCGCGTTCCCCACCCAATGTTCTCGGCTATCTTGTGGCCAAGAGAGTTGTCGCGTGTTTCCTCGCAGACTTCATACTCGACCTTGTGGCACTGCATCGAGGCCATGACAGTTGAAGAATGGGGAGAACTCTAAATCTCTGTTTTTTCTTCTCTTGTTACTTGCTGTGAGAGGGCAGTGCAAGCAAGAGCTTATATACAGGTATGGAGGCACTGCTATTCCCTCAATCTTACAAATTATCCAACTCTTTTGCATATTCTTTCCTCAAAGTGGCCCAAAAGATTTCTATTTCAGAAATTCGAACCATGTTTGTTGTTTTTCCGTATATAACACTGTTTCCATTCAAACAGAATTTGTTCTCAGCGTAGTGGGAACGCAATAGACGGCCAGGAAACAGTGTACCCACCTGGAGAGAACTCTTCGGTCCCTTCCTTTGAATCTGATCCCCCGACCCCACATTTACACAGAAGCATAGGAAAAAGAGGTAGAAGGAAACAAGAAGAAATAATTGAGAAAATTCTAGCCTGAGTCTGTGGGGCTATACAATTTGAAGCTTATTCTTCTCCTTTTAAACAACCAACTTTTTTTTGGGCAGTGGAGATTGGAATTTCTGGTTTGTGAAGACAGCTAATATAAATGAGATCGAATCTATTATTTGAATTTTTTCGAGATTGACTCCTGAGAAACAAAATTGCTTTTATATACACTGTAGATTCTAATTGTAACTCATGAGTTTAGACAATCATCTATTATCTCAATAATAAGTTAGTAAGGTTCTCACATTTGACATCTTGGGGTTGTGAGTTGGATATGTGCGTTTAAAATAATAATAAAAAAATTATGAATCTAAGTAATACATGATATGATTAATCAGATTTGTAAGGCAAGTTAGTTGGGACTCCAATTGTTTACTGAACTACCCATATCTTGTTTCACTTTTGAGGCAGGATCCATGAAAAGCCTTAAATTAGGCCATGAATTTTTTCACCAGGCAAGAGATTGTTCCACGTTCTTGACATGGATGTTATCATTTCACTCACCACTTGCCCCTTCTGGGTCCTGTTATCTTTCTTCCAGTGTTATTCACATGCTCCCTTGAGCAATGTTTCAACAAGATGAGGGCTTGTAAATCTCAAAAAGAGAGAAAATAGGTCCCATTTTCCATGCCAGAAAGTAAAAAGAAGATTCAAACAAAAGAACGCTTGCTATATTGGGTCAAGCACACTTGAAATAGAACGAGTTTATTTATGATTTTTTCCCTATAGACCTTCACATTATTGCTTTCTCCTCGTTGGAAAATTGCTTGTGCAGGGGGCTGACAAAGCACAATTGTTCCAATTAAAGTGATTGTTTCCATCTACTCTGTAGTACAAGGCACCAGAATGTATCAATGGTAATCAGAATAATTCAATTTAATTTGGTCACATCAATGGAGCACAGAGTTCAGATGCTTTCGCAACTTCATTTCAGGTACAATAATTGTTTGCATAGGTATTGACAAACAGTGGGATCCTCGAGAAAACAGTGAGGATTCGTTGTGGTTTGAGTTCTTCCATCAATAATTCAACCCAACTTTTTGTATGCACCACTCTTTTAGTACTATTGCGCTTCATTATGCTATGAAGATGTCGCATGAAGTATCGCAAAGATGTGTTGTGTCTCACTGACTGTGGCAATGACTCCCACATTGCAAAGAAGCAATTGCAAACGAAGCTGAAGATCTTAATGTTCAGTCTGCTGCAATGTTTTCATCTTATTCCATCAGGAACAAGGTAAATGTCGAAAGTTTTATCTCCCAGTTTTGATCTGCTATTTTCCTCAAGTTCATGGTTCCTGATCGAGAAAGATCTTTACATTGCTTGTTTTGGTTCCCCTTCTACTCTTTTGAGACGCTTAGTTGGTATGGTTGCGAAAAGATATGGCACCTTCCTGTTGAAAGTAGCACTAGTTTTACCAAGAATATGCATTTGTTTTAAGGATAGTTTATGCTTTCTTGATATGAGACTTTGTCCTTGATATTGTCTTGTGCATTGAACATACTTAAATAACTCAAAGTTGAATGAAAGTTAAAACGAATCAATCTGAATATGATATTATATAAATTAATTTCAAGTATAATTTAAAAGTTAATTAATGAATTGAAAAAACAATCAATATTTAAACTTTATAAATAATTCCCCCAGTGTGAGGCTTTTATTTTAATAATTGTTCATTTAAGTTCGTGCAAAGTTAATGTTGTTCGTTCGGTCTCATACTAGAGGATGTTAAGTTAGAGAGAAAGAATTGCAAACTTCCTTTGCAGAAAGAGACTTATTATTAAACACACACAGCAGAGACGTTAATACATAGGACTCATCATATTCAAGAATCCATTCCAATGGGGGATCTTATTCTGATAACACTTGCTTATTTAGTGTATATACTGCCAGTCACCCTCACTTGAGCTGATCTTAAATAACTGCTCCTTAAGTTCTGCAAGAAATTAAACAGAAAAGTTAGTAGGAAAGTTTCTTTTTAAAGCTGTTTTTAACCTTTTGACTTCTCTTTTCATTTGAAACGTCAGATTATCAATAGCAATAATATAATAAATAACGTTAAAAGGTCCGAATTCAAGTGGCTATATGCTGCTAGATAAAAGTTTTTCCTGTTCTTTAATCCTGTTGTTGTAATTTATTCCTTTTCCCCCAGCATAAAGAGCAAGAAAAGTAGAACATATGGTTGGTTTACAACACTTGCCTCCTCTTTAATGAACTCATCTTCAATCGCTGTCGCTCCCGCTGCTGCTGCTGTCGCTGTCGCTGCAGTTGGACTTCTTCTTGTGCTCAGACTTCTTTTCTTTCATTTTCTTCTCAGTCTTGCCGTGGCTAGCCATGCCATGAGATGCACGGTGGCTATAGGTGTGGGTTTGGCCATAGCAGTGGGTCTGGCTGCTGGCCGGGTGATGGCCTGTGCCGTGTCCACGGTGGTTTCCCTTCATTGCCTTGTGAACAATGTCGGCCGCCTTGTGCACAGTGTCGGACACCTTGTGGCCAAGAGATTTGTCATTGCACTTTTGCTGGCAGGTTTCGTTTGCGGGCTTGTGGCACTGCATGGAGGCCATGGCAACTGAGGTAAGAGGATCTCTAAAGCTCTGTATTTTGGCAGCCATTGAGCAGAAGCTCTTATCTAGGCTTCGAAAAAGTGGGATTTCTTCAATTCTTTGTGCAATCCACCTTTGGAATCTGCTTTTGGGAGATGGCTCGAAAAGATTGACGAAGTCGATGCGATTCACCTTTTAAACTGAAATTGGCTAAAAGAACATATCCCTTTTGGACGAGCATGCACGTGTTCGGAATGATATTCCGATATTTTATAGGGTCACTTCCAAAAATATTTCTTCAAATTACTAGTCCACTCAATAATTTCTCCAAACTAATAATGTTATTAATTAGAGTCAATAACTTGGAACAGTTAGCCTTGAATGCATTGTTTGTATGGTAGATCATTTCGAGACTATTGTTTTAGAGAAGGTTGTTTAGTATTTATCCTCATGGGAAATGGGAAAAAAATCTTGTATCTCGTACTGTAGAAATATCAGAAAAGCAGGTATTTCTTTTTCTTCTACAAGTTTTGGTTGTTGATAAAATAATAAATTTAAATAATTCAATTGTCACATTAGTGATTAATTTTTTTAATTACATCATACTTCAATATGTTACATTATGATCTTGTCACTTGTTGATAACCTCCTAGCTCAATAGTAAGCTAGTAGGGTCTGGCAGCTTCTAGGTTTAACACTTGGACTTGTGAATTGGGTGCATACGTGTAGAGAAAAAAACTAAAACAAATGATCCTGTCACGTAATTTGATCTAAAAAGTTCATGATTATGAATTTTGGGCTCTTGGTAATGAAGTGTAATACTTGGTAAAGACTTATTATTTGAGATATAATACTAGTAAAGAATTGTCATTTAGAGAGGAATGTAATTGATTTGACCACAACTTGTCTAAAATCATAAATACGAATGTTTGAGTGAAATCTAATAATGTCTCGTGTTCAGAAGAAAACCATCACTTCTACTTTTGAACTTGGCATTAGCATATGCAAATATCATCACGTTAATGTTTATGCCGACGTCGCATTCTTCCACCGAAGGAATTTGTTCTTGGTGCCATTAGTCGATAGCAGTGTTCTAGAATCCGATCCGCTGAGCCCCACACCAAGGATCAATTAAGTTCTTCTTTACTTGTATCTTTTGTTCACGATCCCTCTAATTTCACATCCCCTGTCTCAGTAATCTCTACGTATCTGCAACTTGTGAGCTTTCTTATTCCATTTAAACAAGTATACTTTTTCTTGGGGCATTGAAGGCAGTGGAGATGAGACTTTTTATATCCTTTCTCGAGGTGGATTGGTGACAGTTACCTCCTCTGTAGCTGCGTAAAACAAAAGAAACGAAAAAGAAAGGGGCTGATGTACGTGTTGCCTACTTGTTAAGTCGACCGAGAATCCTCTATGAAGCATGTGTTCCTTCATGGGTTTTTGTGTTTTGATTTGGTTTACGTCATTGTTATCTTGCTGTATCTGTTATTGTCGGTTTTGTTGTTCTTCAGCGTCTGCTTGCTGTCTATTCTGTTGGTCGTGGAGTTTATTTTATGACATACTTTTGTTGTTTGTTGTCTTGAGCTAGTTTCATAAGTAATGAATTCTTGTAAAGTTGTAGGTTCGGGGGAAAGTTAAGGTTAATGAAGGTCTCTATGTCGTATTCTATATGCTATGAGCTATGGGTCTGGGCTTCTAAGTTAATTAAAACCCTTACCTATCGATTAAACTAATCTAACCAATCTGCCACGGTTGCCTATCTGTAGTACAATTGTGGGCACACAACTCTTCCTCTTCTGAGCCCACTTGAAAAGAGAAATACTTCTGCAAAAAGAAAATGGGCTTTCCGCATTTCTCCAATCCTTTATATTAATTGTATAAAACTCTTGAGCTAAAATTGAAATAAAAAAGATCCTCTAATCTCTAAGTTAGTTTTTAAGTTAAGATTTTGACATGGTATTTAAAGTTAAGTTAACTTGGTCTTACTATCTAAAATTTTAACTTCAATAATTTTTAGTGTACAAAGGAATATATACAGAATGAAATTTCATACTGAAAGATAAAATTCTTAAAAGCCAATGTTAAATGAGAGAATGATTCTTAATTTTGATCTTTTGGTCTTTCTCCGTTGATTTCTAAAGAACTGACAAAATAACCTCAAACTTTATTGCTTAATTTGACCATCTACAATTGTTGTGCGATAACTACGGACAGTTCTGTGCACTCATGCAGTTTTTGTCCGTGAATTTGGTAGCATTCTGGAAGATGATGAATCACTCGTGACTGAAAAGGCTTTATTTAGCTCTCAAGAGGCATACAGCGGTTGAAAGAACAAACTTTCTTTATGGAGTTTCTCAAGATGCAAACTTTAAGCATTGAGTATGAACAGTTTCTGACGATGTGAACTGCAAGAGCGACATCCTTCTAAACAACAAGGCTGAAACCGAACAGTACAACATGTTGGGTTGGTCCAGCCCATATTCGGAAATTTATTATTGGGTCCAATTAGGGTAATGTGACCCTAAGGTTTAAAAGAAAAAATATAGGATTTTTTCTTTAAGAGAAGAGGTGAGTGGCCGTCAAAAAAAAAAAAAAAAAGAAAAGAAAAGAGTAGAATTTCGCAGGAATTAGAGGCCCTGCGCAGCAGTTGATCAAATGTTTGATCAAGGACGATCCGTGGTCCGATTGAGCTGATTTTTTGTCAGCAGGTTCGGGATTGGGTGTTCTTCATTGTGAACGGTTGGATCGTCGTTTGGAGCTCTTGAAGTCAGCAGATTGTGGTCGAAAATCTGGATAATATTTCTCTAACTTTTCTTGGTTAAGTTGTTGTTTACAACTTGTTCTTCACTATTTATTGGTGATTCTATTGTTGTTGAATCAGTAAATCTTTGTCCTGTTGCTATTGTTAAGGACTTGATTGGGTTGTATCCTAACGATTGATATAGTGGAGATTTGGGTGGACTCCGTGATCGGTCCCGTGGTTTTTTTATCCTTCACATTGGAGGAGTTTTTCCACGTAAAAATTCTTTTGTGTTGACTGTGATTTGATTATTTTACTTGTGATTCGAATACATCGTTAGTGTTTTAGTATTTCTTCATAGGTTCAATCAAAGTGGAAAACTTTATACGTCGTTTTTCCCATCACAACAAAACATGATCGTGCAACGGCCTCGATTTCTATTCCCAACAGATCTTTTTGATGCATATCTTTTCTGGCTTCCGGCTTCTCTATAGGAACGTCTTGACTACCGAGAGACCCCGCAAAATGACAACTTAAAAGCATACAGATAAAGCTTTCTGCGACGGGAATGCTGATCTCCACCTTCTGTCGGAAACATTGGTAATCACAATGACAAAAACAGAAACTGTACTTAACGAGAATGCGGACCAGGACTATGTTGCTCTTGATTGTGGCCTCAGAATATGCTATATGTGAATTTGCAATCGGCAATTGCACTTTTTCAGAGAAAATAACTGCTTGGTCTTGATGGTTAGTGTTCAACAAACAGATAATGGAAACGAGAAGACAAAAACACTGACAATTAATAGAAAGGACAAGAACACAGTTCTTTGTCATCTTCACATAGCTCAGAAAACTGGGAGATCTCCATTGGTGCAATCGAGGAGGTGGTGGCATTATAGCCGAGGGTTATAAAGTCCGCCTATAGTAGCCAAAAGATGATGCAACTACCGCCGCCGTTTGTGGTTGGTTGGTTTGTTGCTGTCAATGGTGTTAGACAGAAGAACCATCAATTGTCAGCCAACAGAACGAATCAATTTTCAATATTTGAATTTGATCTGATACGATGATACTAAATTTTGAAGTTCTGTAATTAAGTTAAACTTTTTATTATCCGATCAATTACAACAAATGTTGAAGTTTTATAATTGAGTTCACTTTTTGTAATTAAGTTCCATGCCTATGAATAGGATGGGGACTCATCAGTTAAATAAGTTGTAAAATACTTAAGCCCTCAAACTCTCTCTCTCTCTCTCTCTCTCTCTACAAAGCTTATTTCCATTTCTTATTTGTAAGTTTTGAAGCCATAGAAGGACCTACAACTTCTCTAATGTTTGGCTCCTTTTCACTGGATTGGTACGAAATTTACTCTAGTTGAGCTTGCTCATGTCAAGTGGATTTATTGGCCGTGTGTCCGCGAATCAAAAAGCTCAAAAACAAGGAGGACAGAAGTTCTTATTTACAAATATGCGGTTGAGTTCTTGATTTCAATTTCCATTTCGTTTGTTCAATATTATCTTAATATTCAGTCGCGCTCTCACTGCTGCTACTGCCATCAATGCTGCTGCATTTGCAAGAGATGCCATCCTTCATCTTCTGGGGAAGGTCCTTTGCTCTTTGTTTTCTGAATAGGTGGCTCTTCTACAAAAGTTATGGTATTATGGTGCGAGACCAGTTCATAATCTACCAATAAAGATGCAGGTCTGTTCTACATTGTGGAAAAAGATACCATAACAAAATTAAGTAATACGGACATAAACTATTTTCAATACTTTTAGCATTAATTTTGCTCTGTTTTGCAATGGACATGCCTCATCAAAAATGGGCCGAGCTTAGTTTCATTGTGGTGACCACTCCGACATATTAAAGAAGCAACTACAAACGAAGCCGACGATCTAAATGTTCGGGTTGCCACAATGTTTTGCATCTAGTTTCATCAAGAGCAATATAGCCACCATTTAGACTATTTCACTCAAGTTCATGGTTCCTTGGCGCTAAGATCCTTGACCTCCGTTATATTTAGCATTCTAGACTTTTGAGAACCTAATTAGTCTGGTTACTTAGCACTAGTTTTACCTGGGCAAGAATTTGCATGTGTTCTACAACGTCCGCATACTTTTGTTTAGCATTATCTTCTGCATATCATAAATTTTACAAGGCCTTTCGAGTTCATGTGCCGGGCCTCAAGAAATCAGCAACTTTCTGTCTTCAGTTTCTAAAGTTACTGCTCTTTAAGGTGTGCATTAGTATTGAAGTTCTTCCGGTCTCATTCTGGCGTTGAAGATAAAATACTTTTGGATGGTAAGTTAAGAGGAAAAGATTGAGAACTTCTTATGCAGAAGGAGACTTAGTATTAAACACACATCAAACGGACATTAGAGCATTCTTTCAACTCTTGATATTCATGAACTCCATGCCAGTGGAGAATCTTATTCTTGCAACTCTTGCTTATTTAGAGCATATATTGCCAGGCTCCTCCGTTGAGCTGATTTCAGATAAGTACTCCTTCAGTTCTGCAAACAAATGAACAGAAGAGTTAAAAGGGATACTGCAGCAGGAATAATGATAGAAACAATGTCAAATATCTGAATTCAAGTGGTTATTAAGTTTTCGTATAGTTCGTAGATTGCCCCCTGTCAAATAAAAGCAAGTAAGAGCAAAAAATAAATAAGATATAGTTAGTTTTCTGCACTTGCCTTGCTTTATGCAGCGATGTTCAATCGCTGTCACAGCCGCTGCTGCTATCGCTGTCGCTGCAGCTTCGGTTGCAATCCTTCGACTTCTTCTTGTAGACACTTTTCTCCTTCTTGCACTCAAATTTCTTTTCTATCATTTTCTTCTCAGTCTTGCTGTGGCAAACCACGCCATGAGATACATGGAGATCGTGATCATGGCCGTGAGATACATGAGCCCGTGACCATGGCCATGGATAGGGGCCATTGCTTGTGTTTTTGGTGTGGAGGCTGTTCGTTTGGCTATGGCAATGAGTCTGAGCTTTGGCAAGGGCGTGGTGGGGGTATTGTTCCTTGGTTTGGCTGCTGGCCATGTGATAGCCTGCATCGTGTCCATGGTGGTTTCCTTTCGTTGCCGTGTGGGCAACAAAGTTGTCGTTGCACTTTCGCTGGCAGGTTTCATATGCGGTCTTGTAGCACTGCATTGAAGCCATGGTAACAAAGGGAAGGGGATCACTTAAGTTCTCTCGATTTCTTTTGTGATTGCCTTGCATTCTTATGCATGAGGGCACAAGCGCTTAAATAGGCTTGGAGAAAGTGGGATTCCTTCAATTCATATATGATCCAGCTTCTGAATCTACTTTTGCGAGATGGGTCAAAAGATCCATGAAAAAGGTGCAGCTTACTTTGTGATATGAAATTTCAAAACTAAAAGGACTTAAGCCTAGAATTAAGAAGCTATCGTAAATGACATGTTAAACTTCATGTTTTCCATTGAGTGATATTTCAACATGATTTTTGAAGTCCACAATTGGATCTAAGTTCGTTAGTTTAAATTCATGAATCGAATAGTAGACTTGTCGTGACTTCCAAAAAAAGAATCCCAAATCAAATTCGGAGCTGAAAGTAACTAGAGTGAGTGCCTTTTTAGAGTTAGTCTTGAATGCATTGTCAGTATGGTGGACATATAGGAGATCCTTGATATGTTTTACCAGTGGCAAATTCAAGTAAAGACTATCTAACTTGCTGACTTAATTTTGAATATTGGGATTTTGGCAATGATTGATGGCAGTTTCTAAAATGCATAATTCAATAAATGATATATGTATGTGTGATTAATAAAAGAAGCATGTCTCACAATATAAAGATATTATAAAAGTAAGTGAATTATTGTTGAATGGCATCTTAGGAAATCAAATATTCGAGAAACATTTAGTTTCTTAACAGTGATCACTTGCATGAAATTTTTATTGATTATTATCTGTGAAGTAGATTAAGAAAGTGCTTTGTTTACAAGTTTGATTTGAAATATAATATAGTTGGATTTATACTAATTAACTTAAAATCTAATACTCAATTGTATTTTATTAGATATTTAGTGATGCCTATCTTTTTAATTAACACCTTTTGTCTTTGTGCAGAAAGTATCAAGCCCATGTTGCATTATTTCCATGAAGGAATCCGATCCCTGACCCTTTCACCGATGATCGGTGAAGCCCATGTTGCCCCCTTCTCTCTCTCTCTCTCTCTCTCTCTCTCTCACTCTCTCACACACACACAACTCGAGATTTTGGAGCATTCAAGCTCTTTTTTCGCTTAAAAAAAAAAGATTTTTTTTTTGTTCTTTTGCATTATTGAAGGAAGTGGGATGGGACCTTATCTTCTTTATAAAAACCATAAGCTTGTGGGTTCTATGGTTTCACGTGCATTTCTCGGTGTATTATAGTCACGAACAATGGGCTACTTTATTGATGGGAGTAAAACAATCTTCTATAACATTATGTAAAACAAATCAAATGAAAAGTAAAGGGGCTGATCGGCATTTTGCTGACTTGTAATGGTCGATCGAGAATCCTCTTTGAAGCTGGTGTTCCTTCACGGGTCTTTGTGTTTTGATTTGTTTAATGTCGTTGTTTTGTTCCCGCATTTGTTGTTGTCGGTTTTGTTGTTCTTCAGCGTCTGCTTGGGGTCAATTCTACTGGTCCCGTGCTTTGTTTTTGAGTTATAGGTCTCTAGAATGGTTCATTGTAGCAGCCAAAACGTCAAATGCAGCAATTTCATTATTATTTTCGAATCCATTGTGGTTAGTATAGATCTTTCTAAGATCCAGTATCCCAAATTTAAATGTATTCCTAACCTAGTAATATTTAATGTCAATATACTTAGATTTAGAATGGAGAGATTTATTCTTTTTTAGATGATTGATGTTTTATTGTCTCTCTTAGAACAAACTTCTCTTACGTTAGTTCAAGTGCTTGGAGGAACTTCTTCATCTATAGAAATTTTTCTTGTTTTTATGATTGATATATATATTTCATTTTTAGTATGAACAAAGTAACACACTAGAGTTTGTATTGCCTTGAAATTGGTCTCTAACAAACGTAATTAGATACCCAAATATAGGCTTCCTTGTTGAGATGCCTTGGCTTAGTGGTAAGCCGATGTGGCCTTGGACCAAGTTCGACGCCCCTCCCCTCCCCTAACCTTGATAAAGAAAATTTAAGTGGTTTAGAAGGATTATTATGTTTACTGTATCAAGAAACAAAACTTTCCTATTATAAAGAAGGTAAAAAACAAGGTAGATTTGTGTAAGCTCTTAGGGTTTCTTTAGCCTCACAAAATGTTATTTTTCTTTGTAGCCAAGGTGTCCCTTAAATAAACAATTGGAATAGCATGAAACTCGAGAATGACAATTATATATTATTTGATTACTTACACATTTACCATTATACTAATTTTACTCCAAAACTCAACATATCCAACTAACATGGTTCATTCAAGAACAAATATATTTTGGGATTTTTCTTAAAATTAATTGAGAATTTTCTTTATTATTTTTCAATGATCTTTATTGAGGTTGAAAGAAACCAATTGACTATTCTAAATGCATCAAGTTTCCAATTATTAATACAAAAGACCTTTTTTTTTTCTTCATATCTTTTATATCGCTCTCACTATGAGGACACTTCTCACTACCCATATTAAAGAAACTCAAAAGTGGAGAGCTTATTAGTTTTGCTGTTGCTTATGTTAAATCTTTGAAGTACCTGGCCATTGTACTTCTTTTTAGAGAACAACAGCTGTTTATGCTTGCTATTATAGGAATCTCCATACTAAGAATTTGATTTGCTAGTTCCAAATCTGTTACAATAAAATATTTATTAATTTCTTTTTTCAATCTTTCCAATAGCTTAACTTACAATCAACATATAATCAATCTAACAGTAGGATGGAGGACATATTTTGTTAATAAAAGTTAGGATGAAAGACCACATGTTGTTGGGATAAAAAAACAGGATATAAGCTTCACCCAAGTTCATGGTTCCTTGGCACTCAAGATGCGTATACTTCATTTGGTTTTGAATTCTAGTCTTTCGATACACGTAATTAGCATGGTTACGATAAGGTATTGCACCTCCTACTTTTGTTGACCGTTGCACTAGTTTCACCTGGGCAAGAATTTTCCTGTGTTCTACATCGCCTGGGTACTTTTCTAGAGGTGCTGTACGATTAATTTCATCGGCTCTATCCTTTCAAATAGAGTTTGTGCTTCTGTATATATATATAAAAGAAAATTATGCCTAACCTTATTATTATTAATAAATTTGTCATGATACTAATCCAGTTTCTTTTAAAAAAAATATTAAAGAGAAGAACTCAATAGGTTATTGCGTATCATCTGCCATTTTATTAGTTTTAGCAGTGATTTGAGTTCATCCGAGGTTACTTCTCTGCAAGATTGCGCATTACTAATGACGTTCGATCGCTCTCATTCTAGCGTTGAGGATAAAATTAAATTGGGACGGTAAGTTAGAGGAAAAGATTGCAAACTTCTTAATGCAGAAAGAGGCTTATTATTAAACACACTTCACACAGACATTCGTGAATCCGCACCAGCGGGGAATTTTATTCTTGCAACTCTTGCTTATTTAGAACATATTTCCCCAAGCACCTTCACTTGAGCTGATTTCAGATAAGTGCTCCTTCAGTTCTGCAAGCAATTAAGCAGAAGAATTAACATCAATTTGCAGTAAAAATTGTGTACAGAATGAGAGTCTTTTATTTAAAAATAACATTTTTAAAATGAAGTTTAAATTAAAAAAAAATTATCCTTCAACCAGTTTTTAGGTTAAGACTTTGGGATTTTTGACAGAAATAATGTTAGGAACAATGCCAAATGTCCGAATTCAAGTGGTTAGTAAGTTTTCGTATAGTTTGGAGATTGCCCCTGTCCAAATAATAACAAGAAAGAACAAAAATGGAGGAAGATAGAGTTAGTTTTCTACACTTGCCTCGCTTTATGAAGCGCTCTTCAATCGCTGTCGCTGCTATCACTGTTGCTGCAGCTGCGGTTGCAATCCTTGGACTTCTTCTTGTAGACACTTTTCTCCTTCTTGCACTCAGATTTCTTTTCTTTCATTTTCTTCTCATTCTTGTCATGGCAAACCATGCCAGGAGATACATGGAGACCGTGACCATGTCTTTCATTCTCTTTCATTTTCTTCTCACTCTTGCCAAAGCAAGACATGCCATGAGATACATGGTGGCCGTGAGAGTGACCGTGGCCGTGGCCATGGGCCGGCGCTTGTTGTTTGGTGTGGAGGGTGGTTGTTTGGCAAGAGCAATGAGTCTGAGTTTTGGCGACGGAGTGGTCAGGGTATTGTGTCTTGGTTTGGCCGGAGCATTGGATCTGGCTGCTGGCCACGTGATAGCTTGCATCGTGTCCTTGGTGGTTTCCTTTCATTGCCCTGTGAACCATATCGCCCACCTTGTGGCCAAGCGAGTTGTTGCTGGACTTTTGCTGGCAGGGTTCGTATGCGGGCTTGTGGCACTGCATTGAAGCCATGGTAGCTGATGCAAGAGGATCACTTAAACTCTCTTGATTTCTTTTGTGATTGCCTTGCACTGGGAGACATTGAGAGCACAAGCTCTTAAGTAGGCTTACAGAAAGTGGATTCCTTCAATTCTTTATATTATCGAGCTTCTAATGTGCTTTTGCGAGATGGGTCAAAAGATCCATGAAGAAAATGCAGCTCATTTTGTGAACTGAAAGTGCTCACGGAATATATCCCTTTTTCTGGGTTCTCTCCACTCGGACCCAGGGATAGCAATGAGCATTGAATTTCTCGTAAAAAGATGTTAGATTTTACGCCAAAACTATAAAAGTTTAAAAAGAAGTTAGTAAATAGATAAGTTTTCTATTTAATGCTTTAAAATTTTATATTTAATTTGAATGATTCTCTATACTTGTTAATAGTAGAATTAGGCTCAACATTAAGAAAATATCATAAAAGACTTCAACGTCGTTGTAAAGGACATGATAAAGTTAACTTTTTTCATTGACTTGGTATTTGAACGCGGTTTTAAAGTTGACGATTGGATTTGAGTTGCATCAAAGTGTCACTTCAAAAAAATGAGGTTAACTAGAGGGAATGCTTTAGAAGAGTTTGGGTTGAATGTGTTGTTTTTATGGTGGATCTACTGGAGATTCATTAAATATTTTTCCAAGGACAAATTAGAATAAAGAGCATATAACATGCTTGCATAACTGTGGATGTTGGGTTTTTGGCGATGAATGATAAAGCTTCTAAAAAGCTTAAATTTCAATGGGTGGTATGAGAGGCATGTCCCACAATATAAAGATAGTAAAAGTGAGTGCTTTTTTTGCCATAAGTATACATATGTAACGCAACACAATAAGATTTAAACTTTTTGAATGGAATCTTATTATATTTCGTTCTGATTATATTTGAAATATTTAGTTTCTCCAAAGTAATTACTTGCATGAGAGTTTTACTAATTATTATCCGTAAAGGAGATCAAGAATGTATAATTATGAATATTGGGTTCTTGATCGATGATGATGTACTATATGTAGGAAAAAGTTATACGTCAACAAATTTATATTTTAATAGATAATTGTATATGATAAGACTAGACATATTCTTAGATTAAGGCCGCATACATCAAATTAAATAAAAAACGGCTTTATCTAACCTTTAAACAAACTAAATATATAAGATTTTAGCAGTTGTGTATATCTTCTTTGCATTGAAAAATCAATATCCAATAAGCCTCTTAATAGCTTTAAGAGGAACAATTTTTGAACTAACAATAAATCTAAAAATTCTGTCATTTTTTCCTTCTAAATCTAAATATGTAATACAACAGAGTAGCACTTAGACCAATTAATTTAAACTCTTAAACCTTAAATTTAAGTATCTTATATTATATATGTGATAATGCTTACCTCTTTATTTAACACCTCTTTCTCTATGTAGAAAGTATATCTCGCATTATTTCCATGAAGGAATTTATTCTTGGCACTATTAGTGGGTATCAATATCTCGACCCATACTCCTTGGTCTCCTCTGAGAATCCGATCCCCTGACCCCTGCATCGATGATCGATGATCGATGAAATCCAATGAAGCCTTCAAGCTTCCCTTTCCATTCAGACAAATTTATTTTTTGTTATTCGTTTGCATCATTGAAGAAGTGGAGATGGGACTTTATCCTCTTTCTCGAGGTGAAGGAATATAAAGTACATTTCTCCATTACTATACTCACGAACCATATATTATTTTATTGCCATGAAAAATAAAGGGGCTGATCGGCATTTTGCTAACTTGTGAGGCATTTGTAAGATGCGCTCAATAAATTCTATATTATTAATAGGTTAAACCTACTCTTAAGTTAACTTTTGAGTTGGATAATGAAACTCTTAACATGGTATTAAAACTCCCTTAACACCTCCATTGGCTCTCATTGATTTAAGGGCATATATTGCTCATGTAATGCGACACCATAATGGTTTAAACATTTAACCATTATAATAAGAGGACATTTTAAGATATGATTAATAAGACTTACATTGTTAATAAATATATTAAAATAACTACTTATATGATAATAAGTTCAATCGTAGGCATTCGTAAGGACATCAACGATTAGAATTTTAAATTACAATGGATGATTAAAGCAACTAAGGAAAAAGATTTAGCTGTAAAGCTTCTTAAATTTTCTTTTTTAGCATGTTTTTATTGTATATAGTTTGAATGTAATCGTATATGTTTTCAAAATAAGACTGTTGATATACCAATTTTGTTAGCTAAAATTAGGAGGGTAGTTCATAGAAGAGCATCTCTATTTAGAAAAATTAAACTCTCTTAAGCGAATGTTTTATTATATCATAGTTGGAGAATTCCAAATTTTATTTTCTCTTAAATGAATTGTAATACTGAGGTATGCTCCTAAGTTTTTGTATTTCCTTAATCTTTGATAAATAAATTCACATATTCATAAAAAAAAAAGTTCAACTGATTTTTGAGTTGACTTTAAAGTCAAATAATGAGCCTCCTAACATGTTCCATAAGTGACTAGTTAGTGTTAATTTTATTGAAAATGAGGTTTTTTATATTAAAAAGTCTAAAGTCCAGCTTAAAAATTAATTTACAAATTAGAAAAATATTTTTTACTAAAAATTATACATTTCTAATGTGAAATTGTTTCATCAACGTTAAAGAAAATTTTTTAATTTCTAACGTTATTTATGGTATTGAGCTAGTTTTCCTCTTATGCGCCCATTAAAGAAACAGAATAGGGTTTTCTTATTTTCTAGTAAGAAAAGGAAATAAAACGACGTGGTCTTCGTATAAGATTGAAACAACTTGCAGATAAACAGACAAAACGATAGAAGGCTCTCATGGACATTTTGCTAAGTATAATTTTGCTAAGTATTTGCGAGCACTTTGTAAAGAGGAAGAAGGCTCTCATGGACATTCTGCAAGCCAGAGAAGACCGTCGTGGTGCAACGGTATAAACTGATAGGTAGGAAGCAGAAAAGTTGGGGAGATCAGGAAAAAAAAAATCGAAATAAACCAGACACCTTTCATGCATCATAGTTATGACGTAGCTATCATTATTATCTTTTATGAATATATAAATTTTAATCATCATATTTGAAGTTCATAAGCTTAGAAATATTTTCTAGCATTATAAAACCTATCTATGCATGTGAGAAGAACAAAAGTAGAAGCTTCTAACATTTACAAGTAATTTTTGTTATTTAGTTGTTGAGCCAATTTTTCATATTTTCTATTTAGAATCGCATATGGTTATGTTTAATCCATATATAGTAAATACAAACTAAGAAGGATAACTTGACAAATATCACAACCAACTCTTTGTAGTTTTATTCTTTTGTTTGTATATGTCATTTTCTTTTTGTGCAAATAATTTTGGGTTCATCATTTGTAGCAGAGCACTAAATGAAATTCTTTTTAGTAAGTGAAATTGGTCTTAGATGAAAGATTGATTTATTCAATAAAATTTTTATTCATGATATAAGAGCACGTGTCCTAGTTCACACATTTCTTACAAATTAAAACCCTGGCCAATTTTTGGAACAACAAATTTTGACAAGTTACTGGTCATCATTAATTATTGATATATGTTAGGATATGTATTTTAGTTTTTAAAATGGTATCAAAGCATTATCCTTAGATTTCTGGGCCAATAGGTAAATATTTAGCCTTCTATATTAGTTGATTATCACTTTTAGTGTGGGACAAACTCTCAACAATATGTAACAAGTGGAAATAAAATAAGTATTTTGGACAAGTTAAAGGCAACAAGTATCAAATCCAAGAAAGGAGACTTGCCAAAAACTTTGGTAAGACACTAGGCTGTGATTCTTCCATCCACAAATAATACAAAATAAATGTTCTTGCAATTTATGATAATAAACATCTATGCAAAAATAAAAGAAATAAGAAACCCTACGTGTACATAATTACAAGTAAGCCATTGGACTTGGCCGAAATCTACCACATGGGCTTATGTTCTAATGCATCATGTGGGCTGCACCTATGCGTCTAATAAGTTACCTTAAATTTTCATTCATTGCCATCCGTCCAAACTAACTTTGCCTTCAGCTTTGGCCATCATGAAAGGAAACTATTTCAAGTGAAAATGTTGTTTTAGCTGTATCTGGAACCTAAAACGACGCTATTTTACGTGGTGGAAAAGGGTAGAACACGATAGTCGTTGCTCTTCGTTTGAAAACTCAAAAATCATGAAGGGAATTCATGATTCTGCATTATCTTTCGCAACAATTACTCGCCCAAATGGAACAATGGTAGAGGAGAACTTGCCGAAGCTATTGTTAAGAAATCAATTCTAAGTTTTTATTTTTACTTTTTAGTAAATAAATAGGTTTTCTGAATATAATAAATGGAGCATAAAATAGAGGTGATTTGTTGTGTAAATTTGTAATGGAAGTATATTTGATAATTCATTTTCCACATTTTCATTTTTCATATAGTAGCCAAGTTTAGGATGTGGTATTCCTTCTTGCTCTTGGTGACATAACCTAGATTTAGGAGGTGACACTCCTTGCGTTAAAAAGGGAACATATTAACCTCACAACAAAGTCTGCAAGGATTTAAATAATGTAACACTTAATACTATTTTCACCATTTTCCTTTACCCCTACCCAAGAGAGAGCATTTTCTTTTAGGATCTTTATTCATAATGGAAGTGATGATGCATTTGAATTTATATTGTGATATTGTATTAAAATCTAATTATATCCAAAAGGTGACTCAAGAGAAAATATATATTTTTTCTTTATAAAAAATATTTTCAAGCTAGATTTAGATAATATGCGAGTTATGTCATACTATTTTTTTTTATATAACAATATTAGGCATAACTCTTAACTCTTTTCGCATAAAACTTGTTACAAATGGTTTGATCGGACATGATGTGAACAAATTATGCAAGTGGGTTGCACTATTCTTTTAGACCAAACAGATTTATTCATAAAATATAGAAATTACATATACAGATGAGACACACCATACAGACAGCCAAGTTAGTTTGGCAATTATTCTTTAGCACGTATTTCTTTAGTAACGCGCGACTCATGAGGATTTTTCTCATCATGTGTTCTTTCAGTGCTGTCCCTGATCCTTCAATTCTGCAAAGACCAAACACAGAAATTAGAAAGAGTTCTGTAACATGGGAAATTGTTGGGAAATAAAACATAGATCTAAGGGGCAGGTGGAGACATAATAATTCCTTCGTTCTAATGACTACTATTCAGTATTGTGTTATGCAGTTTTTATTTTATTTTATTTTTAAAATAAGAGCATGAAAGCTGTAGCTTGCCATTATATAATTGAAGCTTTCAAGATAAGTAATGATAACAGAATAAGCCGTCGGGATATTCGAACTATATGTTGTTTGAACACAAATTGAATGTTGATGCTATGTTCGAGAAATCCTGGGGAAACATAAACTAGACAGAGTTTAACACTACTTGCCTTCCTCTTCCCGCAGGTATCATTGTCGCTGTCACTCTCGCTGCTGCTGCTGCTGTCACTGCTGTCGCTATGACCCGAGACTGCATCCTTGATCTTCTGGAGAAGGCCCTTGCGCTCTTTCTTCTTGTGCTCGCCTCTCCTCTTGGTCTTCTCCTGGCATGCCGTGCCCGTACCAGCGGTTTGCCGGCCGTCGAGACCTTTGGTGGTCTGGCTGTTGCACTGAGCTTGGTCTTTGGCAACGGCCTGGTCTAGTTGGTGGCTCTGGGTTTTTCTGTCGCAGCAGGTTTGGCTTTCGGAGAGTTTAGGCGTTGCCGGGCAAGACAGGGACTTCCCCTGGGCATGGGTGTGGCTACTGGTCAGAGGTCCTTGACGAACTTCATCTACAGCCCAGGTGGTCACCTTGGACACCGTTTGGCCCATTGAGTTTTCACCGCATTTTGGCTGGCAGGTTTCGTTGGAGGGTTTCTGGCACTGCAGGGAAGCCATGGCAACGGTGATCGAAGGTGTTCTTCGTGTGTTTTTCCCTTGAAAACTCTCTGCTGGTTGCCGTGACTCTTATATAGGCGTGGAAGCGAGTGGGATTTCTCAGCTCCTTGCATTCTATCAGCTTCGAATCTGCTTCTTCTGATCTTCCGCACCCACCGAATAAATTCTAGCTTCATGTTGCTGGTTAATGTCGACGTCCAAGTGGCTTGGTTCCTTTGTTTCCGTCTTATATCAACCGAGATTGTTCCCGAAGAGTTGAGAACACAGAAGATAGAACAGGCTTTTGAGTAGCAAGGGCGAATCTGACCACGAAATAAGGACAGAGAATTTACACTTTTTTCAAAGAATCAAAAGGATTGCCTCAATTCGATAGAGCTGTAAGGTTCCCCTTTATTGTTCTTTTTTTTTTGTGGTAAATATTGTATTGCTTTCATGGGGTGGTTTGAACTTGGGCATATATATTCTTGGCAAATTTTACTGACTTCCTTTGGTAGGCTAAAATTGATGGAATTGTAATAACTAATACAACACAAAATTATAACTTTGTAATACTTAAATGAAATAAGAATTATTGTGACAAATGTCTAGTTTAGGAATAAACATAAGCTACCTAGAACTTAAGAATAACTACTTTCAATTGGGAACTGAGGCTAGCTTTTTCAGGCAGAATCACCTTAAAGATTTTTTGTTTGTGTGTATGTATTTTGTGTTGGTGCTTTTAATCCTTTCAAAATCTTTTTGGCAAATTTTTCTCAGATACCTTCTTGATAAAGAAAATAAAAAGAAATAAAAAAATACTGATTATTAGACAAATAGTCTACTTATTCTGTGTAAAGGATGGTTATGGGAGCTAAAAATTTGTATCATGGAATAATTAACTACGCAATTGTCTTCCTAAAAATAAAACTTCTTGATCAAGTTGATGTGATTGAAGGCCGTGTTGTCATATTAGTTCTTTTAATTTTTTTCTTTAGACATGTTAGGTGGTATGCTTGTTGTTAATAGACACCAAGGGTGTACCATGAAGGAGGGAGTTAATCCCGTGAATAGAAGTGCACAACCAAAGTAGTGAACAGAGGACGACCTTAAAGCCCAAGAAATGAGTGTATTGGCTGCAACATGAAGGTTGACAACGTTGATGCGCTTGCGCATTATGTCCGGTCCTTCAACCCCAGATTCGACAGAAAGTGTTGCTGAAATAGACCAGACAAAGTGGCATCACGTACAGTGGGGTCTCCATTCTATGGGAAAGTGTCCTTGGTAAATTTCAAAGTGCAGGAAATTGAAATATACCACAAGACAGGCCCCTTTGGTGAACAGTTTATTCTCGTAATAAAAGCAAAAGCAAGAGGAAGATAGGCAGGACCAACCTCTTGTGAAAGTGACAGAAGTGTAATATTAGTCCAAATAGGGCCAAAACTACTTGATCATAAGCTTTTGCAAGTTGAGTAATTTGAGGACTGTCGGCGAGCTATCAATTATGATGCAATGTCGGGATTGTTCAATGTATATTCATGTTATGTCTTTTACTATTTTTTCTGTTTATATAGACTGTTATCTGGTGTAGGATAAAAATCTTTTATGAATTATACGATTTCTTATGATAAAAATTAAATAAAAGAACTATCTTTCTAATTTTTTAACTAATTTTTGAGTTGGACTCTTAAATCTTTTAATAGTTAATAGATGAAATAATTTAAATTAGATGAATAAATAGTAGTAATTGTGTATAATTTTCTCATCATAGCATAATCATAGTCAATTTGCTGAAATTATTGGCTCTCCTCTCTCTCCTTCACGTCTCGTGTCACCAATCTATGGGAAAGTATCGTTAGGTAGATTTCAAATTGCTAGAAATCGAAATATATTGAAGACAGGCTCCTTTGGTGGACAGTTTATTCTCGTTATTAAAGTAAAAGCATGGGAAGATCACCAGGACCAACCTCTTGTGAAAGTGACAGAAGCAGTATATTAGTGCAAATAGAGCCAAAACTACATGATCAGAAGCTTTTGAAAGCTCAGTAATTTGAGGAGCATCGGACAGGACAATATCAGCCTCGATAGCAGATAAAAGAATAGGATTAAGCACGCTATCTGTTGTTCGAAAGGTCAATATCTGTTGTTAGGCTAGTGTTTGTCTCTATCCCCCAGCCACTGCCCTGCCAGTGATTCCTGCATTTTCTTACATTCCCGGTCTGTCAAAAACTGGAAAACTATTTGAGGTCTTCGGCTTTTTCTTATTACTATTTGGTCTGGGCTTACGTGATCCTAAAAGAAGAGGTTTTAACAACTGGACAGGGGATAAGGCATCTGCAAGAAAAAATAGAATAATCTGCTATCCATTTCTTTATCAAAAGCAAGAATCTGAATCCCATCTCATTATGAGGCCTATAGGTTAGCTAAGATTTTGACGTGAGGATCTGTAATCAAGAAATAAGAAGTTAAGAAATCCCTCGCATCTTTTTAAAGTTTTTATTAGAGTTTGATTGTGGAATGTGGCTACCTAACTCAACCCAAGAAACCCGTTCTGTTAGACAAAAACAATGGGGGAAGCCAAACTGTCGGACGAAATCCGTTTACCGCTTCCGGCACCAGCTCCGACCACCTAAACGATGTCATTTCAAGTTGAGGTGAAAAGACAAAATAAAGAAGATTGCAATAATTTTATGACCCTACAAAAATTGCACGAGTATTAGTGCACTGACACCTTTTGGTCCCTCTTATTATTATATAAACATAGCAGTATCCAGAGTCATCTCCCATGCGCTCAAGTGACCGCAAACTGTGATGTATAATCAGCTGCATAACGTTTAAGCACTGATATAAGACTATGCTTTCAAAGGCTAATAGCAGGGCAGCCTTGAGTTGCTGCTGTTTAATTGTATGTTAGGTGCCATATATGTCAAATAGGGGAGGTATTCCTCGGATATTGAAAAGGTCGTGCTGAGTTGGGATTGATTTTGGGTTCAGTATATTGTTCGTATGGAAGAAAAGAAATCCCAGTCTCCAGATTTGAGTAAACAACGTCTGAACCTAAAAAGTATGTTGAAGGAGGAAGCCAGGGGAGTGAGGA
Source organism: Casuarina equisetifolia (assembly GCA_028551475.1). NCBI lineage: Eukaryota > Viridiplantae > Streptophyta > Magnoliopsida > Fagales > Casuarinaceae > Casuarina > Casuarina equisetifolia. The sequence continues at coordinate 1,756,031 of CM052356.1, forward strand.
CAACTACAAGTCAACATGTATTATATGCCTGTTCGGTCATACCAGTCATTCCATGGCAGAATTGGTAGCCTCACCACCACATGCAGGTTCTGATTTCAATTGCTCGCACGCCCTTGCAACTTTTTACCTCCCTATCACATGCAAGGACCTCTGTCTATCGCTCGCTCTCTTCCTCTCATCATTCTTTATCTTTTTAAATCTCCTTTTAACCGCTTGATGGAGTTCTTCTCTAAGTCTCAAGCTTTATCTTTTCAAGGTCATTTGTTAACCGGCGCTATCCTTCTCAAAAAAAGAAAAGAAAAGAAAGAAAGACCCTCTATCCTCCTCTTTCCCTCTATCTAGCTCTCGTCAAATCATTAGGCTCTTCTGTTTTCTGTGGCAAAAGCGATTGAATCTTTCTCTTCTGGGTAATTATTTGATCTGTGTGCTTGCGTGTTTGTTCTTGATTGCTTTCGGAGCTAATGGATAAACGTCCCCGGAAACAAGCCAAAACCAGGTGTTCCACCTCAGAAGGTTCTGTCTTTACTTGTTGGAAACTTTGTGGCCTCCTCTAGTTTTGCTTTCTATGCTGCCGTTTGGTTTCCAGGAGAATTATGGCTGGATGAATTAATTCTCGTGTAAATACATACATGTGCTCCACAAGAAGTCGCGCCATATATGACACTCTTTTCTTGTTTATCTGCAGAAGTTAGCAGCATCGAGTGGGAGTTCATAAACATGACTGAACAAGAAGAAGATCTCATCTACAGGATGTACAGACTGGTTGGAGACAGGTAAATACTCTAATTCTGAACTGTACAGTTTGTTACTTTCCATTTTCAGCATTGCCTTACCGGTTTGATTAAGGTTCTGGACCACGCAAAATGATTACTTAGTCGCACTTAATTAGATGATGACACATGCTTATGATGAATACAGTACTAGTAAAGCGTTCCATATTAGTTAATCCGAGGTCATCTGCCTGTTCACTGATCCCAGTAGTAGTATATGAATTGAGACATGACATATGCCATGGGAATCCACAACTCCATCAGATTTTCGAATTCTTGATGCCTTTATGTGTGACCACAGAACAAGCTGTCATCGCCCTGTTTCTTTTCTTAAATGGAATTAAAATGAACCAGAAAGGAGATTACGGAGGGGAACAAGCAAGAGCGGCCTCTGGTTACAGCGGTAACAAAGTTAAATGCCAAACCCCACCGGCAGGCGCAGTGACAAAAACTGAAGAGCAGAAGTCAAAGCCGACTGCAACAACCAGCCTTTAAAGAGGTCAAACAGAACCACCTAACGGAGGAGGAAAGATACCAAGCTAAGAGTATATTTTCTAACCTAAGAGCTAACCTACTAATTGTTGAAAATGGAGGGCCTACAGTGATGATGGGGTTGACTCTAACCTACATAATGGACGCCTTCTCACTTTCCCATCCCCCCTCCCCTGGCCGACATTTCAAGTTCCTTTTCTTTCCGAATGATGTGCACACCTGCTGCCAATGTGTGTTTTACAATCACATGAAGGAGGGATTTGCTCTTACATATGTGTGATATGCTTAACAGGAGAATTGGCAGCAGAAGACAGGAAGTGCAGAAGGAAGCAAACCCATCAAGGGTGCTAAGTCTCCCGCTTACGGCAATCCACAAAATCACGGCGTGGTGAGAGGAATCATACTAGGAGATCAAACAACCTTAGGGGGTAGGAGCTCCTTTAGATTGAAAGCCACAAAAACAAGTTTAGAGAAAAAGTTGCAATTCAAACCACCTTTCCAAATAGTCCTATAACTAGAGAAGAATTTAGTCACTACAAGCATGTAGTTACTAACAAGAGTCCTGATTTTCAAGAGTTTCTGTTAGGTTTAAAAGCTTTCGAGCTGCGGCGCCGCAGTCCATGAGTTCCCATTTTTACAAAGAAATGATGTGACAAAACAGACTCTAGATCCATAAAGAGATTCTGGATGTCCTTCGTCATTAAAGGCTGATTCCGAGCATCAGCAGCCTATATTCCCCCAAGCCACACTTTTCATAGAGGTCTGGACTTAGTTCTCAGCCTAATAAAGCTTTCTGAGAAAGTCTAATGGAATATTACACTTTGACTACGTGTATCCGAGAAATCTAAACGTTTGACTCTTAGAAATTAAAGTTGGTCTGCAAGGATCTCAAAAGCAAGGAGCTTTCATTGAACCAAACACTTCTATATGCCGAGAAGTTAGATGACCATTATACAGTAGAATGAAACCGATGGCTCAAATGTATGCAATTAAAAATGTGCGCATCCATTTATGGGTGTCACCCGGCACATGCAAGGACCAATGTGTTAGGTAAGATAATCATTTGAATTTTGTTAGGCACGACTCATGCAGAGCATACCTATGCTGCGATATGTTATAAGTAGATTGAAAAGGCGTGCATTTTTTTTTTTTTTTTTTGTGGAGATTTCACAAGTTCCATAAATTTTTTACGATAGTTAGACTTGATTTCAAGCAGGCACTGTATCGTTGTTCTTTATTCATAACATCCCATGAGTTTATCATTGTATCGTTGTGTGTATTCCAAAAATTCCCATAGAAGTGCGGCACTAAAGGTAACTTAATGATCTGATATTAATTGAGCAGGTGGGATTTGATAGCAGGTCGGGTTCCAGGTCGAAAACCAGAAGAAATAGAGCGGTTTTGGATAATGAGACATGGAAAGTTATTTGCCGAGAAAAGAAGCGACCATGGAGCCAAGAATTCGTAATGCTCCCTCATTTGATTCCCATAGGTTTAGAAGAATTTCTTTTCCTGTGTTGGAACTCTTTTTGCATGTAAAATTTCTGTCGCTTCCTTACCTCTTTGTAGCTCATTTATTCCGGTGTTCTTTTCCTTGTGCTTTCAATTGCCTTTTAGCTCAATGAACAGTACCTTCTATAATGGCGGACTCTCTCTCTCTCTCTCTCTCTTGCGTCTTTGAATGATCCAAGAATGAAGAGTGCAGGGCTTAAGATTCAATTCTGAGGGCAGTTCAAGTCCAAGGGGGATGCACTCATTCACTTTGACCAGCAACTGGTTCCAGCCGCACGCATCTGCAAATGAGTCAAATTTAAGGTCACGTTGCTACAGAAACTGAATTCATTCACCAAGACTCCTTCCCCGAGCAAAACGAACAAAGAGATCACACTAAATTAAAAAATTGATATTTGGGTTCCAACCTTCCCCTCCTATTGTTTGATCATTCTATCTGTTAGTTTTCTGCACAAATACCTTTTGTCTCTTTACTTTATACCAAATGATACACAACTACCAAACCGAGTAAAAATATTATATTTATAATTCCCCATAAAGTTAAAGTACATCTTTTTGGTTTGTTTCAACCTTGTTGTACGGGAAAGAGAGGGTGGACATACGATGGGCCTACACTTTTTGGAAAGAAACATTTTTTTTCTTGTAATTTTATTATTCTCCTAATATGTTGTTAAATATGTAAATTTTAGGAGCTCGTTTTGGTGTATTTATCTACTAGGCCTGAGCCCATTTGGGCATATATTAGGAACTGATGGCAAGATTCTCTCTCTCTCTCTCTCTCTCTCTCTCTCTCTCTTTAAATAAAAAAAATGAATAAACAACAAATCTCTTTTTCACCTTAACATTCAACACGCTTTTTAATTTTATTTTGCGTTATATTCTTTGTTTTGGTGACATAATATCAAAGCAAGTTAAGGTTCTAAGACTTTCAATTCATTTTCTTTTTGTTTTACCAAATGGCTAAGTAATTAGGGTCAATTTGCTAGTAATTGAGTAGCGTTGCAAGTAATTAAATCTCTTATACATAACTTTCAACTTAAAGGGTTAACTTAATGAATAGAATAAAAGGACATTTTAATGTACTAGATGTGACATTCTTTTCAACCTAAATCCATAGCATCCTTGCCGCGAATCGGCTCTAGCTCCTTGTTGGCCTGTTCAGCCCAAAACTTAAACATTAAGTCAGGCCATGAACTGCCCTCGCCATATATTATTGCCGTGGGTTCTAACTTAGAAGATTAATGTGATAAATAAAGTAGCCGAACCCTCATATATTCCAGAAACTTGCATTCTCCTTCCTATTGTGGGAGGCTGTCTTAGCGCACGGGCGTGGCATAAAGCCTCTTTTGTCTAATAAATCTCAGGTTTTACGTAGATTCCCCAAACCGCTTTGTTTAACTAAAAAAATAAAAAAAGTAGGCGGCTGCAGGCCTTTTCAACTTGGTGTTTAATCTAGGTCTTTGGTGCTCTTGTAGGTTCTGCCTCTTTCGCGATCCAAAGTAAAGAGCAAAGTTGGGATCTATGAGGAAATTGAAATGGAGGTAACCCACTTCAAAAGCTTTTGTTTCTTTGCCATGTGAGGTCCTTTGTTTGTGGGTTCCTGCCTTTCTGAGATTTAATTACGCCCAGTTACCATTCTATTCTCATACACGCCTTACACCCAATTTGGGTTCACGTCATCAGCTTTTAGAGACTTCCTTAGGTAACAAACAGAGCCCCAAGAGATTCGCAAAATCCCTGAACACGTCATATCTTCCCTGATTGAGCATCAACTCGAAATGAGTAAACACCTTTAAACCCAATAGATAATTCAGACACACCTTGTACCTTAGCCTAGTACCATTTGTTTCCCAGACTGATAATTTTAATGTGATTTGGGACGTATTTAAAGACCAGTGTGAGAAACCCATTGGATCTAAAAATGCAACTTGAAACAAAAGATTATGAACACAATCAAACTCATTTGTTAGTAACCAATCACTGTACATGGTTCACCAATTTCTATGGAGAACTGGAAACGCAGGAAGCACTCATTTGGTATGTTTACGGTAAGTGTACGTGCGAAGTAAATGTGCAAATCCGACCAAGAAGCCAAGAAATTCTTTGGTGCAGTACCTTCTAGGATTCACTAAGGTTTCGCTGACGTGCTTGCAGGAAAACTTCTTCTTCCCTTATTAAATGCGGCTTTCGAATCAAGGAAGATGAACACCAAACGTTGGTTGGTGAGTTTCCTTCTCCAGTGAATGGTGGCGTTGCTCTTGCTCCCTCTAGACCACAAAATCTCCTTCCCGCACCGGGAATTGATGCATCACAAAATAGAAATGGAGCTCCAATGGTGGTCTTTAGGCACTGCCACAAATCCGAACATTCTGAGAATCAATGCTTCCTATTGGTTGGTTATGCCTCCAGTTTTTCAGTCTCAGTCTTCCGGTTTTTGCTCACTTGCAATGGTTTTGAATTGCTTACATTCAATTTGCTACTGTACCCTCAACTGTGGGCTAATTCAACTTTATTCCGACTCCATCTATTATGTGCCCGCGAAGCAAAGCGCGTGATAGGTCAGGTTAGGAAGTGTAGTTCTTCTTATGTGCAATCTTGGCAAGAAAACGGAAATTTTGGAACAGGAGATAGTTTCATTAAAAGGGAAACGAGACCTTTGAGAGTGCGATTACAGAACCTTGCTCAAACGGAAGCTTCCTTGTGCCATTTCTACCTGCAACCCTTCAATTCTAAGCCATGTCATGGTTAACAAAACTTAAGCGGAAGGACTTACAGTGCACGGGGCGTCGACCATGCTGCTTAATTACCACATACCGAGTCTCACAAGGCCCATGCTAGCCATTCCGCTTAACCCTCTATGCTTCTATTAGTACTGTTGGTATACGTAGGATGCCGACTAAGCATCTTATGTAACACCAACAGTTTCATTTCCAACCCATGGGTCTTCTGGTCAGTTACAACCACATGGGCTTCACGTGGACAATAGCCTCAACCCATTGTAGATCCGGCCTCTTCTCATGGACGGCATGCTGGTGGCAGCTTTTGGGTGGGCATGCTCACCCAACCCATGATACCATCATCCTGTTTTTTGGGCCCTCCTTTAGGCCCCATGATGTAGCAACCATTAACTCTCCTATTATTAGCTTACTATGGATTAGTTCCGACGATGCTACTAGCCCTTAATGCTGCTCTTGTTAATGAGAATATTGTGACTTTTTTGGGTATTATCATTCACTTTCTCACTTTTACCAATTGCCCATACATGGATATGTAATTCAAGTGCGAATGATCACTTTACGTACAAGTTGAGTTTGACTACTTAGGTGCATCCACTTCCATTCATTATCAACAAGGTTGCCTTATAGGACCTATGTTTTAGCCACATATGTAAGATAGGCTTACCCATTGCATCTTTACATTCGTAAGATGTCTTATATGTTCAACATTTGTTTTTAGTAGAAATATAAGTTTGTATTAATTAAAGGTAATATACAAAAGAATAAGTGCATATTTTAGTATTACAAGAATTACGAAAATAATAAAAAAAGAAAGTTAAAAGTTTTTAAATCTCATTCAAAATGACATTTTTAGTAAAGATTTTATATTTTAAAACAAAAAAGTTTTCCCTTAGAATTTTTTTTTACTTTAGCTAATAGGATTGGAATGTTAATTGTTCTACTTTGAAATCATCTTCCATTTCATTCTACCCATTTACTATAAATGTAAGTTTAAAAGGATATCTTAAAAGCTTTTTAGTTAAATCCTTTCCTTTAGTTACTTTATCATTTATTGTAGTTCTTTTATTCTATTTTACAATACAATGTTGAATTCTATTATGAGTAAGGATAGTCTTTTAAACTATCATTGTCCATGGACATTAAAAAAAAAAAGATTACTCCTGTTTTTGTTGGTTTTCTGGTATCTCTTGACAATAAGGAAAAATGCACAACTCAACAAAACCAAATGGTTCTATATTTTTTTATATTGAAATAACAATTGAAATAATAACACAAACAAGAACCTTACAGAGCAACTCTTCTACACATAAAGCAACTACTTAAAAGTGATGACTCGTTGCACAAAGATCCTACTACCTTACTTATATAACAAACTGACCACTATTACCTTCGGATAGTTACCCATGAAAGTCCTTTTTTTTTTTTTTTAATTTCTTTTGCACACGATCAACAATCACCATTTTTCTTCTAACCACTCTTCCACATTTTTCTCCATACAATCAACCCCTCTTCACGTCTAACTACTCATCCACATTTTTCTTCATTCAACTTTAACCACTCTTTCCATTTAGCTATAACCATCACCATTTTTCATGTCTAACAATCACCACTCTTCACGTTCTTGTACTCATTACCATTTTTCATGTCTAACAATCACCACTCTTCACGTTCTTGTACTCATTAGAGTGGTGACAATTTTAGTAACTCTCAACAATTTTTAGCTTGGAGTTGACAAAAATCACAAATAAGTCAACTAAAGAAAGCCATCTTACTATTCTCTCTATTGTAAAAAGTCGATCTTGACAAATTAAACATCCACATTTTTATTTTGAGCTTATTTTTATAAAAAAATTGGCCATTGAAATTAGTTGTATTGATATATATATTTTTCATATTTTTGTTTATTTCAAGATCATATGATTGGGATGTTGATTAAGTTGGGTAGACTTGAACGTGGCTTGTGTTATCTTCATCCAGTTACTAGGGCTTTTTCTTCAAGTCCATAATTTTCCACAATTTTTTATCAAACCTAAATCATTTTTCTATAGCAAGGATTTGACCAATGCAAGTAATGTAACTTTATACACTATTTATGATTTTAACCCATCTATGTTTTAATCATTCTCTCAAACATGTACTTTTTATGGTTGATAAACATATCTGATCACTTGATTTTTTGGTAGTCTAGTATGTTGATTAGTGAAATAGACATGCTTTGTTTTTTCACGAAGTCATATTATTAATTCATATGGGAAGTTTCTTATCACTTTTTAACGATTGTTGATTTTCTTTCTTGCACCACTTAGACTTTTCTATTTTTGTCAAAAAGTCAAGTTTTTGCTATCATTTAGTTAATGTTTTGCTAAGATATCCACCTAATTTGTTGCTTTTATAGACATTGTTAGGATCAAGCTTCTAAAGGTGGGGATTATTAGGATCAAGCTTCTAAAAGACTGAAGATAAGATATAATCTGAATTGAAGTAGGATTTTTATTATGAAGTTGAGTCCAAATTGAAGTAAGATTTCTATTACGAAGCTAAGCTCGAATTTTAGTAGGATTTCTATTATGAAGCTGAGTCCGACTCGAAGTAGGATTTCTATTATATTTATAAAAGACAACCTTTGCCTTTAGAAATGATCATAAGAGAATTGTTGCTTTATTATCATAAGTTCTTTAGCCTTAGCCTTAGATTCATATTGCTTTCTTAAGAGTACTTACAATAGTTTTCTAGTCGTACTGTTACTATTTGGTTTATTGGTCATTATGAAAATTACCTTGAGACTTATGGTTTGATTATCATTTTATCATAGTGATTTATATTAATAAACAAGGTATTCTTCCAATAGAGATTTCTTGTGTTCTAAAATGTGAAATCTAAGGACTCTTATCCTAATAGTGGTATCTAGAGCCAATGTTTTGGTGCCTCCTCATAGGGTCCAAACAAGGGCATAAACTCGTGCAACAACAAGAACTAAATAGTCTGTGTACATCTTAAGAAAAGATTATACAAATGTTATAGGCATTACAACCAACCCACTCCAACTTTGCACCACCACCATTGCCTCATACCTCAAGAACTTGGCATGTGCTAGACGGCAACAATAGTTGTCACTATAGAGGATCTAGAGAGGTTAACTCAATCAAGTCATGGCCAACAACCAACCAACATTCGCCATTGTTGGGTTTTATGGCTTAACAAGAAGGGGGGGTTGAATTGTTCTTGTACCGAAAACTATGCTTTTGAATTTCTTAAATAATTTAATCAAACAATTCAGCAATTCATATGATAATAAGTAATCAAACAGAATTATTTAAGCAAGTAGAGAGTAAGAGAATCAACACCCAATTTACCACGGTGGTTCGGCACTCTATCTTAGAGTCCTACGTCCACCCTCTTCTCCTTCAATCCAATTGATTAAAGTTCCCTTTACTCAACATGATTAGGAGAATACGTTCTCCTTAATCCAAATAATTCCTTCTCAAAGGAATTATTAAGTCCGAATACAAATAATGATCAAAAGATCATATACAATAGCAAATCCCCAAATAATATGTTAGTTTATAGGATATTGCTAATCAGAGGAGCTATTCAAACAAATATATCAAGATACAAAGCTCCTATCATGAAATCCCCAATTTAAAGAAATTAGGGTTTCGGATTTTCCTCAAAATTTATGTGCAGAAAATGTTTATAAATGAAATTAGCACATAAATAATGTTATATAAGCTATGAGTGAAGATATAATCAAAGATCAAACTAGATAATCGAATATCACCGAACCTTTATGAATCACCGAATGATGAACAATCTTAAATCAGATGGTAAGTAAGCTCAATAGATTTTCTTCATAAAAAGAATGCTTCAAATAGATATCAATCATCAAAAGAAAATCTTCATGCACACATCTCCTTTAAATAAAAGCATATCTAGGGCTTTTCTTTGAATCAAACCTGAACCATAGCCTTCATCCTGTTAGGAATAGTAGGCTATCTATCAAATTAGCCTTATATCAGCCTTCAAATTCAAAATTCGACCGTTCTGACGGCCTGTCTCCTCTAGATTCCTCCCGTTGAGGTTTCGACGTTTGAAAGAAGCAAAGGCAGCATCGTGGAGAAGTGAAATGGCTAGCGACTAGGGCATAACTCGTTGAAGAATAAGCACCTCTTATGTGCCCTTAAGTGAGACGACGTCGTAGCCTGAAAGCGTAGCAAGGAAGCTTCAATCTTAATCAAGACAACACCGTAACAAGGAAGCCTCAGTTATGATAAGGATGACACCGTAATAAGGAACGAGATTAGGCTGACGTGAACTCGGGCCACACTGTATCATCTCATTCCAACAACAAGGGTCCAATCCAGTGATAACATATTCAACAGGTATATACGGTCCAATATCAACAAGGTCCAAAAATATGATCTTTTACAAAGTTCATATTTTGGTGTGTTGCATATATTGATTTTGACCTAATATTAACATAGAGTTAATGTCCCTCACATTTTTCTTGCAATTTCATCAAACCAAGTATCATATTCCTAAAATAAAATATATTCAAATATATTTCATTTTTCTTAAAGAAATATTCAAATAATTAATATATTCAAATAATCAACATATATTTAAATATATGTCACAAGAACTTTAAGAATATATTTTATGAGGAAATGTAGGAACCTGGTTACTTTATAATATCATTAATTGATATTATAATTTGTACACCTTTTACTTCCTATAGTTTTTCTTTTTGCACATTTAGAAAAACATATTTTGAGCTTTGATATTTTAAAAAAATATTTTCAGTCACAACAAAACCCTATTTTCTAGTAGCCATGATATCCTTGTGGTTAACCCAGCACTTGACAACCTGGTATCACAAGTAAACGCATCTTGGGCTGCTTAACCAGGCCTCAACATTCTTCCCTTAGCTTCCATCGCAACGTTCATGGGACAGGGGCATGGGTTCTACACTCCTATGCTTGTGACTCATGTAGGCACTTTTTGCTCATGGCTACTACCACGGGCCCTTACTCGAGGGTGCTCAGGGCTAATCACCCATCACCGTAACTACCCCCCCTCACCATGGGTTAAGCCGCTGTTGCTAGTTTCCTTGCCAGACATGCCAATTCCACCCTTGGGGCCCCATGGTCACATGGGTTAGGGACCCACTTGGTAAGGACCCACTACCCCTAGGTCCACCCTCGGTTATGTGTCCATTCCCCGAGGACCTTATGTAACTTAGGGGCCTAATCAACAAGGCCCACAATCATCTTGGGGGCTTTATCCTTTAGGAACCCATGCAAAATGGGGGGCTCAATTGTAAGGGATTTGCAACTCATGGACAACCTATAGGGGACATTGAAGGGCCCAATTTTGATAGATATAACTCCCACATGGCGTGGCAACCTGGTGGTAGAACAATTACAGGTAATTCTGGATTTCATGCTCACCGTCCTAATTTCCATGAGTTTAATGGTTTGAAACTGAAGGAGTGGATAGCTAGCAATGAGTTTTATTTCTGCTTTGACCCAATGGATGAGTTTTCAAAAGTAGAATATACTGTGGTTTATTTTCATGATATTGTTGCTGAATGAGTTAGGAATTATTTTAATGCCATGGGAAGGGTGAGTTGGACTCAATTTAAGGAAGATTTATATGATAAGTTCACCATGGAGGATAGTGAAGGCGCTGTGGGAACATTCCACCTTCTACGGCAAACCTCTATAGTGATTGCCTATATCACAAAATTTGACAAATTACGCTTCCAGGTATTAGTAAAGAATTTGAGATAGACGAAGGAAGGTTTTTTGGAAGCCTTCTTAGCTAGTCTACGAGAAGAGCTTAAAGGGCTTGTTTCCATGTTATAACCCAACAACCTTAAACAAGCTTTTAAGTTAGCATTGAAGATTGAAAAGTTTATGCCATAGAAAGGTAATGGATCAGTTACAAGTCAGTTAGGAGCTAATTGTTCCTTAACAACCAAACCTAGTAAAGAGACATGCTTTTCCACAAGGTGTATTACAAGTTCACAGATGCAAGCTCAACAAGAGCAAGGTTTGTGCTATTACTGTGATGAGAAGTGGGTTAAAGGACATGTGTGTAAGAAAAAGCAAATGTTCTTGATGATTGATAAAGGAGAACAAGATGAAAACTTAGACAACGAGTTTGCATTAGCACAACATGAGTCAATAATGCCAGAGGTGGAGGAAGATGATGTTATTTCCGTTCATGCCATGTTTGGAGGATCCTCATCAAGCACTTTCCAATTAAAGGCCATTTGTGGTAAGACTAAAATCAACATTTTTTTTGATACAGGTACAATGCATAACTTCATTGACTTTGAGTTAGCTAGGAGGTTAGGTTGTGAAATCGAAGAAGTGTCCCCCTTTAAGGTCAAGATTGCTGGAGACCACTATCTAAGGGGTAACACTAAGTGTTACAAGTTTCTTTGGCAAACTCAGGGCTATCATTTTGTCATGGAGGTTCGATTATTGCCATTAGGGGGTTGTGATGCAGTATAAGGAATGCAATGGGTTGAAACTGTTAACCTTATTGGGTTGGATGTGATTAACAACACCTTGACCATCTAAGTAGCAGGAACACCAGTTATGCTGAAAGGTCTTCGACAAGGGGGTGCATCATTAGCATCCATTCGTGGGCCAAGTTTATGTAAATAGGTAATAGATCACCCATATTGTCTAGTGGTATAGCTTTGGGCCATGGATATAGCCCCAACTGAAAAGGTACCAGCGAAGTTAGATAGGTTAATGGCAGAGTTTAATGATGTATTTGCAATCCTTAAAAAACTTTCCTCGGTATGTGAGTTTGATCACCACATTCCCCTACATGAAGGGAGTGCACCAGTTAGTGTTAGGCCTTATCAATACTTGTACGTGCAAAAGGCAAAAATTAAGAAGATGGTGGCAGAAATGTTATCCATGGGGATCATTCGTAACAGTACTAGCTCTTTTGCTTCTCTAATGCTTTTAGTCAAGAAACATGATGGTAGTTAGAGGTTTTGCATAGATTATCGTGTACTCAATAAGTGAACTGTTAAGGATAAGTTCCAATACAAGTTATTGATGAGCTACTTGATGAACTTCATAGGACGTCTTAGTTTTCAAAGTTAGATTTGAGATTAGGGTATCATTAGGTACGAGTGTTCCCATTTGACATTTCGAAGATTGCCTTTCAAACTCATCAAGGACATTATGAGTTCCTTGTTATGCCATTTGGGTTAACCAATGCACTAGCAAGGTCTGATGAACCACATTTTTCGACCTTACTTACGAAAATTCGTGCTAATCAAAGCAAAGTAAATGTGCTTTTGCAAAAACAAGAATTGAATATTTAGGGCATATTATTTTAGGATAAGGCATTGAGGCTGACCCACATAAAATCAAGGATATGGTTACTTGGCCTCTTCCATCCATAATTAAGCAGTTGAGAGGGTTCTTAGGTCTCATCGGTTACTACTACAGGTTCATTCAAAATTATGGGTAAATAAGTCAGCCCCTAACATAGATGTTAAAAAAGGGAGGATTTCAATGGTTAGATGAAGGCCTTTAAGCCTTTGAGAAACTAAAACAGGCTATGAGTTCTACTCTTGTACTAACGAAACCAAATTTTGATAAGGCCTTTGTGGTGAAAATTGATGCAAGCTATAGGGGAATTGGTGCAGTATTAATGCAAGAAGGGAGGCCAATTGCTTACCTTAGTAAGGCACTTGCACCAAAGCATTTAGGCCTCTCCACTTATGAGAAAAGGTTGTTAGCAATTGTGTTGGTAGTTCAAAAATGGAGGTCATACTTATTAGGTAATCACTTTATTGTACATACATATCACAATAGTTTAAAATATTTGTTAGAACAATGAGTGTCCACACTAGCTCAACATAAGTGACTTACTAAGTTACTTAGGTTTGATTATGAAATCCAGTCCTAGCAAGGAAGTGAGAATAAAGTTTCGGATGCCCTTTCACAATTATCAAAGGGCTTAGAAGCCATGGATCTATAGTCTATATCTATACTACAATCTACTTTGATACTAGAGGTGTTACAAAGCTATGAAGGGGACATTTCCATTCAAGACATTGTTGCAAAATTAGCAATCGATCCTTTAAGCCACCCTGAGTACCGTTTAGCAGAAGAGGTGTTACATTTTCAAGATAAAATTGTAGTAAAAAATTATGAGTCATTAAGAAAGTAGATAGTACAATAGTTGCATGATTTTAGCCTTAGAGGCCACTCAGGGGTTTGGGGTATCTTAAAAAAAGTGCAACGACACTTTTATTGGCTAAACATGAGGAAGACAGTGGAGACTTGGGTGGCCAAGTGTGACGTGTGTCAACATTACAAGACAGAAAGAGTGCCATATCTTGGGTTACTCCAACCCTTACCAGTGCCTAGTTAAGCTTGGCAGGACATCACCATAGACTTTAGAGAAGGTTTACCTAGTAGTGAAGGCAAGGACTTTATCCTAGTAGTTGTTGATCGTTTTACTAAGTATGCTCACTTTATTGGACTAAGTCATCCATTCTCAGTAACTCAAGTGGCAAAGGCCTTTGTAGATGGGGTGGCCAAGCTACATGGATTTTCGCAATCTATTGTGAGTGATTGAGATACTATCTTCCTTAGCAAGTTTTAGGAGGATCTTTTTAAAACTTTAGGAGTCAAGCTTTTTCACAACGCATCATATCACCCATAGACAGATGGGCAAACAGAGAAGGTAAATAGTGCAAAGAGCAATACCTTCATTATTCTTGTGGTGAGAAACCCAAAAAGTGGTATTCATGGCTATCTCTAGTGGAATGGTGGTACAACACTAATTACCACACAACCCTAAAGATGACACCCTTCGAAGCATTGTGTGTACTAACCCACTTAACCCCTTTATCATGACTTCGGGCTCACAAGATGTAGATGATTTTTTTTCCAAGAATGGGTTGATAGGGTTGAACTGATAAAGACTCATTTATTGGAGAGCCAAGCTAGGATGACATTACATGCTAGCCAAAACCGCTCTAAACGAAGGTTCAAAGGTGGGAGATTTAGTTTATCTCAAGATACAACCTTATCGATAGTTGACATTGTCTAAAAGAAAGGATCACAAGCCCTCTCCTCATTACTATGGGCTTTACATGATCATTGAGTGCATTGGGGAAGTCGCTTACAAGGTGGTTCTTCCACCTAATGCTGGCATACATCTAGTCTTTCATGTGTCACAGTTAAAAAAAGCAATTGGTTGTAAATGCAAGATTTATCCAAGAGTTCCTCTCTTAGATGGTGAAGGTAAATTATTGGTGTAACTGCAAAAGGTGCTAGATCATCGTATGGTGCAAAGAGGAAATAGTCTAGGGATTGATTTGTTAATCCAATGGTCTGAGCATCCAATTTATAAGCCAACATAGGAAGACATTGAATACATTAAGCGACAGTTTCCATTTTTTAAAATTAACCCTTGAGGACAAGGGTTGTTTGAAGAGGTGGGGATTGTTAGGATCAAGCTTCTAAAGGTGGGAATTATTAGGATCAAGTTTCTAAAAGATTGAAGATAAGATATAATCTGAATTGAAGTAGGATTTCTATTATGAAGCTGAGTCCAAATCAAAGTAAGATTTCTATTATATCTATAAAAGGCATCTTTTGCATTTAGAAAGGATCATTAGAAAATTGTTACTTTATTATCATTAAGTTGTTTAGCCTTAGCCTTAGATTCATATTGCTTTCTTAAGAGTAGTTACAATAGTTTTTTAGTCGTACTATTACTATTTGGTTTATTGTTCATTGTGGAAATAATCTTGAGACTTATGGTTTGATTATCATTCTATCATAGTGATTTATATTAATAAATGAGGTATTTTTCCAATTGGGATTTCTTGTGTTCTAAAGTGTAAAATTTGAGGACTTTTGTCCTAACAGACATATTCATTTTAATAATGATATTGAATTTTTTTTTCGAATGCATAGATATCCTTTTCAATCTCTTTTAGGGTTATCCTTAAAATGGACACCTTTTAGAAAAATATGATTGTAAAATTCAAACACGCAAATGTTCGAATAGCTCATGGACCTATTTTTCATGCTAATATTCCTTCCCATATCTATAAGAAATGTATTCTCATAATTACATGCTTCATAAACCATTTGACTTCATTTTCCTTTGATTATCGCACATCTTTTAGAGGTTCCTTTTGGCTGTCCTTCTTTTGATCATATGCATGTTCATGAATCACTCTTCTATTCAAAAACCTTATTATCTTTATGTTCTCATTGCCAAAAAATATTAGTGGGTTAAAGCATCATTTTTTATGAGTATGAGTTCTTTTTTCCTTCTAGCTGCCATCTAATGTTGACATAAAGTAGCTTGTATCTACACCCTATTCCTCCCCAGTTCAATGATCCACCATACCTCTGTTTGGAGTCTACTTTAGATTTCTCTAGAATCACCTTAAAGTCATCCTTGGTGAATTCTCTAGCACCTTTTTTGAAGAAAGCTCTGGCACCTACACCTCTTACACCATTATGCCATCTATAGTGCTTTTCTTGCCTTTTTATATGGAATGCTAATTACATATGTTTATTTTTACCCTTTAATTCCATTACCACACGTTATCCCATATTTCAATATTGTTAATTTGACTGTTTTCCCCTATACTATCACTATTTTTTCTATCCATTTCTACTATCCAAAATCCCTTAATTACCGAAGGCTTTTATAGATACTCATTGGATTTTGCACTTGACTAGGATCTTGTGCATCTTCCTTATGAACAACATCCCATCAAATATAAGTGGATTTGTAAAAGTCAAATGTAAAAATGATTCTAGCAAGGAGTGGTATAAGGCTTACCTAGTAATAAAGGATTTTAATTAGCATAAAAGTATCGACTATCATGAAACTTATGTGATAACTCTTGTCACGATGGATCATTAGCCTACAACTTTGATAGACAAATGGCCATAACAAGTTAAAGTCCAAATCACTCATACCATCCACTTATGTATTTCTTGCCTTTTCTAGACCTATTGTAAAAAGATTTAAAAGAAGTGCACTTCATCATCATTGTGTCAACATAAGAGAAAACATTTAAAAATAATTATTTTGTTATTTTGAGATGAGTAACTCAATAAATTAACTCTTACAAATAAGTCATAAGACTACAAAAATCTATTATATTAATTTATATTCAAATGTGATAAAAATCCTTTGTTGTCTTTTTATTTTTAAAATTTTCAAATCCCATTGTAACTATGTGTTAGTATATCAAAATAAATCAAAGATGTAAACCTTTTTTTTTTTTTTCCTATAAGCATTTTATTCAAGAGAGCCTAACGGGCATAGTTTTGCCAAATTAAAAAAAGTTAGCAATTATGATGTCCACAATAAATGTATCTTGCTAGCTAGAGAGGTTTTCTTAAGTTACTATAGATTCTCATATTTATACTTTCTAAACCTTTTTATTGTTGTAAAGAGACATAAAGAATTGTGTCAAGTTAATATTGAGGTTGGATGACATGACTTAATATAATCAAGTAGAATTAGCAAACACAACTTCATTGGATGACTCATATGTAGGGACAAACTTCCTACAATAGAAGTGATATCTTGATGGTTTTCCTCAATTAACTTGTATTGTAATTTTTAGAGTTTTTAATTTGATAACAGGTTACACTTGCTTTTTTAAGTATACTTGGATGGGACAAATTTGGCCAAGTATTTTTGCATAACAAAGCATTTGTAGTAACATTAATAGTTGAAACTTTGAATTGCAATAGATGGTTAAAACAACTAAGGAAAAAATTTGATTACAAGACTTCTTAAACTTTCTTTTAACTTATATGTATTGTATATGGATTGAATAAAATTATAGATAGTTTCAAAATAAGACTGTTAAAATATCAATTTTTTAACTAGAACTAAAAAAGTAATACGTGGAAGATCATTTCATTTAGGAACATTAAACTTTCTTAGGCGAATATTTTATTGTGTCAAAATTAAAAGATTTTAAACTCAATTTGTTCTTAAATGAATTTTAATACTGGGATATGCCCCTAAACTTTTGTATTTTGTTATTCTTCTATGAAAAAAAAAGTATTTTGTTTTTAGTTCTTTTTCCAAACTTAGTCCAAGCTAAACCAAATTGATAGAGGAGGAAAGAGTGCATTTATAAAATATGGGAATTGTAAAAATAAAACACTAAAAAAAACTATGCTCTTATAGCCCGAATTGTACAAAAAAGGTGAGTTACAATAAAGAAATAATTAAGAAAACTGCACTAAACGCCCATCGAAATAGTGATCTAAAATTAAAACAATACGTCTATGCAAGAGATTGGATTTCTTTAACTCATCCCTACTTTGTCACATAAAGTTGTCCTACTTCTCATACCTTTTCTAAATACAAGAAATCAGATTTTTTAATTTTATTTTAATATAAAATGTTCTAAATAGCATTGTTATTGATAATTCAAAGCATGATTATCTTTCCCAATAATATTGATGTTTTTTTAAGATTTTTTTTCACTCATTGCATATTATGAATGAGTATTAAACAAAACTTGAAAGAAAAAATTTAAGTTTTTAAAGATTATCTTTCCCAATAATATTGATGTTTTTTTTAGATTTTTTTTCACTCATTGCATATTATGAATGAGTATTAAACAAAACTTGAAAGAAAAAATTTAAGTTTTTAAAGATTTACTTAAAAGATTTACTAAGAAGATTTACCATGAAATTATTTTTAGAATTCTAATATGTTAAGGATGTGAAACACATGATGAAGATAATATATTAGATATCGGAAAGAACAACTGAATCATAGAAGTTGTGACTACATGACTTTGAAAGGAATTGGTAAGTGGTAAGTAATTATTGATAAATTGTAAGAGGTAATTTAGTTGAATCTATTTTTATTCTTTTATGCTATTCTAGACAATGCTTTTGTCAATCCTTTGAGAATTTTCCTTCATAAGCTAAATAATATGTTACACTACATAATAAATTATGAAAAATTCTTAAAGATAGGTATTGTCTTACATTAGAAACAAGAAAATGAGCCATTGTCATTATAAGAATTGAGGCTTTATCACGTAATGTTATAAGGTTTTGAGATAAGCTTTCGTACTTTAATTTGGTATTAAGGTAAAGAATGAGTCTTTGCTTTATAATCTCTCAAGCCCTAGAGTTGGGCTTTTGTTTATATGCAATGTGTATGTACATGTAGGAGAGTATTAAACGTGTAAGGTTCCTATGTAACCCAAGGGGGAAGGGGGTAGAATTAGGTTTCTAACAAGTTTTTTAAATAGTTTGTCACTTCGAGATAGAAATAATATGCTATAGATCAGCAGTGAATCATATTTTCTTGCTACAACACAATGGATAGATTTAAAAACAATCAATAAGTGATAAGGCTCTACACAATTATGTGATAGATTCTGATAACAACATTGAAGGTTCAATAGTACTTATATCTATCCCATCCGTGTGTTCATCTCTACTAACTACACATGTAAATTTGTTCAATATCTCATGGGATATGCATTCAAACAAACAAGTAGAGAACTAAGAGAGAAATTGCACACAATTTTTAAGTGATTAAAAATTCTCTTTCAACCCACCTCCTTTGATAAACTAATCAAAGGATCTCATTATTTTTAGATGGTTGGATTAACATTCAACCCTATCTCTCTTTTGACAATCTATCAAAGGGTTTCCCGTAATCCTGCAAATTATAAAATACAACATTTACAAGTCGTCTATAAAGATCAAACAAACTAACTTTAAGGGACATATGGAAAACTCCAAATGATACGATCGTTGTTTCTTTAGGAATTTCTACACAGATTACCAATATCAAAGAAATAATCACAACATAGATTAAATCTGTAGATACAATTTGGACAGTAAGTGCAACAAACACAGATTTAAATTGGAGGTAACAAAGCAAACAGATTCAGCTTAATCCCTTTTTGTGCAGGTTGTTTTCTACCTTTGTTCATGTTCTTCTCTCCTTTTTAAATAATCGTCTCAATCGAACGTTGTTGATTGTAGGATAGTCAAGAAGTTGAAGGTTGAAGATTACATCCTTTGTCAGTAGCTATTGTAGCTCTGTTTCTGCAGATGTAAAGTGAAGGCGAGAGAGACCAACGATCTACACAGAGGGAAGTGTGTTGTTTTGTTTCTGAAGAGGATAACCCGTTTGGAGTTTTCTAAAGGCCAGGTTGCGAGCCTTTTGTTTCTGGAGTGTTCTTCTACACACATCATTTAGATAACCGGTCAAGAGACTCATTTTTGCCTTTTGAAACTCGTGAATCACGTGGGAGCCTTCTTTTGCTTTTGATGCAAACTCTCTCTCTCTCTCTCTCTTCATGGTGAAACATGCAGGCTTGATTTGTGTGCCAAAACATTTACGGCTACGTTTTCTCTTCTTTGGTTGGACACCTTGCCTTCTTACTGCATCTTGCGCAACACGTTTTTATCTTTCATTAGATCATCTAGCAGGCCGAGCCTTAAGCGCCATGGACTTCTTCTTTGGGCTGCATTGATGCATGCCTTTTCTTTTTACCACAATTCAACTTCTTCTTTTAAGCCTTGTTGAATCCAAACTACAAAAGTTCCATCAAAATACTAGGTCAAATACAATAAATGCATAAGGCCATAAAATAAGTATTTCAATTTATTTTCATGAGACTATAAATGCAATGTTCTTGTAAGTATAGTCTTATAATAGCTATTAGGAATATTCTTTAAAAATTAATCAAAGGTCATTAAAATAATATTCTTTCCAGTTAACACAATATGATTAAGGGATAATATTCCATAAATTTTATGCAAATAATAATGAGTATTATTCTAATCAAAATCATTATAAAAAATATTATTTCTTATCATCCAACAAAAGGTTGTTGTCTTATAATAGAATTATCAGGATGGGTCCTTGGCCTTATAAGTAATGAAGTTTTCTCACCTAGTGCCTTAGGGTTTTAGGATAAACCTTTACACTCTAACATGGTATTGGACCTAAAGATGACCCTTCATTTTGTAATTCTTTATGCTCTAAAGTTGGACTTCTTTCTACCTACAAAACTTATGTCTAAATGTAAGTAAGAGAGAGTGTCAAAGGTATGTCTTGTGTCGTACTAAAAGTGACAAGATAGGCCCTTGGCCTTATAAGTGTTGAAGCTTTCTCACTTAATGTCTTAAGGTTTTAAGATGAAACATCATATTCTAATATGGTATTAGAGACAAGGATGACCTTATGCTTTGTAATCCCTTGGGCCCCAAAGTTGGGTTTTATCCATGTGTTATCCTCGTAATAGAATTATAAGGATAAGCCTTTGGCTTTATAAGTGATGAGGTTTTCTCACCTAATGCCTTAAGGTTTTAAAATGAACCTTTATACTTCAACATGGTATTAGAGCTAGGAATGAGCCTCTATTTTGTAATTCCTTATGCTCTAAAGTTGAACTTCTTTCTATGTATAGTACTTATGTTAATATGTAAGTTGTTGAAAAAATATGTATTTTGTTATGACAACTTTGGTTGTACATAATATATATATAAAATTTTTTCATATGTTTATGTGAAAAATTGAACAATAAGAAAGTAAAAGGTGTGCAAATTATAATATCAATTAATGATATTATAAAGTAGCCGAGTTATCAAAATATCTTTCTTAGCTTGTATTTATTGTATATAAGCTTAACGAAATAGAAGACGTTTTCAGGAAAAAAACAATGGATATCTCTATTCTCTTAGTGAAAATAAAGAAGATAGTATGAGGGAGAGCTTTTTTGTTTAGAAATATAAAATCTTCTTAATGCAATGTTATTTTGAGTGAGATTTAGAGGCTTCCAACTTCCATCTTTTCATAAATATGGTAACTTTTGTAATACTAGGGTATGCTCCTATGCTTTTGTACTTTAATATGTATTAATACAATTTACTTTTCCACAAAAAAAGGAGTCGGGTTTTTACATTCCCTTATAATGTAACTACATAAATGCTTAAAAGGGATATTTTTATGTAATAAATATTCATGGAATGTTAATTGCATAACAATTAATTTTAAAGAAAAAGTGATGCTGGAACTTGTATATTTGCAAGTTGTTCAAAGTCCACTTAAGGACTAATCAAAGCTTACTTGAAGCAGGCCAATTAAGGCTTGATTAAGAGTTGATTCAAAGCTTACTTGAAACAGGCCAACTATGACTTGCCGTGATATCTTTATAAGCTCAGCTTGCAATGTATTTAGAAGCTCAGGTTGCGTGGTTCAAAGACGTGTTGACTCGAGCCCGACATTGTTTAAAAGCTTAACGATGTCATTTCACTTAAGTGACCCAAGCAATCTTAAAAGGGTCTCGACTATTCAACTAAAGCCTTAATTTCCCAAATCTTCAAAAAGCTTCGCATGACTTTATCTCTCTCTATATGAGCTACCGATTCTTCAATGGGAATATTTATGAAAGGATTGAAGTATGAGAATGATCCTCTACAAGCATTAATCGAATATTCTACTATTGATTGATGGAATACTTCTCTTTTTCTAATGGGAAGAAAGCTGCGATGATGTTAGGTTTGATAAGAAACCCTAAAGAGCTACTATTATTCAAAAATCATATATAAGTCCTTCTTGACAATTGATTTAGAGCTTTTGGATAATATACTTGTGAAATCGTGAGAAGCATTGAAGTTTTACTCATACACTACCATCATATTTAGCTTCAGTGATATTACCCAATCTATGGTGATACTCTTCCAAGATTGTTTCTTTGTGATCACTTGTTTATGTACTAATTAAACTCTACACATTATATGCATATAAATATTGTTATAAATTTGAAAACCTAACCTCATGATATTTAAGGGTTTCATGATTAGAGCTTAGATATTTGTTCAATCTTTTGAATAAGCTCTTTGATAAGCAATATCCCACACATTTCACATTATTTGGGGATTTGCTAATTGTACAAAGGTTGTTTCAACCTTATCTTATAATTAGTGACTTGTATAACTCCTTGAGGAGGAGTTGGAAAGTGTGGAGAAGGTATTTTCCTACTTTGTTAGTAAATATGACTTCATTTGGTTGAGTTGGAAGAAGAAGATGGTGGAAGTAGGTGAAAAGGCCTAAACCACCGTGGAAAAATCGGTGTCTCTCATTGTTGTTTATGATTGCTTTTTTTTTTTTTTTATACTTATCTCTCTAACTTGTTTGATTTGGTTGTATGATATTTAAATAGCTTATTATAAACATATTGCTAGAAAAACAATTCAACCCCCCCACTTCTTGGTTGGCCATCATACTTAACAATTGGCATTAGGAGCTAGGTTCTCTAATTTAATGGCTTCACATCCTAGAGTAGATCCTTATAATGGCTGTAGAACAAGGTGTAGCTATCACGGGGTTCAAAAAATCACCTTTATTTGATGGTCTAAACTATAGACATTGAAAGCAATTAATGCAAGTATTTATTATTGGTAAAGATCCAGAAGCTTGGTAGGCTATCAAGAAGGGTACTATGATACTTGAAATTGATGAGTGGAGTAAAAATGAAGCTAAAGTCATGAGACTAAATGCTAAAGCTATGAACATGATATATAGTGGTCTAAGAGCTCATGAGTTTAATAAAGTGTCTTCTTGCATCATTGGTAAGGAAATATGGGATAAGTTAAAAGTCATATATAAAGGTACTAAAATGGTTAAATCTTTTAAAGTTACTATGCTTACACATGATTATGAATTGTTTGCTATGCATGATTCTGAAACTGTTAGTAAAATATTTGGTAGATTTATTGAGATAGTTTCTAAACTTAAATTGCTAGGAAAGACATACACAAATGAGGAAATGATTAGAAAAATGTTAGTGTCTTTACTTGAAAGTTGGGACCTTAAGAAGATGGCTATAGAGGAAGTACATGACTTAGAAAAGTTGACTTTAGATGATCCATTAAAATCACTAAAAACCCATGAACTATAACTAATGAGAAGAGAAAGAGAAAAAGAATATAGGAAGTCACTTGCTTTAAAATTAGAAGTAGAAAAGGTTAATGAGATAGAGTCCGAAATTGATGAAATTGCCTTGATAGCTAGAAAATTTAGAAAATTCCTTAGAAAAGGCTTAAGTAAAAATGTAGGACAAGCTAGGAGGAAAGAAACACATGACCCTAGGGATAATCTATGCAATGAATGTAGAAAACTTGGACATATTAAAGCTAATTGCCCTTTACTAAAAAAGAAAAATAATAAAAATGAGAAGAAAGCAATGATTGTTGCCTGGGATGATGAAAGCTCTTCATCGGATGAAGAAGAATAAGAGGAAGTTGCACATTTATGCTTGATTGTAACAACAACCATAGAAGAATAACTTAAGGTAAGTGACACTAAACTTCAAGATGATGCAAACTGTGATATAGAAATTGCCTTCTTTGATTTAGTTGAATATGCAAATAAAATGAAAGATAAATAAAGAAAATTAAGAGCAAAATATAAATTGGTAAAGGCTGAAATAGTGCATGATAAAGCTATCATGACATCATCTTGTGTACATGAAAATCATAATGCATTCGAAGACATTTGCATGAAACATTATGCATATTCCATAGATAATACATGTTCTAATTTAGGTCACAAACATGCTGACATTGTTGAACCTGTTTGTTTTAATTCTGAAATAACAAATCTTAACATGAAAATTTGTGAATTAGAAAAAGAAAAACAAGAAATTCAGTTAAAGTTAGATAACACTACTTTGATTTTAAATAAATTCAAAAAAGGTAACATCATGTTAAATAAGATGTTGTAATCACAAAGAGGTATATATGATAAAGCTGGAATAGGATATAATTCAAGTGAAAACTCAAAGTTTTTAACTAAATTTTTTGAAAAGTAAAGCTACACAATTTTGTTGCATAATGAATGCTTATATTGTAAATATGTTGGTCATTCTACTATTACATGTCCTATTATGCTTAGAAAATCATATAAATAAAGAAAGTTTGGATACCTAAAACTTTCAAAAGCATGAACTCAACTAACACTTATAGACCTAAAGAAAAAAGGATACCAAGCACTTTAACGAATGTTTTTATTTTTTAAGGCTTTGAGTGCAAAGATAAACAAAATGGACTACAAGTATTTGTGGATTCTGGACAATGGGTGCTCTTGTCATATGACTAGGATGATGGAGCTTTTCTCAACACTTAAGCTAAAATCTAGAGGTACAATTTCTTTTCGAGATAACTCCAAAGGAAAAATCAAGGGTATGTGAACTATAGGTAATCTGAAAACTTTACTTATCTCTGATATGTTGTATGTAGATAAATTCAAATTCAATTTGTTAAGCATAAGTCAACTTTGTGATAAAGACTTTAAAATCAAATTTGGAAAAAAACTTTGTCTTGTTGAGAATGTGGAACACAGTATAAAAATTTTTGGGGAAAGAAAAGATAATATCCATGTGCTTGATCTTAATGATTTGATTGCTGAACAAACATGCTTAATTGTAAATAAAAATATTAATGCTTGGCTGTGGCATAGGAAACTTGGACATGTTGGTTTAGGATTAATAGAAAAATTTTCCAAAAATAATTTGGTTAAAGGTCTACCCACTCTTAGCTTTGATAAGAAAATATTATGTGAGGCATGTGTAAAGGGTAAACATAATCAAAGTAGCTTTTAACTGAAGCTTGTATTATCTACTACAAGACCATTATAATTGCTTTATATGAATCTATTCAATCCATTGAGAACAACTACCTTAAATTAAGGTAGATATTATGCTTTGGTTATAGTAGATGATTATACAAGATACACATGGGTATATTTATTTGCTAAGAAAGATGAAGCATTTGAGAATTTTTTGATTTCTCAAAATTGATCCAAAATTAAAAGGGTTTA
Organism: Casuarina equisetifolia; assembly: GCA_028551475.1. Lineage (NCBI taxonomy): Eukaryota > Viridiplantae > Streptophyta > Magnoliopsida > Fagales > Casuarinaceae > Casuarina > Casuarina equisetifolia. The sequence goes on from CM052356.1 coordinate 1,781,436, forward strand.
TCTATCACAAAGATTAGGATTGACCTTGGTGGTGAATTTGAAAATCACCTCTTTGAGAAATTTTGTTCCAAGAATGGTATTTCTCATAACGTTTTAGCACCTAGGACACCATAACAAAATGGTGTGCCAGAGAGGAAAAATAGGACACTTCAAGAGATGGCTAGAATTATGATGTGTGAATAAAATCTTCCTAAACACTTTTGGGGAAAAGCTGTTAGCACAGCTTATTACATCTCAAATCAAACATTTTTAAGACCAATCTTGAAAAAGACTCTGTTTGAATTATTTTTTGGTAGGAAACCTAATATATCATATTTTCATCTCTTTAGTAGTAAATGCTTTGTCTTGAACAATGGTAAAGAGTCACTTGGTAAGCTAGACTCTAAAAGTGATAAGGTCATATTTCTGGTTACTCTTATACCAGGAAAACATATAAAGTTTTCAATAAAAGAACTTTAGTGGTAAAAGAATCTATTCATGTTAGTTTTGAAGATGATTGCATAGAGAATGAAGCTAATCCAAGTTTAAATGAACAAGGATTTAGTAAGAAAAATGTAGTTATAGTTAAAGGGGAGTTAGGTAGATCAATAACACATTTTAAGAGATATCACTCATAAAGTGAGTACCCATTCAAGGTATTATAATACTTGAGAACATTGAGCTTTCTTGTCTTAAGTAGTGCTAAAGAAGGTAAATGAAGCATTTGGAGATGAAAATTGGCTTTTTGCTATGCAAGAAGAATTAAACCAATTTGAAATAAGCAAAGTCTAGAACTTGGTTCCTAGACTAGAAAATCATCCAGTAATTGGCATAAAATGGGTATTTAGAAATAAGCTAAATCAAAATGGAATAATTACTAGAAATAAGGCTAGACTAGTAGCACAAGGGTTTTAAAAAGTATTGCATATTGAATTATCTTGAGATGTAGCACTATCTTTCTTAATAAGAAAGAACTTCTTGCTCCTAAGAAGTTCATAAAAGCATTCCTAAAAGAACTCTTGTAATTTCTTATTATAAACTTTATTAGCATTTCCCAGGCCCCCCAAAAAACACATAGCATCCTGTTTCAGGATTTAAGCTTTCTTTATAGTTGGCATTGTAACAGTAAGGATCAACATTCATTCTAATAGTAGACATGAATGGATTAGCAAAACCTTTCTGTGGATGATTAAGTATTTTAATCCCTCTAATAAATGCAGATTTTCCATAGCCTTCTTCAGGGAAATGGCCACTTCCCATGGCAGGGCTAAGTGCTTTTGTAGGACTGGAAACATGTCCTCCCCATAAAACTTTCTTGCCACTTGTTGCCAAACTAGTGAACAGTCGTCGTGGCCAATAACCAATATATTGATCTTGAAGTATGAACCACCAATTCCCCGTAGCATTATCCTACCATGTGCATTATAGTATATACTTAGATGCCATTTAAAGCGCACTTGAAATTTTCTAGAACAAGCACAACTAGAGAAGACATAGGAAATTCACCTGTAATAAAGTCATTCTCATCTCATATTGATGACCATTGAAGGTAGAAGGACGAAGAAAAGTGCCAAGGGCTATCTTATGGCTAACTTGTATAAACCCCGGGCAAGCAACATTAATGCATTCAGAACCAAAGACGCCATTTGTCTAAGGGGGTTTTGAGTAGAAGTATCAAGGGACAACAAGATTGTAAGTTAGAACACAAAATAAGTCTTGTGAAAGGTGGATTAGCAAGAAACATGACCTAAAAGAAGTAAGGAAAAGAATGCTAAAAACTTACACTCCAAGAGATATATAGTCTGCTATAGTTCCATTTCCGAACCTTCAAGGGTGTAAAAGAAAAGAAAGAGCAAAAGATTAACACATTTCTTCATGTGACAGATTTAAAAGGTAGTACTTTACATATATTGCCTTTTATCACCCAGGATACATAAGATTTAAGAATAAGAAGAATAAAAAGATCCAAAGTTATCTCAAAGAGTAGTATAGTTAATCAAATAATTAGGTGACAAAATTATCATGTTGTAACCTTGCTTTTGGTTTCTAGCTCTATATCGAACAAACATAACTTTTTGATTTATGGAGACAACTAAAATAATCCTCTTAAGACTAAACTTAAACTAGTGAAGTGAAAATAGATAAGTTCATTATGTATTCAACTACACTTAGTAATAGAAGGGTGGCCAAAAGTGTACAATTACTTACTTCCCACCCGGCTGCAATTACATCTAAATCATTTATGATCTTTATGCCAGCTCTGCTATATTGAATAGTCGACACTGTGGGGTTCCATACATTTATAGTTGCTTTTGCTCCATAACTATAGCCATAGGATGCCACTGCTGCAGTCTACATTTGGAAAAATGGAGGAACTTGATAAATAAAACGCCCAATTACTTGTTAAAAGTCAATGCTTCACCAGGAAAAAAATCAAATAAGGATAAGAATATTCCTAGTCTACTAGTTTCATAGGCATAATTACAAGTGAGAGCACATGATGTAATATAGTCAAAGAGTTTCTTACATGTAAGCCATGAATGCTATATATGGAGGTGTGTCCAGGCTTTCTAGTTGGATGATTCCTTCTTGCAAATTTTTGATATTTATCCATTACCAAATCTTCCTTTGTTATTCTTCTAATGGGGATGGATCTAGGAGGGCAAGAAATATTAGTCACATATGCTGGAAACACCTTTGTTCTTGAACCTTCATCTTTCATCCCTATTGGAATGGTTTTTGGTTTCATCTAAAAAGAATTTAAATGTATAAGTATACTAAAATATATTTATCAATAAGCAATACCAAGTTGGCACAACCCAATATATGGCTATCACATCCTAAGCATTTAAGAAAGAGAAATGAGAAGAAAGATTGCTCACTTGAATTGCATGATTCTTGAGTAGAGGATGGTTAAAAGCATGCTGTTTATAGATGTCAATGCAATCTATAATGTCGCCATATTCAGTCTATCCATTGAAGAAATGAAGAGAACAAATAAAGGGAACTTGTTAACTTTGAATAAATTGCCTACAGGTCTTTCAATATCAACTTGATAGTATGGTAATATTAATAATAAAGAAGTCCAATATTGAAAATTAGTAGTAAAACTAGACAATTAATCTACATAGTTTTAGATGATAACACAATAGGAATCACCATAAGGATTATCTTACTTTAAAAGTGTTTTTCTTCAACACCATCATCAATATCCTTGTAATAGTAATATTATTTTTATTTCATAAGAAACTTATTACAAACCATTATAGGCCCCTATTCCATCCATAATTAGAAAAAATAATTAAAATAAAGAAATAATCCTATAGTTCTTGCAATTCATCTTTTAAAATGTTCAAGATTGAAATGCAAGAGATCAAGGATGTATATGTTAATATTAAACAAATATGAAAACCAATTAGATAACCAGATTGTTTAAATTTTTTACCTCTCAAGAGGAAAATCACCTATCTCCTTTTTACTACTAAAGAATACATAAGAAGAAAGATTGATGTAGCTCTAAAAGATATCACTTTTTGAAGAAACTAAAAAATATAAGTTACCCAAATCAAAGAATCAAAAACTCACCTGGAAACTCTTTACTGTTGGTTTATTTATGAGTTGGAGCTGTCTCTCTAGCTCTAGATCTTCTTCTTCAGATAATCTTTCCAAACCTTGGATTGCATTAGAATCTAAAAGGAGAGCAAACATAATTAATAGTAAAAATGTTGTATTCTTGGTGCATTTAGTAGCCAACTTCTTGAATCTAGGCTCCATTTCTCGTCCAAGAATTGTATATGACCTGAGTGTTGAAAGATGGAGTGAAATAGTCATTCGCTATATTGAATTACCATTTGACCTTTGAAGTTTAACATCAACATTGAGATAATTTGTTGTACATGCAATAAATGCTTCTCTTATGTGAAATCTGTCAAGATTTTGAATTAGGATTTGCTTTAATTAGTAGTAATTTATGTATTGGGAAATATAGCCAATGAATTCAATGTAAATTTGTAACATCTTTAGGATGTTTAATTGGTGTGAAAATCATCATTAACTTGATGACTAAATGATAGGTTAAAATCATTTTTCCAACTCAAGGATTCCATTCATTACACAGATGATATAGCATGGATTTCACAAGCAAGATACATAGAAATATTTTGACAATCAAATTTAACTAGATTTGGAGGACTTAATGGCTATATATGAGATTTACTTCTTGTTGCTTTGTTTTACTAGTTTCCTTTTTTTTTTTTTTTTACCTTATTATTGTTTTCACAATATACATAGCCTATTAAAAGGAAATAGCTTTAAATGGAAAGGTATAAAAGAAATCACCTAAATAGCTTCTTTTCGTTGTACTCATTTATACATTAAATTATTTTTTTAAATTTTTTTCCTTTTAATATTATGCACACAACTCAAGCACATTAAGTGTCAAATCTTAAGCTTCACCATTGTGCTACTTGGCTAAATGACAAATTTATTTTTTTATGTTAAAATATTAGAGTTTCACATGCAATCTCATGTAAAATAATAATAATAAAGTGATTAAAAATATTTCTGTGACTTACGGTTTTAGGTTGATATGGAAGAAGATTAAATCAAGATCAATAATAACATAGATGAATATTGCATACACCAATCATATAAATAGATTCCTTTGAGAACAAGAGAATGGAAACTAAAGTACTAATCCTAGGTCCTCTAGTTATGTAACACCAACATCTTCATGTCCTCCTATAGGTCTTTTAGTTTGTTATAAATAAATAGGCTTCACATGGACAATAGCCTCAACCCATTGTAGATCCAACCTTTTCTCATGGACAGCATGCTACTAGCAGCCTTTTTGTGGACATGCTATCATTCTATGTTTTGGGCCTTCCTTTAGGCCCTATGATCTAGCAACCATTGATAACTCTATTTTATATAGAGTTATTTTGTTTATTTTAGATAATGTTTAATATAGTTTTTATTAAATTATATTTATATTTAATTATATTTATGTATGTTTTTGTTATTTTATGCGGCACACTCAAAATAGAAGAAAAATAAGAAAAAGAAGTAATAAATCATTTATATACGAAGCATAGAAGGAAGGCACAAAGTCAAAAGAGAGACCCACGTGAAGAAAGAGAAAAAGAGACAAAGGAAACAAGTGAATGGGTAAATTGTGAAAAAGAAGGAAACACGTTGGACCAAGGCTATTATGTAAAAGAGTTCTTTGTTGCGTGAGTGGAGAAACGTGGGACCAAGGAGAAACGCGTGAAGAATGAAGAAGGGGCTTTTATTTGGGGGGAAAAGGCGGCGAACAAAATAAGGGAGAAGACCAGCAAAAAAAAAGGAGAGAAACCGAAAGAGAGAGGAGGTCGCAAGAAGGGGCGGTCGTGCGAAAGCCGACCAAACCAGGAGAGAGAAAATCCATCTAAGTGTGTTTTTCATCAAGAAAGAGGGAGAAGAGAGAGGCCGGCCGTGCGAACGCCAACCGGTCTTTTCTGTTTGGAGTTTGTCAGTATAATCGACTAAAAAGGGACTTTGGAATGTGCGAACGCCGTCCAGGTCCCGTTTTTTCCAATTTTCGACATAGTTCCAGCAGCCCCCAGTCATCCTTGAGTCAGATCTACACGGTGCTGTGGCAATTCATCCCGTTTTTCAGACAGAACCTCTTCCTCCTCCTAATGTGCAGATTTGTACAATCTATTTTGTGATTTGAAGACATTTGGTGACAGCTTTAATGTTTTTAAATTCTAGAATGCTTTGTTCATGTTTTTGCACTGATTTAGTTTATTTAAATATGTTGTTTTAGTTTAGTGTGTTAGAGCTACGGTGGAACTTAATTATAATGTATGAATGTTACGATTATTTACGTTTTGTGAGATATTTTATGAATGTGAAGTTGCATGTTACGGAGTTTAATGCTTTTAGGTGATTAGCTACCACCTAGATGACTTAATTTGCATGTTAGAGACCGACAGAAAATAATATGTAGTTGCTTCTTGTAATATGCAACCATAGATTAATATGGATAGACATATATCATATTATTTGTGTGGCTTTTGGTGATAAGATGATCGAAAGATTTATTGTAAACCAAGAATATTCACAAATCCTAATGCATTTGGTTTGTTTCAATTCACATATAGAGATATAGTGAATTAATGAACTAAATAGGTTTACTATACCTAGACATAAGATAGTAATAAATTAAGAAATTTCACCATCACATAAGTAGAATTAATCTTGCTAGCATGGATGATCGACATTTGTACCTAGTAATTAAGTGAAATCGGATGCTCTAACATCTTTCGTTTGTCAAGTTTAGATTAAATTTAGTTATTAAATTCACAATTTACCATTTCAGTTGGCTAGATAAATTCTAGGAGTTGTTCACCATTAGTAATTAATTAGTTTAATAAACACCAATCTTCGTAGGACGATATTTATAATCATCATTATATTACTTGTTCAACATGTACACTTGCATGTAGAATTTCACCGAACAACCATAAACTCTCTTAGTATTAGCTTACTTTTGATTAGTTCAAATGATGTTATTAGCCTTTAATGTTGCTCTTAGTAATGACTATATTGTGATGTTTTTAGGTATTATCATTCACTTTCTCACTTTTACCAACTACCCATACATGGACATGTAATTCAAGTGCAAATGATCATTTTACCTACAAGTTGAAATATTTGACTACTAACCATGCATGCACATCCATTTATTATCAACAAGTTTGCCTTATAGGACCTAAGTTATAGCCACATATGTAAGATATGCTTACCTATTATGTCTTTACATTTAGGAGGTGTATTATATATTCAACATTTTCATTTTGACTTCATTTTTATAAAAAGATTAACCATTAAAAATAATTGCATTGACATATTTTTTTTCTTATTTTGTTTATTTCAAGATCATGTGATTGGGATGTTGATCAAGCTAGGTAGACTTGAACATTAGTTATGTTATCTTCATCTCATTACTAAAGCCTTTTCCTCAAGTCCATAAAATTTATTGTCCTACCAAATCATCTTTGTGTAACCAAGATTTGACCAATGCTTGTAACGTAACTTTATAGACTATTTATGATTTATGGCATCCATGTTTTGATCATTCTCCTAAAAAACATACTTTCTATGGTTAGTAAATATATTTGATCACTTGATTTTTGTTGTTGTCTAGTATGCCCATTAGTGAAACATAGATGCTTTGTTTCCTCATGAAGTCATATTATTGGTTCTTGATATTATTTCTCGTACTACTTGAGTTTTTTTTTTTTTTTTTTACCTAGAAGTTAAGTGTTTGTTATCACTTTTTTTTGTCTTTTGCTATGATATCCATACAATTTTATGCTTCTACAAAACATATTTGTTTTGACATGACATTGAATTTTTTTCTCACACATGCATATCCTTTTCAATCTTTCGTTGGGTATCCCTAATAGTTCATGCGCTCACATCCTTTGGCAAGATGAGATTGTAAAATTCAAACATACATATGACCAATTCTCATTTCTAAACTCTCCAAACCTTTTTATTGTTGTAAAGAGACATAATAATTTGTGCTAAGTTAATATTGAGGTTGAATGGCATAACTTGATATGGTCAAGTGAAATTAGCAAATATAATTTCATTAGATGGCTTATATGTAAAGATAGACTTCCTACAGTAGATGTGGTATCTTGATAGCTTCCCTTAGTCGACCTATCTTATAACTTTTATGGTTCTTAATTGGAAAGTAGGTCTCATTTGTTTTTTCAATGTCCTTGGACTGAGTAAATATGGTGGAGTATACTTACGCAATAAGATATATGTATGAACATTGATGATTAGAATTTTCAATTGCAATGGATGATTAAAGCAATGAAAGGCAAAGATTTTGTTACATAACTTTTTAAACTTTCTTCCTTAACTTGCATATATTGTATATAGTCTAAACAAAATCATAGATATTTTTAGAATAAGACTATTTCAATACTAATTTTATTGGCTAGAATTAGGAAAGTGGTACGTGGAAGCGTATCTCTATTTAGGAATATCAAACTTTTTCAGACGAATGGTTTATTGTGTCATAGTTAGAGCATTTCACATTCAATTTTCTTTCAAATAAATTGTAATGTTGGGGTATTGCCCCTAAGCTTTTGTACTATCTTATTTTTCGATAAATAAACTCACATATTCATAAAAAAAATAAAAATAAATATATCCCACGTACTTGTTTTTCATGCTAATATTCCTTCCTATTTTGAAGTAAATGTATTCTTATAAGTACATACTTCATAAACCGTTTACCTTCATTTTCCATTAATGACTTTTGGAGGTTCCTTTTGATTATTTTTCTTTTAACCATCTACATGTTATGTTGACGTTGATGTTATATCAAGCCTTTAAGACAACTTTGTCTTCTAGGTTGTTCCTTGCATTTTCATGAATCACTATGCTCTCATCGGCTAAAAAATTTGTTGGTCAAAGCATCATTTTTTATAAGTATGAGTTCTTTTTTTTTTCTTCTTCTTTTAATTCTCCATTTGTTTAGATATGAATTAGCTTGTACCTCTACTCATTGCTTTTGAATTTGATGATCCATTGTACCTCTCTTTGGATTCTTCTTCAAATTTCTTTAAAGTCATCTCAAAGTCATCTTTGGTGAATCCTTTAGCATCTTGTTTAAAGCAACCTCAATACCTACATTTTCACCCCACTATGCCATTTACAGTGCTTTTCTTGCCTTCTTATATGGCTAGAACCTTGTTTGAAGAAACCTCGATACTTGTACCTTTTGCACCACTATGCCATTTACAGTGTTCTTCTTGCCTTCTTATATGGAACACTAACTACATATGTCTCACTTTGGCCTCTAATTCCATTACCATATGTTATCCTCTATTTCAATATCTTTCCTTTGAATGTTTTGCCCCACACTATGACTATTTTATTGTATCCATTAGTACTACCCACAAATCCCTTAATTACTAAAAGGCTTTTATAGATACTTATTGGATTGTGGCTATAAATAAGGAGATGCAGGCTCTTACAACTAACTAGGATCTTGGGTATCTTCCTTTTGAGCAACATCTCATCTAATATAAGTGGGTTTGTAAAATTCAAATTTAATAATGATGGTAGCAAGGAATGGTATAAGGCTTACCTAGTAATAATGGCATTTAATTAGCATAAAATTATTGACCCTCATGAAACTTTATTCTTTGCCGTGGTGATGGCTACTATTCGTCCATGATAACTCTTGTCACAGTGCATCATTAGCCTATAACTTTGACAAACAAATGACCACAACAAAAATAAAGCCCGAATCACTCATATCATCCACTTATGTGTTACTTGCCTTTTCAAGACCTACTGTAAAAAGATTTAAAAGAAGTGCACTTCATCATAATTGTGTACAACATAAAAGAAAGCATTGAAAAATAATTTTTTCTTCTTTTAAAATGAGTAACTCAATAAATAACTCTTGCAAGTAAGTTATAAGACTTTAAAAATCTATTATGTCATAAAAATCCTTGGCTTTCTTTCTATTTGCAAATTGTTCAAATCCTATTGTAACTATGTGTTGGTATATGAAAATAAATCAAAGACGTAAACCTTTTTTTTTATACACCTTTTATTCAAGAGAGCCTAATAGGAATATTTTTGCTAGATTAAAACAAGTTAGCAATTATGATGTTCACAATAAATGTATTTTTTTTTTTTAGTTTTTTTTTCAAACTCAATGAGATTAATAGAAAAGGAAAGAGTATATTTATAAAGTATGGGAATTATAATGATAATATTATTTTTAAGAATTCAAAGTATGATTGTCTTTCCCAATAATATTGAGGATGGTTAGATTTTTTTCACTTATTGCATATTTAAATGAATATTAAAGGAAATTTTAAAGAAAAGAATTTAAGTTTTAAAAGATTTACCATGAAATTATTTTTTCAATTCTACTATATTAAAGCTATGAAATACATGATGTAGATAATATATTAGATACTAGTAAGAACAACTAAAACACAAAAGTTGTGATTACATGATTTTGAAAGAAATTGGAAAATTGTAAGCAATTGTTGATAAGCTACATGAGGCAATTTAGTTGAAGGATTTTTTTTTTGCCATTCTAGACAATGCTTTCACCAACCCTTTGAAAATTTCACTTCATCAGTTAAATAATATGTTAAATTACAAATAAATTTAGAAAAAGTGTTAAAGAAGGTATTATCTCATGTTATAAGCAAAAGGATTTGATCATCATCTTTAAAAGTGTTAAAGCTTTCTCATATAATGTTTTAAGGTTTTAGGATGAGCCCTTATAAGATGATATAAATGCCAAGGATGGGTCTCCACCTTGTAATTCTCTAGGCACTAAAGTTAGGCTTTTGTTCACATGCTATGCTTATGTCAACATGTTTATGAGAGAAAGTATTAAAGTATTAGAATAAGCCTTTGACTTTATAAGTAATGAAGTTTTCTTACTTAATATCTTAAGGTTTTAGGATAAATTCTTAAATTGATTTCAAAACCAAAGATGGCCTCTAACATTTAATTCCTTGGGCCTTACAGTTGGGCTCCTACTTATGTGTAATACTTAGCATGCATGTGAGAAAAATTGTTAAAGATAGGTGTTATCTTATATTGAAAGCTTGAAGGTGGGCCCTTGGCCTTATAAATAATAAGATTCTTTTACTTAATAGTTTCAGACTTTAAGATGGAGCCTCACATTTTAATAAAAAGGACTTCAATTCAATTTATTTCCCAGCCAAAATGAAGTAAGACTTTAATTCTTTTCTAATTTTTGAAGGTTTGTGAAGCCTGAGTTCTAGGCATATGTTGGTTTAAGATGGCTTAATTTTTTATTATAGGATCTAGATTTAATTTATTTATTGGCCAAACGAAAGCAAGACCTTATTTCTTTTTCAACTTTTTGAGAGGGTTTTTAAAGCCTAAGTTCTGGGCATATGTTAGTTTGAGATTGCTAAATGCTAATGTTCGGCTTCAAATTATGAAAACTTGTTAACTAAGTCTACATGTGATTAAAGATACTTGTAATTTGCTCCAGATCATAACCATTTATTATATGGTGGTTATGTAATTAGGGGATTCTCCCATGCTAGGAGTAACATTAATAGTTAGAATGATGCTAGTACTTTTTTAAGAATGAATGGTTTATATTTATAGAAACACCTAAAATCTTTTACACTTTAAAGACATTTTTCTTAAAGTAAAGGTAATGTTATAAACTTTTAAGATCTTTATAACTTGGTGTTGACAATGGTTTTTGTTAAAAGACTTAAAATTTAATCTAAAAGTTAACTAATAAGTTGAAAAAATATTTTTTCATTTAAACTTTTACCTTTTTTTGTAGGAACAATCCTTAACAATTTTAACAAGAATTGCATGTTAAATTATCCTAAGATGTAAAATTATCTTTCTTCATAGGAAAGAACTTATTGCTCCTAAGAATTTCATAGAAACATTTATAAAAGAACTTGCACAATCTAAACTTGTTTGGCATGGTTATTCAAGACATGCACCATCAGTGAAATGAACATTTCCTAGGCCCTCTAAAAACAAGTGACGTCCCCATATAGGACTTGTGCTTTTATTATAGGTGGCATAGTAACAATATGGATCAACATCCATTTGCATTTTGGAGTTGAATGGATTCACAAAACCTTCATTTTCAAAAGCAAGTATTTGTATTGCTCTAATAAATGTAGCTTTGCCATAGCCTTCATGGGAGGGCTATCTTGTCCTTTAAGGCTGAAAACATGTCCTCCCCATAAAACCTTCCTGGCACTATGACCCAAATTAATGAGGAGTGGTCTTGGCCAATAACCAATATACTAATCTCAGAGCTTGAACCACCAGTTCCCTATTTGGTTATCCTATCATGCACATTAAAGTATATGTTTAGATACCATTTGAAGTGCACTTGAAATTTTATAGAATAAACATGACTAGGGAAAACAAAGGCAATTCACCCAGAATAAATTGATTCTTATTTCGTGTTGATGACCATTAATAGTAGAAAGAGGAAGAAAACTACCAAGAGCTATTTTATGGTTAACTTGTACAAAACCTGGGCAAGCAATATTGATGCATTCAGTACCAAAGACGCCATTTGCCTGTGGGGGTTTTAGTGGAAACATCATAAGACAACAAGATTTCAGAATTTAGAATAGAAAATAATTCTTGTCAAAGGTGGATCAAACATGAAAAGTAACTTGAAAGAAGTAAGGAAAAGTATGCTAAGAACTTACACTTCTCAAGACATACAGTCTAGTATAGTTCCATTTCTGAACCTTCAAAGGTGTAAAAGCAAGGAAAGAGAAAAAGATCAATACATTGTCTTCATGAGACAAGGACTTGAAAGTTAATAATATGGATACATTGCTTTTTACCACCCAAGATACATAAGATTTTAAAGTCAAAATAATAAAGAACTCCAATGTTATCTTAGAGAACAATACAATTAATCAAATAATTATGTGACATAGTTATGATGTCATGACCTTGCTTTTGGTTTCTACCTCTATATCTGACAAACATGACTTTTGCTTTTATAAAGACAACAAAATAGTCCATTTAGTAAACAAAGGGGTGGTCAAGAGTGTACAATTACTTACTTCCCACCCGCAGATAATACATTTGTACCATTTGTAACCTTTATGTTTGCTCTGCTAAATTGAGCAGTCAATATTTTAGGACTCTATACATTCATAGTTGCTTTTGCACCAAAACTTTGGCCTATGTATGCCACTGCTGCAACCTACATTTGGAAAAATAAGGGAACTTAATAAATCGAAGGCCTAATTACTTGCTAGAAATCAATGTTTCATTAGAAAAAGAAAATCGAATATGGATAAGATTATTCATTGCTTATTAGTTTCATATGAACCATTAACAAGCAAGAGCACATGATGTAGTCTAATCCCAGATTTTCTTACATGGAAGCCACATTGGTTATTTGTGGGGTCGGTCCATAACTAACTAGTTAGATGATTTCTTTTTTTAGATTTTTGATATTTATCCATTATTAAATCTTCCTTTATAGTCCTTCTAATGGGGATGGATCCACAAGGGCAAGAAATAGTAGCCAAATATGCTGGAAACACATTTGTCCTTGAACCTTCATCTTTCATCCCTTTTCGAATGGTTTTTGGTTTCATCTAAAAAGAATTATTTGTAAGTATGCTAAATTTAATATAATGCAATTAACACTGTGAAGCTAGCATGGCTTGGTAATGGCTATCACATCTTGAACATTAAGAAAAAGAAATGAGAAGAAAGATTGCTCACTTGAATTGTGTGATTCTTAAGTAAAGGATGGTCAAAAGCATGTTGTTTATAGATGTCAATGCAATCTAAAATATCACCATATTTAGTCTGTTCATTGAACAAAAGCAGAAAATGAATAAAGAGAACTTGTTAGCTTTAAATAAATTGCTTGCAAGTCTCACAAGATTAACTTGACAATATGATAATATCAATAATAGAGAAGTATAAGACTAAAACTTTGTAACAAAACTAGACAATTGATCTATGCAATTTTGGAGGATAACATAATAGGAATCACCATAAGGATGATCCTACTTTAAAAGTATTTTTTCTTTAACACCATTGCCAATATCCTCATAATAGTACTATTAATTTTTATTTTATGAGAAACTTATTAGCAACCATTGTAGGCCCTTATCTCATTTATAATCAAAATAAATAAATAATCATATAGTTCTCAATTCATCTCTTAGAATGTTCAAGGTTGAAAAGCAAGAGGCAAAGGATGCATATATAAATATTAAGCAAATATGAAAACCACTTGGATAAATAGATTGTTTTCTTTTTTCACCTCTAAAATAAAAAATCACTCTAGTTCCCCTTTTACTATTGAAGAATACATAACAAGAATGGTTGACGTAGGTCCAAAAGAAATCACTTGTTTAAAGGAAGTAAAAGAAGTTGCCAAATCAAAGAATCATAACCTCACTTGGAAACTCTTTATTTCAGGTTTATTTATAAGTTGGAGTTGTCTCTCCAGCTCTAGATCTTCTTCCTTAGATAATCTTTCCGAACCCTGGACTACACTAGAACCTAAAAAGAGAGCAAACATAATTAACTACAAAAATGTTGTATCCTTGGAGCATTTAGAAGCCATTTTCTTGAATCCAGCCTCCATTGTTCCTCTAAGAACTACATATAAAGACAAGAAAGCAAGTCCATTGAAAACAATACAAATAACTAAATTGGAAAGAAAAACTTCTACGGACTTGACTGCTGATAGGATAGAGTGAAATAGTCATAGCAATATTGAATTACCAGTGTACTTTTGAAGTTAAACGTTCAACATAAAGATAATATGTTGCACATGCAATAAATGCTTCTCTTATATGGAATATGTTATATGCTAAGATTTTGAATTAGGATTTCCTTTAATTAGTAGTTATTTATGTATTGGAAAACATGGCCGACAAATTCAATATAGATCTAGATCACTTTTCAAAGGCAGTGAAAATCCTCATTACTTGATAAATATACGGTAGGCTAACATCATTCTGGCTACTCAATGAAGATATTCATTACTTGGATGATATGAGATGACCCACATACAAAAGAATATTTTGACAATCAATTTTAACTCGATTTGGAAGACTAATGACTATAGACGAGATTTATTTCTTGTTTCTTCGTTTTACTAGTTTCCCTTTTTGTTTTATTTCCGTGCTTGTTGTTTTCATAATTTGTAAAGGCTATTAAAAGGCAATAACTTTCAATGAAAAGGCAAAGAGGAAATTACCTAAATAGCCCTCTTTTTTGTACTCCTTTATACTTTAAATTAATTTTTTAAAGCCTATTAAAAGGCAATCACTTTTCCGTGATAGTTGTTTCACATGTAATCTCAAGTAAAATAATAATAATAATAATAATAATAGTTATACGGCTTGAGGCTTTAGGTTCAGTTGATATGGAAGAATATTAAATCAAGGTCAACAGTAAAATAGATGAATATTACATACTCCAATTGTATAAACGGATTCCTATAAAAACAAGAGAATAGAAACCAAAGTGATCCTAAGCATGTTAAAAAGTGTTTTTAGTGTTTTTTATGCGTTGTTTAAATAAAAAGGTTAATAGTACGAGAAATTGAATTTTACTTTTAGTGGAATGTCCATTGGTTAAAAGGCAAAAACAAAATCTGGGACCCACAAAAGGAAAAGATCTGGAAAATCTTTCTCATTTTATAATTTCAAATGGAAGATGTTTTCTTCAATTCTGAAAATTGACTTATGATTTACCAATATATTTAATAACGAAAATAACTAAAAAGAATATAGAAGAAAAAATATAAGGTTGTACAATCACGTCTTAATTGGACAAAGATAAACATACTGTCACCTATTATTTGTTAGACGGCTATGCAATCATCTTTAATCTGGTCAAGGAGATTAAACAATCACTTACAATTAATACAAGTGGCTATATGACCACTAGTATCTTATGATAGCCCGCAAGATAATGAAATGGTCATGTGAGTTAATATATTTATATATTGTCCTTTACTTTCTTAAGATAGTTATATACGTACTTTTAAATAGAATCTATTAGAGTGTGAAGAATCATTCTCTCACAATCAATGTGAAATATTTATATTTTCAACAAAATTTAATCATATTGTTAATCTTATTTGACACAATAGTCAGGTGGCTACATACGATTTTCAGGAATTTTTATTTTTTTTACAATTTCGCGTCTTTATTATTACCAAGTTAGCCTTTTTATAATTGAAAAACTAATTATATTTTATATTTCTTAAGTATTTCCTTATAAATATGATGATAACACATATAAAGCATATTAAAAGACTTAAAAGCCAACCTAAAAACTATCTTAAGAATTAGATAAATACTTTATTAATTTAAATTTTACTACAAGGAATCATATACTCAATGTGAAACCTTTGTTTTATATACAGAACCTTTATTGTATATTTCGATGAACTATTATTTGTTTTGAAAATTGAATGGATGTGTAAATACTTTGGGCATAATATGTTTTAGTTTTCGAAATAATTTTATGAAAAAATTGACAAAGAAAAGAGGCCCAATCGAGGAATAGAGATGGTCAAAGGGCAAGAATGGGTAAAGCCCAGATTAAACAGTAAAGTCTCATTTTCCACAAAGACGCGGTTTTGCTACTAACTCACAGGAGAAATTGAGTTTTGTCACATGTTGATCGAAACGTCTCAGTCCTGGCTAACATCATTGAGTCTCGCTTTTATTGAATCCTTAGACGTCCAAGGCCATAGGATCAGTTCTCGCTTGTTTGACAGCTTTTATCGGTTTCACGAGAATAATCTTGGTACATGTTTCTGTGTCCAAAACATTTTGGTAGATAGGAATGAACCTTCCCGCATCATTCATAGACAGGAAAAGAGAGAAAAAGCAGAAAAGGGGGAGAAACAACAGGAGAAAGGACAGTTTGGAGCCAATGGAGGTACTTTCCTTTACAGGTTCCGAGTATGATTAGATGGGTGAACACGAACGTGGAAGCTGACAGCACGCTAACAAGATCTGGGTTGGTCACCGCTCAAAGTTTTGTGCAGGAGATTGAGTCAAAATTGTGTGGTGAGCATTATACTGTTTGGAATCTTATATACTTAGAAGATCACGTCTTTGTCTAATAAGTTTGTTTTAAGAAGAACATAAATTTTCAACATGATATCAAAATTCATGTTTAATATAAATAAAATTTTTCAATAACTCATAGTTCAAGTGAAAAAACATTTCTCATAATATTACTAATAAAATTTGCAACTTTATTTGGTACTCTAAGATATTGAAATAACTCATATTACTATTTTTTTTTCTTAAAGAAAAAAATGAACTTTGTGACATGATATGGAAAGTCATAGCTAATATAAGTGAATCTTATTATATAACTCATGATTCAAGTAAGTCTATGACATGATTAACATAGTCAGCAATTTTATCTTATTATGGTTGCACTGAATTATTAAAATATATTATATTGTGTAGTATTATTAAATAATCCCTCTTGAGTTTCTTAAAAATATTACCAGACGTAAGAGTGGGGGCAGGGTAAGCTCAGCTGCATGCCATGAGTCTATTTCACTATTTTCAAGTAGCCAAAACACCAAGCAATTACGCGGATGGAGGTTTGAAAATTCAAAGGTTTTACTCGATCAAACGTTAACTCTAGATCCTCAGTTTTTCTTGATCCAAATCATTCGACCCATGAAGGGCCAATGAGAGGGAGAGAGAGAGCGAGACAGAAAGAGACCCAAGTAGAAGTTGAATTGGTCAGCATTTGGATTTTCTCAGTTCCTCACTCCCTCACCACCTGCTGACCAACGACTGGTCAATGCAGAAAAACTCGGTTTCTCAGTCCAACTTCTCCTTTTTTGACCTTCCAATACACCCTTTCTTTTAGTTTTTTTTATTGCTCTTATGGGAGCTTCCTATAAATGTAAGTCCTTGTACCTTCCACTGAAACGCAAGACCTTCCCTCTCTCTCCTTCGTGATCATACAAAGTCTCTCCTGTCTACTCTTCCCTGCAACTTAGCTGCCAGCTCTTTTCTTCACCAATTCAACCTAGCTTCCAGCTCCTTTCTTCGCCAATTCCTTATTCTTCACCAGGAATGCCTATCACTGCTTTTTCAGCCATTTGGAAAGCCTTTGACATGTTGTGTCCATTATAGTTGGGACGTGAACTGCAGAAAACTTGACACAGAGCATACTCAGAGATGAACTAGCAGAACATTTTCACCGTTTAGTAAAGGCACTGTACAGTGTTGTAAAGATGGAGAACGGTTGGAGCTGGGAGCAGAAGACACTAATCAGTGAACTAATTCAGGGGATGGAACTAGCGAAGCAGTTGAGGGTACAAATGAATTCAACATCTTCGTCGCCGGAGACCACCGATAGACTGTTACAGAGGATATTAGCTTCATACGAGAAGGCTCTTTTGATTCTGAGATGGAGCGGGTCACTGGGGAATGCCCAGACGGCCGGAGCAACAGCAGTTGTCCCGGGATCTCCGATTTCTGTCAATGGAAGCCACGGGAGCGACGAATTTGACAAGGGTCTGAAGGATCAGCAGGACCTGAATGTCTCGAAGAAGAGGTAAACTTTGAGCCCGATGACCTGATTTCAGATTACTGCCAAGAAATTAGAACTTGTTGATGACTAACATGTTCTTGAAACTGTGTGCAGAAAGATGTCGCCCAAATGGACGAACCAGGTGAGAGTTAGCTCCGAGACAGGGTTGGAAGTACCGCACGACGATGGCTACAGTTGGAGAAAATATGGTCAGAAAGACATCCTCGGAACAAAATTCCCTAGGTGATTACTCGTTCCTAGATATTCTAGAAAATTTACTTCGGTCTACGCCTATCCCACTAATCATTTGCCTAAACAGTTTACTAGATTTTTCAAGTTTGAAAACATCGTTTCATTCAAACCTTTTCCGTCAGCACTTTGTCTTTTGGATGAAAAAAGTCGTCATCACGGAATTCACGCATTTAGGATTCAATAATCAGAAGCATTAAGTCTATGTCTTCTTTCGTTGATGGTTCTAGTTAAATCCTCAAATTCTATTGTAAATTAAACAGTCTAAATCTCAATCCAAAAACTAGCTTTCAAACGTTTTTATATGAAAACACTACTCAAGAATTGTATCTCCAACGCAATTCAATGATCAAAAATCAAAAGTACATTACTTGTTTGATTTGTTCTAACACTGATATGTTGAATCTGCAGAAGCTATTACAGATGCACTTTTCGTAACACCCAAAACTGCTGGGCGACAAAGCAGGTGCAAAGAGCAGATGAGGACCCCAGCGTATTGGAGATCACGTATAAAGGAAAGCACACCTGCTCCCACGCCAGCAACTCGGCCCCGGCGCCGCCATCACCGGAAAAGCAAGAACAGGAACGGAACAAGAATAACTACAGCAATCAACAAGAGCAATCACCGAACGTCCTTTCAAACATTCGAAGCAGTTTGATGATTGGTTCTGAGCGTTTGAAGAATAACGAGATGGCATATCCCTTCTCTTTTCCTTCAACCTCGTTCGAATACTTTAAGGATGAAAACAGTATCTTTTCACTCTCTGCAATTGACAATAACACTCTCCGCGGCAGTTTCAGCCAACCATTTTTGTCGCCGGCGGCCCAAGAAGCAAACTGCTTTTCTGTGTCCCCATGCCAGACAAGCAACTTCAACGCGTTTCACAACTTCCACCCTTCGGAATCTGATCTCACTGATATATTCTCGGCCAACACTTCCGCCACCAGTTCTCCTATGCTGGACTTGGATTTCTCACTTGATCCGGCAGAACTTGACCGAAATTTCCCATTTGATTCCCCAGCTTTTTTCCCTTGATTCCACTTGGGCCCTAAATAAGTACAAAAGCAGCAAGGGGGTTGCATGATGGTTAGACCAGGTGTATCTACCTTGTTCTGTAACATAAAGAATGCTTGTAGAATCTTCTTCTTTATCTTCAGCTATGAGAGATATATTAATGATAGAGTTGACGATTTTTCCACTTTCTTTCAAGCAATAGCCAAGATAGCAGGAATTACAGGGGACAGTCTATACAGGGGACAGTCTATACAGAGGATGATTATCGGCTTTTATCTTCCGAAACCAAAATATCAGTGGAAAAAGAAGAAGGTGCTCTGAAACTCTATATATAGCTCGAATTCTGCACAAGCATTTTCAAAGTAACTTGATTCATAATCCAGATGAATACAAGAACAATCGCTTTAAGAGATAAAAGCTATCTGAAAATCTCCAAGGAATGAAACTGACATAGTTTATTTACAGATGGAAGCAGAACAAGGAGAGAAACCAAATGAAACTGCCCTGCTGTTCCTACATAGAACGCTTCTCCTCCTTCAATCCTGAGAGAGACTTGGAAGAACTTTGTTTTGCGTTTCGAGCTCTCCTAAGAGCTTGCCTCAGCCCCAACACAATGAATAAGTTGGTAAGAGTAAGAAGTGACTCAGCTCCACCATGTAACCAATCCACATTAGACAGGGAAGTGCCATAACGCACCTTTGCTGTCCCGACAGCAGAAACAGAGTAAATCAATTACACCTCCATATGTAAAAGTGATAACTAAGTTAAAAAGGCATGTTTTGCACAATGGTGAGAGACGTTACCATAAATTCCAGCAGGGACTGCTCAATTGCCAATGGCAGGAAAGGCCAAAATGAAGGAAATTAGTTGAGTTGAGACAAAGCTGCTAACAGTAATGAACAAGTGATGATAGCAAGGCAAAGGATCTTTATCTATTCGTTAACCAAAATGACATAAATATGCATGACATTGACAGTGAAAGATAGATAACAATTCTTTTAGGAGACAATACGACATAAAGTATGAAAATCTATGCTATTGCTAAGACTATAGCAGAAGTACAACGTCGTCAGTTTGTGGGAATCAGAGATGCTGGGGTGCCCCCCATAATCTATCACATGTTTATGGTCCTCTCGGTACAGATTGCATTACTGAAAGGCCCATTCACAACACAACTCGGCACTTGAAAAACTTTACCAATAAAGAAGTTTCCCAAATTCTGAACCAAAAGGTGTATACATTTTTCAACTTGCAAGCTAGTATGATGTTCTCAATGGCTAGTTGAACCTTCTGATAGCTAATCGTGACTCAATGTTGAAAAGGGGTAACCATTGACCCGTTTCTCCAGGACAATTGCTATATCATTGGATAAAGCTTCGAGACTCAAGAGAGCTTAATTGATGCATGGAGCACAAACATCTCCTAGAATGACCTAACAAATGCTAAATCCAAAGTTTTACCAATTGCAACATAAACCATCCAATACAAAAGGAATTTCAAGTCGGAACGATATTTAACCCAACACTAATAAAAGAGCAATGTAAAGAGGAAATGAGTCTACGGAACTCACTAGTGGCCCCAACAAAAGCAAGCAAGAAGTAGAACCCAAAAAGTGTAAGCTTTGGGGCGGACTTGGATTTGGTAATGAAGTACAAGAAACCAAGGTAGGGGAACAAAGAGAAAGCAAAAAGCTGCGAAGCTATGCTCTCTGAATCGATGCTGGGTGCCCATGGATCAACCGGCAGCAATAAACAGACAACAGTCCTTCCACTTCTCTTAGCTAACCTTCTGTCTCTGAAACACTTGGATTCCCTTCTTTCTCGACATTGGTTTTTGAGGGGCTTTTGCGAAAGAGGAGAACCCAGAACCGTTGATGGAGCCAAAATGGTGGGAGTGACACTGGCAGAAAGAAAATGAGGATTTTTAATCATTATCGAACACTAAAGTTGCAGTCTTTTGCTTGAGCCAAGATTTTAGGCATCGGGAAAAGGTATGTGCAGTAGAATCACTATGTGGTTGAACTTTGCAGAAATGTTCGTGGCTGTGGATAGGAGAGGTGCGCCATCCTCGCTGCCATCATCAGAGTCAACGAATTCAACTGATCGTGACCGTCCATTTCCATACGTTCATGATTTCTTGGTGGTCCGCCCTGTTAAGGCCGTGGAACCTGGACTTTGCAACAACGATGTAAAGGCCGAGTGTGGATTTAAACACTTCAGATCCAATGGCTCTCCTGAGAATTTGTTGGTTTAGATGGTTCAGATTTTTTAACTCTGTACGAGAATTTCATCTTTACGAGAAAGCTATATGAATAATTCAAAAATTCTTGATAGCTTAATAACATCTAAGAGCTCTACTGTATTGGAAGTCAGGGTTCGAGTTGATAGCAACAATGATATACTTGAGCTTAAAAAGATATTAGTCTTTTTGGAACTTATAGATTAGTGAATAGTACTTTGACTTTAATGCTATGATAATAGTCATAAGAGCAAAAAATAAATGAAAGTTTCTCTATATTTAATTAAACTTAAGTGTACATCCAATTATATACCATTTATATAAATCATATATAGATCTGATATGACAAACAGTCATGATAGGATACCCAATAATAAATGATTATCAATATAAAAAGATACAAAACAATGTGGATGGTTCCATCGCTTGATAATCCATTCCTTGCACCTCCGTTGATGAGATAGAATAGACATAATAGTATAAACTTACAACCTATTTTGCATTTCTCCAGGAACTAAAAATTGGATTAAACCGGAGCTCCTAATCTCCTGCCACATGCCAATCTGTCCTCCAATATCTTGTGCTGATCCTATAAATAATCGAAGCCCAATTTCGTCAACTTTGTGAGATCACATTTAATTGCTTCTAGTGTTTCCAACGATCTGAAATGATATTAATGTCATGGCTAGAAAGAAAAGCTTTGTGAGATCATATTTTCTGGCAAAACAAACAAGTTTGGTAGTCAGAATTCAAATGAAAAAGTCTTACTTTTACTTTTCTCGGAAGTGAATTGCAACTTCTTTAATGGATAGACTGGTACAGCACAACAGAATCTTGCTCTCATAGATGGTATTTCCATGCAGAAGATATATGCTCGACAAACATCTTCAATGTGTAGAAGAAAAATTGAACCGCAAAGTTCTTCCAGAAACTTTAACGGAGTAAACAAAGGCAAAATGCCTGTCAACAATGATAAAACCATGCTCATAGATGTTGATATATACGGAAGGAGAGTTTCTCCTGCCACTATGCCACAAGGAAGTTTTACAATTTCGAGTTTGCCATTATCACATTCATTATATTTCAGGACTTCTTTCTCTGCCAAGGTCTTTGATTTAGTGTATTTCTAGCAAGCACCCGACTAAGAAATATGAAAATTAATGGTTCCGAGATTTCTAGAAAGAAAGTTTGTTTATGATAGAAATATGTTTCATTAGTCCTCAAACATCAAGCAAAAGTAAAAAAGCAAATCATAACAAAATGAAACCTTAGAAAATTATAAGATAGGAGTGTAACCATAAATCTTAAAATTAGTTTTTAAAAAAGGAGATTATCCTCCCATATAAAGAGAATATCATACTAAGATATTGATAACATAAGATATATAATTTTAGACATGCTCTTTTGCTTTGAGTGCAAGGAAAGCATGAAAAATATCTAAATTCACAAGAAATAAGGTGACATTAGAGCTTAAGTTCAGATATTATGTTAGAAAAACTTATTCTCTTCTTTAAAATCAATCATTAAAAGAGAAGAATACCCTTATATATATTACATGTCAAGATATGGTGTTCCTGTTGAAAATCATATGCTTGTATGTTTTTATTGAGAAAAATTTTATTTGAATATATGTTAAATAGAAAATTATATTTGCATATCTGATAGAATATATGAAATTGTGAGTGTACATATTAAAACTCAAAGGAAGTAAAAGGTGTGCAAATTATAATATCAATTAATGATATTATAAAGTAGCCGAGTTCCTACATTTTATTATCAAACATCAAATATGAAGTCAATTTGATTTATTCTATGAATGTCTCAATTAATAGATAAATTTATATTCTTGGTTATGTTAAAAGAATTTTGATACTTGGAATTGGTATGCTTATAGGTGTATTTGAAGAGCAAAAGCTTATGATAGTGGAGTATACATATTCATTGGACTGACCATATATTCATATATATGGGTACATGAAACTTATTTACATGTTTAGCCCGTGAAAGAGGTTCAGCCCATGAAAAAGGTTCAGCCTGTGAAAAAGGTTCAGCCCATGAAAGAGGTTCAGCCCGCAAAGCTTGAAACAGCAACATCCTGAGCAGGTCACTTATCCAAAATGGCAGCGTTCGGAGCAAATAAGAGCATAAGCTTTTATGATCGAACGCCTGAAGCCCTAGCCGCATCTCTCAACCTAGAGCTATCCTCCTCCTTTTAGTCTCTCTCTTGCGACGCCAGCTCCAACGGGAAGAATGGTGAGGTGACTAAGTGTCAAAATGGTTATCTTGCTGAAATATCATCATCTGCATCAGTACAACATCGTATCCATCAAATCTCAAAGGAAGGATTTCGAAAAGGTTTGAACTGAAACCCTAATCTGTTCAACATTTAAGTACCTGCTATAAAAGGGAGCTTCAGATGAATTATTAGAGCTTGCTGAGATACATTCTTGCTGATTTGATCAAAAAAGATAAAAGCCCTCATCGATTTACTTTTATTGCCATGTTTGGTAACATTTGAAAGAAAAGGAAATCTTCGGTGATATTCCCTAAACTTGTTATCTTGTGAATATTATTTGATAGATTGATCTTTGTATGTGCTAGATTACTTATAACATTATTTGCACATAAAGATTATTGTAAATCTGAAACCCTAGATTTGTGAAATTGGGGCTTTTGAGATTAGAGCTTGAATTAACTTTGTATACATTCAATTAGCTATTTGATAAGCTTGAATCCTCACTCATATCATATATTTGAGGAATGAGCTTGATGTATTAAGGTTTCTGCAAACCTAACCTTGTAACCGTGAGCTGTATAACTCCTTTTGAGGAGTTGTGGGGTGAAGGAGAGGTGCTCTCCTTATTTGAAGTAAAGCAGATTTTAACTCGGTTTGAGTTGAAAAAAAAAAAGGTGGAAGTAGGTGAAAAGTGCCGAACCACCGTCAAATTCTTGATTGTAAATTTTTTGATATGATTTATTCTTTTATGCTTTATCATTATTGTGATATTTCATCTAGTTGTAATTTTTGTAAAGAAATAAAAAAAAAAGGGAAAAGATTTAAATTAGCTAAGCTTCTAGATATTTAATTCAACCCCCCTTCTTAGATAACCATAAACCCTACAGTTCCCACCTTAATATTGATTGTTAAGAAAGGAGAACACCTTTATATATTAGGAAGATACTAAACCAAGATATATGTACAATTACTTTGCCAATATTTTATTATGGATGTTCCTTCATAACGTTTGGTTTTAAGGAGAGAAATACATCTTTTAACTGGAAATAGAAGTTCAAATTTGATGTGGCATTCTATCACTCATAACAACATGGATAGAGTTACCTATGATTCTCTCACATTCAAAAATGAAGGAACACATTGAAATAGAAATTATCTAACATTATCAATATTTTGGTCTAATGTCCTAGTACTTAAAAGATATTTTCCTTGCTTAATGACAAATGTTAAGAGAGTAAGAGAACCTTTTCCATTAATAAGAGTAGAAGGTTTTTCAAAATATCATCAGGCCTTGCCTGTATGAAATCATTTCCACAAGTGAAGGAGACACCTAGGGCTGTCACAGGGGATTCATCAATGCTAGACTTCAAGCATGCACCATCTTTAGTCAATGGCGACGATGACATCATACAGGCAGTGTAGATAAGTCAGTTAATGGTTTGTGAGCAGAGGCAAGAATCGGCAATGGTCCTAACCACTATAACAACAGCTTCAGTTGTATCCTTTTATTGCATTTCAGATTGTCATAACTATAATTAGTTGGCAAAATTCATTGAAGTTTACATGTGAACTGAGTAAGGAATTAGGAAAAGGACAAACCTGGAAGCTTTAGGTTTCATGCTATAACCGGGTGGCCACATGAAGCACACTCGTAGCCTTTACTTGCAGGCTCAAACTCAATGGGCTTGTAAATATTAGCTAGAAAGAGCACCAATCTGTCTTCTTCATTAGGCAGGGACTTCAAGAGATCTACCTAGGATGTGTCTCTTGTAGTTGAAGTTAAACAAAAATCTGTGAGGAATTGGATCGAAGGACCTCAAATTTCTTATAAAGTCATTCTTGACTAATTACTCTCAGATACAATGTTGAATAATTTTGAGAGTAGTTCTTAGGAATTGAATCCTTCAAAGGTCTTTCGAAAAAGTTTGTATAGAAAACAAGAACTCAAATCCATTGGAATGTTTTGCCACATTATTAGTCGCAAGAGAAGTAACTAGATTTATTAAGAAGCTCATTTTTATTTCAAAAGCTAATTCATGAAGTGGAAGGATAATTGCTAAAAGGAATTATCTTCCTTAGGTTATCCAAGCTAAGTCATTGGATCAAACACAAAAGGCTTTTGGATTTCTCATAGGAGAAATTCCAACAACGCCACCTATGATAAAAGTCATGGTGTTGAAATAGAAGAGCCAAATCCTGATCTTGAAGCTTGGAAAAAAATTGATAGCCTTGTGAAGTCCGGGGTGATCAAAACCTTATCTAAAGAGGTGCTAGGATATGTATTTGAGCTTGAAACAACAATTCAAATCTGGGAGGCTTTGGTGAACCAATATGCCTAGAAAAACAAACTCCGAGGAATACGATTTGCTCACTCAAATTCACCATTTGAGAAAGGATACAAAACCATTATCACCTTACTTCTTCAAGTTCAAGGGACTTATGAACCAATAAACCTCTATCACCCAAAAACTGACTGGTATAGAGAATTTTCATTTTTGTAGAAGGACTAACGTGTGCCTATGAAAGTTTCAAAACTGTTATGTTTTGCTTTCCCTTGCCTTTGTCACTTTGATGTTATATCACCACTTCAAGCTTTTGAAGCATGCCTGCAACATGACTTTCCTGTCGCAAATGAGACCATAGTCTATGTTGCAAAATGTTTTTTGCATGGGGGAAGGACTTTTGGGCATGATCATTCTGATAACTCTATATTTAATTCTCTAGGCAAAGGCTTTGCTTAATCAACACAAGCCACCCATGGAAACAATAATGCTACTTATTGAGGTGTTGAACAAAACCATAACGCAATCAAACCTCACAGCAACTTACAATGCTAAATATGCAACAAAAGAGGCCATTGAGCATTATTGTGGTTCAAGAGATTTGATCGTAGTTTTTAGTATGATGACATTCCTAAAGCCCTGATGACACTACATATTACAAAACCAAATGAGGATGTTTGGGTGGCTAATTCCGAGGTTAATGCACACATTGTTGGTGATAAATGTAAATTTCATGATTCCCTTCCTTAGGCACTAATAATATACATGTAGGAAATGGAGATAAGATCCCTATCACACATATTGGTCAGAAAACACTAAATAATGAGCTAATACCTTTAAAAGATGTCTTAGTAACCCCAAAAATAACAACAGATCTACTATTAGTATCACATCTCACCAATGGCTATCCATGTTTTGTTGAATTTGATAAGAATTGTTGTATAAGTAATGACGTTTGGACCAAAAGGCCGTTCCTATGGGGCCTTAAGAAAAGGAAATTATATGTGTTGCTTGGATTTTCAAACAGACTCCCTTTTTCCATAAGGCAACAAATAGTAGATGAGGGCACGTGGCACAAAAGACTTAAGCATTATGGACCAGGTGTTATAGAGATTTTGGTTAAGAAACAATTATTGAAAATGAAAATGAAAATGCTTGATAATTTATTTTTTTCAAGCCATCTAGTCAATAAAACTCAATAGTTTCCATTTTGTCCATCTCCAAATAAATGTAGTCTTTCATTATAAAGGATACATTGTGATGTTTGAGGACTTGCATCTATCTTGGGTCATTACCAAGAAAATGTAGGAAAAACGAATGAGAATGTCAATTAGGGTTGGAACATTATAGGCCTCCTTGAAATTTCTTTACTATTGTCCTTTGTTTATTTTGCTTTTTAGCAAAATTTTAATTGTAATGTTTTTCCTTCAACAAGAACTATGCACTTGTGCTAGTCTTTGATATCTTAAAATGTCTAGCACTTCTTTCTTGGATTTGTGTCTTTAAAGGTTAAGTTCTATGTTGTGCCCATGTATTCTTTAAACAAGTGTGGCTTATGGGCCTACTTGCCTTCTTAACATAAATGGCCAGCATTCCAAAACAAAAAAAGGGAGCTTGCATCTATGAGTTCTTTTTAGGGATTTTGGTACTAGGTAATTTTCATTGATGAATATACAATATTTAGCTGGTTCTATCCATTCAAATATAATTTTGATGTGCACCGAAAAGCTACTTGAACATTAAATCAAGTTATTCTAGTCTAATAATGGACGGGAGTTGATGAGTATTGAATTTGCCACTTATTTAAGGGATAATGGGATTTTTCATAGGTTTTCACACCCAAACACTTATTAACAAAATGACCTTGCTCAAAGAAAGTATAGGCATATTGTAGAGCTTGGAAAAGCAATGTTAAATTAAGCAAGTGTGTCTAGTAAGTAATGGGTGGACATGAAAGTGGTTTCATATCATGTGGTCTTTGATGAAACCACTTTCCTTTTAGTGAATCGGTAAAGAATACATCCTATTGTGATTCTATGTTATCTACCATGCACTTATGCTTCCCAACCGCCCAATCTTCAACTACTTGTTCCTCATGAGGAAGAAACATCTCAGCCATAGCAAGATGAGGGTGTTCGAAGTGTGCGCTAACCAGGTGACATAGTTGAATCATATCAACTCCTTGAGGTGCAATATGTCTTCCCACAGTCATGTGTTCGTGTGATTGCTAATAGCCTTCCTAACCGAGGTGATGAAAGACACACGCAGACCCTTCCATTAGCAACAACCAGAACGCATTCCATGATTACTAGAAGTCAAGAAAAAACTAATCCCAAATAAACCCTCACAGCTTATTCAAGCCCCCCACAGGAACTCACTTTAGTTAAAGAAGCTTTAGCAGACTCTAGATGGAGGAGAGTAATCAAGAAAGAAATAGGAGCTTTGACTTGAAATCAAATTGGAGTTTAGGCCCAAAGATCGCACAATGAATATTGTTGAGTGCAAATAGGTTTTTAAAACAAAATTGGGGCTTGACGGATCTATTGACAGATTAAATGCAAGATTGGTAGTGCAAGGTTTTCATCAAGAGGTAGGAGTAGACTACTTAAAAACTTTTAACCTTGTTATTTGGCAAACCACTATTTGTCTTGTACTCACAATTGCAGCTATCTGTGATTGGGTTCCTCAACAATATGACATTAGTTATGCTTTCCTTCACAATGCAGGCCCACAATATTATCAAAGCTCAAGCTCAATCTATTCCAATGCTTTCAACAATATCATTACTACCTTAACATGATTTTAGGCTGCCATACAACACTTTAACCTTACACGTAGTCAAAGAAAGGATAGAAAACCCTGGTGTCTAATTTAATAAAAGCATGTTGCCGAAGAAGAACCATAGAGCAAGCAACACGCTTCTTAATTTGTCCAACTCCACCCAAAACGTGTTTTTCCCATTTGGAAGCATTTATAGGAGAATCATGATAAGATCACTTCTCTTTTTAAAAAGGATTGGTTGGCTACCAAGGACCATTAGGACATAATTTATTCTCTCTCCGTGTAACAAGTTTATCTATTCTGCTTGGTCCTAACGTCAAAAACAATGGATGCTGCAGATGATATAGATTAAACAAAAGCCTCACTCTTAAATTAACATGGAATTCGATTCCCCATGTGTGGAAATAGAAGCCTTTATTAATATGTTCGTCTTTGTGTATCAAACAATAGCAGGTCACAATATCAAGAAATACGAAAATGGAACTTTCAAATTGGTCCTCAGGCTGCCACAAAAGTTGCTATCGTATATAGTAATCGAAGTTAATAATGATAATATTTTTAATCATAAAGGATTCAATATGAAAAGATAGACAACAACAGAGATGGTTGCATCGCTTCACAATCTGTTCTTTCTACCTTCGTTGGTGACATAGAATAGACAGAATAGTAAAAATTTACAAGCTTATTTTACAATTCTCCAGGAACTAAGAATTGATTAAACCAGAGCTTCTAATCTCCTACCGCATTCCACACTGTCCTCCAA
Organism: Casuarina equisetifolia; assembly: GCA_028551475.1. Classification (NCBI taxonomy): domain Eukaryota; kingdom Viridiplantae; phylum Streptophyta; class Magnoliopsida; order Fagales; family Casuarinaceae; genus Casuarina; species Casuarina equisetifolia. The sequence goes on from CM052356.1 coordinate 1,811,102, forward strand.
TACCTTGTGCTCATCGTATAAATAATCGAAGCCCAGCTTTGTCAACTTTGTGAGATCACATTTAATTGCTTCTTCTGGTACTTCCAAGGATCTGAAATGATATTAACGTCATGGCCAGAGAGAGAAGCCTTGTGAGATCACATTTTCTTGAAAAACAAACTGGTTTGGCAGTCAGAATTCAGATAAAGGTCTTACTCTTTAAGTATCTTGTATTCTGGAAACTTCTCTCCAAAGTAAATGGCAATTTCTCTTATGGTTAGACTGGTAGCAGCACAAAGGAATCTTCCGCTCATAGATGGTCTTTCCATGCAGAAGATATGTGCTCGACAAACGTCTTCAATATGTAGAAGAAAAATGGAACCCCAAAGCTCTTGCAAAAGCTTTAATGAAGTAAACAAAGGCAAATTGCCTGTGAACAGTGATAAAAACATGCCCACAGAAGTTGGTATATATGGAAGGAGAGTTTCTCCTCCCACTAGGCCACAAGGAAGTGTTACAACTTCGAGTTTGCCATTATCAATTTCATTATATTTCAGCACTTCTTTCTCTGCCAAGGTCTTTGATTTAGTGTATCCCTACCAAGCACCAAATAAAAAATATAAAGAAAAAATTAATGGTTCCTAGATTTCCAGAAAGAAAGTTTTTTTAGGGTGGAAATATTTTTTAATCATCAAGCAGAAGTAACAAAGCAAATCATAACAAAATGAGTCTTTAGAAAATTATAAGATAGGAGTGTAACTGCATACCTTAGTATATGTTTTTAAGAAAGGGGAACATCCTCCTATATAAAGGGAATATCAAACTAAGATATTGACAATGTAAGAGATATAATTTTTGATGTGTTCATTTGCAATGAGTGCATTGGGTAAGCACGGAAAATATCCAATTTACAAGTAATGAACTCAAATATCATGTCAAAAAAATTATTCTCTTCCTTAAAATAGGTCATTAAAAGAGAAGAATATCCTTATCTATATTCATGTCAAGATATAGTGTATATTCATTTCCTTCCTTACTATGGATTTTTAAAAAATGAGATCATTTTCACATATTAGAAAAATACTAAACCAAGATGTGACATACAACTTATTGTGCTAATATTTTACTAAGGGTGTTCTTTCTTAACGATCGGTTTTAAGGGGAGAATAAATCTTTTTAACTTGAAATAAAAGCTCAAGTTTGAGTGTGACATTCAATCACTTATAACAATATGCATAGACTTTATAATTTTCTCACATTCAAAATGATGAAACACATTGGAACAATAATTAGATAAAATTATTAATATTTTGGTCTAATATCCTTATAATTCAAGATATTCTCCTTGCTTAATGACCAATTTTAAGAGAGTAAGCGAACCTTTTCCAACATCGAGAGGAAGGGGCTTTTCAAAATACCATCAGGAATTACCTGCGTCTGATCTGTGCCATTAGTGAAGGAGACACCCAGAGGTGTCACACAGGATTCATCAAAGCTAGACTTCAAACCTGCTCCGTCTCCTGTCAATGGCGACGATGACACCATAGATGCAGTGTAGATGAGTCGCTTAACTGTTTGTGAGCGGATGCAGATATCAGCAATGGTCCTAACCGCTGCGACAGCAGCTTCAGTTGTATCCTTGTACTGTATTTCACATAATCATAGCTCTAATTAATTGGCAAAATTCTTCGAAGTTTACAGGTAAGCTGAGTAAGGAATTTAGGAAAAATACAGACCTCGGAGCTTTGGGTGTTATGCTGCAACGGGGTGGCCACATGAAACACATACTCGCAGCCTGTAATTGCAGGTCCGAATTCAATGGGATTGTAAATATCAGCTTGGAAGAGCACCAATCTGTCTTCTGCGTTAGGCAAGGACTTTAGGAGATCTACCTTGGATGTGTCCCCTGCGGTTGAAGTTCACATGTAAGGACTTTAGGAGATCCCTAGACTTGCGTCCAGAAGAGAAGTCTAATACAAGAACATATGGAGCTACAAGCATACTCCTAAACTCAACAGAAGAGAGAGAGAGAGACCTAAGTTCCTCAGCGTAGCATTGACGATACAGCCTTTCTCCAGAAGCCTTTTGATAAGCCAGGAAGCTATATATCCCGAACCTCCAGTTACGCAGACTCTACAGCCACTGTTCTCTTCCATGTTAGGACTGTGTTTTTCTTTACTATGCGGGCCAAAGACGTTATCAAAGCTCAAGCTCAATCTATTTTTATGTTTTCAACAATGTCACCGCAGCTTTTATATGATTTTAGGCCGGCATACAACACTTTAACCTTTCCCCGTAGACGAAGAAAGGAAAGAAGACCCTGGTGCCTAATTTAATAAAAGCAGGTTGCCGACGAAGAGCGATACGGCAAGCAAAACACTTCTTAATTTGACCAACTCTACTGGAAATGCGTTTTTCAGTCAAAGTGAATAGAAGACAACCAGAAATCAGGGGCAGCATGCAGCCGTCTATACTGCCCTATCAGCCACCTGCACGACTCCTACCGCTTTTCAGTACACGCCAAGCCACAACTGCATTTACTACACACGACCCACGTGTACAGCGCAGAACGTGTTCGTCTTTTTCGATCAGATCTGCTAACAGCTAGGATTGCAGTCCTGACTTGGAAAGAAAATACCTTCCTCTGACATTTAATGCTTGACTTTTATAAATACAGCAGATAGTTGGCCTGCGATTATGATTTTTAAATTCCTTTAGACATATTTGTCTTAGTTTAATGATTTCTGTTTCTTTATAAAATTCATGACTTTCTCATTTGAAAGCATTTGGAAGAATTGGATTGCCACCGAGGACCATGAGGACGTAATTTACTTTCTCTCCTTGTGACAGTTTTATCTATTCTGCTTGGTCCTAACATTAAAAACAATGGAATCTGCAGATGATATAGATTAAACAAAAGCCTTATTGTTAAAATAAACCTGGAATCCCGATCCCCCATGTGTGGAAGTAGATGCCTTCAATAATATATTCGTATATGTGTATAAAACAATAGCGGGCTACATTACCAGGTAAAATGAAAATGGTACTTTAAAATTGGTCTTGAGCTGCATGCAGCAGTTTTCGCCTATGTGCTTGTCTGTGAAAGTGAAGCTCCCCACACGATTATGCATTAGATGTGCTTTTAAATTTTGAACAGAAGCTAGACTTCCAAAGTATTCTAAAGAAGGAAGTCCTTCTTCCAAGCAAAAGAAACGAAAAGTGTTTCTGTCTGCATTATAAAACTTGGAAAAGTTGCAGAAATGATGAATTTTGTGGACAGGTGACTTGTGTAGTGATGAACAGATGTTGATCACTGAGCCAGGGGGGCTTTTGAGCCAAGGTGGATGCTTGCATGAGGGTCTTAGTGCGTGACAGACAGCAGCGCCGTGGATGGCCTGACTTCTTTCATTTCCTGTAAGAAAAGGAAAGGAGAGGGAGAAAGCCAGAGTGAGCTGTGTTCTGTATATTAGATATGTCAATGTACATTACAAAGACTATATTTATAGAAAGTTTAACGTAATTTATGTAAGGAAGATAAAATATGTACAATAACTACAAGATTTTGAGCCTAGTTCTTGGACACAGTTACGGCAAGGTAGTAGGTGTACATTAACATTTCTCTCTCCATGGGTTTGCTTCTCCTGCCATAGAAGTAACAGTCTAGGACAAACAATCTAATTATTGTTTTTTTTTAAAATATAGTATAAATTACATTTCATTTTGTAACAAAACAAAGTAACGGTACTCGGCCTTGCTTGATTTTGATTTTATCTGGATTTCTTTTTTGCAGGACAGAGAACGTTTCTGAGAGACATCTTCGAGTAAAACTGACAGCGAAAACTTAGCAAAAAATGAATAAAAATAAAATCTCTGAAAAAATCCGGGTTTGATCTTTCTGATTCTGAATATAATCCTGGTGTTGAGAATATTTAATCTTAAGAAAACTATCGTCGTGTTACATGAATCTATGTCTCTGTTCAATCCAATTTGCTCATTTGAATTTGATTAATTGTGAATGCACGTCAGGCTGAGAAAATATTTCATTATTTCAGTGCACTGATTTGAATGTTGAAAGCTATCAACTTTAAATCATCGTATTGAGCTTGATTTGAGAACATTGGACAAAACCCCAACTTTGTTGATTTGAGGGTTTTCTTACCAGCACAGTTAATACGCTTTAATTTATCTTCTTGTGCTAATTTGGTTGATGATTGAGAGTCTATGTACTGGATTTTTGATGAAAGTATGCTGTCACATTCTATAGACATTTGTTGCTGCACACAGCTTGAACCATAAACATATGATCCGAGTCGATTTGATTATTATTGTAAACATATGTGATTTGATGGTTAATTGTGCAGTGAGATATTATTGATAAACTTCGCTGGCTACCAAACTCTGTATCTTTTATGGCTTGTTCAAGCTGGATTGTATATAAATTTTAAATCATTTCTATCTAGCTCATAATAAAGGAAAATTAATTGAAAATATGCTTCTTTAACATCTCCCATGTGCACGTCACTCAAATATATCTTGTAAAGATAAAAACTGTTTGAATTAGCTGTGTGGCACATGTAATGATTTCAGATGCGTATTCTTGGTATATTGTACATCCCTTAGGTTGTAAGACTCGAGGTGAGTCTCTCTCGTTCTTTCTACTTCTTGTCTCTCATACATTTTATTCATCATATGCATTTGTAAAACAAAAAATAAAAATAAAAAATAAAAACAAAAAGAGATGAAAAAGTAACAAATTCCTGAACTAATTCAAACCGCCTTTACTTTGTCACAATTTGGATAATTCTCAATAGAAAATATTTTTTGATTAATCTCAATAAGAACATTGAAGGAAGTAAGATAACAAAGTTTTCGATAATTCCAAGATCCTTAGACAATATTAGAAAAAATATTAATGACTACTAAAACCTTTTTAAGAAATGACTTACTAATCAAAGCTAATTACATTAAGAAACTACTTAAATTCTAAATAATAAAATTACTTGAATACTCTTGTTTTCTAGATTTCTAGATTTTTAGATCTCTATGAAGGGTGGTCCAAATCTCCTATAGCCTCAATTAGTTAGTTGTCTGGCACAAACCAATGGCTCTTCCCAATCGACCTCCTTGATGATAACAAAACTATAAGATTAATTCTAAAAATAATAGCTTCCACCAATGGTGGTGGCCAGCATTGCTGGTGGGTCAAAGTGGCTTTGGCTGCTACCAGTTTTACTATTTCTACTCTCCTCTAGCGACAGCTCCTTTACTTGTTCAAGTGATGGCTCCTCCACTTTTTCAATAAATATATTGAGGGAACTAAGAAAAAAAAAGTCTTCAATAATTCCAAAATCTTTAGACAATACTAGAAAAAACTACTAATGACTACTAAAACCTTCTTTAGGAATGACTTACTAATCAAAGCTAATTATACTAATAAACTACTTAAATTCTAAATGATAAAACTACTTGACTACTCTTGATTCTAAATTTTTGCATACCTTATATTTAACTCCTATTTCTTTTCTATAGAGCTTCATTATCTATCTTTTTGAGTCCAATTACAATTCCACTTCTATCTTCTAGAATTTTCTTGTATTTTTTTTTTCTTCTAAAGAATTTATCTTGTCTTGAATCTTTTAAAAGTTTTAATTTATCCTAAACCTTTAAGAATTTTATTCAATTTTTATCTTTTTAAAATTCAATTATATTTTTCTCTTTTTAAATTTCACATCTTATAAGTGGATGGATCATGACATACCCTTCAATGACTGTCTTCCCAGTAACCGTGTTTCTGAGTAGCCCGCCTTCTCACAACTGCATTTGTCCCTGCATACTTCTGAACCAAAAGAGGTACCAACACCACACGGGATTTCTTTATTGCCCGCTCATAAAGTGTGATATTTATGAAGTTTCTAAGTAATAATAGAGTCTACGTGACCATGTGCAGCATGAATTCCTGTAAAGGAATAGATTTGGAAAAGGCAATAAAACTCCATGCCTCCATTCCGAAAGCTTAGGTATGTACTGCTGCGATCTCTATGCTCAAGTTAAAGGTGCGATTTTTATGAAGTTTCTAGGCTTCCGTTAAAGCTTTAGAAACCCACTCCTACCTACCTAAAGTAATTAAAGTAATAAATTTTACAAGTTTTATAGGTCTAGAAAGCCTACTCCGACCCACCTAGTAAATATTAAGCCTCATATAGAAATATAATTACATAAACTTTACAAAAAGATAAATCTTTTTACTTGAAGTTTTGAGGTTTTAAGTTAGAATAAGTTATTTTTAGTAATTTTAATATAGTATCAAAGTTCAAAATTAAGTGTAACAACTCTTCATTCATGAATGAAGATTTTTGTGAAAAATGTTTCCTTACACTTGAGGTGAAAAGGCCTCTTAAGTCTCTTATGAAAATATAATAGTTTAAAAGAACAATTTATAAAAAGATAAGTTCATTTATGCATAATTGTTAAGGTTTCAGTTTGTCTATGAGTTATTTTTTGTAATTTTAAATAATAAGAATAAAATGCCTTTGCTTTATATTTAAATGGTTTTTGAAAAAAGATTAAATAGGATAAATTTTTTGTCAAATATTACAAGTGTCCTCATTGTCAATATAGCCTTCAAGTTTTGTCAATAAAGATGTCTTCTCATGAATTTAGTCTATAACATTATATTAGAAATTTCATCCTCTCTAAGATTTATCATACACATGAAAACCCATAAGGTTACAATTACAATTCTTCCTTATATTTACTAGGAAACACATTAGTCTTTATGACTTCCATATCTAAACCACTTCAACTAGCAATTTTGTTCACAACCTTTCTAGGATTAAAGTCCTCAACTGCACCTTGTAGCTTTTTCATTTTACTGTTGAGTAACTTCCCTTGTTCCCCTTCAATTAGGCCTCTTGCATAGTTTGTTATATCCTGGTGTTCCACCATGTCCTTTTCATTCACCTTCACTCTTACCACAACCTTCAAATCATCAGCAAGTAGTACTGCATTCATCCTTCACTCTCTGGACAATGGTTATGCAATCAAGGGTACATCATTGATGATGCTCTCCAAACTCAAGTTCTAGCCATAGTGGGTTAAGTACCCCTTAATGGAAGCATGCTTTAGGATTTAGACCTAAGAAGCCTAGGATGGCACGACCAAGCCCATCCTTTGGTCCTTTGCAAGAACCTTTTATCAAGATCCCAATCAACTACTCTTAGATTTGAATACTAGAAGTACAAAGGGTGATTAACACCTCTATTAGGCTTGCTTCATTTCTTCTTCCAAACAATATTTATGCACAACATAACCAACGTAGTAGCAATAAACATTCATAACACACACACACACATAACTTTTGCATCAAGTGGACACAGTAATAAGGAAACAATAGCTATTTACTTAACCAAGGGTTTCCCATTTTTCTCACTAAATAGTTTAAGGATTTCATGATGGATCTCCACCAATTTAAAAACCTATGGTCAATTACAATTCTACCCCCCTTACTCCCCAAGGTCAAAGTAGGGATACGTTAAATGGAATTGCTATGTTTTTTTCCCAAGCAACATTAGCTACTAAGGCTCCTTTCTATACAATAAGTATCTCCAACACATTCTTCTTAGTTCTAGTCTTAATCATTACTTGAGGGTAGGGTAATACAACTCCTTTGTAATTCAGCTTAACCATGCACATGTTTCTCGAGATACTTCTTTAAAACCAAGACATGGAATACTAAGTGAATATTTTACCCTTCTAGCGGCTTTAACTTGTACACAAGAGTTCCAATCCTTTCTAGTACCTTAAAGGGACTGTAATAGTGAAGGGATAATTTGTAAGTGTTTTTCATACTCACTAAGAGTTATTGATATGATTGTAGTCTTAAAAACACCATGTCACCCACTTGGAATTCCCAACCTATCCTCCTTTTGTTGTAGACCTTTTTGATCCTATTATAGGAATCAAATGGCCTCTCCCTTACCATTTTCATCACAAGATCCCTCTCCATGAGTTTCTTTTTGGCAACCTCAACTATGGTTGCTCCCAAAATATAATCCAAAAGGTTAAAAGGTGCTTAGCCATACATAATCTCAAAAGGACTCTTTCCAAATGATCCATGTACACTAGTGTTATAACAAAACTTATCCTATGGGAGCCATTTCATCCAATTTCTAGGTTAGTCATACATGAATCATCTTAAATATATTTGTAGTACCTAATTAACTACCTTTGTTTGTTTGTTTAACTAAGGGTGATAAACTATGAAGTAGTTCAATCTTGTACCTTGTAAATTAAACAGATCTTGCTAGAAAAGACTGGGAATCCGATACAACTTATAAATGTTCTTAAAAAATGTCTTTGTGACAATGGCTATAATGTAAAGGTGGCTAAGAGGTATGAAGTGTGCCATCTTGGATAACCAGTCAACAATCACGAGTATTCATGTTTTATCCTTAACACTAGGTAACCCTTTAATGAAAGCTAGGTATTCATATCACTTATGGTATTGGCAAGGGTTACATTAAACCTATTGGTAGAGTCTTTAAGCTTTTATTTTGTTGACAAACTTGACATTCCTGCACAATTTCTTATTCTAACTTCCTCTTGTCATTCCAAAAAAAAAATGAAACTTAAACTCTTTACAATGTTTTATAAACCCCTTAATATGTTATAACATGAATCTCTTCCACTAAGGGTCTAGAAAAGGCCTAGTTGGGGCCTAAATATATTTAAACCTTATAGAAAATCTTTCCATTTTTGTAGTGCCAAGGCTTTTTTTTTTATAGTTTTTGCTTGTATCTATTATACTTTTTTTTTGTTGCAATTTTGAGTCACTTTTCACCCCATCTTGTACAAGTTCCATCCAAAATGGAACAAGTGTTGAAACAACTTATAGGCCTCCCTTAGGTTTGCTGTAACCACTTTATTTCTCCTCACTAGATAAGGCATTTATTGTCTTATTCTCACATCTAGGTTTGTATTCAATGATGAAATCAAATTTCATTTGTTTCATTAACCACTTTTGTTGCATAGGTATAATGATCTTTTGTCCTCACAAATGTTTCAAACATTTCTTCTTTGTACATACTATAAACCTTTTCCCCAATAGGTAGTTTCTTCACTTGTTTATCACCACCACCATTGCCATTAATACTTTCTCATATGCTGAAAGAAGAACATTCTTTCCCATTAAAGCTTAGCTAAAGAATGCTATAGAATGCCTTTTTTGGGATAGTGCTACTCCAATTCCAATCCCCAAAGTATCACACTCTAAGAAAAAATCTTGTTATAAGTTAGGAAGTGATAACATTGGTGTTAATATTATGGCCTTCTAAAGTTCCTAAGAACCCTTATTTGTTACCATATTCCAATAAAAGTTATTTTTCTTTAATAGGGCAACAAAAGGGTGGTCCAATTCTTCCATAGTCTGTAATTAATCTTCTGCAATATCTCATTAACTTCAAGAAGCCTTGTAATTCACTGATTTGGGTTGGTTTCACCTAATTCACTACAACTTAAATTTTCTCCTCATCTTTCAATACTCCTTCTAAATATATCATGTGCCTAAAAAATTTATATAGTTTTACCTATATAAGCACTTACTTTTTCTTTTTTTTTAAGAAATAGTAGATACTTTTTAAATACTTCAAACACTTTCTTAATGTACTTCAAGTGTTCATGTCAACTATTATTATATGTTAAGATATCATTAAAGAAAATAAGAATGAACCCTCTCAAGAATCTGTAAAAATTGAATTCATCAAAGCTTAAAAGGTTGAAGGCATGTTACACAATCCAAAAGGCATACCTAGATACTTATAGTGTCCTTAATTTGTTTAAAAGGTTATCTTGTAAACTTATTAGGACACATTCTGCTCTAATGGTACCTTAACTTGAGGTCTAGTTTAATGAAGAATCATGCCTTATGTAACTCATCTATGAGCTCTTCCATTGTAGGTATTAGGAACTTACCCTTGATGTTTATTTGTTTAAAGCCTTATAATTCACACATAATCTTCATGATTTGTCCTATTAACTAATAATACTAGTGAGGAATATGGACTAGGGCTCTGTCTCATTACTTTTGAAGCTAACAATTGGCTTACCATCTTTCTTAACTCACTTTTCTAGTAATGGAGGTATTAGTAAGGCTTAAAAGCAATAGACTCATTCCTTTCCTTCAAAGGTATCTTGTGTATTCTTCGAGTGGTGGTAACCCTTGAAGTTCCTTAAATAATCCATCATACCTTTATAACAGTCATTGTAATTTACTTCTAAATTGCTCATCCTCAATTATTTCATTACCCTATACATTTCCCCATGTTGTCTTAGTTATTTCTCCATACATCACTTGTATTTGAAACAAAAGTTCCATTTCCATGCGCTTAAACTCTTTACAAATTTGTTTCTCATCTACCACTTGATTATGACCTATTTGGAAACCCCACAAGGTTATATTTTTCAATGTCATATGGAAGGACATCCTCATTTTCTCAAAATTCCAAACAAAGATCCTCAACCACTAGGCTCCTAATGTAACTTCCAAACTTGGTATATGTAATAGAAAGAAGTTTAACTTTAATTTAACTTCTTGTATAATCACCTCCACCCTTATGCATAAACCTTCACTTTTCAAATTGTCCCCATTGGCCACCATCACTTCCAATTTTTTTCCTTCAATTGCCTTTAAACCCCATTTTCTTGCTACTTGAATGCTTAGAAAATTATATATGTTTCCTGAGTCCAAAATACAAACTTTCTTATACTCATTCTTCAAAGTGCTTTATGTTCTCATTGTCTTTAAGGTCATGTAGCCCTTCATAGCTTTGCACAAAACTTTTGAAACTTAATCATCAATTTCCTACTCTTACTCAGCCACCTTTGGGACTATACTAGCTTCATCAACCTTTTCCTCATCGCCCCTTTACCACTAACACAAACAATTTGTTCATACAACAATGGCTAGGTGTAAATAATTCATCACAATTAAAACAAAATTTCTTATCCTTCCTATCTTGAATTTATTTTGGAGTCAACTTTTTGAAATCTTGGGCAACCTTGAGTTCTTACCTTAATTATTATTGGTTTTCGCCATCATTGGTGTTCATCCTCTTTTTTTTTTTTTTGATAAAAGGTCAAGAATTATATATCACCACAAAGGAATTACAAATTGTATAGTTTCAACATCATTATTTAGGCTTAAACACTATATTTGACAAATTTCAAAGCCCTTGCAAGAACTTATTACAATTTAAAGGCTTTACTCCCATGGTAGATGACATCTTCCTTCTCACACCCTTCTTGATTTTAGTAATAATAATTAAATTGCCTAAAATTTTATCACTAAATTTTCTTTTATTTCTTTTTTTCTAAATGTGATACAATACAACCTTGAAAAATACATTGAGCAAGGTCATTGCAAAATTCTTACTTTTGTAGGCCCATATTAACATATAAGATCATAATATTTATTTATATCCCTTTTCTAAGGAACATTCTTATCTTCTTACAAATAAGCTAATTCGATTGCATCATTAAGATCTATTGGTTTTCTAAATTGAACTTTTTTTCCTAACCCTTCTTTTAAACCAACTAAGAAAAAAATTACTTCTTATTCTTCATGTAAAGAATATACTCGTATTCTTCTAGTGGTTTGGTTTATTATAGCTTGATCAAATCCATTAAGCTATTTTGGTACATTGATGGTCCATGTTGCAAGTTAAGTACATTAGTGAGGAGTGGCCAAGTTATTGGCATGTTTCCTACTCTTTTCTACAATCATTCTACACACATTTGGGCTTCCTCTAGGTGCCATGTTCAATTAACACTTTATCCCTCTCTCGTGTGTTGTTGAAATGAAAAAAAAAATGGTTTGTTCTATTAATCCACCCCATTAGGTTAGTACCACCAACAAATTTGGAAAATTCAAATCTTGGGTTGTTTAGTCTATCCATTCCTTGTTTCTCACTATCACAGTAACCCTAAAATCCTTTCCATTTCTTTCCTTTCTATATTCTATGTCTCAATATCCCCTATAAGAGCTCTTGTCAAATTCTTCTTATCTTTCCTTATGTTCATGGAAACTCATATAATTTTCCTTATCAATTTCCTCTTTTCTCCTCTTACGGTTACAAAACATTCTATATCTCTCTTTGTCCATTTTTCTTCCTTTTTGTCACTCTTTCAATGTTGATGCTATGATTCTCTTTTGGTTTCTAATGCCTCTTCTTCCTTTTTTTACATCATTAACTTTCAATCTAGATAAAGATTAACCAATTTTATGATTGGGGGAACTTATTGGTGGTTTTTACCTAAAGAAGGCCAAAACAAGCCACTCAATTGTATCTTTCAACTCCCAGATCTTCTTCTTTAATGAGTCTTTGATTTCTTTTAACTCATTCTTTGTCATTTATGGGTTCAATTCAATTAGTCTTGCAAGTGTCAATCAAGCTCATCTCATTTCTAGACTTGATTGGCCTTATCTCTGGCACTAAGTTGCCAAAATTCTAGTCAATTGCTCTTAAATTCAAACACCAAAACTACAAGGGGCAAATAACACTTTTGTCAGGCTTGCCTATTTTCTTCTTCCTAGCTATATTTGCACATAACACAACCAACACAACAACAATAAACACTCACAACTCACACACACAACTTCCACATCAATTGGACACGACACACCTACATCATGAGAGAAACAGTACCTATTTACTCAACCAAAGGCTCCTTTTTCTCACTAAATAGCCTTAGGACTTCACAATAGATCTCCCATAATTTATAGACCTATGGGCAATTACAATTTTTCTATCCTTATTTTTTAGCCAACACATGGCTTACTAATCAGCAAATACATTAAGGCCTATGCAAGGGCTCTTATTCTACCAACAAGTTACAAAAGCCTACCATAAAAAAGGCTAACTATATTAGGCCTATGAAATCCTTGGAAAGAAAATTGAAAGGATCAACAATGCTTTATGTAACGAAGAAGTATTAGCAACTTTATCGTGTGGGCTCCTAATAACTTAGAAAAATCTTTGGCCACTTGTTTCAAGTTTTATGGCTAATTCATGTTACTACTCATGAGAGTAGCTTTGTTAGGGTTGTCACTGAGTAGAAAGTCCAACCCAAAAAATTAGCCTATTAGGTAAAATTATCAAGTCTTTTATAAACTTAATATTTCCTACTTGTCTTTTCAATGTAAGACAATAACTTCATTATTTTCTTTCTTAGAATGTTTCATCTTGGAACATGATAAAATATTGTGTAGAACTTTTTAGTCTCATATTCAACACTTGAGTGTATAACTTTGGACACGTGTAGAAAAAAAAAAATCTTATATAGAAAAAACATAGCACTATATTTTAGTTAATAATTATAATTTTTTTAATAATAAAGGATTCCCAATATAAAAAGACACAACAAAATAAATGGTTCCATTGCTTGATAATCCATTCTTTCTAACTTCCTTGGTACTGGAGATAGAATGGACAAAATAGTAAGAAGCTACAAGCTTATTTGCTATTCTCCAAGAATTAAACTAGAACCTTTAATCTTCTACCACTAGCCACACTGTCTTCCAATATCTTGTGCCCATCGTATAAATAATCGAAGCCCAACTTTGTCAACTTTGTGAGATCACATCTAACAGCTTCCTCTGGTTCTTCCAAGGATCTAAAATGATATTAATGTCATGGCCAAAGAGAAAAGCTTTGTGAGATCACATTTTTTTGGAAAACAAACATGTTTAGGAGTCAAAATTCAAATGAAAGTCTTACTCTTTAAGTATCTCGCATTCTGGAAACTTTTCTTGGAAGTAAATGGCAATTTCTCTGATGGTTAGACTGGTGGCAGCACATAGGAATCTTCTACTCATCGATGGTCTTTCCATGCAGAAGATATGTGCTCGACATACGTCTTCGATGTGTACAAGAAAAATTGAACCCCAGAGCTCTTGCAGAAGCTTTAATGAAGTAAACAAAGCCAAAGTTCCAGTGACTGGTGATAAAATCACATCCACAGACCCTGATACATATGGAAGTAGAGTTTCCCCTCCCACTAGGCCACAAGGAAGTGTTACAACTTCAAGTTTGCTATTATCATGTTCATTATATTTCAGTAGCTCTGTCTCCGCCAAGGTCTTTGATTTGGTGTATGCCTAGCAAGCATCGAAGAAAAAAGAACTTCAATGATTGCAAGATTTCTAGAAAAGAAAGTTTGTCTAGGATGGAATCAAGAAAGCAAATCATAAAGAAATGAAAACTTTGAAAACTACAAATTTGTAGTACTTGAGTTCTACTACCACATTAGAAAAACTTATTCTCTTCAATAAAATCAATCATGAAAAGAGGATAAAATCCTTTTTTTAATAAAAAAATAAGTCTGCATTAATAAACAAAAGTATAAGAACATACCGCAAAAGTATGGTGTATGTTCATTTCTTTCCTTAAAGTTGATTACATGTGAGGATACTAAACTAAGATACCAAAATTTTACTATGGTGTCCTTTTTCTAGTTAAGAGTGTTTTTTTCTTAAGTCTCAATTTTATGGAAAAAAAAAAAAAAGAGTAAACCATTTTAATTGAAATCAGAGATTAAATTCAAGTGTACCATTCAATCACTCACCACAATACATTTCAAAATGATAAAATGTATTAAATATAGTGATTGTTTCAAATTACTAATATTTGGGTATCTTATCTTTGCATTTAAAGATATTATCTTGTCTTAATGACTAACTTCTAAGAGAGTGAGGGAGTGAACCTTTCCAACAAGGAAAGTAAGAGATTTTTCAAAATATCATCCGGCATTACCTGCGTGAAATCATTGCCATAAGCGAAGGAGACAGTTAGAGGTGTCATACAAGATTCGTCAATGCTAGACTTCAAACCAGCTCCGTCTTCTGCCAATGGCGACGATGACATCATTGAGGCAGTGTAGATGAGTCGCTTAACAGTTTGTGAGCGAATGCAGAAATCAGCAATGGTTCTAACCGCTGCAACAGCAGCTTCAGATGTATCCTTGTACTGTATTTCAGATTATCACAACTCTAATTGGTTGGCAAAATTGCTCTAAAGTTTACATGAAAGCTGAGCATGGTCTTAGGGAAAGGACAGACCTGGGAGCTTTGGGTGTTATGCTGCAACGGGGTGGCCACATGAAACACATATTCGCAACCTCTAATTGCAGGCTCAAATTCAATGGGATTGTAAATGTCAGCTTGAAAGAGCACCAATCTGTCTTCTGCATTAGGTAATGACTTCAGGAGATTTACTTTGGATGTGTCTCCTGTAGTTCAAGTTAAACAAAAATCTGTGAGGAATTGAGTCGAAGGACCTCAAATTTTTTTTGAACCCCTTAAAAGAGAAGTTCTTATACAAGAACCCAAGTTCTACTGGAAGATGCCAGTGTTTTTCTTACTATGCAGGCAAACAACGTTATCAAAGCTCAGTCTATTTCACGTCCACCATCAGTTTCACGTACATCAAGAACATGCCAATGTTTTCAACAATATCACTGCAGCTTTTGTATGATTTTAGGCTGACATACAAAGCCTTCACCCTACACGTTGGTTTCAGAAAAGTAATCAAGGAACCATACAGCTAGGAACATACTTCTTAATTTGTTATTAACTCCACCCGAAATGTTCCTTTCACGTTAACAAGCCTTCACACGAGAACTATGATAACCTTCAAAAAAAAATTCTTTCATTAAAGAAATCTCATATTAAAATAGCACCTATTGAAAGCTCGCTAGTTGACCTAAAAATTAATTGAAGAATTAGTAATTATATAAGCAAAAAATTTAAATATACTTTTTTCGCAACATGAGAGTTATTGTCCGCATCACAACAAGGTCCATGACCCTGCTATCTCAGGCCAAAAGAAGGGTGCACCAAAGATTATCATCAATCCATTCGAAACCTGATTCCGGATGGCTCTGAAACCAAAAGGAATTAAAACACTACTAAAGCAATCGACTTTAAGGATCACTATGCTTGCAAAACTGAACTTTTCCAATATGATTAGTGGCCACTAAGTCTCATTTCTAACATATCTATGATAAAATTCTTCTTTTTTATAGAAATGTAAGTTTGTATTTTTTTAGTGAAAAAATAGAAATTTTTCCTGTGAAAAAATTATATTCATGATAAAAAAATAAAAAAAAAACTTACACACCCTTTTATTTACCCTTGGATAATCAAGAATCTCAAACAGCACCTAATCACCACTACTATCTGTGATAAAGTTATCAAGAATACAACATAAGCATGCAGAAGACAATTAAATAGCAGACCATAGGAAGCTACAAGTCCACTCACAAACACCAAAAAGGGGAAAGAGAGAGACCTAAGTTCCTCAACGTCGAGTGGACGAGACAGCCTTTCTCTAGAAGCCTTTTCACAAGCCAAGAAGCTATGTATCCCGCACCTCCGGTCACGCAGACTCTACTGTAGGTGGTCTCTTCCATGTTAAGCCTCTGTTTTCCACTTTAGAAGCGAACAATGTTGTCAAGCTCCGTATATCTCAGCGGTGAGGCAGAAAATGTCTGTCCGTCCACCGCCCCACTTTGAGGGCTATCCTGTCTCATCCAAAAGGATTGCGACAACTGGAAAGTGGTTGAATAAAAAAAGACGCAAAATTTCCACTTTAATAAAAGACAATTGATTTTTTTTTTCTTTGAATGTTAAAATATTTAAAAATTATTTAAATCTGACCACACACGGTCCAAAAGATACTGCACTACTAGCATCTTACCATCCAAATCTATTAAATCTGCCAACCTCCTTTCTCTTATATACAGAATGGGCGAAAAATAGAGTGTCAAAATTTTATTATTTAGAATAGATTAACAATCAAAATCTTCCAAGAATCCTTATTGTGAAATCAAGGCTTCGGGAATCACTTGTATTTATTTTTAGTTTAATATAAATCTTATTTGCTAAATCTTTTTAATTACGTTGATATATTGCTGTTTTCAGCCGTGCATGATTTCTCTCCCCTGTAAGAGCATTTCTCCTTTTCAAAAGGATTGAATTTCTGCCAGGACCATGAGGACAAATTTTATTTTCTCTCCTTGTGACAGGTTTGTCCTTTCTACTTGGTCCCAACCTTAAGAACAATAGAGTCTACAGGATGATATAGATTAAACAAAAGCCTCACTGTTGATAAAAACCTGGAATTGGAGACCTCATGTGCGGAAATAGATGCCTCCATTAATATATTCGTATCTGTATATTAAACAATAACAGGCTACAGCAGAGACATGTATTTTATATTGGTAATACTTGGCTTTTGAGCCACGGCGGACTTGCGCATGTGGGTCTTAGTGCGTGACAGACCGTAGCGCAGGGGATGGCCTTGAGTTTTCCCGATTCCCTCTACGCGGGTGGTGAAGCGGTCCCTTGCGTTCAGTGCTGCATTGAAGAAACAGTCTAAGCCACTTGTTTGTAAACCTAAACCCTAAAACAATGATAAAGTAGAGAGGTTCATCCTAAATGGTAAATCTCTGTCATTAATAAAGTTGAGTTTAAGTATTATTACTCTTAGTGCGGAATATAGCATTCCACATTTTCAACACACGTCTTACATGTTAATAGTGTAAATGATAATTGAGGTATGGAGATTATATTAAGAAATAAATCATAACTCTAATACTATAATAAAATATGGAGGCTCATTCTAAAATTTATGTCAAATCTAATATGTCACCAATTCTGATATAAAATATAGCATTATCAACAAACAATATACTTTGCTTTATGCTCGAGACACTTCACCACTTAAAGTCTAGCTTTTCTTTCACAAAGATTGGACCTAGTCAACCCTAGCCTTAATTTATATTTTTGGTATATATTTTCAGTCTTCATATAATGCAAAATCCTTCAATGTCCTGCAAAGATGGGATCTGTGATAAAGTTCTCAAGAATGCAAGAGATGCGTGCCTGTGTTTTCAATAAACCACTCCCAAATTCCAGGTTTGACCAATTTTGCTCTCAGTTCCCAGGAATTGGACCATTTAAAGCCCTTTCCAAAAATTTCTTGTAAAAAACAGGAACCCGAATTCTAATTAGAATGTTTTGCCACATTATCGTCCTCACAGGAGAAGCAACCAGATTCCTGGACTTCCATGTGGAAGATAATTGAACACGAGCATATGGAGCTGCAGGCAGACTCCTAAATACCACAGAGAGAGAGAGAGAGAGAGAGGGACAAACTTTCATCATGCACATAGATACAAGACTATATCCTAGTTAATAACAGCAATATTTTTAATAATAAAGGATTCTCGATATAAAAAGAAACGTAAAGAGGTTCCATTGCTGGAAATAGAAACAACGGAACAGCAAAAAGTTACAGGCTTAATTTGCAGTTTTCCAGGAACTAAACCAAAACTCCAAATCTCCTACCACATGCCACAGTCCTCCAATATCTTGTGTTGATCATATAAATAATCGAAGCCCAACTTCGCCAACTTTGTAACATCACATTTAACTGCTTCTTCGGGTCCTTCCAAGGGTCTGAAACGATACTAATTTCATGGCCAGAGAGAAGATCTTTGTTAGATCACATTTTCTTTGGAAACAAACAGGTTTGGCAAATCAAAATCCAAACAAAAGTCTTACTCCTTAAGTATCTCGTATTCTGGAAACTTTTCTCGGAAGTAAATCGCAATTTCTCTGATGGTTAGACTGGTGGCAGCACAAAGGAATCTTCCTCTCATGGGTGGTCTTTCCATGCATAACATATGTGCTCGACAAACGTCTTCAATGTGTAGAAGAAAAACTTTGTTGGTTTTGGGCCCCATCACCATCCTCTATGCCCTTCTATGCCCATCCAGCCCCAACATTATGGGCCCAGCTCCTCCCACCCCTGACAACACTTATGGAGGTTCTGCTGGTCTCCATCTCGCAGTAGATCAATAGTAGAAGCTTTTGAACTTCATTAATCAAATGTGTTCTTTTGACCCATTTTCAGGTACCACTTTTTCACTTGATCAACTTATTTCTTCCTTATGGATTATTAACTTAAGAACTAGTGATCATATCACTTATAATTTAGGATTGTTGAGTTCTTTTCATCCATGCATTGCTCCAATTCACATTACTTTACTTAATCATTCCATTATTCCAATCACTCATATTGGTAGCTATAAATCTTATCCTAAATTATGTCTTTTCAATACCGTATATACACTTCATTTCCAACACGATTTATTATCTATTTATAAACTAATCCATGATAACAATTATGTCTTCCAAGACCGTACAGTTGGAGATCTAATTGGGCTCAGTAAAATTGGTTGCAAACTCTATTTTCTTTATCATGCTATTCCCAAAAAATTTCATTCTATTTTTTTTGAATATTTACTTTTCCTAAAAAGTATTTTTTGTACTCCTAAACAATCCTCTAATTGTAATTTCATTTTTATTAATAATATTAACTATGCATTTTTACATCAATGTTTCGGACACTCTTCTTTAAATGTTAAAATATTTAATAGTTATTCAAATCTAACTACACAAGGTCTAACAAAGAAAAGATACAACTCTCCAAATCTATTAAATCTATCAACCTCCTTTCTCTCATGTAGAAGTGGTAAAAACTAAAATATCAAAATTTTATTATTTAGAATGGATTAACTCAAAACTTCCAACAATCCTTAGTGTGAAATCAAGGCTTCGGGAATCATTTGTAATTGGTTCAATAATGTTTTAGGAGGAAAAAAGGAAAGAAAGAAAAAAAGGCAAAGCGGAGATGATTTTAACTACTTTCATTGAATCAATTCCATCCTCCCAAAAATCTTTATTTTAAAATCATATCATTTTTATTACAATAATTCAATCACTTAGAGATGCATAGAGGTCAGTACTCCAAGATAACGGGGATAGTAATCGAAAAGTTGCAATGGAATTGTTAACAAGTTAATAGCTTAGTAGTTTGTTACTGACCGCGCAAGTTCTACAACCTAGTTCAACATCTCATACCCAAAAAAGAAATTAAAAAAAAAAAATTGAAGTTGAGTCAATGGCTAAAAGAAGATTTAGTCATTGACAAAGAAGACAAAGTAGAGGATATAAACTATGAGCCATGATAACAAGCACTCAGACAAGATGCATTACAACAATCAAGAATATGAGGAAAATAAGAGTTCATTTGAGAAATATGTTTGCAGTGTACTCCCGGGCGTTGATCAATCTTCTGCATGATTTGAACTCCATTAAACTTCCTCTTTTTAGCCAATGCTCTATAGTTGATATTCCAATCTACTGTGACTAACTGATCCCTTCGCTTTTGTTGGCAGGATAACAACAGCAAGGATATAAAAGAAAATATGCAAGCACCTAAGAAGAGGGCTCAAACGCAGCCTGTTCGTGCCAAATGCCATTCAAGTTAGATTGCCAGAATCTTACCACACCATCATCCCCTGTGCTTGCCAAGGTCATTCCACTCATTTCCCACTCCAACTGCCAGACCTGATCATAGATGCAAGAAAAGATTAAACATGCTAGTATGTCCCCTTCTCAATAAACAGGTACTTGTAATCTCAAAGCATCCAAATTATGGTAAAATCTAAAGAACTACGCTCCAAGTATTACATTTTGTCATGAAATTACAACTCAAACCATCTCATCTAAGTTCAGGAATTATAATCCAATCAAAAGAAAAATAAAAAGATGCCTATTAATACCTCGCCTCTGTGACTGGAGAGCAATGCAACTCTCTCCACTGACAGCCTTCCATCTGAGTTAGGGTCCAATCCAAGATGCCATATTGCAATACCCTTGTGAGTTGCAACAGCTATTACTTCATAGGGTCTGAACAGAGTTTGATACCAGTGACGGCCATTAGTTAAATGATTAGCAATACTTTGTCTTTCTATCGATCAGCACAACTATTGGTGATAGATGGAAAGAAAACTGAGCCAAATGTTCTGTTAATTAAAACAAAAATGGGAGCGTCTATAAGGTTAAGTAAAAATTCAATTAATTTTTGGATACTGAGGTAATTGCTATGCTGAGTGTGTGACTCGTTGGTTTTTTTTTAGGGTTAGGATTCAAAAAAATGGAACGCCTTTTAAATACATAGTACGAACAAATAACTATAGAACTAATAACCAACTCATCGCTTGATGTTGTCTGTGCATATAAAGAACAATGTTGATATGATACATTGGTTATATTATTGTAGGAACAAAAAGTACATTCAATCATCTCAGATGAATTTGGCAACACTGGCATTGAATTATATGTAGCGCATAAAAGTACCAGGAAGTTCATAGTACCAGTATAGGAGGCAGTTCAATTGGAAATTAGAAGATACCTGCCAATATTTGGAGCCCAAGCGACAGTATAAACCTGATCACCTTTGTCCTCAGGCAATGCCAACTCCGCAACTGGAAGCCATTTTTGGTGATCCTCGTTGAATTCCCATACCTGCCGAAATCAATTTTGTGATCAAACTATCAAATCCTAGTATTCCAGGGAATTTCATCCAATAAAGACCTGGTTCTGTGGGGAGTTCTGACCATCAAAATCTACCCTATTTTGAGATGAGTCTGATTTTAGACGATAACTTTAGTATGACAGATGCAGCCATGAAATTTAACTTTCAAACATTACGCTAAAAGAGGGAGAGTCGTGCCATAGAAAAGTTAACAGCATCCAGAACACATAAATAGCCTAGAGCTGCACATAAAGGGGATTAGCAGAAACCAAAGAACAATGTATACCTTGCAGGAATTCAGTTGCGGTGTATCTGAATTGAAACCCAAAACGAAACTTGATTCCTGGCTTTCAACTCTTCGTGGATTCCAAGATACAGATGCAGACAAGCACAAAGCCTTGCCAAACGTAGAGACTGACTCAATGACGTTCTGAAATTCAGCCTGGAGAGAAGAATATAATGTCGATAATAAAAAGATGACAGCAAAGTCTTCAAACAGTTATCAAGTGTTATATCTAAGAGCCCAAGTTAGAGAACGTTCCAAACCCAGCCTAAGAGTTCGATACACTGGCTTCTAATATCAAGTATAAATTTACGCTGTAGAGTCAACCCAGCTTCCCCCAATATCAGTTATTATGAAACAATTAACTTCACCCCACTCCATATTTACTTCAAAAAGGCTGAAAGAAGAGGAAAAACAGGAATGCGTAGAAGATAAATTTTTGCATCAATAGTAACATTAGATAGCAGATAAAAGCAGGTAGAGAAATGTAAAACTCCTCCGGCCATAAAACGAAGAGAAAAAGAGAAAGAGAGAAAGGGGGGGTGGCAGAACTGAAGTTTGCCATTGTTCCTCCAACCATCAAAAAGAAAGGAAAAAAAAAGAAAAGATGTTAGAAATCGGAGAGTTAAATATGAAAATAAAATATAAAAATAGCACAACAAAGAAATATGTTTTTTTTTTCTTAATATATCCCCTAAAAATCAAAGGAAACACATTTTTTTTTCTTTTATTGAAAGTTACATAATACAATTATTTAGATTGCAAACATCTTCAATAGGATATTGGTTAAATTCAAAAAGATGATCACCTGAAGTTGCCACTTTTTCAGCTCCAAGGAATCGAGGAGTTCATAGACTTTGACGTGGCCATCTGAAGATGCTGCAACCTGCATTACAGATCCAAGGTAAGTAAATTTCACTAAAACCTCGTTAACCCATTCCAATGTTCTACAAACTAGCAGACCAAAGAGGAAAAAAAAACACACACAAAAAAAAAAGGAGATTTCTTTTCCCTTGAGATAGTAGTGTCTGCTGTAGAGTTGTAATACAACAATAATATTCAACTACTCATATCTTTCACACTCACAGAGGAATGATAATTCATGAAGTATTTTGGGAACTAAGAGACTAGATAGACGTTAAAAACTCAAATGACAATGCTCAAATGGACCATCATTATGAAAACCATCAGCAATTAAAATAGAATATATTAGGAAGAAAGAACAGATAAGGCGACTTTTGCAGCTTACCATTTTCAAGCTTGTAGGAGTGATCCCAAATTGCATATCGAGGACTTTAGCCGAGGTGCTTTTAAAGCTTTTGCACAGCTTCCACACAGGAGGCTGCGAATCTACAGAATTTCAAAAAGGCAAAAGGTAGCAGATAAGCTCAACTTAGCAGGTAACATAAACTCCCCTATCTCTCTGCCACTCTGAATTTACTTTCATTGAAATAAAGGCTCATATATTCATGGAACTAAATGATAAACAGAATAAAAGCGGTCATGGCAGAGAAAAACTTCCAAGAGACAAATTCCTAGTAATTATCCAGCATATCTTGGCATGAGAGCAGCCAACCAGGCAAAACGATATAATAAAGTCAAACATACCATCTGCGACCTCCTCCCACAATGACGCAGTTCCATCCATACTAATGCATGCGACTGCATCACCATATTCTGGAGGAGCCCAAACGATCTTCAGAATGCTAGCCTCGTGTACCTAAAAGTTCAGCAATATCAAGAGTCTTCAGAAAATGCCGAACTTTCTGCAACACTGTTCTCAACTACTTTCTTCTTTCCTTGCGTTAGCCTAAACTAGCCATAGATGACATAATCAAGTTGTATGCATAACAGTCCACGCTAGAAAAGCATTTAGCAAACCAAGCATAGTATATCCCTGAGTAGATATTAATCTGAATGGCGCTGTCATCCTAATTCTAATTGCATTCCTTATGCTAAACTTAATTTGAAGAAAGTCTTGGTTATAACTGGAGATCCCTGGTGGGGTGGACCCGTGTAGAATCGCTCTCAATCGCTAGTGAGAAAGACAATTCCTTATGCTAAACTTAATTTGAACCAATTTCAATTCCACAGCCCATCCAAAAGCTTCCCTGACTCCCTAAAATCCAGTGTATGAACTTTACGTCCCCATTACCCTCCAGCTCAGTCCACTCCGTCAGAATCCGGTTAAACTTGGAAAACCAATGTGTACATGAATATGCTTCAACTACTGTCTAATATTCACTTCCGGACTCAGCATTTACTTCAATCACAGCCTAGTCCTGTTCTTGACAAAATTCCTCTCATAACCGGTAATTAACCGACTAGGAAAGGAATTATCAAAGACAAAACAAAGCTACATTTATGTGGAAACCGAATTAAAAGTAAGAATCAAATGAGAGAAATTTGAAGCGCAACATAAATACGAACCCTAGATTTGGAGGTGCAGCTGAAGGAGGACGAAGAGGCTGGGTCCCGCGAGTCGAAGATGGCAAGGGTTCCGTCGTCGGAACCGGTGGCCAGTCTCTGACCACAGTAGTTCCACGCCGAGCACACCGTCCCTTTGTTGAGGGTCACCAACGGCTGCTCCATTTACGTATACTCTAAAACTCCGAGTACCCCGGTTGAAGCGAGCGCTAAAGGCCTGATTGAAAGTAGGGTGCTAAAAGCGGGGTCAACAGAGAGTCATAAACGGTGTCGTTTGGCCTACAAACTTCAAACACAATGTGCTGAATTTTTTTTTATTTTTTTATATAATAATTTTCAGCTCAATAACCCATGATTGTAATTCAGTTTTACCCTTTTTCATATTTTTTATTTTAAATAAATCTCACCACTAATTGAACTTTACCCTTATGTTTTGGACATTTATAAGAAGATACTTATGTTAATCATCTTATTAAGTGGACATTAGAAATAACTCAGAAAACATAGTTAAAACTTTTGTATTAAGAATAAAAGTAACAAAATAGTCACACGTTTAATAGCAACCAATCTTAATATACTAAGAGGGATAATACTATAAGAACAAAAATTATTCTTTACAATGATGATTATTGATCTCTGTATTAAAATATGAAGAAACGGTGTCGCACTGGTTGAGGAGGAAATGAGACGACAGCGTTTTCAACATAGAAGAAACCTTAAATGTGCATTCCACCCGTCGCTGTTTGGAGACCGAGAAAGATGGGGAAAATCCTTGGTTATTGTTGCAATAGAGCTGAATAAATTATTCCTAGAGTCTTAGTCGATGGAAGAGCAACCAAGATATGATTGGTTCGAAAAAATTACGGGATTTTATTTCTTAAGATTAATTTTTCTTATGTACTTAAATAGATAAAAATCTTGATATAAACTCTTGGACTTAAAACATCTTCATTAATACTTGTTCTATTTATTATAGTCTCCAACTATGGGTATAAGTTGTGCGTGCCGCACCATGAAGCTGGAGAAAATGAAGTTCCCTTTATCGTTCCGAAGAAAGTGAAGAAAGTCGAGTTTTTGCAATTATGAAGTCCCCATCGTGAAACATCATGGAATTAGCACAAAAAAAGTCTGAAGCTCCTTAATTGGCACAAACTAGACATGTCTCCTTTACA
This sequence comes from Casuarina equisetifolia, assembly GCA_028551475.1. Taxonomy (NCBI): domain Eukaryota; kingdom Viridiplantae; phylum Streptophyta; class Magnoliopsida; order Fagales; family Casuarinaceae; genus Casuarina; species Casuarina equisetifolia. The sequence continues at coordinate 1,836,403 of CM052356.1, forward strand.
TGTGAAGCTTCATGTGTCTTCTTCACAAAATTAGACAAAATTGTCTGGGAACGGATCTATTCCTAAAGAGAAAAATCTGCTTCGACAAATTGAGAAGGGCAGAGGTGCGGGGTGAAAAGTGGAATTACAGAACCTGCAATCTGAGCATTTTCCGACTGTTTGGAGCAAAATTTCATATGCCTATAAAGAGCAAAGACAAGGTAGTAAGTGTATATCAATCATTCTTGAAAATACTCTTTAAGTTAAAATCTGTTAGCTTGGTGAAGAAATCAGAAATTCCAAATTGCATCCTTGTTTGGTTATTTCTGTTTCTCTTGTGTTGTATTGCTATGTGATTGTTGTTCACTACTTGAATAGTCATATTCTTTAATATTATATTCAATATATTTAAGGGTAAGAAGTGTAAGAATTTAATAAAATTTGAGACTTTTGTCATTATCATTTTAAAATTGGTTCTTAGTACTAGACAAAAACTTCTGAATACTATATTATATCTTTGTTAAAAGCTTTAGTATGAAATTAGTATTTTTGGAAAAAAAAATTAATAGGCTTTAAGGGATTGGTTATACTAATAATCAATTAGAAATTGATTGAAAATGACTTTAGTGGATTGCTAGAGTAGGAGGTGGATGTAAGTGTTAAGATAACTTAGATTGAACTAGCTTCCCAAATATTGATTGTATTTCTGTCCATATGCGGTTTACTTAGGCCAATTATCACTATATGCTAGCTGTCTTGATCAATTTGACAATATAAAAATTGCTGTGAAACACACTTAGTTAGACATTTTGTAAAAAATCTAAAAAGACTTTAAAAACTTAATGCATCCCTCTCTTAGATTGCTTTTACTATGTGTGACGGCCCATGTCTAAAGCAAGTGATACAGTGACATGGAGTCGACCTCACCAAATGAGTTGAAGTCATCCGCTGTCATCTCTAAACAATTTAACTTTTCCTAGAATGGAGGGGCCATTGCCTTCTTGTTTCTTTCTTCTTTTTCCTTGAGAAGTTATGAGTGGTCAGTTGTCAATCATTGCACAGTTCACCTATGACCAAAAAATGACTTAATCTTTTATAAGAAATTAAGAAATTACATGGAAAATGCTAGCTTGGAATCCCATTCTTGGCCCCCCATATTTTATCTTGTCCCTGATTTCTTTTATGCCAACCAATATTTCTTTATTGTAAGCTCCGAAACTGGGATTTTTATCAAATTTTGACTAGTCATAGCGTTTACATAACCCAGCGGATCAAGAATTCCACTAAAAAACAATGGATTCGGAAAAGACAATCACGTACCCCATGCCTCCATCCCAAAAGATTTGGTATGTATGGCTGCGAGGCTCAAACAATTATTGCAGCCGACAGAGCAGAGGCTACAACTGAAAGAAGGACGGGAAAAGCCTCCTTGCCAACAATAAATTTTGCTTTAGAGAGCAAATGAAGATTTATTACATAAAGGACTTCAAGAAAGAGTGAAAGAGAACCCATAATATTACAATTTTTTCTTATTTTTAATGACAAACACATTAGTCCTAGTGACTCTTCCATATCTGAGCCACCTCCGCCAGTGATTTTGTCGACGGCCCTTCTGGACTCAATGCCCTCTCAGCTGCACCCTGTAGCTCTTTCATTTTGCTCCTGAGCAGCTTCCCTTCTTCTCCTTCAATGAGGCCTCTTGCGTAGTTTGCTATATCTCTGTGCTCCACCAGGCCCTTATCGTTCACCTTCACCCTCACCGCAACCTTCAAATCATCAGCAAGCAGCACCGCGTTCATCCTCTGCTCCCCGAACAGCGGCCATGCGATCAAGGGCACGCCATTGACGATGCTCTCCAGACTCGAGTTCCAGCCGCAGTGGGTCAGGAACCCACCGGTGGAGCCGTGCTTCAGGATCTGGACCTGAGGAGCCCAGGACGACAACACCAGACCCACCCCTTTGGTTCTTTCCAGGAACCCCTGGGGAAGAAAATCGAAAGGATCGGCGATGCTCTGTGCAGTGAAGAAAGTGGCGTTGGCTGCTTTCTCGTGTGGGCTCCTGACAACCCAGAGAAATCTTTGCCCGCTGGCTTCGAGTCCTACGGCCAATTCATGTAGCTGCTCATGGGAAAGTGTCCCGCCACTGCCAAATGAAACAAATAGCACCGAACCTTTCGGCTGCTCATCCAACCACTGCAAACACTCATGATCATGAGACCCAGTTCCTGAACCGGAGACCACTAATGGTCCGACTGGGTAAATCGGTGGCCAGCCCTCTTTCTCTTCCGTCAAAGCTTTGAAGCAACCTGGTTCCAAGTCCAAAAAGCTATTAACGATGATTCCGGCGGCACGAGGGTATTCTTTCGCAAGTTGTAGAATTCCTTTATAGGCCTCACTCTTTCTATCTTGAACTGGGTCCACCATATCCCTCCCGTGGATCGGCACACAGCCGGGCAACTCGACCGGCTCCGGCAGGTCTCTGTACTCACAAGAGGATGTTTGATCAAGCTCCGGAAGGTATAAGATAAACGACGACACCATCGCACTAAGGGGCAAAAAGATGTAGGAAGAAACACCGAATTCTTTAGCCACGTCGAAGGCGGCCAAACCAAATAAATCAACCACCCAGGCCACCAGCCGAGTTGACTCTGCTAAGACCTTGAAAGAGTCGCGCAGGGAAGGGAGGGACCGAATCAGGGTGAGTGGGATCCGGGTCTCCAACGCCACGTCCTCCGGGAGATCCTCAAGGCTCACAGGAGGAAGAAATATGGAGGATATGGCGTCCGGTAGGCCTTCTAGGATGGCTTTTTGAGCTTTCGGGGGAGTCCCATTCGTGGTGATCAGGATGGTGATCGAGAAATGGTGCTGCAGGACGAGTCGCTTGGCGAACTCAACAAGTGGGATGAGATGGCCCAGCCCTGGAGTTGGAACCATGGCGACATGGGGTGCTTTGTCCTGGGTGTTCGGCATGGTGGATTCAAGGGTCAAGGAGAGGCAAAGCAACCGGTTTCTACGAAGGATCTGCAGAGGCTTAGGGAAGCGAAGAAGAATATATAGACAGGCTAATCGCAGTTGCAGGGGACTTACTGAGGTATGTGCTTACGAAGTTAGACATGGCATGGGATTACGCAAGCCGCTTGAGTTCGTGTTGCACGAGTTTCTGTTGCAAATAATTTATCCGTGTCGGTATCCTTCGAACAAGTTCTAATAACGTTAATCATGAACAAACAATTATTCTTTTTATCATAATACAAACTGCTGCTAGCTCGGGTCAAGATAAAGTGATATTTAAATATAAAAATTAATTTTTAACTCATTAATTATTTTCTAAACTGAAGTATGTATTAATTTTTAAACTTTTTAATTCTTCTAAAGTATTGTCTGACAGTTAAAGCTCTTTAAGTCAAGTCGTCTACTAAAGTAAGCTTTGGTGCCGGCCAGTCCTGAGGCCAAATTTGGAGCCGCGGGCCTGACGTCAACTTCGAAGACTGTTCGGAAGGAGTAGTAGGGACGACGTCAAGAGACAGTGAAAATTAATCATTTTAATTTGAAATCAAGCCAAACCACTCTGGAAAAAAGCGAGAAAATGATGTCGAAGAAACAAAGATAAGAAAATAACGCCATGATTCTATCAACTCAAATTTGTTAGGCTGCAAAGGAAATTTTATGGTATGACAAATTTGAGGGCTTTACTTGAAGAGAGGTAATGACAAATTTGTCTGTTCAAATGTTATTTTCACAGTCGAATAGAATTAATGTGAAAAGGATGTGTCTTGTTTTCCACCTTATAAGCGTTTATTAAAACAAACCCCACGCATGATGTTGCTCAATGCCTTTAAAAGCATATGTAAAGAATGAATTTCTAATTCAAGAACGTTGGAGTAAACTTTTTTTTTTTTGTTATTTTTGTGTTGGAGACTGTTTTGGAGGAGGCCATCGCTTGGTCCACTAGTCCTGAGTGATGTGACTAGCAAGTCTGTGTTCACGACTAAATCGTTGCTCATAAATAAGATATGCATTTGAATTATTAGTTCTAGTTTTTGATTTGCTAATAATGACTAAAGCCAGTCATAACAATTAGTATTAAACTAGGTCATAAGTTTAACTTTTTATGCCAGCAGCTTTGCTTTTGGGAGCGTGCATGGGGGGCTGGCTAGTTCATTTTGCAAAAGGGTATTATGATCCAAGGGACATGGCCAGCAATAAGAAACAAGACAAAAGGAGGTTAAGGGTTTGAAAATAAGAAATGGAAAGGCGTTTTGTGATGCACGCTTGAATAAGACATTTCACGACACGTGAACAAGACCAAGGATAAAGTCCGAATTACTCATATCATCCACTTACGTGTTACCTGCCTTTTCTAGACCTACTGTAAAAAGATTTAAAATAAGTGCACTTCATCATAATTGTGTGAAACATTAAAGAAGCATTCAAAAATAATTTTTTCTTATTTTAAGATGAGTAACTTAATAAATTAACTCTTGCAAGTAAGTTATAAGACTTCAAAAATCTATTATGTCATAAAAATCCTTAGCTCTCTTTCTATTTGCAAATTGTTCAAATCCCATTGTAAGTATGTGTTGGTATATCAAAATAAATCAAAGATGTAAACCTTTTTTTTTGTGTGTGCCTTTTATTCAAGAGAGCCTAATAGGAATATATCTACTAGATTAAAACAAGTTAGCAACTATGATGTTCATAATAAATGTAGCTTGTTTTTTAGTTCTTTTTTCAAACTAAATGAGATTAATAGAAAAGGAAAGAGTACATTTATAAAATATGGGAATTATAATGATTAAACCTTTTAAAAAAAAACTATGCTCCTATAGCCTCAATTACATAAATAAAAGCAAGTTAAATAATATTCTTTTTAAGAATTCAAAGTATGATTGTCTTTCCCAATAATATTGAGGATTTTTAGATTTTTTTTTTCACTTATTACATGTTTGAATGAATATTAAAGGAACTTTGAAAGAAAATAATTTGAGTTTTAAAAGATTTACCATGAAATTTTTTTTTTTTTCAATTCTACTATATTAAAGCTATGAAATACATAATGTGAATAATATATTAGATACTAGTTAGAACAACTAAAACATAAAAGTTGTGATTACATTATTTTGAAAGAAATTGGCAAATGTTAAGCAGTTCTTGATAAGCTACAAGAGGCAATTTAGTTGAATGAAGCTTTTTTTTTTTTTTTGACAATGCTTTCACTAACCGTTTGAAAATTTCACTTCATGAGTTAAATAATATGTTAAATTGCAAATAAATTTTGGAAAAGTGTTAAAGGAGGTATTATCCCACGTAAGAAGCAAAAGGATAGGTCATCATCTTTAAAAGTATTAAAGCTTTCTCATCTAATGTCTTAAGGTTTTAGGATGAGCTTTTACATTGTAAGATGATATTAATGCCAAGGATGGGCCTCCACCTTGTAATTCTTTAGGCACTAAAGTTAGGATTTTGTTTACACATAATGTTTATATCAACATGCATATGAGAGAAAGTATTAAAGTAGGTGTTGTCTCACAATTAAAGTATTAGAATGAGCATTTGACCTTATAAGTAATGAAGTTTTTTCACTTAATATCTTAAGGTTTTGGGATAAATTCTTAAATTCTAATATGATATCAAAACCAAAGATGACCTTTACCATTTAATCCTTAGGCCTCAAAGTTGGGCTTCTACTCATGTGCTATGCTTATACCAATGTGCATATGAGAAAGATTGTTAAAGGTAGGTGTTATCATAAATTAAAAGCTTGAAGGTGGGCCCTTGGCCTTATAAATGATAAGATTTCTCTATCTAATGCTTTAAAGTTTTAGGATGGACTCTCATACTTTAATAAAAAGGACTTCAATTCAATTTATTTACTAGCCAAAATGAAGTAAGACCTTAATTCTTTTCTAATTTGTGAAGGTTTGTGAAGCTTGAATTCTAGGCATTAGTTGGTTTAAGATGGCTAAATTTTTTATTATAGGATCTAGATTTAATATATTTATTGGCCAAACTAAAGTAAGACCTTATTTCTTTTTCAACTTTTTGACAGGGTTTTTAAAGCCTAAGTTCTGGGCATGTTAACTTTTTAAAAGGGTTTGTGAAGCCTGAGGATTTTTATTGCTAAATGCTGATTTTTTGGCTTCAAATTATGAAAACATGTTAACTAAGTCTACATGTGATTAAAGATGCTTGTAATTTGCTTTAGATCATAACCATTTATTGTATGTGTTGGTTATGTAATTAGGGGATTCTCCCATGCTAAGAGTAACGTTAATGGTTAGAATGATGCTAATACTTTTTTAAGAGTGAATGGCTTATATTTATGGAACACTAATAATCTTCTACACTTAAAAGGCATTTTTTCTTAAAGTGAAAGTGATGCTATAAACTCTTAGCATCTTTGTAACTTGGTGTTGACGATGGTTTTTGTTAAAAGACTTAAAATTTAACCTAAAAGCCAACTAATAAGTTGAAAAATAATTTTTTCATTTAAACTTTTCCTTTTTTTTTTGTAGGAACAATTCTCAACAATTTTAACAAGAATTTCATGTTAATTATCCTGAGATGTAACAATATCTTTCTCCATAAGAAAGAACTTGTTGCTCCTAAGAATTTCATAGAAACATTCCGAAAAGAACTTTTATAATTGCACAATCTAAACTTTATTAGCATGGTTATTCATCATGCACCATCACTTCCATGCACATTTCCCAGGCCCCCCAAAAAACAAATGACGTCCCCACACAGGACTTGTGCTTTTATTATAAGTGGCATAGTAACAATAAGGATCAACATCTAGTGAAGTTATAGAGGGGAATGGATCAGTAAAACCTCTTATTTCAAAATAAAGTATTTGTATTGCTCTAATAAATGCAGCTTTGCCATAGCCTTCTTGAGGGAAGCGGCCATTCCCCATGGCAGGGCTATCTTGTCCTTTAGGGCTAAAAACATGTCCTCCCCATAAAATCTTCCTAGCACTATGAGCCAAATTAGGCAGAAGTGCTCGTGGCCAATAACCAATGTACTGATCACGGAGCTTGAACCACCAATTCCCTGTTTGGTTATCCTATCATGCACATTGAAGTATATGTTTAGATACTATATGAAGTGCACTTGAAATTTTATAAAACAAACATGACTAGGGAAAACAAAGGCAATTCACCCGGAATAAACTGATTCTTATTTCGTATTGATGACCATTGATAGTAGAAGGAGGAAGAAAACTGCCAAGGGCTATTTTACGGTTAACTTGTACAAAACCTGGGCAAGCAAGATTGATGCATTCAGTACCAAAGACGCCATTTCCCTGTGAGGTTTTAGTGGAAGCATCATAAGACAACAAGATTTTAGAATTTAGAATAGAAAATAAGTCTTGTCAAAGGTGGATTAAACATGAAAAGTAACTTGAAAGAAGTAAATAAGAGTATGCTAAGAACTTACACTCCTGGAGACATATAGTCTAGTATAGTTCCATTTCCGAACCTTCAAAGGTATAAAAGCAAGGAAAGAGAAAAAGATCAAACATTGTCTTCATGAGACAAGGACTTGAAAGTTAATAATATGGATATATTGTCTTTTACCACCCAAGATACATAAGATATTAAAATCAAAAGAATAAAGAACTTCAATGTTATCTTAGAGAACAACACAGTTAATCAAATAATTAGGTGACATAGTTATGATGTCATTACCTTGCCTTTTGGTTTCTACTTCTGTATATGACAAACATGACTTTTGCTTTTATGGAGACAACAAAAATAGTCCACTTAGTAAACAAAGGGGTGGTCAAGAGTGTATAATTACTTACTTCCCACCCAGCTGATAATACATCTGAAGCATTTGTAACCTTTATGTTAGCTCTGCTAAATTGAGCAGTCGATATTGTGGGGCTCCATACATTTATAGCTGCTCTTGCTCCATAACTTTGGCCTAAGGCTGCCACTGCTGCAGTCTACATTTGGAAAAATAAGGGAACTTGATAAATCGAAGGCCTAGTTACTTGCTAGTTATCAATGCTTCACTAGAAAAAAAATCAAATTTGGATTAAATTATTCATTGCCTATTAGTTTCATATAAACCATTTATAAGCAAGAGCACATGATGTAGTCTAGTCCCAGATTTTCTTACATGGAAGCCACGCTGGTTATTAGTGGGGCCGAACCATAATTGCCTAGTTAGGTGATTTCTTCTTGCAGATTTTTGATATTTATCCATTATCAAATCTTCCTTTGTAGTCCTTTTAATGGGGATGGATCCACGAGGGCAAGAAATAGTAGCTGAATATGCTGGAAACACATTTGTCCTTGAACCTTCATCTTTCATCCCTTTTGGAATGGTTTTTGGTTTCATCTAAAAAGAATTATTTGTAAGTATGTTAAAATATAATGCAATTAACACTTCGAAGCTGGCATGGCTTGGTAATGGCTACCACATCCTGAGCATTAAGAAAAAGAAATGAGAAGAAAGATTGATCACCTGAATTGCATGATTCTTAAGCAAAGGATGGTCAAAAGCATGCTGTTTATAGATGTCAACGCAATCTAAAATATCACCATATTTAGTCTGTTCATTGAAAAAATGTAGAAAATGAATAGAGAGAACTTGTAAGTTTTAAATAAATTGCTTGCAAGTTTCACAAGATTAACTTGACAATATTATAATATCAATAATAGAGAAGTATAACTCTAAAAATTTGTAACAAAACTAGACAATTGATCTACGCAATTTTGGAGGATAACATAATAGGAATCACTATAAGGATGATCCTACTTTAAAAGTGTTTTTCTTTAACACCATTGCCAATATCCTCATAATAGTACTATTACTTTTGATTTTATGAGAAACTTATTAACAACCATTATAGGCCCTTATTACATTTATAATCAGAGTAAATTAATAATTGTACAGTTCTCAATTTATCTCTAAGAATGTTCAAGATTGAAAAGCAAGAGACAAAGGATGTATATATAGATATTAAGCAAGTTTGAAAACCACTTGGATAGATAGATTGTTTTCCATTTTCAACTCTAAAATAAAAAATCACTTTAGTTCCCCTTTTACTATTGAAGAATACATAACAAGAATGATTGACGTAGGTCTAAAAGAAATCACTTGTTCAAAGAAAGTAAAAGAAGTTGCCAAATCAAAGAATCATAACCTCACCTGGAAACTCTTTATTGCAGGTTTATTTATAAGTTGGAGTTGTCTCTCCAGCTTTAGATCTTCTTCCTTAGATAATCTTTTGGAACCCTGGACTACATTAGAACCTAAAAAGAGAGCAAACATAATTAACAACAAAAATGTTGTATCCTTAGAGCTTCTAGCAGCCATTTTCTTGAATCTAGCCTCCATTGTTCCTCTAAGAACTACATATAAAGACAAGAAAGCAAGTCCATTGAAAATAATACAAATAACTAAATTGGAAAGAAAAACTTCTACGGACCTAGCTATTGATAGGATAGAGTGAAATAGTCATAGCTATATTGAATTACCACTTTACTTTTGAAGTTAAACGTTCAACATAAAGATAATCTATTACACATGCAATAAATGCTTCTCTTATATGGAATATGTTATATGCTAAGATTTTGACTTAAGATTTCCTTTAATTAGTAGTTATTTATGTATTGGGAAATATAGCCAACAAATTCAATATAAATCTAGATCGTTTTTCAAAGGCAGTGAAAATCCTCATTACTTGATAAATATATGATAGGTTAACATAATTCTGGCTAATCAATGAAGATATTCATTATTTGGCTGATATGAGATGACCTACATACAAAAGAATATTTTGACGATCAAATTTAATTGGATTTGGAAGACTAATGGCTATAAATGAGATTTATTTCTTGTTTCTTCATTTTACTAGTTTCCCTTTTTGTTTTATTTCCATGCTTGTTGTTTTCACAATTTGTAAAGCCTATTAAAAGGCAATAACTTTCAATGAAAAGGCAGAGAGGAAATTACCTAAATAGCCCATTTTTTTTATACTCCTTTATACTTTAAATTAATTTTTTGAGCCTATTGAAAGGCAATAAATTTAAAGCCTATTACTAAAGGGCAATAATAATGAGTGATTCAAAAATATTTATACGGCTTGCGGTTTTAGGTTCAGTTGGTATGGTAGAATATTAAATCAAGGTCAATAGTAAAATAGATGAATATTACATACTCCAATGGTATAAATGGATTCCTATAAAAATAAGAGAATAGAAATCAAAGTGCAAACCTTAAGCATATTAAAAAAATGTTTTTAGTGTTTCTTATGTGTTGTTTAAATAAAAAAAGTTAATAGTGCGAGAAATTGAATTTTACTTTTAGTGGAATGTCCATTGCTTAAAAAGCGAAAACATAATCTCGGACCCACAAAAGAAAAAGATCTTGAAAATATTTCTTATATTTTGTTCATAATTTCAAATGGAAGATGCTTTCTTCAAGTCTGAAAATTGACTTATGATTTACCTATATATTTAATAACAAAAATAACCAATATATTGGTGACTAAGATATATTCCCTTCAATGACTGAACTATCTTTATCCCAAGGAAGTATTTACGCTCCTCGAGATCTTTCATATGAAATATAAAATGTAGATATTTCTTAAGTTCTGAAATCGTAGCAATATTATTTCTAGTCACCAATATATCATCAACATAGAATAGGAGGATGATAAATAAACCTCTAATTTTTCTAGTGAATAATTCATAATCATGTAGGGATTGCCAAAATCCTCCTGCAAGTAATGCTTTTATAAATTTTGCATACCAATGTCTCGATGCTTGCTTTAAACCATATAATGACTTTCTCAATTAGTACATTGAACACTCCTTCTAAGGAGGAAAATCGGGTGAAAACTGCATGTAGACTTTCTCCATCAAATCTCCATGTACAAAGACATTTTACACATCTAACTAATGAAGGCATTAGTTTTTCACTGAAACAATTCTTATAACTAATCTCATTGTTATAGATTTGACCATTACGGACAAGGTTTCATCATAATTAATACATTCTCACTATGTGTATCCTTTAGCCACTAGATGGGCCTTGTATCTCTTTATAGTACCATTTGCTTGGTATTTAACATTATACACCCACTTACATCCGATGGCTTGTTGACCAAGTGGAAGTGTCACAACATCCTATGTGAAATTGGCCTTGAGGGCAGCTAATTTTTTATCCATAGAATCAACCTAATGGTTGTCATTAAGTGTCTAATGGTATGTTTTGGGTTCAGTGATAGAGGAGATTGATGCAATGAATTTCTAGTAGTAAGGGTAACATTGCTTAAGGGAAACCACTTTCACTTGTCTTTATGGTATATTTGCTTTTAGAAAAATGCCCTTTGGTCTTTGTAATGCACCAACCAGTTTTCAGAGATGCATGATGGCTATTTTTTCTAATATGGTTGAAAAATTTATTGAGATTTTCATGGATGATTTTTCTATATTTGGTTCATCATTTGAAATTTGTTTAGATAATTTAGCAAGGGTCTTACAACGGTGTGAGGAGACTAACCTTGTTTTGAATTGGAAGAAAGGTCATTTTATGGTACAGGAAGGAATAATGCTTAGGCATAAGATATTTAAAAAAGGATTAGAGGTTAATTGAGCTAAAGTGGAGGTCATTGCAAAATTCCCCCCACGAACATCAGTGAAACTTGTTAGATGCTTTTTGGGGCATGCAAGATTCTATAGGCGGTTTATAAAAGCTTTTTCTAAAATTGCCAGACCCCTTTCAAGTTTGTTGGTTAAAAATGTGAAATATAACTTTTTTGATGAATGCTTGTAGGCTTTTAACACTTTAAAGGAAAAGTTAATATCAACACCAATCATGGCAGCACCAAAATAAGACTTACCTTTTGAGCTAATGTGTGATGCTAGTGATTTTGTAGTAGGAGCTGTTTTGGGACAACAGAAGAATGGAGTTTTTTAGACCATCTATTATGTTAGTCGAACCTTGTCAGGTGCATAATTGAATTATTCAACAACATAAAAAGAACTTTTGGCTGTATTATTTACTTTTGATAAATTTCGTTCTTATCTAATTGGTTCCAAAGTTATTGTTTATTCTGATCACTTTGCTCTTAAGCATCTACTTGAAAAGAAAGAATCAAACCTAGGTTAATCAGGTAGATTCTTTTGCTACAAGAGTTTGATTTGTAGATCAAAGATAAAAAAGGGGAATGAAAATCTAGTTGCAAATCATTTGTCTAGAATTCCTAATTTGAAGGAAGAAGATCAACTAATTATGGAAGAATTTCCTGATGAAAACATTTTTGCACTCCAATCCATCAAATTTCCCTAATATGTTGATTTTGTCAATTATTTGTCTACATGCAAAACTCAATTGTTGCAGTTGAATGAATTGCAGGAATTGCAAGATGAGGCCTATGAAAATGCCAAAATATACAAGGAGCGGACCAAAAGATGGCATGACAAACACATATTAAGAAGATAGTTTATGGTTGGCCAAAAAGTATTACTTTATAACTTTTGTCTTAAATTGTTTCTAGGTAAATTGTAGTCTCGATGGTTTGGCCCTTTCATAGTCCCTAAGGTATTCCCATATGGAGCAATAGAAGTTGCAAATGACACCCAAGGCACATTTAAGGTGAATGGTTAACGTTTGAAGCCCTACTTTGAGGGAGTCAATATGCAGAAGACTACCATTGATCTTCTTTTTCCTTAAGTAGCAACATTAAAGATAGTTTGGCTGAAAACTATAAAGCAAGCGTTTCTCGGGAGGCAACCTAAGCATTTTGTTGGTTATTTTGCTAAAAGTTTTGTTACCACCATCTCCTCAGAGCTCTTTATGGCTATTACCTACAATCAGGAAGTTTTCTCATTCCTATTTTACCTTTATTTTCCTTTATTTTCGCATTATTTCTTTTTGCATTGAGGACAATGCTTCATTCAAGTTTACAGGTGGGAAAATAAATCTTTTCTTGCTAAATCTAATTGAATTTTTTTTCTCATGTCATGATTGAATCATTTGTTTTGAATTCTTAGCAATTCTTATGAAGATGTAGATTCTGGTTAAACTTGCAATTGTGATGTGAGTTAAGTGTGATTCTAATTATGTTGATCCATTTATTAAACACTAAAAGTCATTCATTCATACTCTAGAGAACATTCATGTGAAGTATGCAATTATCTTAGATCTCCTTTGGATCTTAGAATTTGCTTGATTTCCTCTTAAGGTGAAATCCTAGGCTGCATCTAATTGAAAAAATGATTTAGGCTATTCTTTGGATGTTTTGAGTCTTTCAAGCCAACTCTATTTATTTAAACCCCAGTCACCTTACTGAGCCTTGATTCATATCCATTTTTTTTTTATTTTGACACCCACATATATACCTTTGAGCCTTTGACAAATTATCTTTTCATCCTACACCCTTTGAACATGTTGATTTTTAGGATATAAGTCTATTTGAGTAAAGAAAAGTCGAGTGGAAGGATGTTATATCAAAAGAAGTTGATTGTAATGATTATGTAGCATAATATGTTGCTTTTGTGAATGCCAAAAAAAAATTAAAATGAAAGAATGAAGTACATTATTTTCTTGAGAATTGGAAGATCTTATCACTCTTTATTTGATTCAAGCCACTCAATTTTCTGAAATAGGCTACGAAGCATAGCAATTGAACACTATTGGCAAGATAAAATTATAGTGGTTACATTGCTAGTACTTTTACTTGCTTCATTGATGCAAGCATGATTGTGGCTTTTATAAGTGTCAAAATCCAAGTAAAATCAAGTATTTTTAAGAAGAAAAGAATGATAGAAGTGGTGATAGAAAGATCATTTGCAAAAAAAAAAAAAAAGTGAAAAAAGCTCAAATTAGATCCTAGAAAGTAATGTGTTCATGGGTGAATTAAGCCTAAATGACTTTCATCTTACCCCTAGCCCAGCCTTACATTACAAGCTTATAAAGTTCTATTGATTCTTGGTTAGATGATTGGCCTACATTAGTGGAGAGAGGAATGAAAAGCAAATCTATGAGATTTGGATAAAGATTTTGAGAGATTACATACTAATGTGGATCTACTTAAAGTGCATATAGTTGAAAAGATAAGGACTCACACTTACATACACATATATGGTCAACATAGTTAAGAGTCTATCTTATTTTATAAAACAATTGTTGTGTTTAGATGAAAGCTATATTTTTTTTTTCTTTGAATTGTTAGGTTGAGTAATTTTGAGTGAATTTTAAGAAGGGGTTTTGTCCAAAATATATTATCTCTTACTTTTGCTCGAGGACTAGCAAAATGTCAAGTTTAGAGGTCTTGATAACTCTATTTTTATAGAGTTAATTTAACTATTACAGGATATAAATAATACAAGTTTTATAAGATAATATTTAAGTTTTTATATATTCATGTAAATTTATGTTATTTATGTAGTAAACCCTAAAAGAGCATAAGAAACAAAAGAAAAGAAAGCTACAATATGGCACATGGAAAAAAAAGGAAAGGAAGAAAAGCTACAAGAAGGCAACGTGTAAAAAGCCAAAAGAAGAAATGAAAAGGACAAAAAAGGACAAGGAAGGAAATAAAAGAAAAGACCAAAAAGTGAATTATGAAGCTTAGGGCACCTGCCCAAGGAGGAGATAAAAGACAACATAAAAGGAATGTGAATTAGGAGAAAACGTGAAGAGGAGTGCCACACAGAAGAGAAAAAAAAATAGAGAGAAAGGAAAGGAGAAAAGGTGCCGCCAAAACCAAGGAAGGGAGAAAAATCAAAGAAAAAAAAAAGAAAACCAAGGAAGAAAAAGAGAAATAAAGGTATAAAAGCTTCCCGCTACTTCTTATCATTCTTGAATTGTAGGAATTTTGTAAAAAATTCTTAAAGAGAAGACAGTGTGGTGAAAACTTTTTTGTTTTTCTATTTAAGATGTTTTGCTAAATTTATACTATTGCTTTGGTTTGTTATTTCATTATGTTCTAAACTTCTTTTGTTAGAGTGAAGATGTAGCTTAACTATGATGATGTGAATTTATGTTTATTGTAAGATATTTTATTTATGTGAGTTATATATTATTATGCTTAATGTTTTTAAATGATTGGCCATCACTTGAATGATTTGATGTATATGTTTGAGACTGAGAGATAATAATATACAATTGCTTCTTATAATAGATAACCATAAATTAAATATGGATAGACATATACCATGTTATTTGTATGGCTTTTGGTAATAAGATAATCAAAAGATTTATTATAAACTAAGAATATTCACAGATCTTAATGCATTTGGTTTGTTTCAATTCACATATAGAGATATAGTGAATTAATGAACTAAATAGGTTTACTGTACCTAGACATAGGATAGTAAATAAATTAAGAAGTTCTGCCATCACATAGGTAATATCATTCTTGCAAGCATAACCTATGAAAATTCATATCTAGTAATTATGGTGAAATCAGAAACTCTAACATGTTTCTCATCTTGATTTTCCTACTTGGAATCAATTTTAATTAGTCTTGAGTTTTCGTTTTAGAAATTTTAAATTTTAATTCATCATTAACAATATTTTGATTTGCTAGATAAATTTTAGGATTAATTCATCATTAGTACTTAATTAGTTTAGTATTCATCAATCTTCATGGGATAATACTTTTCTTATTATTATATTACTTGTTTGACATGTTCATTTGCATTTAAATTTCACCGAACACCTCGCTCATGTTTTTGAATTACTTCTATTGCAAACAATAAAGCTAAGTCCTAGTTAGAGTTCCAAATCTTGTTTTGAAGGCTTCCCAAATGATCTTCAAATCTTTTTTTTAGGTTACTAAAAGCATTAACTCATGAGAAACAAACTTTTGAAACCAGTTTTGGATTGCATAATAGCAAAGGTCCCAAGCTTGTTGTTTTTTTGGATTAGATTTAGGTTGAGGGAAAGAGTCATTAACGAATCCCCACTTATTTTTGGCCATAAGCTGATTATCCATTTGGTTGCTCCAAAGCTCATAGTTTCTCTCTTCCTTTAACACTTTAGTGATAAGAGTAGCTCTAGGAATGTCTATTGGTGAAAGATAATAAAGGTCATGGTAGGGGTTGATGGGGTGTAGAGTAGAAGAAGAATTAGGGTTTTGCAATTGGTGTGGATTTTCTACCATGGTGGTAGGTTAAGTAAAAAGTTCACAAAATGAAGGATAAAATGGGTAAAAATACAGGAGGTTATTTCCAGACAAAGCACAAAGGATTCGGAATAAAATGCAAGAGTGCATAAAATATCAACTAACAAATGAAAAAGGGAAATACAAACCTTAACACTGCAAGGGACGAGTTACCTTTGATTGCAAAAGCTCATTTCAATTTTACCCAAGAAAGTGATGAAGAGAGCTATCATTTGACCTTCTTGGATACCATATTGAAGAAAAGAGACAGTAAACAAGTGATTGAAATAGTAATTATGGGAAAGTTGCACTTAGGCTACTATTTACTTGTGTCTCTATTATAGTTACACAATTTGTACAAAACATGTATATCAACATAGAGAGAAAACTAGTGGGCCTATTAGTTATCCAACGGGCCATGGTAAGTATCCTAATAAAATAATATGGTCCACGACACATTTCAACAAAGAGGCGTTGGTAGCTTTCTCGTGTGGGCTCCTGACAACCCAGAGAAATCTTTGCCCATTGGCATCAAGTCCTATGGCCAATTCATGTAGTTACTAATGGGAAAGTGTCCCGCCATTACCAAATGAAACAAATAGCACCAAACCTATCGGCTGCTTATCCAACCATTTCAAACACTCGTGACCATGAGACTCAGTTCCTGAACCGAAAAGCACTAATGATCTGACTAGGTAAATCAATGGCCGGCCTTCTTTCTCTTTTTTCAAAGCTTTGAAGCAACCTGGCTCCAAGTCCAAAAAACTGTCAATGATGATTCCGGTGGCATTAGGGTATCCTTTCACAATGTGTAGACTTCCTTTATAGGTCTCACTCTTTCTATCTTGAATCAGTTCCCTTAGGTCCCTCCCATGGATTGGCATGCATCCAGGTAACTTCACTAGTTCCAGTAAGTCTTTGTACTCACAAGAGGATGTTTCATTAAGCTTCGGAAGGTAAAAGAAAAACAAGGATGCCATCGTACTAAAGGCAAAAAGATGTAGGAAGAAATGCTGAATTCTTTAGCCACATTGAAGGCAGTCACACCAAAAGAATCAACCACTAAGGCCACCAGCCGAGTTGACTCTGCTAAGACCTTGAAAGAGTCTCGCAGGGAAGGGAGGGACTGAATCAAGGTGAGTGGGATTTAGGTCTTGACTGTCACGTCCTCAAAGAGGTGCTCAAGACTCATTGAAGGAAGAAATATGGCACATATGGCATCTGGTAAGCCTTCTAGGATGACTTTTTGAGCTTTTTGGGGAGTCCCATTTGTGGGGATCAATATAGTGGCCCAGAAATGGTGCTGTAGGATGAGTCGCTTGGTGAACTCAACAAGTGGGATGAGATGCCCATCCTCGGAGTTGGAACCATGGCAACGTGGGGTGGTTCGTCCTAGGTGTTTGGCGTGGTGGATTCAAGGATCAAGGACAGGGAAGACAATAGGTTCTACAAAGTATCTTAGGACTGAGGCATGTTATTGCACAAGCTGCTTGAGTTCGTGTTGCAGAAGGGCTTGTCTCAAATAATATATTTGTGTGGGCGTCGTTCCAACAAGTTCTAATTGAATTGCATCTGTCGCCACTTGTAAGAGTTAATTAGGCCATTATTTTTAACCACTTGCTTTAACATCATCACCTTAGACGGCATGTGGATTCCTTTTCTCCTAAAATGCTGCACATGCAACAACCATATTAGCATGTGGGTGAGCATTGAACGCATCAACCATGTTAGCAATAGCTATGTTGGCACCATCTTAATAAACAAATACTTTTAATCTCAAAGAATCTATTTATATACACATAACAATATCTTTGTTTTCAAACTTCATTCATTTTTCAGCCGTACTTCTAATAATGCATTTTGTCATGGAATTGCGACTCAATGTTATCCAAGTTCAGGGATTATAATCCAATTAGAAGAGAAACAAAAAGACACCTCTTAATACCTTGCCTTTGTGACTAGAAAGCAATGCAACCCTCTCCACTGATAGATGTTAAAAATTGAGATAAAAAGGCTTGAATTGACCATCATCATGAAAACATCCACAATTAAAATAAGATATATTAGAAGAATAAAAAGATGTGGAGGCTTTTGAAGCTCACCATTTTCAAGCTTGTAGAACTGATTCCAAATAGGAAATCCAACGCAGTAACTGAGGTGCTTTTAAGGCTTTTGCACGGCTTCCACACAAGAGGTTTGGAATCTATGGAATTACAAAAGTCAAATAACAAATAGAAGGAAAGCGGTCATGGCTGAAACAAATTGCCAAGAGAAACGAAGTTTCTAGTAATTATCCAACATGTAGTCTTGGCATGAGAATGGCCAACCAGGCAGCATAATTTGATATAGTCAAACATAACTTCTACAACCTCTCCTACAATGATGTAGTTTCATCCATACAAACAATCAACTGCATCAATATATTCTAGAGGAGCCCAAAAAATCTTCAAAATGTTTATCTTGTGTACCTAGAAGGTCAGTAAGATGTTATCAAGAGTCTTTAGACACTGCCAACACTTTTGTAACACAATTGTCAAGTAATTTACTTCTTTCCTAGCATTAGCCTAAACTAGCCATATATGGCACAACCAAGTCGTATGCACATCCTCCAAATAACTTTCTGTGTTAGAAAAACATTTAGCAAACCAAGCATAATTTGAACCCATCCCTGATTAGATGTAATAACCTAAATGGCATTATCATCCTAATTCTAATTGCATTTTCTTATGCTAAACATAATTTAGTCAATTTCAATTCTCTAGCTCATCCAAAAGCTTCCCTAAAATCCAATGTAGTAACTTTGCACCAGTCCAAAAGTATAACAACAATTGTTTCAATGTTGCATTGAAACTAGCTGTCATTACTTTCTAGCTCAGTCTCTCCATAAGAGTCCGGTTTGACAATGAAAGCTAAAGTGTCAAGAATATGCTTCAGCGACTGTCTAATCTTCACTTCTAGATTCGGTATTAGCTTCAACCATAGCCTAAGTCATAAAGTCTTCTCATAATTAACAATTAACTTGCGAGGAAAGGAATTATAAATTGCAAAGCAAAGATACAATTATGTGGGAATCAAATTAAAAGTAAGAATCAAATGAGAGAAATTGAAAGAGCAACATAACTAGATTTGGAGGTGCAACTGAAGGAGGACAAAGAGTTAGGTTCCCATGAGTCAAAGATGGCTAGGGTTTTGTCTTTAAATGTGGTGGCTGCTGAAGAATTTCTTGATCAGTAGAACATGTGCAAGTCATTGTGAAACTTGCACTAATGGACTGGTGCAAAGTTAATACACTGACTTTTAGGGAGTCGAGGAAGCTTTTGGATGAGTTATGGAAACGACATTGGTTCCTATTATGTTTAGGATAAGAAAATGCAATTAGAATGGGATGATAACGCCATTCAGATTACTATATCTACATAGGGATCGGTTCAAACAATGCTTGGTTTGCTGAATGCTTTTCAAGCATGGAATGTTATTTGGAGGATATGCATACAACTTAGTTTTACCATTTATGGCTAATGCTAGGAAAGAAAAAAGTTACCGGACAACTGTTGCAGAAATGTCGGCATTGTCTGAAGACTCTTTATATCGTCTTTCTAACCTCTTAGGTACACGAGGCGAGCATTCTGAAGATTGTTTGGGCTCTTCCAGAACATGATGACACAGTTGCTTGTATTTGTATGGATGGAACTGCATTATTGTTGGAGGAGGTTTTAGAAGGTATGTCTAACTGTAGTATATTGTTTTGCGTAGTTGACAGTTCTCATGCCAAGACTACATGTTGGATAATTACAAGATATTTTGGTTCTCTTGGCACTTTGTTTCTGCCATGACCCCTTTTCTTCCATTTGTTATTTACTTCCATGAATATATGGAGCCATTATTTCAATGAAAGTAAATTCAGAGTGACATATAGATAGGGGAGCCTATTATACCTGCTAAGTTGAACTTACCTGCTATCTTTTGCCTTTTGTAATTCTATAGATTCACAACTTCCTGTGTGGAAGCTATGCAAAACTTTAAGACCTCCTCGACTAAAGTGCAGGATATTCAATTTGGAATCACTCCTACAAGCTTGAAAATGGTAAGCTTCAAAAGCTGCCACATTTTTTTATCTTCCTAATATATCCTGTTGTAATTGCTCATGCTTCTCATAATGATGATAAATCTGAACATTTTCATCTGAGTTTTTAACATCTATCTGGTCTGTTCTTTATCAAGATACTTCATGAATTATCAGTCCTTTGTTAATGTAAAATAAAGAAATCAGGGTCAAGATAAAATATGGGCAGGACAGAAATGGGATTCCAAGCTTGGTTTATCTAACAACTTCCTGGTTCTTCATAAAAGATCTAAGCCTACTTTCTATCAAAATATCAGCAGTGGTTGGCATAAAAATCCCACTTTTGAGTCTGCAATAAAGAAATCATAACCAAGATAAAATATTGGTGGGCCACGAACGGGATTCCAAGCTTGATTTATCCATGTGACTTCTTAGTTCCTTATAAAAGATTTAAGTCCTATTTTTTGTCAACACGTTACGATTTTAGTAGTTGACAACTGACGCCCCTAAACTCTAAATTTGTCTTTATTTTTTATTTTTTAAAAATGGAAAGAAAAAGATCAATGACATGATAGCAAATCAAGCGGATGACTTGAACTCATTTGGTCGAGTCCATTCACAGCAATACTTGTTTTAGACATGCCCCCTACAAAGAATAGTGAAAGGTTTGGAATCTTGAGAAGTAAAATCAATCATGTTCAAAAAATATGAACCAATGATTGTTCATTTTACTTAATCATCAGTGCCTAATAAAGATAAAATAAAAAACAATGTCACAACTCCTTTGTAATTTTGGTGTTTTTGTAAGCATGATTCTTACAAACCTAGTTTTCCAAAGCATCCAAAACAAAAGTGCATAACACGCCAAGCAAAAGAAACGAAAATGTCTACATTTCTACCAAAAAAAGAAACGAAAATGTTTCTTTCTCTACATTATAGAACTTTGGAAAAGGTTGCGGAACTCAAGGACCTTTTCATTAATTTAAACAAAGAATCCTTCATTAAAGAAATCCCATATGTACCTAATTTTAACTTTCCACGACAATTGCTGTCTTACGAACAGGAGCATTTGCTATATTCAATGACTTGTTTTCCAACTCAAAAGCTGACTTGATGGTTGATAAAAATCATTATAATATGGGTAAAAATTTCAATAGATTTTTGGTAATTTGGGATTCATTATCCATATTTTAATACACACCTTTATCAAGATGGTTAAATTATTGGGCCATCATAATATGATAGTTTATGAACAATATATGAAGTTACTAATAGGAACTCATAAGGAAGTTAAGAATAAACTTGTTAAAAAACTCATTATCTAATTCAAAAGTTAATTCAGAAATAAGTGAAACCAATTATCATATAAATAAAAATCATAATATATCTCTTAGTAATGTAAAACCCATTGCCAACATCATACTTCTATCTTAAACCGTGAAAGGGATGCAACAAAGATTATCATCAGGTCCATCTGAAACCTTTACAACCAAAAGGAATTTCAGCATTACTAGAGCACTGGACTTTAAGGATCACTATGCTTGTAAAACTGTACTTCCCCAATCTGATTAGTGGCCACTATGTCTCATCCCTGACAAATCTGTGATAAAGTTATCAAGAATGCAAAAGAGATGCATGCCTGCGTTTTCAATAAACCATTCCCAAATACCAGTTTTGACCAATTCTAGCATCAGTTCTAATTGAAAACAAGAACACCCAATTCCGTTACAATGTTATCGTACTTGCAGGAGAAGCAATTAGAT
Organism: Casuarina equisetifolia; assembly: GCA_028551475.1. Taxonomy (NCBI): domain Eukaryota; kingdom Viridiplantae; phylum Streptophyta; class Magnoliopsida; order Fagales; family Casuarinaceae; genus Casuarina; species Casuarina equisetifolia. The sequence continues at coordinate 1,858,336 of CM052356.1, forward strand.
TTCTAGACTTGCATGTAGAAGAGGGTTAAATACAAGACCATAGAGAGCTACAAGCACACTCTTAAAAGACCACAGAGGAGAGAGAGAGAGAGAGACCTAAGTTCCTCAGCGTCGCATGGACGATACAGCCTCTCTCTAGAAGCCTTTTGACAAGCCAAGAAGCTATGTATCCCGAGCCTCCGGTCACGCATACTCTAGTGTAAGTGTTCTCTTCCATGTCAAGCCTCTGTTTTTTTCGCTAAGTAGACTAATAACGTCATCAAAGCCGAAGCTCAATCTATTCCAATGCTTTCAACAATATCTCTGCAGCTTTAATATGATGTTAGGCTGCCATACAACTCTTCAACCTTACACGTAGTCAAAGAAAGGGTAGAAAACCCTGATGCCTAATTAAGTAAAAGCATGTTGCCAAAGAAGAACCATACAGCAAGCAACACGCTTCTTAATTTGTCCAACTCCACCCAAAATGTGTTTTTCCCATTTGGAAGCATTTATAGGAGAATCATGATAAGATCACTTCTCTTTTTAAAAAGGATTGGTTGGCAGACAAGGACCATTAGGACATAATTTATTCTCTCCGTGAACAAGTTTATCTATTCTGCTTGGTCCTAACCTAAAAAAAAAAAAAAAGGATTCTGCAGATAATATAGATTAAATAAAAGTGTTAATGAATATCCAGTCGTCAATATATTACCATAATAGCAATTAGCATATTCCTTAATTCTATGGTATATTTCCCTGTAATAGTTGTAATTACTATGTTTCCATATTTAGTTGGTGGCCTAGGTCTATAAGTTCAAACTCTATGTTGTAAAGAATAATTAACACAATACAGCATTCACGTTCATAATCTTCCTGCTTTTCTCCCTCTTTTCACTTTTTTACAGCTTGACTGTTAAATAAACCCGGAATTAGATCCCCCATGCTTGGAAATACATTGCTCCATTAATATATTCGTTTTTGCGTGTCAGACAATAGCAGGTTACAATGTCAAGAAATACGAAAATGGAACTTTCAAATTGGTCCTGAGGCCGCCACAAAACTTGCGACCGTATAAGTAATCGAAGTAATAATGATAATATTTTTAGTCATAAAAGATTCTAAATATGAAAAGATACACAACAATAGAGATGGTTCCATCGCTTGATAATCTGTTCTTTCCTCCAGCGCTGGTGAGATACAATAGAGAGAATAGTAAACAGTTACAAGCTTATTTTACAATTCTCCAGGAACTAAGAAATGATTAAACCAGACCTCCTAATCTCCTACCGCATGCCACACAGTCCTCCAATAACTTGTGCTCATCGAATAAATACTCGAAGCCCAACTTCTTCAATTTTGTGAGATCACATTTAACTGCTTCTTCTGGTACTTCCAAGGATCTGAAATGATATTAACGTCATGGCCAGAGAGAGAAGCTTTGTGAGTTCACATTTTCTTGGAAAACAAACAGGTTTGGCAGTCAGAATTCAAAGAAAAGTCTTACTCTTTAAGTATCTCGTATTCTGGAAACTTCTCTTGTAAGTAAATGGCAATTTCTCTGATGGTTAGACTAGCGGCAGCACAAAGGAATCTTCCTCTCATAGATTGTCTTTCCATGCAAAAGATATGTGCTCGACAAACATCTTCAATATGCAGAAGAAAAATGGAACCCCAAAGCTCTTGCAAAAGCTTTAATGAAGTAAACAAAGGCAAATTGCCCGTGAACGGTGATAAAAACATGCCCACAGAAGTTGGTATATATGGAAGGAGAGCTTCTCCTCCCACTAGGCCACAAGGAAGTGTTACGACTTCAAGTTTCCCATTATCACATTCATTATATTTCAGCACTTCTTTCTCTGCCAGGGTCTTTGATTTAGTGTATCCCTACCAAGCAAAAGTAACTAAGCAACTTGTGACAAAGTAATTCTTATAAAATTAGAAGATAAGAGCGTAATTGCATATCCTAAAGTTGGTTTTGATAAAGAAGAACATTCACTCACATAAAGAAAATATCATACTAAGATATTCATAGTCTAAGATATATAATTTTCAAAATGCTCATTTAGTTTAAGTGCAGAGAAGGTATGAAAAATGTCTAATTCACAAGTAATGAGATAATATTGGAAATTGAGTTTAAATATCATGTCGAAAAACTTATTTTCTTCTTTAAATTGATTGTTCAGAAAAGAGGATACTTTCACATATTAGAAAGATAATAAACTAAGATATAATACACATTTTAATCAACAAATTTTATTGTGGGTGTTCTTCTTTCTTAATAATTAGAATTAAGAAGATAATAAATTTTTAACTTGAAATAAAAGTTCAAATTTGAATGTGGCATTTAATTACTCATAATATGGATAGAGTTGTCTATGATGTTTTTTCACATTCAAAATCGTGAAACACATTGAAACAGTTAACATTAACAGTAAAGTTGCTTAATGACCAACTTTAAGATCAAAGAACCTTTTCCATCAAGGAGGATAGGGTGTTTTTCAAAATATCATCAGGAATTACCTGTGTGTGATCAGTGCCATTAGTCAAGGAGGCACCCAGAGGTGTCACACAGGATTCATCAAAGCTAGACTTCAAACCTGCTCCATCTTCTGTCAATGGTGACGATGACATCATAGAAGCAGTGTAGATGAGTCGCTTAACTGTTTGTGAGCGGATGCAAAGGTCAGCAATGGTCCTAACTGCTGCAACAGCAGCTTCAGCTGTATCCTTGCACTGCATTTCAGATTATCCTAACTCTATTTAGTTGGCAAAATTCTTCAAAGTTCACATGCAAGCTGAGTAAGGAATTAGGAAAAGGACAGACCTGGGAGCTTTGGGTGTTATGCTGAAACGGGGTGGCCACATGAAACACATATTCGCAGCGTCTAATTGCAGGCTCAAACTCAATGGGATTGCAAATATCAGCTTGAAAGAGCACCAATCTGTCTTCTGCGTTAGGCAAGGACTTTAGGAGATCTACCTTGGATGTGTCTCCTGCAGTTGAAGTTCACATGTAAGGACTTTAGGAGATGCCTAGACTTACATCTAGAAGAGAAGTCGAATACAAAAACATATGGAGCGACAAGCATACTCCTAAATGCAACAGGAGGGAGAGAGAGAGAGACCTAAATTCCTCAGCGTAGCATTGACGATACAGCCTTTCTCCAGAAGCCTTTTTACAAGCCAGGAAGCTATATATCCAGAACCTCCAGTTACGCAGACTCTAGTGCAACTGTTCTCTTCCATGTTAAGCCTCTGTTTTTTCCACGACGCAGGCCACCAATGTTATCAAAGCTCAAGCTCAATCTATCCCAATGCTTCCAGCAATATCACCGCAGCTTTTATATAACTTTTGGCCGGCATGCAACATGTAAATTTACACGTTATCCAAGAAAGGAAAGAAGACCCTGGTGCCTAATTAATAAAAGCAAGTTGCCGATGAAGAACCATACAGCAAGTAACACGCTTCTTAATTTGTCCTAGCTCCCACCAAAATATGCTTTTTCTGTTGAAGTGAATGGAGGACAGCCCAGAGCGAAGAGAAATCAGAGGCAACATGCAGCCGTCTACCGCCGTATCAGCCAATTCGGCGAGTCTGTCCTCTTCTCAGTACACGCCAAAGCCACAACTGCATTTACTACACATAACCCACCGGGCTAGTACAGCGCAGCACGTCGTCGTCTTTTTCTATAAGATCTCACGCCTGACGACAGCTTGGATTGTACTTTTCATCCAATGACTTGGAATGAAAATATCTTCTTCTGATATTTAATGATTAACTTTATATACCAGGTGGGTGGCCTCCGATTGTGATTTTCAAGCTACTTTAGATGTATCTGTTTTTAGTTTAATATAAATTTTATTTGCTAAGATTTTTTTCTTTAAGTTGATGTACTTGATTCTTTCAGCCATGCATGATTTCTCTTTCTCTATAAGAGCGGTTGTCCTTTTGAAAGGGATGGGATTGCTACCGAGGACCACAAGGACATGATTTATTTTCTCTTCTTTTGACCAGTTTATCTTTTCTGTTTCGACCTAACCTTAAGAACAACAGAGTCTAAAGACGATATAGATCAAACAAAAGCCTTACTGTTACAGAATCTTGGAATCCGAAACCCCACGCGTGGACGCCTCCATTAATATATTCGTGTCTGCGTAGTAAACAGTGACAGACTACGTAGAGATGTGTATTTAATAATGATATTATAAAGATAAACTCTTAATCTTATAAGATATGAGTTTTTTTTTAATATTTTAAAATTTTGAGATTAACACTTATATTTATTAGGCTGAAGGTCTATTCTCATGTTATTAATGTAGAATACATGTCTCTAACGTATAATACCAAGTAAAAAAAAAATGGAACTTACAAAAGTGGCCTTGAGGGCACCATGCAGCAGTTCCCGCTTATGTGCTGTCTGTGAAAATGAAGCTCTCGCACAATTATGCATTAGATGTGTTTCTAAGTCATAAACAGAAGCTAGACTTCGAAAGCATTGTAAAGAAGAAAGTTCATCTCCTTCCAAGCAAAAGAAACGAAAACGCTCCGTTTTCTACATTATAAAACGAAAGGTTGCAGAAATGAGAGACTTCTTTATTAGTTTAGCAAAGATTCTTTCATTAAAGAAATCCTGTTGAAGGAGGTAGCTTAGCGTGGCTTTTGAGCCACGGGGGATACTTGCATGAGGGTCTTAGTGAGTGAAAGACTGTAGCGCAGGGGATGGCCTGAGTTTTCTCGTTTCGTTCTCCACGGGCAGCGAAGTAGTCCCTTGCGTTCGGCGCTGCATTGAAGAGACAGTGTAAGCCACTTGTTTGTAAACCTAAACCCCAAAGCAAAGCAACGGTAATAAAGTAGGGAGGTCTCTCCACACGTAATAAGTGTTAAACTTTTATCATTAATAAACTTTATGCACTATTGTTTTTAATATAGGATATAACATCTTCAACCCATGTCTTATAGCTGATAACATAAACAATAATTGAGGCATGGAAGGTCACATCACGAAGTAAATCATGACTTGGATATTATGATAAAATACAAAGATTTATCCTAAAATTTATAAACAAATAGGTGATAAATATTTGTTATCAACAATACCAAGTTTATATATCATCATTTCTTACATAAAATATAGCATTATCAACTAACAGTATGCTTTCCTTGGTGTTTAAGACAGTTGACCACTTTCGCTCTAACTTTTGAGTTTTCTTTCCAAAGGGTTGGACCTATTCAACCCAACCTTAATTTGTATTTTTGGTATATATATTTTCAATCTTTTTATATTTTCAGAAGGGTCAAATGGTATGTCTTGATATAGTGTGGAGGAATCAAAAAACATAATTTTATTGGTTGGCTCATATGGAGGAACAAACTTTCTACAACAGGAGTGATTTGTTGATAGTTCTTTTCAATTGATTTGTATTGTAATTTATGTGGCTCTCAATATGAAAGTAGTTCACACTTGTTTTTTTTATTATACTTGCATTAGTTAGATATAGAGAAGTATTTTAGCACAACAAGGCCTTTGTAAGAACATCGATGATTAGAATTTTGAATTACAATGGATGGTTAAAGCAACTACGGGAAATGATTTGACTACAAAGCTTCTTAAATTTTGTTTCTTAGCATGTCTCTATTAATATGGTTTAAATGTAATCGTAAATGTTTTCAAAATAAAACTGTTTATATACCAATTTTGTTAGTTAGAATCAAAAAAGTAGTTGGTGGAAGAGCATTTCTATTTAGAAACATTAAATTTTTTTTCGGTGAATATTTTATTGTGTCATAGTTGGAGAATTCTAAATTCTATTTTATTTGAAATGAATTGTAATGCTGGGATATACTCCTAAGCTTTTGTATTCTTTTATACTTCAATTAATATGTTTTGAATGTAATTGTAAATGTTTTCAAAATAAGATTGTTAATATATCAATTTTGTTAATTAGAATAAAAAAAGTAGTTCGTGGAAGAGCGTTTTTATTTAGAAACATTAAACTTTTTTTTGGTAAATATTTTATTGTGTCATAGTTGGAGAATTTTAAATTCTATTTTCTTTGAGATGAATTGTAATGCTGGGATATGCTTCTAAGCTTTTGTGTTCTCTTATACTTCAATAAATAAACTCACATATTCATCTAAAAAAATAATGCAAAATCCTTCAATGTTTAGCAAAGATTGAATCTTTCATTTAAAATAAAATATTTATATAATATCAGAGTTAGGTCTCAAAATTGTAACCTAAAATAATGTTTGGGACATTGTTAAACAAAAATGTTTCCACATAAAAACTTGAATGCCATGTAGATTTTTGAGTTTAAGGAAAAAGATTCAATGTTAACAAAATGAGGGTGTTCGAGCTCTTATCTGGCTGTGAGTGAAAATGAAGAAGAGTTTCGCTGCTTGTCTACAAAATAGAATCAACGAAGGAAAGAGTTAGAAGGCCCAAAGGCCCAACCCAAAAGCTAGCTTAAGGATTTAAGGGTCATCTTTTAATTTATACTTAATCTTAGGGATTTTATTTTTCAATATGGGACTCTTGTCTTCCACACAGAAAGCACTAACAATGTCTAGTAAAGAAAGAGCCCACCATAAATTCTGCCGGCAAAGTGGGTAGTGGGTAGCACGTGTCCCTAAGGCAGCATGTCCAAAGCTTCTTTATTTTATCTTTTATCATTAGCTAAGAATTTAATTTTGTATAAATTCGGATTGATGGCTCATTCTTAGTGAGAGAGAGCTTTATATTTTTGTCTTTCCGTATGTGATCTTTTGTGTAGTTTGTAATTGAGCCATTGGGCCTGCGATGAAGATTTCTCAAACTAATTTTTATTTATTTATTTTTGATTTAACGTAAATTAACTTCTTCTAATTTCCCCTTATATTTTATTTCTTAACACAAAACATTTAAAGATTTTATATCACAATCCCTGTACTAATACTCTCAAGAGCAAAATAACATTGTTCTAAATGAACTTGGTACTTCTCCGAGTGTTTTATTTATATCTTTTTTGAGGACTTAATGTATTTAAGACAAAAATCTCATTCAAAAGTGTAATTTCTTATAGCAAAACTTAAAGAAAAGAAATATCCTTCCAACTTTAAAACTAACTTTTGAACTACATTTTGAACCTTCTAACTTGATATTAGAACATAAATTGAATATGTTTTATACTATATAACTTTGAATCCAATGTCATTTAATGTGTAAGGATATATATATAGAATGAAAATTTCATATTAAAAACATAATTTTTTATAATAAAAATTAAATAAAAAAGTATCCATTCATCTTTAAAAGTAATTTTTGAGTTAAATTTTCTAATTATAACAACTATCTTCACTCATTCTTATAAGTCTAACAAGTATCTTTACTCACCCTTCCATCAGTATCTATCCAGAAACCGTGTTTGTCAATAACGCCCTCTAATAACTACATTTGTCCATGCATCCCTCACCGTTCACGGCATGTGACACTTTCAAAGGGATAGCAGTACTGCTGAAGCATTCGACTTTAAGGATTGCTATGCCTGCAAAATTGAACTTTCCCAATCTAATTAGTAGTCAACTAAGTCCCTTTTCCAACATATCTGTGATAAAGTTCTCAAAAATGCAAGAGATGCGTGCCTGCGTTTTCAATAAACCACTCCCAAAGTTACAGGTTTGACCAATTTTGATCTCAGTTCTTAGGAATTGGACCGTTTAAAGCCCCTTCCAAAAAGTGCTTGTGAAAAAGAATAAAGGGAACCCAATTTCTATTAGAATGTTTTGCCACATTATCGTCCTCGCAGGAGAAGCAACCAGATTCCTGGACTTCCATGTAGGAGAGAATTGAACACAAGACCAGATGGAGCAACAGGCAGACAGAAACCTAAGTTCCTCAGCGTTGTATGGACAATATAGCCTTTCTCTAGAAGCCTTTTCACAAGCTATTGTAGACAAATAGTAAAAGATTTTGATCCATAAACAAAAAATGGTTGAATGAAAGAAGATAAGTGTTCAGGCCATAGTATCTCGGCAAAGCGATTATCAGAGTCTATTGATAAATACTCTTGTGGGAAGAAAGCGTGAATTGGCTTATCAAGGATCTGTTGTAGAAACTCCAATTAGTAGACAGAACTTACGTAAATTACAAGGACGTTTAAGGAAAGCCATGGGATGGCAGGACTTGTAGCAACACAAAAAATTCTCAAGGAAACACATGGAAAGGCCAACTTGAGGTGATGGAAGAAATTTTGAGAGAAGTCACGAGGAGGTAGCTTCAATTGTTGATCGGCTGGCAGTGGCAAATCAGAAAGGAATACTTCCCTGTCCCGGCTACGGGAGCTGGAGGATGAGGCGGTATAGCTTCGTTTTCAAGATGAGGCATGTGATTACGCAAGCCGCCTAAGTTCATGTTGGGAGTGACGCAGATTTTATGGACGAACAGTTGCAGTTGTTGGGAGTGATGCATGTGCTTATGGGGTCAGATAAGGCATGTGACTAGGCAAATGTTAAAATACTAAAATATTAAAATGGTATTTAAATCTCATTAGATATGGTCTTACAAAGAAAAGACACAGCAGTAGGAGTATCAAGTTTCGTATTATCCAAGTTTATTAAATCTTTCAACGACTTTTCTCTTATATTGAGAACTGTAGAAAAGATTCGTACCCTTCCATCTACCAGGCCTGATCAATAAAGCGAGAAAAGATTGAACATGATACCATGTTCCCTTCTTAATAAACAAATACTTATCTCAAAGAATCTATTTATATACACATACAAATATCTTTGTTTTCAAACTTCATTCATTTTTCAACCGTGCTCCTTGTATTGTATTTTTGTCCTGGAATTACAACTTAAACATTCTTATCTAAGTTCAGGAATTATAATCCAATCGAAAGAGAAATAAAAAGACTCCTATTAATACCTTGCGTTTGTGACTGGAAAGCAATGCAACTCTCTCCACTGGTAGACGTTAAAAACTGAGATAAAAAGGCTCGAATTGACCATCATTATGAAAATCAGCAACAATTAAAATAGGATATATTAGGAAGATAAAAAAGATGTGGCGGCTTTTGAAGCTCACCATTTTCAAGCTTGTAGGAGTGATTCCAAATGGGAAATCCATTGCAGTAGTTGAGGTGCTTTTAAAGCTTTTGCAGAGCTTCCACACAGGAGGTTGCGAATCTATAGAATTACAAAAGGCAAATAACAAAAAAAAGAAAAGGGGTCGTGACAGAAACAAATTGCCAAGAGAAACAAAGTTTCTAGTATTTATCCAACATGTAGTCTTGGCATGAGAACTGCCAACCAGGTAGCACAATTTGATAGAGTCAAACATACCTTCTACAACCTCCCCTACAATGATGCAGTCCCATCCGTACAAATGCAAGCAACTGCATCACTATATTCTGGAAGAGCCCAAACAATCTTCAGAATGTTCATCTTGTGTACCTAGAAGGTCAGCAAGACGTTATCAAGAGTTTTCAGACAATGCCAACACTTCTGCAACACAATTGTCAAGTAATTTACTTCTTTCCTAGCATTAGCCTAAACTAGCCATATATGGCATAACCAAGACGCATGCACATCCTCCAAATAACATTCCATGTTAGAAAAACATTTAGCAAACCAAGCATAATTTGAACCCATCCCTGATTAGATATAATAACCTAAATGACGTTATCATCCTAATTCTAATTGCGTTTTCTTATGCTAAGCATCATTTAATCAATTGCAATTCCCTAGCTCATCCAAAAACTTCCCTAAAATCCAATGTATTTAGTTTGCACCAGTCCAAAAGTACAACAACAATTGTTTCAACGCTGGATTGAAACTAGCTGTCATTACTCTCTAGCTCAGTCTCTCCATCAGAGTCCGGATTGACATGGAAAACCAACGTGTCAAGAATATGCTTCAGCTACCGTCTAGTCTTCACTTCTGGATTCGGAATTAACTTCAACCATAGCCTTGACAAAAGTCTTCTCATAATCGACAATTAACCGGCCAGGAAAGGAATTATAAAGGCAAAGCAAAGCTAAGCTACAATTATGTGGAAATCAAATTAAAAGTAAGGATCAAGTGAGAGAATTTGGAAGAGCATCATAACTAGATTTGGAGGTGCAGTTGAAGAAGGACGAAGAGTCAGGTTCCAATGAGTCGAAAATGGCTAGGGTTTTGTCTTTAAATGTGGTGGCTACTGAAGAATTTCTTGATTAGTAGAACATATGCAAATCATTACGAAACTTTCACTAATGGGTTATCAAACTTGCACTAATGTACTAAGGCAAAGTTAACACACTAACTTTTAGGGAGTCGAGGAAGCTTTTGGATGAGCTATGGAATCGACATTGGTTCCAATTATGTTTAGCATAAGAATTAGCTTTGGAATTTGTCAAGTTCAATATTTGAGCTTAGATGATGATATTTTATAATTGAACAATCTTGTAAATTTTTTTACGGGTGATATATAATTTGACCTTTCACAAAAAAAAATGCAATTGGAATTAGGATGATAATGTCATTCATATCACTACATCTACTTAGGGATTGGTTAAAACTATGCTTAGTTTGCTGAATATTTTTTTAGCATGGAATGTTATTTGGAAGTTAATTCATTATGGCATCCCTATGGAATGTAATAAACAAAGAAGAGGAGTCCAATTGACGTCTAGGTGTAATTGCTATGAAAGAGGTGAAAGAAAGACAGTGGATCATGTATTTATGCATAGTGGATTGACATAATGGCTTTGGCATACATTTGGCAACACACTTCAAGTACATGTTTATTTTAATTTTATATCTAACCTTGTTTCTTCATGGTATATAAAGGCATTATGACACAATTAGAGGAGAGCACTAATAGCTATTTTGGAAGGAGTTATTGTAAGAGGAATTTGGTTGGCTAGGAATTCCACAAAACACAATGGAAAGTGTATGTCTATATTGAAAATTAACAAAGATGTTATGTGTTGGAAGCTTCAAATGTCAATGCTAATTCAAGTCAAAGTATAAGTAAGTCTTCTTGATCAAATTTCACTAGCTCTGTTAAAGGTTCCTGTGATTCACATTCCATTGAGGCAAGGAGTTTGGTTTCATTGGCAACCTCCTCCTGTTAGGCAATATAAGCTTAAAACAGATGGATCAAGCATCATGGGGAATAATTCTGGTGGGGGAAACCTTAGAGATCATAACAGAGATTTCATAATGGCTTTTTCCACCAAACTGAATCTTGGCACCAACGCAGAGGTGAAAACTTATACCTTGTTAAAGGGACTTAAAATATGCCAGGCAATGAGTCAAGTACCTCAGGTTATTGAATCAAATTCGTTTTATTTAGTCAAATGTTTGCTTAAAAAATGGAAAACTCCTTGGAAATTAGAATATGTCACACACCAATGCTTATCTATGATTCCTTCACATGCACTTGTGCGTCATTTGCATCATGAGGTAGTGGATTCTTTGACTAACTATGGTCACTTCATTCAGAATGTAACAATTTTCGATCATCTTGGCACATTGCCTCATCTATGTTTAGATATTTATGTTAAGGATCATCTAGAATTAGGTAATTATAGGTCACTATAGGGTTAATCAAATGTGCTGCCCAATGTATTTTATGTTTTCATTTTAATTATATGTGGTCACTTAAAATGTAAGTGATCAATTTTTCTTTAAAGGTTAAGATTATACCTTAGCTTTGTACTTATCCGAAGTATGGTTATTATGCCTAACCTTGTTGGTATTAATAAAACTTGTTAAGGTACCGCCCTTGTTTTTTTTTTTTTTAGAAAAAAAATTATTTCGAGGATATGCATACGACTTTGTTTTATCAGAGCTAAAAGAATTAAACTTACGAAATAACTAAATTTCCTAAGTAAATTCTTAAATCAAAGTAGAATCCTTTAACAACCCAATATGAGAGTAATTGGTTTGAATTTGATAAAAAGATATGTATAAGAATAGATCTTATATATAAAAGTCAATAAGATCTCTAACCTAGGAAGGAAAATAATAACATAAATGATATCCTTAATCTAGGGAAGAAAATAATGACATAAAAAGATATGAAAGTCGATTATTACAAATTAGGAAGACATTTGAATATAAGGATGATTTTCAACTTTGAATTTATTGACTTGATTTGAATTTGAAAGAGGCGGCATCTTATGGATTTGGTGGTTGGTGGTTGGTGGCCGGCGGTCTCTTTAGCATATTTGTTTGATTGAGAATCCGAAAATCTTGTGTGGTTGATGTGGCAAGATTGTTCCTTTAACAATCATTTATGGCTAGTTTAGGCTAATGCTAGGAAAGAAAAAAGTTACTTGACAACTATGTTGCAGAAATTTCGGCATTGTCTGAAGACTCTTTATATTGTCTTGCTGACCCTTTTAGGTACACGAGGTGAGCGTTCTGAAGATTGTTTCGGCTCCTCCAAAACATGGCAATGCCGTCGGTTGTATTTGTATGGATGGAATTGCATCATTGTTGGCAGAGGTTTTAGAAGGTATGTTTGACTATAGTATATTGTTTTGCCTACTTGGCAGTTCTTATACCAAGACTACATGTTGGATAATTACTAGATATTTTTGTTCTCTTGGCAATTTGTTTTTGCGACGACCCTTTTTCTTCCGTTTTTTATTTAATTCCATGAATATATGGAGCCATTATTTCAATGAAAGTAAATTCAAAGTGACATATAGATAGGGGGGCCTATTATACCTACTAAGTTGAGCTTATCTACTATCTTTTGCCTTTTGTAATTATGTTGATTCACAACCTCTTGTGTGGAAGCTATGCAAAATTTTTAAAAGCACCTGAGCTAAAGTGCAGGATATTCAGTTTGGAATCACTTCTACAAGCTTGAAAATGGTAAGCTTCAAAAGCCACCAAATCTTTCTTATCTTCCTAATATATCCTATTGTAATTACTCAAGATTCTCATAAAGATGGTCAATCTAAGCATTTTTTTTTAGTTGAAATGTAAGTTTTCATTAATAAAAAATAGGATACAAAAGTATAGAGACATACTCTAAAATTAAAAAATTATGAAGACTACAAAAAGATAGAAGTTGGAAGTCTTTAAATTTTACTTAAAATGATATTTTTCTATGAAAATTTTATATTTTAAAATAAAGAAGCTTTCACTCGTATAGTTTTCTTTACTTTAGCCTATAGGATAGGGATGTCAACTATTTTATTCCAAAATTATTTTGTATTTCATTCTACTCATATACAATAAACACAAGCTAAAAAAGATATTTTAAGAAGCTTTGCAGCCAAATTCTTTACTTTAATTGCTCTAATCTGAGTATTTTCATATGAGTTTTTAATATCTATCTAGTCTCTTCTTTCTCTAAGATACTTTATGAATTGTCAGTCCTCTGTTACTATGAAATAAATAAATCAGGGTCAAGATAAAATATGAGCAGGACAGAAACGGGATTCCGAGCTTGGTTTATCCAGCAACTTCCTGATTCTTCATTAAAGATCATAGTCCTACTTTCTATCAACATATCAGCAGTGGTTGGCATAAAAATCCCACTTTTGAGCTTGCTAGATATCATGGCCAGGATAAAATATTGGTGGGCCACGAATGGGATTCCAAGCTTTGATATATCCATGTAACTTCTTAGTTCCTTATAAAAGATTTAAGTCCTATTTTTTGTCAACAAGTTACGATTTTAGTGATTGGCAATTGATCGCTCCTAAACTCTAATTTTGTCTTTATTTAAAGAAAAGAAAGTGGAAAGAAAAAGATCAATGACATGATGGCAAATCAAGCGGATGACTTAAACTCATTTGGTCGAGTCCATTCACAGGAATACTTGTTTTAGACATGGCCCCTCCAACGAATAGTGAAAGGTTTGAAATCTTGAGAAGTAAAATCAATCATGTTCAAGAAATTGACTCAATGATTGTTCATTTTACTCAAATGTAAAATTGAGTAATAAAGATAAAATAAAAACAATGTTGTAACTCCTTTGTATTTTTGGTGTTTTTGTAAGCACGATTTTTATTTATAATAGTCCTCCTTAAACAAGTAAAATTAGACATACACACATCTCGAATGAGTAAAGTAGGATTAATCCACGATTATTGTAGGATCTGCATCCCAAGATTGTGGGCAAGGAAGTTCATGGCCATGGATTTGAAGAGACCTATGCATGAGTTTTTTTGATGAAAATTGTGGGATTCATGGTCATAAGCATGAACAGCCATGGTAATTCAATTTGTATCGATGAAGGAGACAGCCGTAGTAATCCAAGTTTAACAGGACTCTGATGTTAGCTGTATCCTTCTACTATATTTCAAATTATCACTACTCTAATTAGTTGGCAAATTGTTCCAAAGTTTACATGAAAGCTAAGCATGGTCTCAGGAAAAGGACAGACCTGAGAGCTTTGGGTGTTGTGCTGCTTTGGGGTGACCACATGAAAGACATATTGCAGCCTCTTATTGCAGGGATTGTAGATATCAGCTTGAAAGACCACCAATCTGTCTTCTGCGTTAGGTAACGACTTCAGCAGATTTACTTTGGATGTGTCTCCTGCAGTTGAAGTCAAGTAAAAATCTGTGAGGAATTTTGCCGAGTAACCCAAAAATCTGGTCCTAAACTAAAAAACAACGGAGTCTGCAGATTATATAGGTTAAAAAAAAGCCTCGCTGGCTTTCGAACCTAGTTTTCCAAAGCGTCCAAAACAAAAGTGCATAGCATGCCAAGCAAAAGAAACGAAAATGTTTCTTTCTCTACATTATAGAACTTGGAAAAGGTTGCGGAACTGAGGGACGTTTTCATTAATTAAACAAAGAATCCTTCATTAAAGAAATCCCATATCTACCTAATTTTAACTTTCCACGACAATTGCTATCTTCCGAGCAGGAGAATTAGCTATATTCACTGGCTTGTTTTCCAATTCAAAAGCTGAGTTGATGGTTGATAAAACTCACTATAATATGGGTAAAAATTTCATTATATATTTTTAGTAATGTGGGGATTCATTACTTATATTTTAACACACACATTCATCATGATGGTTAAATTATTGGGCCATCATAATACAACATTTTATCAACAACATATGAAGTTACCAATAGGAACTCATAAGGAAGTTGAGAACAAACTTCTTAAAAAATTCATTATCTAACTCAAAAGCTAATTTAGAAATTAATGAAGCTAATTATCATATAAATAAAAATCATAATGTATCCTTTAGTAATGTAAAACTCATTGCTAACATCATACTGCCATCTTAAGCTGCGAAAATGATGCAACAAAGATTATCATCAAATCCATCTGAAACCTCTACAACCAAAAGGAATTTCAGCACTACTGAAGCACTCAACTTCAAGGATCACTATGCTTGTAAAATGAACTTTCCCAATCTGGTTAGTGGTCACTAAGTCTCATTTCTGACATATCTATGATAAAGTTTGTTAAGAACAAAGGTTTAGCTGAAAATCTTAAAACAGCTCTCATTAAGAAGATCAAGTTTCATGTACATGAGTGTGAATAAAAACAACATTCTCAGCTCCGCAGAGCGCATAACGGTCGGCTGATATAGCAGAGGTAAGAGAAAAGAATGCTATCTACACGTGGGCCTCAATGGGTCCCTATTGTTCATAAAGCAACAGTTACTTTCAACAAAGTTATCAAGAATGCAAGAGATGCATGCCTTCGTTTTCAATAAACCACTCCCAAATACCAGTTTTGACCAATTTTAATATCAGTTCTTATTGAAAACAAGAACACCCAATTCCATTAGAGTGTTATCGTACTCCCAGAAGAAGCAATTAGATTTCTAGACTTGATTAAATGCAAGACCATAGAGAGCCACAAGCACTCTTAAAAAACCACGTAAGGGAGAGAGAGAGAGAAAGAGACCTAAGTTCCTCAGCGTAGCATGGACGATACAGCGTCTCTAGAAGCCTTTTGACAAGCCAAGAAGCTATGTATCCCGAACCTCCGGTCACGCGTACTCTACTGTAAGTGTTTTCTTCCATGTCAAGTGTTGGAAAATTAAAATATCCAGTCCCACATTGGGTAAGGCGACAGGAGAGCCTGGCCTTATAAACTTCCGCTAGCAACTCACTATTGCACAATTCTGTGTTTTAGTTGGGCCCTTCAATTTCTAATATGGTATCAGAGCCGGCCCTGTGTCCTGCCTACCTTGGTGTGGTCCCTCTAGACTAGTCCCACCTCTCACCGCGCCCAACGTGAGACTGCGGGGGAGTGTTAGAAGATTAAAATATCCAGTCCCACATTGGGTAAGGTGACAGGAGAGCCTGGCCTTATAAACTTCCGCTAGCAACCCACTATTGCACAGTTCTGTGTTTTAGTTGGGCCCTTCAATTTCTAATATCAAGCCTCTGTTTTTTTCACTAAGCAAGCCAATAACGTTATCAAAGACGAAGCTCAATCTATTCCAATGCTTTCAACAATATCTCTGCGGCTTCTATATGATATTAGGCTGCCATACAACACTTTAACCTTACACGTAATCAAAGAAAGGATAGAAAACCCTGGTCCCTAATTTTAATAAAAGCATGTTACCGAAGAAGAGCCATACAGCAAGCAACACGCTTCTTTATTTGTCCATCTCCACCCACAATGTGTTTTTCCCATTTGGAAGCATTCATAGGAGAATCATGATAAGATCACTTCTCTTTTTAAAAAGGATTAGTTGGCGACTGAGGACCATTAGGACGTAAGTTATTCTCTCTCCATGCACAAGTTTATCTATTCTGCTTGGTCGTACCCTCAAGAACAATGAATTCTGCAGATAATATAGATTAAACAAAAGCCTCACTGTTAAATAAACCCGGAATTCGATCCCCCATGTATGGAAAAAGATTGCTTCATTAATTTATTCGTCTCTGTGTATCAGACAATAGCAGGTTACAATATCAAGAAATACAAAAATGGAACCTCCAAATTGGTCCTGAGCCGCCACAAAACTTGCGATCGTATAAGTAATCAAAGTAATAATGATAATATTTTTAATCATAAAGGATTCTCACTATGAAAAGATACACAACAATAGAGATGGTTCCATCGCTTGATAATCTGTTCTTTCCACTTCCGTTGGTGAGATAGAATAGAGAGAATAGTAAAAAGTTACAAGCTTATATTACGATTCTCCAGGAACTAAGAAATGATTAAACCAGAGCTCCTAATCTCCTACCGCATGCCACACAGTCCTCCAATAACTTGTGCTCATTGTATAAATAATCAAGCCCAACTTCGTCAACTTTGTGAGATCATCTTTGACTGCTTCTAAGGATCTGAAATGATATTAACGTCATGGCCAGAGAGAAAAACTTTGTGAGATCACATTTTCATGGAAAACAAACAGGTTTGGCAGTCAGAATTCAAATAAAAATCTTACTCTTTAAGTATCTCGTATTCTGGAAACTTCTCTCGAAAGCAAATGGCAATTTCTCTGATGGTTAGACTGGTGGCAGCACAAAGGAATCTTCCTCTCATAGATTGTCTTTCCATGCAAAAGATATGTGCTCGACAAACATCTTGCAAAAGCTTTAATGAAGTAAACAAAGGCAAATTGCCTGTGAACGGTGATAAAAACATGCCCACAGAAGTTGGTATATATGGAAGGAGAGCTTCTCCTCCCACTAGGCCACAAGTAAGTATTACGACTTCAAGTTTCCCATTATCACATTCATTATATTTCGGCGCTTCTTTCTCTGCCAAGGTCTTTGATTTAGTGTATCCCTACAAGCAAAAGTAACTAAGCAACTCGTAACAAAGTGAGTTCTATTAAAATTGTAAGATAAGAGTGTAATTGCATATCATAAAGTTGGTTTTAATAAAGAAGAACATTCACTCATATAAAGAAAATATCATACTAAGATATTGATAGTCTAAGATACATAATTTTCAACATGCTCATTTACTTTGAGTGCAGAAAAGGTACAAAAAATGTCTATGTTAGAGAAACCATCACTGGCCACGTCAATGCCACGTGTTTCCTCCACGTCAGCATCCATTGCCACGTCAGCTGTCCAGCCATGTCAGCCTTAACCCATGTATAGGTGGGCGACCTGATTGGATCACTCGACCCACGTCGCAACCCAGTTCCAACCCACGCCGCATTTTGGGTTCGTGCCGCATCTTCTCCACTACCAACGTCGAGTTCTTGCCATATTTGGCTGATTTCTCTTATGTAAAGTTTTGATTTTGTAAATCATGTAAAGCAATTATATATTGTAGATCAATTGAAAATAAAAATCATCAGGAATTTTCACATAATTGAAACACACAGATTCTAGGGTTTTGTCTCTCATCTTCACCTTGCCGGAATTTTCATTATTCCGGCTAACTCATAGGATCTTAGATCTCTTTCATGGTATCATCCACCACCGGCTCATGCCCCATCCCATCTCGATCCCTTCCCATGGCTTCCGCTGTCTCGTCTCCCACCGTCGATTCCTCAAACCCTAATCCTTTTCTCAAAATTTCGACCCTCCCTGCAGCCTTCTCCAACTCCTCTCACCCCGCCGCCCCTTCCCCCTCCTTCCAGGAATGCTTCGACAGCTCCAATTTCATCGTCTGGCGCACCCACCTCCTTCCCTTCCTGGTCTCCAATCACCTCTTTCCGATTCTTGAAGGTACGGAACTCGCCCCCCCCCCCCAAACCCTTCTCTCTTCGACTGGGTTCGAGACTCCCAACCCAGCCTACGCCGACTGGTTGATTCGTGACTAGACGGCACTCAGCTGGCTTCTCGTGACATCCACCAACACGGTGGTGATGCAACTCTCAGACATTCAATCCTCTGTCGCCGCATGGGATTTCCTTAAGAAATCCTACGCTGCCCACTCCTCCGCTCGTGCCTCCTCCCTCCGTCTCCAACTCTACACAATCATGATGGGGTCCCAGATTGTCACCAAGTTTCTCCACAAGGTCAAGTCTCTCTTGGATCAGCTTGCTGCCATCGGCGTCAAAATCGACGACAATGAATATGTCGGCCAGTTATTTCGAGGACTCGGGGAAGATTATGATAATCTTGCCACCTCCATTTCCGTCTAAAATCAACACACCCCCTTCAACCGTGAAAGCATTCATGGACTGATTTTGGCCTAGGAAGGCCGTTTACGTGGTCATGGCATTGCCGTGGTCTTCCCGATGGCTTTTGCCGGCTACCCTAGCACGTTCCAAGGTCAACCCCATCCTGACCCGCTTCTCCCAAACCTTAAGCCCGACCTGAGGTCCTCACCAGCTCACCTGACCCACCTGACCTCTACCCCGTCCACTAGAGATGGCCTTCTACCCACTCCTTCGGCCCAGCCCTGGTCCTCGTGGGCTCCTAATCGAGGCCGGCGCCGCAATGGGCCTTTTCTGTGGCTTGTGTAAATAGGTCAGGCACCACGTCAGTGGGTGCTCGGAACACTTCAACCCACAATTTAACCTGCCCTACTACCCTCTGACCCAAACCCATTCCAACCCGCATGCCCACCTCACCTATCCTGCACCCTACCACATCGGATCCCCTGCTCCTCTACCCCCCACTATAACTATTCTACATCTTACCACACTGAATTTGCCCCTCCTCCGCATCCCCACTATAACTCTCCTGCACCTTACCTCACTGAATCCTCCCCCTCTCCACATGCCCACTATAGCTATCATGCACCCTATCCCATTCAATCTTTCCCCACAGCTCACTTTTTCTCTCTCCCACCCCTCATTTCCCACTATGGTCCTCCCAATCCTCTTCCCTCTGTCCTTGACCTCGCCTCTTGGCTCCTTGACTCTGGTGCCTCTCACCACAGTCACGGACTCCACTGCTAGTCTTTCCCATGTGACCCATGTGACCCCTTACACCGGCTCCCAACAACTCATGGTAGGTGATGGTGTCTCCTTTCCCATCACCCACACAAGTACTCTTCGCATTCCCCTCTTTACTTTATCACATGTCCTTGTCGTTCCATCCATCACCAAAAACCTTTTATCTGTTTCCCAATTTACCTCTGATAACTGTTGTTATTTCCTTTTTTCCTCCACTCACTTTTGAGTTGTTTCTTCTCTTACTGGCCAGGTCCTCCTCCACGGAACAATTGATTGTGGACTCTATCGTGTGGCCTCCTCCGATGTCTCCTCCCCACCTAGGGCCTTCGCTGTCTCCTACCTCAACTCTCTCACTTTGTGTCATCGTTGCCTCAGTCATCCGTCATTAGCTGTCCTTCTTCCATTTTTGAAGTCTACTACAATAAATTAACTACCCCCCTTCCCCACCCTGTACGACATGTGCTCTTAGTAAAAGCCATCGCCACCACCACCCCCCGTCTTTGTCTAGGTCGTCCTTTCCTTTACAACTCGTTCATTTTGATGTATGGGGCCCTACCCCCGTTGAATCTTTTAATGATAATAATACTATATGTGTTTCGTTGATGATTTCTCCCGATTTACTTAGTTATACACTTTCCATACCCACTCTCAATTTCTTCACATCTTCACCTACATTTCATACTTTTGCTGAGAATCAACTTCACCACAGCTTCCAAGCCATTCAATGTGATGGCTCCCTAGAGTTCCTCTCCTCTGCCTTCCAGTTATATTTGCAACAACATGGCATCCACCAATGCCTCTCTTACCCGTACTCTCTGTTCTAGAATGGCACTACTGAGTGCAAGCATCGTCATATTGTTAAGATGGGTCTTGCCCTTCTCACTCAGGCTAATGTCCCCTCTCATTTTTGGGATTTTACCTTCGAGACAACTGTCTTCCTCATTAACCATCTCCCAACTTCATTGCTTGGTAATCGTTCTCCGTGGCACATACTTTTTAACCAACATCCCGACCTCTCCCACCTTAGAGTATTTGGTTGTGCTGTCTTCCCATGCCTTCGGCCCTATGCCCCACATAAGCTCGCTCCCCGCTCTCAAGCTTACATTTTCCTTGGCTACCCACCTGGCTATCGTGGCTACCGTTGCTATAACCCCCACATTCATCGCATCTTCATCACTGCAGATGCTGTCTTTCATGAAGAGGTTTTCCCCTATACCTGCCTTGCCTCCCCTGTCTCCTCCTCCACCACACCAACCTTGGTCCCTGTCCCCTTACCTGTTTCCTCTCCTGATTCGTCCTCCTTCACTACACCTATTGCCATCCCTGACCCTTCTCCCCCTTCCTCCCCACTTCCCCCTCCCCCCCCCATCTCGCGCAGTCACCTACCTTCAAGATGGCGCCATTGCCCGTCACACCCTCACCTACAATCAAACCTATGCTCTTACAGCCTCCGCCCACCCGTACCTAGAACCCTCTTGTTTTTCCTAGGAAGTTCGAGACCCTCACTGGCGAGAGGCCATGGCTACCGAGTATACTGCTCTCATTCGGAATGGCACTTGGGTACTAGTTCCTACTCCTCCGGATGTGCGCCCCATTGGCTGCAAATGGATCTTCAAGGTCAAGCTGCGGTCGGATGGCTCCCTTGAGCACTACAAGGCCCGCCTTGTCGCTAAGGGCTTTCACTAGTAAGAAGGCATTGATTTCACCAAAACATTCAACCCTGTTGCCAAGCTGGTCACGGTTCACACTGTTCTTTCTCTTGCCTACTCTCAAGGGTAGACTATTCACCAGTTGGACGTGTCTAATGCCTTTCTCCATGGGCACCTCATTGAAGTTGTTTATATGGAGCAGCCCTAGGGGTTTTTTGATCCCTCTTGCCCAAGCCATGTTTACCGCCTTTACCACTCTTTCTACGGCCTTAAGCAAGCACCTTGGGCTTGGTATCAATGGTTGTGCTCCTTCCTTGTCACCATTGGCTTCACTATATCTACTACTGACACCTCTCTCTTCACTCGCCACACTCCCTAGTACAACATCATCCTCCTTGTTTATGTTGATGATATTATTCTAATTGGGTCTTCTTAGGCCTCCATTCTTGCTCTCTTACAAGTTCTTCAGTAAGAGTTTGCTCTCAAGGATCTTGGCCCCATTCATTATTTTTTGGGTGTTGAAGTGCAACCCACTGTTGATAGACTTCTTCTCCATCAGGCCAAGTTCACTCATGATATCTTGGCTCAAGCCAAGATGACTGATGCTAAAGTTGTCTCTACTTCATGCACCACCGATGAACCCCTTTCCCTTTGGAGTGGCGAACCTCTTGCTGATCTTGCTATGTATCGCAACATTGTAGGTGCTCTTCAATACCTCACTCTCACTCGCCCGGACATTACCTATGCTGTCAATACTATGTGTCAGTTTCTTCACCACCCTACCACTGATCATTGGCAGGCCGTCAAATGCATTTTGCGCTACTTGGCTGACACTCCTCGCCTAGGTCTTCGCCTCACTCGGAATGCCTCCACGTCCCTCCATGCTTTCTCTGTCGCTAGTTGGGCTAGTGATTGTAATGATCGGCGCTTTGTTGGTGGCTTTTGTATTTTTCTAGGGAACAATCTTATCTCCTGGAGCTCTCAGAAACAACGCACTGTGGCTCACTTTAACACTGAGGCTGAGTACAAGTCCCTTACTGACACCACTGCTGAACTCATGTGGATTGAGTACCTCCTCCGTGATCTCCATGCCTTACCACCTCACCCGCCAACCCTCTGGTGTGACAATCTGTCTGCTCTCTACCTGACTGTCAATCCTGTGTTTCATGCTCGCACCAAGCACATTGAGATTGACTTTCATTTTGTCTGAGAACGCCTAGCTTGAGGTCAGCTCTTCTTGTAATTCATATCTTCCATGGATCAGCCGACAGACATTTTCACCAAAGGTCTCTCCTCCGCTCGGTTTCGTCTTCTTTGTTCCAAGTTGACAGTGCATTCTACCCCTTCAGCTTGGGGGGGGCTGTTAGAGAAACCATCACCAGCCACGTCAACGCCACATGTCTCCTCCACATTAGCATCCACTGCCACGTCAGCCGTTCAACCACGTCAGCCTTAACCCATGTACAGATGGGCGACCCGATTGGATCACTCGACCCGCATCACAACCCAATTCTGACCCACGCCGCGTTCTAGGTTCGTGTCATTTCTTCTCCACTGCTGGCATCGAGTTCTTGCCATATTTGGCTGATTTCTCTTATGTATAGTTTTGATTTTGTAAATCATGTAAAGCAATTATATATTGTAGATCAATTGAAAATAAAAATCATCGGGAATTTTCACACAATTGAAACACATAGATTCTAGGGTTTTGTCTCTCATCTTCACCTTGTCGGAATTTTCATTATTCCAGCCAATTCATAGGATCTTAGATCTCTTTCAGTCTAGTTCACAAGTAATGAGGTAATGTTGGAAATTGAGTCCAAATATCATGTCAACAAACTTATTCTCTTCCTTAAAATCGATGGTTAAGAAAAGAGAACACTTTCACGTATTAGAAAGATAAAAACTAAGATATAATACACATCTTAATTCAACAATATTTTATTATGAGTGTTCTTCTTTCTTAATAATTATATTTAAGAAGATAATAAATTTTTAACTTGAAATAAAAGTTCAAATTTGAATGTGACATTCAATTACTCATAACAACAGGGGTAGAGTTATCTATGATGATTTTTCACATTGAAACAGTAAGTAGATAACGTTAACAGTAAAGTTGCTTAATGACCAACTTTAAGATAAAAGAACCTTTTCCATCAAGGAGAGTAGGAGGTTTATCAAAATATCATCAGGAATTACCTGTGTGCGATCAGTGCCATTAATGAAGGAGACACCCAGAGGTGTCATACAGGATTCATCAAAGCTAGACTTCAAACCTGCTCTGTCTTCTGTCAACGGTGACGATGACACCATAGAAGCAGTGTAGATGAGTCGGGATGCAAAGATTAGCAATGGTCCTAACTGCTGCAATAGCAACTTTAGATGTATCCTTGCATTGTATTTCAGATATTCACAACTTTATTTAGTTGGCAAAATTCTTCAAAGTTCACACGTAAGCTGAGTAAGGAATTAGGAAACTGATAACTCTATTTTTATAGAGTTATTTTACCTATTTTAAGCAATAAATAACTTTAATAATTGTGAGAAAACATTTGAACTCCTCTTTATTTACCTAAATTTATCTTGTTTATATAGCACAAGGAGGCAAGGAGAAAAAGGATGAACATGGAGAGTCTGATGCTTATTGTGTGGCAAAATCGTAATATCAAGATCAAGAGAGTCAAGATGGGCTTGGGCTTTGAATGATTGTTATTAGATTTTATTGTTATTGGGTTTTCTAAATAATTAGAAAACCTAATCATATTAGGAGTTCAAAGCCTAATTAAATTAAAATTCAAAACCCAATTGTTTTAGATCTCTAAAACCCAATTTTACTAAGATAAGAGTAGGTCTAAACCTAAACCCTATTTAAGAGAAGAGAGGAGGTAAAAGAAGGAGGAGGAGGAAATTGAGCACAACTCAATAAAGAGGCCAAGAATTCAAGATTTTCTTGAAGAGAAGACAAAAAGGGTGATAGACTTCTTGTTCTTGGATTCAAGATGCCTTCTTTATTTCTTATTACCATTCTTCCTCATTATTTCTTTATGTTTTAGTTTATCTTTGTTAGAGCTACGATGTAACCTAATTATGATGGTATGAATTTTATGATTATTACGTTTTGCAAGATATTTTATTTATGTGAAGTTATATATTACGGAGTTTAATGCTTTTAGGTGATTAGCTACCACTTAGATGACTTGATTTGCATGTTAGAGACCGACAGGAAATAGCATGCAGTTGCTTCTTGTAATATGCAACCATAGATTAAATATGGATAGACATATACCATATTGTTTGTGTAGCTTTTGGTATAAACTGAGAATATACATAGATCCTAATGCATTTGGTTTGTTTCAATTCACATATAGAGATATAGTGAATTAATGAACTAAGTAGGTTTGCTATACCTAGACATAGGATAGTAAATAAATTAGGAAGTTCGGCCATCACATAGATATTGTTTCTATTGCAAGCATAAGTAATCAATATTAATACCTAGTAATTATGGTGAAATCATATGCTCTAACATATTTCTTGTATTTAGTTTTCTTAGACTTAGTTAGTTAATCTATCATCTATCAATTTGGTTTGCTAGATAAATTCTATGAATTATTCACCATTGGTAATTAGTTGGTCTAGTAATCACCAATCTTTGTGGGACAATATCTTTCTTATCATTATATTACTTGTTCGACATGTTCACTTGCATATAAATTTCACCGAACAGAAACGGACAGACCTAGAAGCTTTGGCTGTTATGCTGCAATGGGGTGGCCACATGAAACACAAATTCGCAGCCTCTAATTGCAGGCTCGAACTCAATGGGATTGTAAATATCAGCTTGAAAGAGCACCAATCTGTCTTCTGCGTTAGGCAGGGACTTCAGGAGATCTACCTTGGATGTGACTCCTGCAGTTGAAGTTCACATGTAAGGACTTTAGGAGATGCCTAGACTTGCATCTAGAAGAGAAGTCGAATACAAAAACATATGGAGATACAAGCATACTCCTAAATGCAACAGGCGGGGGGGAGGGAGAGAGAGAGAGAGACCTAAGTTCCTCAGCGTGGCATTGACGATATAGCCTTTCTCCAGAAGCCTTTTTACAAGCCAGGAAAGCTATATATCCCGAACCTCCAGTTACGCAGACTCTAGTGCAACTGTTCTCTTCCATATTAAGCCTCTGTTTTTTCCACGACGCAGGCCACCAATGTTATCAAAGCTCAAGCTCAATCTATCCCAATGCTTCCAGCAATATCACCGCAGCTTTTATATAACTTTTGGCCGGCATACAACCTGTTAAATTTACACGTTGACCAAGGAAGGAAAGAAGACCCTGGTGCCTAATTAACACGTTATCCAATGAAGGAAAGAAGACCCTGGTGCCTAATTTAATAAAAGCAAGTTGCCCAATGAAGAACCATACAGCAAGTAACACGCTTCTTAATTTGTCCTAGCTCCCACCAAAATATGTTTTTCTGTTGAAGTGAATGGAAGACAGCCCTGAGAGAAGAGAAATCAGAGGCAACATGCAGCCGTCTACCTCCATATCAGCCGATTCCGCGAGTCCGTCCTCTTCTCAGGACGCGCCAAAGCCACAACTGCATTTACTAAATTCAAACCACGTGGCCAGTACAGCGCAGCACGTCGTCGTCTTTTTTCTATCAGATCTCACGGCCTGACGACAGCTTGGATTGTTCTTTTCATCCAGTGACTTGGAACGAAAACATCTTCTGATATTTAATGCTTAACTTTTATAAATACACCAGCTCGGTAGCCTGCGATTGTGATTTTCAAGTTACTTTAGAGGTATCTGTTTTTAGTTTAATATAAATCTTATTTGCTAAGATTTTTTTGTTTATGTTAATGTACTTGATTCTTTCGGCCGTGCATGATTTCTCTTTCTCTGTAAGAGCACTTATCTTTTTAAAAAGGATTGGGTTGCTACCGAGGACCATGAGGACATGATTTATTTTCTCTACTTTTGACTAGTTCATCCTTTCTGTTTGGACCTAACCTTAAGAACAATATAGTCTATAGATGATATAGATCAAACAAAAGCCTTACTGTTCAAGAAACCTGGAATTCAAAACCCCAAGCGTCGAAATAGATGCCTCCATTAATATATTCATGTCTGTATTAAACAATTACACACTACATAGAGATGTGTATTTTATAATGGTAATTTAAAGATGGACCCTTAATTTTAGAAGATATGAGGTTTTTTCATAATATTTTAAATTTTGAGATGAATATTCACATTTATAAAGCTAAAGGTCCATTCTCACACTATTAACGTAGAATACACGTCTCTAGCATATAATACCAAGTAAAACAAAAATGGAACTTTCAAATAGACCTTGAGGGCACCATGCATCGGTTTCCGCTTATGTGCTTTGTCTGTGAAAGTGAAGTTCCAGCACATCTATGCATTAGATGTGTTTCTAAGTTTTGAACAGAATCTAGACTTAAAAAGCATTCTAAAGAAGAAAGTTCATCTCCTTCCTATCAAAAGAAACGAAAACGCTTCTTTTTCTGCATTATAAGACTTGGGAAAGGTTGAAGAAATGAGAGACTTCTTTATCAGTTTAGCAAAGATTCTTCCATTAAAGAAATCCTGTTGAAGGGGGTAGCTTAGCGTGGATTTTGAGGCACACTAGATGCTTGCATGAGGGTCTTAGTGAGTGAACGACTGTAGCGCAGGGGATGGCCTGAGTTTTCTCGTCTCTCTCTCCTCAGGTAGCGAAGCAGTCCCTTGCGTTCGGCGCTGCATTGGAGAGACAGTGTAAGCCACTTGTTTGTAAACCTAAACCGCAAAGCAAAGCAACGGTAATAAAGTAGGGAGGTCTATCCATTGGCAATAAGTGGTAAACTTTTGTCATTAATAAAATTCATGTTTATTACTTATAATATTGGATATAACATCTTCAACACATGCTCTATAGTCAATAGCGTAAACGATAATTGAGGTACGGAAAGTTACATCAAGAAATAAATTATAACTTTGATATTA
Source organism: Casuarina equisetifolia (assembly GCA_028551475.1). Taxonomy (NCBI): domain Eukaryota; kingdom Viridiplantae; phylum Streptophyta; class Magnoliopsida; order Fagales; family Casuarinaceae; genus Casuarina; species Casuarina equisetifolia. The sequence continues at coordinate 1,885,762 of CM052356.1, forward strand.
TGATAAAATACGAAGACTCACCTTGAAACTCATAGAAAAATAGGTAATAAATATCCATTATCAATAATACCAAGTCTATATGTCATCATTTTTAAATAAAATATAGTATTATCAACAAACAATATGCTTTCCTTGATGTTCGAGACAGTAGACCACTTTCGCTCTAGCTTTTGAGTTTTCTTTTAAAAGGGTTGGACCTATTCAACCCATCCTTAATTTATATTTTTGGTATATATCTATATTTCATATAATACAAAATCCTTCAATGTTATGCAAAGATTGAATCTTTTCATTTAAAATCCAAAATTTATATAATATTGAAGTTACGTCTCCAAATTGTAACATGAAATAATGTTTAGGACATTATTAAAGGACTCCTATTTGTAATGGGATAAACTAGAGAATGCATATCATAAATTAAACAAAAATGTTTGAAACCCTACAAAGACTTGAACATCATGTAAATTTTCGAGTTTAAGGAAAGAGATTCAATGTTTGCAAAATGTTTGAAGAACGAGGGTCTTTGATCTCCTATCCGGCTGTGAGAGAAGATGAAGAGGAGTTTCGTTGCCTGTCTGAGAAACGGAGCCGAAAGAGCTCATCATGATCATGACGAGGGAAAAAACTGATGATGTCTGGTAAAGAAAGAGCCCACCTTAAATCCTGCCGCCAAAGTGGGCAGCGGGTAGCACGTGTCCTACGGCAGCATGTCCAAAGCTTCTTTATTTTATCTTTTATGATTAGCTAAGAATTAAATTTTGAATAAAATTGATATCGATGGCTCATTCTTAGTGAGAGAGAGCTTTGTAGTCTTCGGCTCTTCGTATGTGCTCTTTTGTGTAGTTTCTAATTGGGCCGTTCGGCCTGCGATGACGATTTCTCAAACTAATTTTCATTTATTTATCTTTAATTTAACGTAAAACTAACTTCTAGTTTCTGCTTATATTTGATTTCTTAACAGACAACGTTTAAGTTTTTATATCACAATCTCTGTACTAATACTCTTAAGAGCAAAATAACATTGTTCTAATTGAACTTAATACTTCTCCAAGTGTCTTATTTATATCTTTTTTGAGGACCTAATAGTATTTAAGACATAAATCCCATTTGAAAGTATAACTTCTTATAGTAAAACTTAAATAAAGAAAATGTCTCTTTAACTTTAGAACTAGTTTTTGTTTTGAACTCTTTAATTTTGATATCAAAATATAAGTTGAATATGTTTCATCTTACATAATTTTGAATCTAATGTCATTTAATGTGTAAGGACATATGTATAGGATGAAAATCTTACAATATAATTTCTTATAATAAAAATTAAATAAAAGAATATCCTTTTATCTTTAAAAGTAACTTCTATAAACTTTCTAACTATAACAACTATCTTCACTCATCCTTATAAGTCTAACAAGTATCTTTACTCACCCTTCAATAAGTATCTATACAGAAACCGTGTTTCTCAATAACGCCCTCTAATAACTATATTTGTCCATGCATCCCTTCACCATCCCTCACGGGATGTGACACTCTAAACCAAAAGTGATAGCAAATACTACTAAAGCATTGAACTTTAAGGATTGTTGTGCCTACAAAATTGAACTTTTCCAATCTAATTAGTGGCCAACTAAGTCCCTTTTCCAACATATCTATGATAAAGTTCTCAAGAATGCAAGAGATGCGTGCCTGCGTTTTCAATAAACCACCCCCAAGTTCCAAGTTGGACCAATTTTGATCCCAGCTCTTACGAATTGGACCATTTAAAGCCCTTTCCAAACAGTTCAAAATTTAAATTGTTAGAAAGAGAATTTGTAATCAGCCCTAAAAGATTTTTTTTATCCCTTATAATCAATTAGATAATTGATTAGAGAGTAATTTCAATAGGTTACTAGGGTGAGATGGATTTGGTGTTGAGGTGACATGATCTAAATTACCTTCCAAAATTAATTGTCTTTGTGTAAGTGTGTTTACTAGCTTTGTTTATAGGAAAAACACATTAACCCACATCTTTAAGAAGAAAAGAGAAAAAGACATTAGAGACCTAATTTACCCTCATCCCCCACTTAGGTTGCTTTGGGAGCCAATAGGGTTGGTAAAAGTATGAAGGCAAAGGCACATACCTTGCTTATTAGGTTACAAATATGTCATGCTTGTGGTACTACTCCAATGGAAATTGAAGTAGATTCACTAAGTGTTAATGAAAAGCGTAATTGGTGAGTACAAGCCCCCATAGGAAGTTGAATACATTATCTCCTAACATAAATCACTTATCATTTTATAGGTTAGAGTTCAACATGCTTATAGAGAAGGCAATTTCCTTGTTCACAAACTAGCTAATCATGGTCATTTTGTTAATGGGTAACAAATATATGGTACAGTAGGAACTCTTCCTCGAGGATTCCTTCACTTATGTTGTGTAAGCCAACTTGCTTGGAGTAATATTGTCTACCATAAAAATATGGTTATTTTTCTATAGTGTATGGTTTTATGCTTTTGTTTGTAATGCTCTTATTTTATAGATTTTGTAATGGGCAGCCATTTGTGCTATTTAACTTGTCTTTCTTTGATTGTTTACATTTTAGTTGGATCCTTTACTAAGGATGAAATAGCATAGGGTTGGGTTTTATGTCCTACCCTTTGTGTTTTGCATTTAAGATATGGTTATTATGCCAAACCTTGTAGTATTCAATAAAATAGCCAAGATATCAAAGGCAAATCAAAGCTACATTTATGTAGAAACCAAATTAAAAGTAAGAATTAAATGAGAGAAATTTGAAAAGTAACATAACTATGAACCCTAGATTTAAAGGTGTAATTGAGGGAGGACAAAGACTATAGGTCCTACAAGTGGAAGATGGCTAGGGTTTAGTTATTAGAACTAATGGCCAATGAAGAATTTCTAAATTAGTATAGAACATGTTGCAAATCATTGTCAAACTTGCATTAATGGGAGAAGAACATTCTACAAGATATAACAAAAATGCAAATAATTGACAAAGCAAAAGCTATTATGCTTGTAACAAAGTAACGCAGAGAATCAATGAAATGAATTCTATAAAGATACAAACAAATCAAAATTGGTTAGCATAAGTCATCCTTTCAGTTTTGATTGGTTTGGCTAGCCATGAAGATGCCTTTCCACCATGAAAATTTGATTCCACATCAAGCTATCGATTACCTCTAATTATGGAGAAAGCCACTTATAGTTCATATGATCATCAACACCCCTTCTCGAGCTTAGGGTTAACAAAAATCCAAATGACCAAGCTTGCTAAGGAAATGGTACCGCTTACTTGTTCCTAGTTCTTTGTCAAAATGTCTATAGGTTGATCATTACTCTCAATATGCATAGTGCTAAGTAGACCATAACAGATTTTTCATGAATTAGTTGACAAGAAACATCAATGTGTTAAGTGCTTTGATAATGACTAGATTTTCTACTAATTTTTATACCTCATTATCAAAATAAAGAAGAACAAGTTATGGTACATCAATTTTCATATCTTTTAATAACTTAACTTGCCAGACAATTTCATAAGTTGTTGTTACCATCACTTGATATTTTGCTTCAATTGATGAAATAGTGACAACTTGCTACATTTTGCTCTTTTAGGAAATTACTATATGACCAAGGGTGAAACAAAAACCAATAGTAGAATGATGACTCATAGAACATTTGGTATAACAAGCATCACAATAAGCTTATAAAAGAAAGCCACCACACAAAGTAAAAAATAAACCTAGTTTTGTTATTCCTTCCATATACTTGACTATTCGAATATTTGCTTCCTAGTGTGAACTTTCCAAAAATGCATAAACTAACTTAACAAGTGCATTGGAAATGAAATTTTAGGTCATGTCATATCAAGGTAGTTCTACTTCGTAATCAACTATTGATAATTAAGAATATCCTCAATGGTGGATCTTCAAAGTTTGGATAGACTTATTTGTCATACTTAAGGCTAATAATCACATTTTAGACACTAATTCCAAGATATACTTCCTTTATTCAAGATGCATTCCTTGTGTATTCAAAGCATCTCAACCTTAAGAAAATATTTAAGTGCTCCTAAATTCTTTATATAAAAAGTGAAACATAAATAAGATGTTGATCTCTTGTGCATCATCTCCAATAATTAAAATATCATCCACAAAAATGAGCATTATAACCATATGATCATTCTAAGCCTTAGTAAAAAGAGAAAGATAAGCTTAATAATCTTATAAAATATGAAGAAAAAAATGGAGACAATTTCTTCAATCTTTTAGAAACCCTAAGAATGCATCATATGAACACAATGTATGAAATGCTGAAATTGATAATGTATTCAATGATTTCAGATTGTACAATTAACCACTATCTCCTAAACTGTTAGCTACATAACAGATCAATTTCTTTCTAGCTCAGTGGTGTTCTCTGAGCCAAATCCTGACTGGCCGTCCCACCAGTCATGGGTTCGAACCCCGTCCCCCCTCCCCCGGGTGCATGCGTAAAAAAAATAAAAAATAAAAAAACCACGATCTTTAGGCCAGAGGTTTGTATATACATTGCTATAAATTAATACACAGAATTTGTGTAAGAATGGAATGATTTATTGGTTAATGGCGATGCCAGAAATTGACGAAAACTTCATTGAGGAAAACTTCAATTCTTGCCAACCAAGTTTGAAATCGGATTCAATAGTTTCCCTCTTGCTTCGGTGTTTACGGTGGCAAACTTTTCAATGTCTTGTTGTTGCCTTATTTGGTCAGATTTGTAATCTTGGTTGGTGCGGTTATTGAGCCTTGCGAGATGCAGGTCGGAGACGACGATGGTTGTGTGGCACGACGAGTGTGGTGAGTGCAAGGGCTGACATGACTGGGTTTTGCACATGGATGTAAGTTGAGTTGATGTGATTGCTAAGGTGGAGATCCGGCGTGTATTGTCTTCATGGAGTGCTGATGTAGTTTTGACCAGAATTTTATTTTCTAATAGAGTAATCGTATATAGCTGCTTATAACCAATAGATATCAAGGCTTCAGCAAACTTTTCATTCATTGTTGTGATGTTTGTTTTAATCTATAGAGGGATTTCTTTAATCTGCATACTTTAATCTCCCTTTAAATGAATTCCCAAGCAGTGCCCCAACATAAACTTTCTTCTTTTAAATCTCCTTATAAGAAGGTTTATGGATACCCATTTGATGAATAATCCTTCCATGTTAAGAAGCAATAGATATGGTACTTTTGATAGTTTGACTTCATTGGAAGAGAAAATGTTTCATGGCAATTTATTTCTTTCTTTGAACTATAATCCTTAGCCATTAATTGAGTCTTATAACACTCAATACTTTCATCAAAATGATACTTAACCTTATATCTATTTACATCCTATGGATTTTCTCCCAAGTGCAAATCTACTAGTTTTCATGTAATGTATAACTCTAAAGCTTTCATCTTCTGATCCGTGAAACCTCTCCATTTAGAATCTCTAATTACCTTATCATAAAAGGTTCGTTCAATGTCTGGGGAGATGACAACTAGAAATTGTTGGTGTGGAACAAGTGTTTGACTATAAGAGATATGGTCATTCAAGTCTATGATGATTGGAATCGGGGAATGTACCTTTCAGTGAACGAACCCGATGGGCTCTCTAATTGCATTCATCTTTGGTACCCAATTACGAACCTTTGATCTTTTTCTTCTTCTAAGCTTGAGGAATGATGCAAGGCGAGCATGGTGATGGCGATTGTGAATTGGTCAACATTCTGGAAGCAATGATCATAAATTATCGAGCTACTAGGTGTTCGTTGAAAGTCCTGGCTGAAGGATGATCAAAAATTGCAATAAGTATTCGAAGTACTCCAGGTGAGAAATAGTCAATTGTTGGTCGTCAAATAGGAAACGAGATCAAAAAAAGACCATGTTTGTAATGCACGAATTGAGAGCTAGATTTTATTATTATTTTTTTAAAAAAAGACAATGAATTGTTAATTGCCCACCAATTGTTTGATGAAATGTCTAACTCAAGTTACAGGTATTAAAAATTATGCTGAAGCAAGGTGAAATCAAAGCGATTGTATTAGAACCAAAAACTTGATCATTACCTAGGACTAACACTGTAATACCACGAAGAATTCTTGGATTAGTCTAAAATGATGCAAATCATTTTGAAACTAAGATTAATGGGAGAAAAACGTTCTACAAGATACAACAAAAATGCAAAGAATTTATAAAGCAAAAGCCTATTTTGCTTGAAATGAATTATAGAAAGGTACAAAAGAATCAATTGGTTTGCATGAGTCATCTTCTCGGTTTTGATTGGTGTGGGCAGCGTGAGTCATGTTGCCCACCTGTGTGCCTTTTAATTGTGAAGATGCCCTCTACAAGCTTCAGCAATTTTAAGTTGTCCACCATGGAAACTTGATTTCACGTCAAGCTATTGATTGCCTTCCATTGTGGAGAATTTGAGCTCCGATGATCCTTAACAACCAATTTGTGACCACAATAGTTCCACGCCAAGCAAACCGTCCCTTCGTCGAGGGTCACCAATTGCTGCTTCATGATACTTCGAAACTTCAACTCCGTTTGGTTGAAGTGGGGCGCTAAAAGCAGAGTCAATGGCGGTAATAAAACGATGTCGTTCGGACTATGAACTGTTTGTACGACAATTTCAAACCCAAGCCAAATAATACTCTAATGTCGTCATTACTAAACCAATTTGCTGAATTTTTTATAATATTTATTAGATTGATAACCCAATTATTTTTATTTTTATTCTCAAAAAATATTTATAAGATCAATAACCAAGAAGCTTTTTATTTCCATTTCATAATAATATTGATTAGATTGATAACCCCAAGTTTGTTTTATCTTTATAATAATATTATCAGGCCGATAATATTTATTAGATTAATAATGTTTGTGTTTAAAAATCTCGGTAAAACCAATCATACAATAGATTGTAAATCAATTTGATCCTTTTTCATCTCTTTTTTAATATGTCACCATTAATTAACGTGTTTTAATTTTAGTTAAAGATCATTTTTTTAATGACTTAACCTTATGTTTTGGACATTTATACGAAGATACGTATGTTAATCATCTTATTAAGTGGATACAATAAATAACTTTAAAAATATAATTAGAAATCTTGGACTAAGAAAAGAAAATTCAAAAGTAGTAGAATAATCACACCTTTAATAGCAATCAATCTTCATATGCGAAAAGCGATAATACTATAAGAACAAAAATAATTCTTTTCAAGTATGATTGTTGGTCTCTGTGTTAAAATGTAAAGAAAAACGGTGCCCTGCACAGGAAAATTGGTAAAACGACACTGTAGTTGTGAAGGAAATGAAAGGATAACATTTTGGCCAAAGAAAAAACCTTGAATGTGCATACCATCCATTGTTGCTAGGAGGCGGAGAAAGATGAGGAAAATCTTTGCTTATTGTTGCAATAGAACTCAACAAAAAATCCTAGAGTGTTAGCGGATGGAAGAGCAACCAAGATTTGATTGGTTTGAAAGGATTACGGGATTTGAATTTGTAATTTCTGTTATAAATAGGAATAGAGTTGATGTATATAAGTTTAGTGTAGAAACAACCAAAAAAACAAAAAAATCAATTGTATATTCAATCATCAATACAACTTGAGTTACCATGGATGTACATGTTTATGACCAATAATCCCACAATTTTGATCAAGAAGACTCACGCAGAGGTCTCTCCAAACCATGGCCATGGCCACAATCTTGGGATCTAGATCCTACGATAATCGTGGATTAATCCTACTTTACTCGTTGGAGATATGTGTATGTCTAATTTTATTTATCTAAGGAGGATTATTACAAATAAAAATCATGCTTAAAAAACACTAAAAACACAATGGGATTGAGACAAATTCTTTTATTTTATCTTGAATTGCCGTGATGATTGAGTAGAATGAACATTCATTGATGCAATTTCTCGAACAACCTTTCACTACTTGTTGGAGGGGCCATGTATAAATCAAGTAATAATTTCATGGATAAAGCAAGTTTGGTATCCCATTCTTGGCCCACTAATATTTCGTCTCGACTATGATTTTTTTATTGCACGCTCAAAAGAGGGATTTTTATGCCATCCACTGATTTATTTAAGCCAAACACTGCTGGTACATTGATAGAAAGTAGGACTTAGATCTTTTATGAAGTTGATGGATAAACCAAGCTTGTAAATAAAAATCATGCTTACAAAGACACCAAAATTACAAAGGAGTTGTAACATTCTCTGTTTTATCTTTATTAGGCCGCGATGATAAAAGAGTTCTTGTATTTGCTGACAAACACATTAGTCTTTGTGACTCTTCCATGTCTGAGCCACCTCCGCCAGCGATTTTGTCGACGGCCCTTCTGGACTCAAAGCCCTCTCAGCTGCACTCTGTAGCTCTTTCATTTTGCTCCTGAGCAGCTTCCCTTCTTCTCCTTCAATTAGGTCTCTTGCGTAGTTCGCTATATCTTGGTGCTCCACCAGACCCTTATCATTCACCTTCACTCTCACCGCAACCTTCAAATCGTCAGCAAGTAGCACCGCGTTCATCCTTTGCTCCCCGAACAGCGGCCATGCGATCAAGGGCACGCCATTGACGATGCTCTCCAGAGTCGAGTTCCACCCGCAGTGGGTCAGGAATCCTCCGGTCGAGCCGTGCTTCAGGATCTGGACCTGAGGAGCCCAGGACGGCACCACAAGACCCACCCCTTTGGTCCTTTCCATGAACCCCTGGGGAAGAAAATCTAAAGGATCTGCTATGCTCTGTGCAGTGAAGAAAGTGGCGTTGGCAGCTTTCTCGTGTGGGCTCTTGACAACCCAGAGAAATCTTTGTCCGCTGGCTTCAAGTCCTAGAGCCAATTCATGTAGCTGCTCATGGGAAAATGTCCCACCGCTGCCAAATGAAACAAATAGCACTGAACATTTCGACTGCTTATCCAACCACTGCAAACACTTGTGACCATGAGACTCAGTTCCTGAATCGGAGAGCACTATTGGTCCAACTGGGTAAATCGGTGGCCGGCCTTCTTTCCCTTCCGTCAAAGCTTTGAAACAACTTGGTTCCAAGTCCAAAAAGCTGTTGACTAAGATTCCAGAGGCATGAGGGTATTGTTTACCTAAGTGTAGAAGCCCTTCATAGGTTTCACTATTTCTGTCTTGAACCGGATCCACCAGGTCCCTCCCATGGATCGGCACGCAACCAGGTAACCTCACCGGTTCTGGCAAGTCCCTGTACTCGCAAGAGGATGTTTCATCCATTTTGTTGAGGAGTATAAACGCAAGAGGTTTCATGAATGATCCCGTGATGGGATAAAAAGGTCTGACATTCAATGGAGAAAAATTCAGGACCATTGTCAGAGCGAATGCGTTTGATAGTAGTGCCAAATTGGGTTTAAATAAGGGAAATAAAATGCTGAATTTTTGAAAAAACTTGACTTTTATAAGAAAGAAGGAAGACCCAAGTGGCGTGAAAGAAATCATCCATGATGGTGAGGAAATAACGTGCACTATCGTGGGTGGGTGTACAGTGAGGGCCCCACACATCCATATGAATTAGGTCAAAAATGGATCGTGTGTAAGATTGACGTTTAGGAAAAACGAGGCGAGTTTGTTTTGCTAGAGGACAAATTGGATAGAAATAATGAGAAGGATAGGAAATTGATTTTCCATGAGCCAAAAAAGTTTTTAAGGAGGAGTGACCGAGGTGTTGGTGACAAAGATGATAATTATTATTGATAAAAGAGGAATTACAAAATGTTTTTGGGGTACAATGAGTATCCTTTGGGGAATTGAAATATTGAGCAAAAACATAATGAAATTACGATGGAATGGAAGCACAAAGAAAATAGAGGCCCCGTTCAACTCTGCTTAGCTCGATCAAAGCTCCAGTCGTACAGTCCTAGAAAACACAAAAAGCATCGAAAAAAATTGCCACACAATTATTGTCAAGGGTTAATTTTTGAATGGATAAAAGATTGTGCCGAAAACGAGGGGCATATAAAACATGGGTGAGGCATAATGAGGGATAGGGAGCATAGGTGCCAATATGGGTGACGGGGCTAGTGGACTTATCAGGTAAAGTGATGGATAATGGTGCGGCACATAGATAATAATAATTGAAAAAATTTAAATCACAAGTAATATGGTCACTTGTCCCGGAATCGATAATCCATGATGTGTAAAAAGGCGTTTGAAGAAAAGCATTACCGGTGAATGGGCCGGGGTCAGTGGGTCCTGGCTTATTGAAGAGACTAAATAGGCGTTGTTATTGATTAAGGGTCAAATGGAGCCCATTGGACCCACCAAAAGAGCTAGGTGGGCCGAGTATTGATGGGCCTGAAGAACTTGCACCATGAGAAGAAATAAAAGGTGGGTTAGATTAATATGAGGGTCCATAAGGAGAGAGGGGCCCATAGCCTGTTGGGTTGAAAGGCCCAAATCCAGATGGGTAAGCTGGATCATGGGCATCAACGTGATGGGCCAAAGGGGCAGGCCCAAAGGGCTTGCTTCTAGACCCACCCTGCTGTTTGGGCTGCTAGTCGAGTGGGTAGCCCACGATCAGGAAACAGCTTTCCTGAACATGGCCTAGTTTTTCGCAATGGTTGCAAAAAAGCCGAGCTTGAGGTAGGCCGTGAGAGTATGAGTTGGACCCACGGGTAGGGCCATGAGCCAAAGCCGACCCGGCCTGCATCCGAGAAGCTGTCGCAGTGATGGACTCCCCCGCATGCAGAGCTGGTAACCAAGATGCCTGGAAAGCCGAAAAGTCACCGGAGGAAGATTTTCTGGCGTGTGTGGAGCACTAGGCAACGTCATGCTTGGCCATGGCGTAAGTTTTTTCCAAACTGGGGAGATCTTCACGGGAGAGAATTGAGGAGCAGAGCGTTTGAAACTCTGATGGGAGGCTGAGGAGAAATTTCATCGTTTTCTCCTCTTGATCGCGAGCACAAAGCCGTGAGTTCACACCGCAATCGCACTTTTTGCAGGTGCAGTGAATCGGGGCTTGATAGGCTTCGAGTTCGCTCCAGAGGTGTTGAAGGTGAACGAAAAAATTCGTAAGCTCGGCACCGATGGCTCCGCTGGGGAGTTTGAGGTCGTTGATCACCTCCTTCAGGCCAAACTTTTGGGTGGCGGTGACCTTATTGAAGCTCTCTTCCAGAACGGTCTAGATCTCCGCCATCGACAAACAAGTAATCATTCCGGTGAGATTGGGTTCGACAAAGTTAATGAGCCACGTTTTAATAGTAGCGTGGCATTAATCCCAGCGTTTGGCATCGTCTCCATCGCCGAGGGGACGCGGGAGGGTGCCGTCGATGAAGCCCATCTTGTTACGGGCAAGGAGGACGGTATGGATTTGATCGCTCCAGTTCGCCTAGTTGGATTCGCCGGTAAGTTTGACGGAGACAATACTCACAGGCTGAAGATCGGTCGCTGAAAGGCTGTAGGGATCACGAGCAATGACGGCAGCAGCGGATTCGGTGGACATGGAGGCTAGGGCTAGGAGTAATTTTGGAAATGGGGGAAAGATAGAGAGCAAAAAAGGGAAGAAGTGATGATGGGGTAGAGACAACATCGAATAAGGATAGTGAACAAAAACGGCGTCGGGCAAAAGAGAAAAGAAAAAAGAGGAAAAATTAGAGTAAAAAAAACAAGGAATGATGAAAGTGCTCCAAACTTGTTTACTGAAGGCCAAGGGATGAGAAAGCGGAAGTGAAAAAACTCAGGATAGAACAAGGGTCGATGATACCTTGTAGAAAGGGGCTAACAAGTGAGCAGAATTCTATTATGATATTATTGAATTAATTTGTACAAAAGAAAGCCTCATTTTATAGGCCTGATTTCTAACCTATATAAGGACACAATAAATGAGAATATTACAAGATATATTTACACTAAATACATAGCCTATTTAGGCACCTACGAATCTTGCCATATGTGCACCAACAATAGTGACCTCTCTTAAGGCATTTTTCACTTATTCTCTTTGTTCAAGCACAAATTACACATACCAGTTACTGATGAACTCAAAACTAAAAGAAAAAAGGAATAAACTATATTTATAGTTTTGAATGAACTAGTGATTCTCATTTATCTATTACAAATTTTTGGTACTTCTTGCTTAGTACTTGAATGTATTATACAAGAAGGATTCACTTACTCTTGTTGGACAGTTCCTAATGTTGTCTATCAAATGATAATCCTTCCAATTTAAAGTGGCTTCATTTGATGAAGGAACGAGGGGAATATTTAGAGTTTGCAGCCTTAATCATCTGAGTTAAAAGAATTGTTATTTGCTGTTGAATTATGACAAGGATTGAAAATAAGAGAAAAATCAAAGATACCATTTTATTGATATCCGGATCCATTTTGCTTTCACTCTTCCCGCGTCCACAGCCAATATAAAGTAAGTACCTTTAATTACAAAAGCCATAAAGGCGGGACTTTAAAAAAAAAAAGAAGATGGGCTTTTGATAAATAATTTTTTTCTCTATACTAGAAAAGAATTTCTTGAGAACTTCAATTCAAATTTTATATTAGGTGGTTTTGAATCTAAAAGATCACAAACTACAACTTAACCTTTTTTCTTTTCGTATTTTCTTTTTCTTTTTCTATAAACTAGTTCCTAAAGAGTTGGGAGGGATGTAATTGTTGGGAATGTATATGATCCCACATCATATTCAATTACCTAAATCTATGGCCTTATATATGAGGCCCCTCACCTACTTCTTAAGGCCCAAAGGCGAGGCAACTCGAAAGTCTAGCCTAAATGCAACTTGACTCTAATACTATGTCAAATGAGCCCCTAGTAACTATCCCAGCCGAATCCGATAGTAACTATCGGATTGACTCTAAAACTATATTAAATGGGCCCCTAGTAATTATCCCAACCGAATCCGATAGTAATGTGGGATGATATAATTATGCCAACGTGCTGTGTCCATAGAGGAATTGTGATATAATACGCTCAAGTGTCTGTAGCAGGGTAGCTAGGGAGAAAGGCAAGGTTAATTATGGTTAGGCAGAGCAAAAATTCATGCGGCTCGACTGCTTAGTATATAGGGAGAAAGGCACGTCTGCGTAAGCAACTTTTGAAATACCAACTTATTCCCAAGTATGAAATTACTCCAACCGACCTTGGAGCCAAGAACCAACGGTTATGGTGAAGTCAACATTTATCGAAAACCATTAAGGCCTTGTTGTATGTGGCTCACAGTTCATCCATTCTGATTAAGTGTTCTGGGATTTGTTCCAGTAAAAAGTTACCACTGCTGTGTGGTAAAACAGAAATGAGGTGTTGCTGCAGAATTACCACTTTTGCAGAATTTAGTGCAGAAGTTGATGCAGGCAGCTCAACTCACTCGGTCAAGGCTATGAAGCAGGACAAGTGAATGTGTTGTGGTGTCAATAGAACAGAGGGTTCTCAAAATATGCAAAGAGGTGAAGCTGGTGTCTGGAACGGTGGAAGAGATGCTGTAAGAAGAAGAAAACAAAACAGAATAGAGGACAGTAGAGGGAATTCCTTCTGCAGAATTAAAAAGCAGTGAGAAAGAGGGGAAAGATATACAATCTGCAAGCATAGGAAAGGAACTTCACTTTTCTGCAGTTTTCTCTGAGTGAAAGATCAAAGAGTAGAGTGTGCGAGGAGAAGAGATAAGTGAATGAAGGTTGTATAACTCTCTGTATGGTTGCAGTAAAGAAGTATTTTCCTTGGTTCTGGCCGTGGATATAGGCAACTTTGCCAGACTACGCAAATTTTGTCTCTTTTGTGATCGTTTGCTTGTTTAGATTCATCTTTTACTTCAGTCTTGATTCTGAACTTGAGTTTCATAACTCAACAGTGTGCAAATTATCTAGAACCAGTACTGTTTTTTTTAACAGGCCTTGATAGTGGACAATAAAGAACATAAAAGTTCTTGATGCATGCATTCATGCTGCGCAGATTTGCTAAAGAAAGTTGTTAGAAAATAAAAATGTGGAGTAAAAAACAAGATAAGGTATGGAGGAAGAAGAAAAGCTTAAAATAAAACCTAAAAACATTATATTTCAGCTGAACTCCTTCACGATCTCCACGTATTTAGTATTTAAATAATTAATTACTTTTTTCTTAGTTAGGAAAAGAAGTGTGGGAAATGGACACTAATTTTTATTAATGTAAAGCTACCTTTTCACAACCCCCCCCCCCCCCCCCCGCAAAAAAAAAAGGTGTGGAAAATGGGTACTGAACTTGAGACTTCTTGGACAAATGAGGCCTAGACTACTAGTTTCTTTATTGGACTACTAATTAAATGTTGCAAAGAAATGAACCGATAACGTTGATGGGGTTAATGGAGAGTGCCTAAAGCTGTAAGGGTTGGTGAAGCTTGATGATGGCACATGTTTGTGAAGAAACAGAACGGACGGGATCTTTATTATTAGAGCTACGAGACCCATAGAAACATACCTAATCCAATTTTTCACATAATTTTCTCCGGATGGGTTTGTTTTAAAGTTCTATTGATATCAAGCATGCCCAAAGAGCCATCATCTATGCATCAGAAGACTAGTATGGTTCAGTATGCTGTAGTTTTTGTACTAATGGTTCTCAATCTCCTCATCATTTCCCCATAAATGAAGGCAAATTATAAGAGAAATCAACTTCAAAGGAGAAATAACAATTGGGTATAACAGAAGATCGAATAACAGCAGTATACACAATAAATACAAAAGATAACCGAATATAACAATCTACCACTATCTTGCAACTTTCATTATACAAAGGAATTCATAGAAAAGTTTTCTAATTTGATGACTCTCATTTTAGTCATTGTCATAAATAGCCAAATGATAGATACATGTAAAATTTACTAAAATCTCATACTTATAGGTGTTAGAAATTGTAAAAAATAACTCACATTTAACTTAAAATTCTAAGACATTAAGAGAAAGAATACATTTTTAAACACTACTTTTTTGACTTTTATAATTTTTGTAAGAGACTTAATGTGCCTCCCTATTTAAGTGTGAGGCAACACTTCCTATGAAAATCTTTATTCACAAGTAAAGGGATGAAGACAAAACATGAATTTTCAATACAATTTTACAACATTTATTTAGCACATCTTTTTACCATAATGGTCTAACCCAGAGCATCCCACAGTACCACCTTTTGCGTGAATTGTTGACTTACCTATATTAATAAGGGTGCTAAGGAAAAATTTGAATTCTAATATTATGCTAAAAATTATGAAGAGCAACTTATATCTAACCTAAAAACCTAAGGTATTACGTAAAATAATCTATATCTTCATAAGGTACTTTCTAGACTTATGTTTTCCATGTAAGACTTAATGCATCTCCTTTGACCAAGCATGAGACAATACTTCTCATAGAAATCTTTATCCATGAGCAAAAACATGAAAGATTAAACTTAAATTCTTAGTTAATTCTTTAATAATGTGAGACAGTAATTTTATATTTTTTAGTTAATTATAGACAACATTATCATTTTATCCTTATATATTAAATTATCATTTTACCTTTTCTCCAAAATTAACAAGAACCATCCCAATCGGAACTAAGAGGTGGAGCATTCTGAGCCATGAAACCACTATAAAAGTAATCCGGGATCTTGTAAGCGAATTTTCAGAGGCGCCCCAGCCTTAAATAATCCTGGGCCAGAGCAGCACACCGAAGATACCATTCTCTGTAACTAGTTTGAAGCCCAAACACCTTGCACATTCACATGTCAGATAAAAGTTTGCCTGTCCATAGCTACATTTAATTAATCAGAATACAGTTGAAGTGACGGGAAAACGAACCCATCTTCCAAATTAAACAAGTAGTCCTTGGCACCTTGAGGTAGATGGAGGACACACTTGGACCATACTGCTCCATAAATAGCTCAACTACGCAGTTCATCATGAGCAATAAACCCACTTGCGTTGGCCAATAGAAAGGAGCTTTCCAGAAGCTGAGACCCCTTTGTGATAAACCAACCTGCTAACCTTCCAAAACAAGCAATTCTACGTACATACCATCTGAAAGCACTGTCTGATTCATATGGGTTGATTGATTAAACGTTTTACAATGCGTCAAAGGAAAATAGCTCTTCGTGCGATCCCACGAATGTGTTTCTCTCATCGTTTATACCCCTTGGATCAGCGCATCGTCCACAAACATGTCCCTCATCAGCTTCTCTGAACACTGATCAATTCTTATTTTCACGCCAATTAAGAAGACCATTTGTTTTCACATACAGAAATCGGTGGCTTTCAGGGACATGGTGGTGGTAAGTTGTTAAGCATTAACAAAGTCAACCGTGTAGCCCCAATCTTATTTTGAGTAAGAAGAAAAAGATTTAAAAAAAAAAGTGATTAGGTTGTGCTTGTATGAATAGATAAGAAATCTGAAAGTCACTCACCTTTTTTTTTTTGAAATTTCAGGTATTATATATCATCAATTGAAATACAAAATTATTTAATTACAATATCATAGTTGCATTTAAAAAATTTTAAAACTTTTGCAGAAATTAGGCTCATTCATTTTCTATCTTTTGATTGAAATCCTGACAATAACATCCACAAACTCATATGAGAGTCATAGTAATAATTCCATAATGATAATCAATCGGATCAGAAATGGCTAAACCCGACAAAAGTTGCGTACGTTCTTGATCGAATGAAATTGTCAAAGTTTCATTCTATGCTTAGCTTATACATAATGTAATTATTGACTGGATCAACTTGAAATTTCAAAGTCCGAGTAATGAAATTGTCAAAATTTAGACACCTAAGCAACATAGATACAAGGATTATGGTATTAACGAAGTCATCTGCTATACACACAAAATATCTAGCACATGCATATCCTTAAAGGACTATTACGCACATGAAATGCTAATGGAATTAGCTGTAAACCGCTCCGAGTTTGACCTCCTTACCAATGACCCGATCTCCGGTGAAATCCCATGGAAATCAATCTCTGGAACTTCTGGAATTGTCGTGAGCGCCCCGTCCTTGTCGTAGACGACGTAAATCCCATCCTTGGATTGCTCTTCTACTCGAAGCACGGGAGCAGAACTCGGTTTCGGCTTGAACACCGACCGTAGGAGTCTTTGAAGTGACCGGGAGATCTTTGAGGACTTTTTGGGAGCGGAAGGCGGCTGCGGCTGCGGCAGAGGGGCTCTGCGGCCTGTTAAATGCGGCATGGATAGGGTTCTGGAGGATATGGCTGAATCAAGCTGGCGTTGGAACGAGTTGAGCTCGAACGAGTCGTAGAGTGTGCTGCCACAGTCCCACACAAGGGACTTCGGTCTCTCATACTGGGTTTCCTTGCGCTTCTGAGCTTCCTCCATGCCTGTTCTGTAAAGAGAAGAAGTAGTTTGGTAAAATCAGGAAGGAAGGTTTGAGATTGGCCAAGTATCGTAGTTTGTCAAATGGCTGGTGAAAGGTTCTAACGCGTTGGTTAAGACTTTATACCTAAACAAACTAGAGGACAGCCATGTGTGCAGTCACGGCCTCCTCATATAGACCATGAGATGCTGCCTTTCCGTGTGAGAGCTTTCCATCTCTTTAGCCTGCATTTATTGGAAGGCGGTTGTGCCTTCTATGCTACTTAAAGTTTGATAACTTAAAATATTTGGTGTCTCCTTGTCTCATAGGTGACACTTATTACTAGAAAAGCCAACGAGAGAAAAAAAAAAAAAAAGAGTTGGGCAGAACGTGACTAGGGTGAGTTTAACCAATGTTGAAAGGTATGCTGCTAATGGGAACATGGATTTCTACATGTTGAGGAATATAGTCAATATAATCTTCAGATAATAATTAAATATAGATTTGCTTCTTTGATTTAAACTTTATGGTTTCATATATGATATTAAAATTTCAAAAGGTGACTCCTTTTTACTGAAGGATATTTATTGCAATGAAGATATCAAGATTTAGGCTAAGAGCTTATTACAAGAGAACCTCATGAAAGATAGGTATAGAAAACTAGTAATAATATGAGGATCATAATTATATGATGGTTGCTCCTTAACTAGGGTGTTAGTGGGAGATAATCATCACAATTTTTTATTCACCCACGACTATATGTGTTTGTTAATGATTCTCTGTCTATTCCTCTACGTCTCTGACCCTGCTTAAACGGGGAACTTTATTCTCTTTCTATATCTTTGACGAATCACAAGAGGGTTACGCAAGATAAGAACAGTATAGATCAATGCTGGCAATATCATATAGACTTGGTTCATATTAGTGGTCCTTACTTTATGCATTAGTTTAACAAAACGTGGTTCATAAAGCTGCTTTATTTTAATGGGCGTGGCATTTCGTGGGGCTAATTTAATGGGGAGAAGAAGTAGGGAGATTAGAAAACACGGTTTAGAAACTTCCGTGTCGTTGCTGGGGCAGAAGAATGATCAAATAAGTTGTCTCAAGTTCTGGGAAACCCCAAGACCGAGTTGGTGTTTGACGTTTTCATTTATGCAGAATTACGTTATTTTGAGGGTTCTAAGCGTGTTTACAGGGTTCACATTGGAAAGTAGAAGACGAGTGAAATGTGACTAAAACTTGTGATTGCTATGTCTTGGGAAGACCAACTCTAGAGCCTTCCTATGAAAAATTGTCTTATATTATTTGAATTTTTATTTTAAATAAAATATTTTAAAAAATATAAATATAAAAAGAAGAATTAACATTCACCCAAATTTATATATTTTAATGTTAAACTTGTGATTAAGATATTCTAAGTAATATATCTTAAAATTTTAAATAATATTTTCTTTTACTTGAGTCAATGCTTATCAACTAGAGAAAAGTTACCCATTTAGTCATTTTTAACTTTCCTTGAGAAATAAATTTGACTAGAGATAGGGACATCACTCCACTGGAATTTGACACGATGTAGTATGAGAACGATTGAAAAGACGTTGCTCTTTTGTTGCCGACGCAGACCCCAGTCGGAAAAGCCAAAACCCAAATAATAGAAAACATAAACAGGAATCAGAGCCGGAAAAATGGCAGGTATTTCAGAGAGAAGCACAAAAACTAATAGCCGGAGGACTGTTGCTGATACTGATTTAAAATGAAATTCCACCTGAGGAGTAAATTATGGACCTCGGATGCTTAAAAATGATTGTCTTGTGTACCAGCAAACAAGAAACAAAAGTTTCAACAATCCAATGGAAAACATTGTCTGAGTGTTAGGTACGAAATATCGGAAGAGCAAATCGCATGATTTCCTCGCGGATGAACAAGTGGACCACTTTGCGAAAAGAGCAACGGCAAATCTCCGTTAATTCACGGGAAGAGTAGGAATAGGCCAATATTGGATGGTATGCTTGGCTCCGAAGAAAGTTTTGGTAGGATTGGGAATCCTTGACCTTCGCTGCTTAAAGAACATAGATTTTGTTTTGTATACCTAAATGCTTGTACTTTTTTTTTTTTTCCAAACAAGGTATATATTACAAAAAGGTAAATTATAATATATACAGCTATCACAGTTTATAAATTCTAGAAAGACAAGTATCTCATTTTATCAAATTTAAAATGTTGTATCTTCCATTAATACTTGTCTTTTGAAATTTTATCAAAAGATAAATGTATAATAACATCACCATCTAAAGCTATTCAATTTGTACGGTTATTAGTAATAGAGGATCAGTTACATTAGCGGTAGAAAACCAAATGGATAGAAAGCGGTAGTTTTACTATGTGCAGAGGAGTACAGAGTTCTTTACGCCAAGGTTTCTTTACTCAACCTATTTGATAAAATTAACTAGCTACATTACTGCTAAAGAGCTTATACTTGTGGGCATCAAGAACCAGCTGCCTTGTAGAAGAGAATGCGCCCAAAATTCCTGCGCCTGTAAAGACGATCATAATGGAGATGTTAATCCAATAGATGAGGGACGATTTTGGAGGCTTGTAAGTCATGTTATAGAGAAGCATTGGGAGAATGAAATCCAGGGGGATGAATCCAATAGCTCCGACAACAGCATTCAGGTCTCCAAAGAAAGGAAGCATTGCAGCAAAAAACCCACATAAGATCACATACGATGTCCGAAGAATTAGTCTGGGAATAAGATTTCTTTTGGAAAACATCCCTTGTGTTACATCAGCTGATCGCTTCTCCATGATCTCATAAGCCACTTGAGAGTAAACCTACGTTGTACGGGAGGAATTCGCTTTAGTAAAGTTTGAACTTTGTTTGGATTGAAAGCAGAGAATTAATTGTAAGGCTTCTAAAATCTTACTATGTAAACGTCAACTAGCTAGTGATTTAGTGGTTGGCTATTGGTAGCAAAAGACTTAGGTCTTAGGTTTAATGTAAAAGACCCAAATCCACTTACCCACAGCTTTTATTATTAAGAAAATGAGTTATTCAAGTTTATAATACATATTATAAGTACTTTCTTTTTTAAAGTAAGACTATTATCTAATATTTTTTCACAATTTAAGTTTGGTCTTATGACAACAAAGGATTGGGTTTGACTACACTAAAGTGGACATAAAAGTTCTAAATTATGTCAAAATTTGTTCTTCTTTCGTGTGATCTAATCTAATTATAAAAAATGAGTTAATTCATCCTTTACAAAAGACTAAGTCTGAATGAATTTCACATTAAAAAGAGAATACTTGTAATGTGTTTCATAAATTTGGACAATCTCTCTTATTAATTAGGTCTATTAAAAATAAGTGAATTGAGAGAGAGAGAGAGAGAGAGAGAGAGAGAGAGACCCTACTAGGCCAATGGCAAAGAGCTGAAGGAGAATGAAGATCAAAGCAAGACCAAGAACCCAGGTTGGAGCCAAAGCAGGTCCATCATCTGGCAGTAAGCTCTTAAGGATGTTTGAATTAGCATAGTTTCCGAAAATCCGGTACCCAGACACAGCAACGGAGTAGAAGGTGATGAAAATTACAATGTAACACATCACAAGGCCTTTAACTATCTTCCCCGTTGCGGGTGGTGCAAGAGTTGCCTGCATTAATGGTGTGGAAGTATTAAAATCAAAAGGCACTTGACTCTAACTCTGATTGGGGAGATCAGTCGAAGTTCTATCCAGAAGCAATAATTACTTGTATTTCAGGTAGTATCCCAGTCCCGAAAAGGGAAGCTATAATGGATATTGCAGTAAAGGAACCGAACACCCTTTCGGCCTTCGAAGATTGCAAGGAGTAGTCCCTTGGAGGGGCATTCTTTGAGGTAGCTGCAGCAAATATGGAAACTGCTCAGTCAATAGAATGAGTTAAAAGAACTGTATTGAAAAAAGTTAATTGCTTCGCCCTAATAAGATTGGAAAAACAAATAAAATATAGCTATTAGATAGAGTGTGAGACTCTTATTACTTAAGGAAATTTAAATAAAAGAAAGATCCTTTGATCTCTAATTTAATTTTTAAAATAAGCATTTGAGCATTCTAATAGATAAACTTAAGTTTAAAACTAAAGGAAAAACAGTGTGATACTGATTTCACGTTAAATTATACTTTTTAAAATAATATCTGAATCTACTTTTAAATGCGATCCCCGTGAAATTTACGGGTATGTTTATTTGGGCACCTGCATAGATGCAAGCACCAACCACAAGGAAACTGTAGCCCAAGCTGAGAAGCAGGGAACCTAGGTTGATGTATCTGAGAGAATGGAAGGATGGAAACTGAGACAGAACAATCGTCACGGCGGTCGCCATGGCTATGAACTCGTACAATTTCAGGGATCCATTGGGAAAAAGGTTCGAATAGAGGATCTATGACAGCCAAAAGATAAACTACCATTAGGAAACATCAGAAAGCACGAAAAAGAAGTCGAATTCTGGAATAAGGTCTCATCCTCTATCCTTTTTCCCCAGAATACTGACCATTTCTGAAATCATAGACAGAAAAGATAACATCAAAAAGGTGTAGCAACCATACTTGGAAAGATTCCCCTGCCAGCAGAATCACTCCTACTCCGATTCCAGTGTTGATAGCCGCTTGAATTGATACTACAAAATAAAACATCCATCCCGACCCTGCAAGAACAACAGAGTAATTATTCCTTTTCCTTAATATTCTACACTTCGCGTGACAGAATTTCAATGTTAAAAATAATTTAAAAAATGATTTATATTTAATTTAAGAATTACGGATTAAAATTAAGTAGGCTTTAAACGTGCAAAGAGGAACAAAAACAAAGAAACCGCTGACGAGGTCGTCGAGTAGAGTACCTAACACGTCGGCGGCAAGTTCCCGGAAACGGATATGTCGGCGGCCGGCTTTCTCGCAGTAATCGAGCACCTTGGACATGAGGTAGTACGAGTAGAAGGTCACCGCGGCCATCACCGTCAAGCAGAAGAACCCCACGCCCCATCCCAATAGTCTGAACGCGAACGGCAAAGTCAGCACCGTCGGCCCCACTATCGCCGTCGTCAGATGATAGCCGGCGTGCCACCATTGGCCTATCACAACCACATATTAGAAAGCGTCAGAGACGGAACCGTGGTGGCTTACGTTGACTAGCTCTTTTTCCTTCTGACTGAGACGAAGAAAAACAACTGAAAAGTTCAACATTCTTTGATCCCACTTGTCTGTAGAGACTGAGAAATTTCTTGTCCGAGTAATATCAGGCAATAGAAGACACAAAACTAACACATAGTTTGATTTGATAAGAATAGCTTCCATTGCATCTGTCTAGTATGAAGATGACAAATATGATGTTACAGAGTTGAGCAACGTAAATTGTGGTAGTTTCCTTCTTCGACCATATATTACGAGGAGGGACAGAGGACATGGTACCTTTTGATTCGAGGGTGAAGACGGCGCCGGCGTCACGTTCCCGGCGGTTCTCGGAGAACGGTTCAACACGTCCAGGTTCTGCCATTGGTATTGCTGAGATGGAGGGACTGGAAGGCAAGGATAATTGTCGAGACTAAGCAAAAGTAAGCAGCGGATGTCGTCTCTGCAACCGCGAGGTTTATATAAACAAACCCAAAGCATCTGATTTCCTTCTCTTTTACGCTCTATATGAAAATTACTTGATTACGAATTCTTGTTGATTAAATTATACCAATCAGAGGAGATCAAGTCCTTTTGTTAAAAAATCAATGGAAGTATCGATCCTACACGGCAATAGTTGACCTGTATATAACATACAATAATAGATTGCGTCCTCCACCTACTGAACTGTTATTAGAGAGGAGTTCATCAATCTCAAACTCGGTGAAACTGTAAAACAAGAAAGTGAAGAAGTTTGCAATTTTTTGGACAACGAAGTCCTGTATTGAAGAAAAAGGCACCTATAGTGTATCTTATATGCATGAACAATCCCTCTTCAATGAAGCTTTTCAGAAGAGGTGGACTTGACCTTTCACATGCTTTAGCAGTGTAAAGATTTATAGATGACCAAAATTTTAGAATAATTATAGAAGATGTAATATGAGATTTTAGGATGAATAGTACTTCCAATAAATGTTTCTCCAAATATCCAAAAAGCGTTAGCAGCCAAAAAGTGGCTGCACTATTGTAAATGCTTCATAGTTCGAAACCCCCTCCCCTCCTCTGTGTGTGTGCATTAAAAAAAAAATGCTTCATAAATATGTTTCCATGGTATTCCCATTACGGATACACGAAACATTGAGAGATTGGAGCTTTGATCTATCTTGACAATGGCGTACAGTGGAGTGTCATTGACGCAGGATTTGGTCTATCTTCAACCTCAAAAAAGGAAAAACATAGAAGCAAGAAGTGATGCTTGGACTTTGTCAGCACGCACCATTAAAAGCACACGCACATGCGTCTTCTAGTGTTTTTTGATTGAGAAATTAGAAACCTCGTTGGCGAGGCTACGTTTCTTGGGCTCCCTTAAATGAAGTACAGTGGAGTTCGTTAGAGATATCTTGCTTGGTACTGCTTTGATTATGGGGAGATCGAGCAGACAAGTATTTGCTTTTTGTTACCTTTGAGATTTGCTTACTCTGATAGCACCAATTCAGAATTTATAATTATTAACAGAGGTGTAGCCTTATTTTTGTAACTGGAACTTTTTATTCGGGTATACCTTTCTGCAATATGCATTAGGCCATCACTCACGCACACTCCCCCACAAACAATTGGCAGCACAGAGTGACTAGGATGAGTTAAATCAATGCTGAAAGGTATGCTGACGGGAATGTGGATTTGTATACGTTGAGGAGCTTAGTTAATATAACTTTTAAATAATGATTAAATATTGATTTATTTTATTAATTTTTTAATTAACTTTTGAATTAAATTTCAAGGTTTTGTACGCCATATCATGATCTAAAATATAAGGAGGTGCTGCGTCTCCCTTATCTTCTAAATGCTGAGATGGCTCCAGAGTATTGGAAATTACTGCTGTGTTGGCATGCTTGGTTGACCCGGTTGACAACCTCTCCCCTAGGAAATAAAGCATGTCCTTTTTCCGTTGTTTGTTACGATTTTAAAGACCAAATCGACTCCATATCCTCCTTTGTTTCGGCCAAGTTTTGATCTAATTGAGATGCGTTTACAAGAAGTTATATGAAGAGCATATCGCTGTTATTCAAAATATCTCAGGTAACTCAACTAAAAAGTCTTCTAGATGTAGGTTGAGAGCTAGTTATTGAAGGGAAAAACGACATATAAAGTTTTCCACTTTGATTGAACCTATGAGGAAATACTAAAACACTAACGATGTATTTGAATCATAAGTAAAATAAGCAAATCACAATCAACACAAAAGAATTTCTACATGGAAAAACTCCTCTAATGTGAAGGATAAAAAACCACATGACCGATCACGGAGTCCACCCAAATCTCCACTATATCAATCGTTAGGTTACAACCCAATCAAGTCCTTAACAATAGTAACAGGACTAAGATTCACTGATTCAACAATAATAGAATCACCAATAAATAGTGAAGAAACAAGTTGTAAACAACAACTTAACCAAGAAAAAGTTGGAGAAATATCACCCAGATTTTCGACCATAATCTGCTGACTTCAAGAGCTCCAAACAACGATCCAACCGTTCACAATGAAAAACATCCAATCCCGAACCTGCTGACAAAAAATCAGCTCAATCGGACCACGGATCGACCTTGATCAGACGTTTGATCAACTGCTACGCAGGGCCTCTAATTCCTGCGAAATTCTACTCTTTTCTTTTCTCTCTCTCTCTTTTTCTTCGACGGCCACTCACCTCTTCTCTTAAAGAAAAAACCCTATATTTTTCCTTTTAAACCTTAGGGCCACATTACCCTAATTGGACCCAATAATAAGTCCCCGAATATGGGCTGGACCAACCCAACAATTCTCTCCCTCCAACCCAAATGAGGGAGATTCCATATGTCTATTTCTCAAGCACAATCCAAACCGGCCTCATGCCGACAAAACTCAAACTTTTCTCGCCATAGAGCCTTTGTCATCATATCAGAACCATTATCCTCAGTATGTACCTTTTCAAGTGCAACCTCTTTAGTTTCCATGATATCTCGTATCCAATGATACCTTACATCGATATGCTTTGATCTTTGATGAAACGTAGAGTTCTTAGCAAGACGTATAGCACTTTGACTATCACAAAATAACACATACCTTTCTTGTACAAAACCAAGTTCTTTTATGAATTCCTTCATCCAAAGCAACTCTTTACATGCTTCTGTTGCTGCAATAAATTCTGCTTCCGTTGTAGATAGAGCAATACATTTTTGTAATCTTGATTGCCATGCCACAGCTCCCCCTGAAAACTTAATCAAGTAGCCTGAAGTAGATCTTCTATTATCAATATCTCCTGCCATATCAGAATCTGTATATCCCACAAGAATAGGCTTATCACTCCCAAATGAAAGTTTCAAACTAGAAGTGCCTCGAAGATACCTTAGAATCTACTTCACTGCATTCCAATGTTCTCTTCCAAGATTAGAAGTAAATCTGCTAACTACTCCAACTGCATGAGCTATATCTGGCCTTGTACAAATCATTGCATACATTAAACAACCAACAGCCGAAGCATAAGGAACTCTTTCTATATCTTTTCTGTCTTCCTCATCTACAAGACATTGTTTCTTACTAAGCTTAAAGTGTGTAGCAAGAGGCGTGCTCACCACTTTAGCTTTATCCATACAAAACCTTTGAAGCACTTTCTTGATATACTCTTCTTGAGACAACCACAACTTCTTGGCTTTTCTGTCACAACTAACTCTCATACCAAGAATTTGCTTCACTGAGCCTAAGTCTTTCATTGAGAATGACTTACTTAACTCCTGCTTCAACTTTTCAATTCTTGCAGCATTCTTACCAACTATAAGCATGTCATCTACATAAAGTAGTAGAATGATAAAATCATCATCTGAGAACTTCTACACAAACACACAATGATCAGAATTTGTCTTCTTATAGGCTTGCTCCCTCATAAAAGACTCAAATTTTCGATACCATTGTCTCGGTGCCTGTTTTAAGCCATATAAACTTTTCTTTAGCTTGCAAACATAGTTCTCTCTATCTTTTTCTTTAAAACCCTCTAGTTGCTCCATATAAATTTCTTCATTTAGGTCACCATGAAGAAAAGCAGTCTTTACATCCATTTGCTCAATTTCAAGATCAAGACTAGCAGTCAATCCCAAAACCACTCGAATTGAGGACATTTTCACAACATGTGAGAAAATCTCATCATAATCAATTCCCTTTTTCTGACTGAAACCTTTAACAACTAGTCTGGCTTTGTATCGGGGTTGTGAAGAATTTTCATCATGCTTCAATCTATAAATCCAACGATTCTTCAAAGCTTTCTTGCCCTTAGGCAATGTCACCAACTCAAATGTTTGATTATCATACAAAGATTTCAACTCATCTTGCATTGCATCAACCCATTTTTTCTTATCCACATCCTCTACTGCTTCTTCAAAGCTCTCAGGCTCACTTGCATCAATCAACAATACATACTCCTCAGTGGAGTATCTAAAGGATGGGTGGCGACCTCTAGTAGACCTCCTCAATGGTGGAACAGAAGATGGATTCTGCTGAACATCAACAACATTATCTGTCTGAGTGTCACTATTATCTGCAATCTGTTGGTCATTCTGAACCTGATCCTGAACATCATGCTGAATATCACTCTCATCTTTTCTGGTAACTGTCGTTGTAAATCATTTGAAGGAATTAGATCAATATCAATACCAATCTTAGAGCCTTGTGACATTTTTTCTCACTCTGGCCAATATATGTTATATTTTGATTCTCAAAAAATACAACATCACAACTCCTCACAATTTTCTTCACAGCTGGATCATAACACCTGTAGCCAAATTCATCAGAACCATAACCAAGAAATATACATTCTCGTGTCTTGACATCTAACTTAGACCTCTCATCCTTTGGAATATGAACAAATGCTTTGCAACCAAATACTCTTAGATGGTTATAGGAAACATCCTTGCCAAACCAAACTCTATCTGGCACATCACCATCTAAAGCAACAGTTGGAGATAGATTGATAACATAAGCTGCTGTAAGTAATGTCTCACCCCAAAATGTCTTTGGCAAGTTAGCATTTGAAATCAAGCATCTAACTCTCTCAACCAATGTCCTGTTCATTCGTTCCGCTATACCATTCAACTGAGGTGTTTTTGGAGGTGTCTTCTAATGTCGAATACCATGTTGCCTATAATACTCATCAAATGGTCCAATGTACTCACCACCATTGTCTGATCGAATGCATTTCAACTTCTTTCCAGTTTACCGCTCTACTGAAACTTGAAACTGCTTAAACACATCTAGCACTTGATCTTTTGACATCAAAACATAAACCTAAACCTTTCTTGAGTAGTCATCAATAAAGGTCACAAAGTAGGATGCTCCACCAAGCGTCCTCGGGTTAACTGGGCCACAAACATCTGAGTATACTAACTCTAATAAATCTGATTTTCTTGAAGGAGGGTGACTATAGAATGAAACTCTTTTCTGTTTTCCAGCTAAACAATGTGCACACTTCTCAAGTTTTGCACTCCTAATCCCAGATAACAAGTTCTTCTTTGCCAACATATTCATGCCCTTCTCACTCATGTGACTTAACCTTTTGTGCCATAAAGCACTTGCATTCCTATCTTCCACTACATTACAAATGTTCTTGGAAATCTTGGCCTGAAATAAATACAAAGAAGACTCTTTCTTGCCTCTAGCAATGACTAATGAACCCTTAGTAAGTTTCCATTGTCCATTATTGAAGATATTGAAAAAACCTTCATCATCAAGTTGTCCGGTAGAAATCAAATTCAAGCGAATTTCTGGTACAAGTCTAACATTCTTGAGAACAAACTTGGATCCATTACGAGTCTCCAAGCATACATCTCCCATACCTGCAACTTTAGCCAAGCAATCATTGCCCATCTTCAATGTGCCAAAGTTTTTAGGATTATAAGAAGTAAAGAACTCCTTCTTGGAAGTAATATGAAGAGAAGCACCACTATCAATTACCCAACTTGTCTCATTGCTTGCAAAATTTACATTATCATCATAGCACACAATAACAAGTTCATTAGTAGCTGCTGCAACTCGATCATTATCATTGTTGTCCTTCTTCTCCTCACTTTCATTAACTTTCTTCTTCTCATTTCTACCTTTACCATTTTTCTTTTCATTTTTTAGCTGGAAGTAATTTTTCTTGATATGACCCATCTTGCCACAATGATGGCACTCCACATTTTTATGCCATGATCTAGACTTACTTCGACTTTTGTTATAACCTCTCGGACCTCTACTATGACTTCTCCCCCTATTTTCAACAACTAAAGCTTCAGAATGAAACAAAGAACCCTGACTCTTTCTTCTCATCTCTTCATTCAAAATACTAGTCTTGGCAAAATCCATAGTGACAATACCATCGGGAGTAGAGTTACTCACTGACATACGAAATGTTTCCTAAGATTCTGGTAAAGTACCAAGTAACCAAAGTCCTTGTACTTCATCTTCAAACTTCATATTCATGCTTGAAAGTTGATCTAACATTCCCTGAAACTCATTCAAATGATCATATATGGATTGCCCATCTTTGTATTTCAAGCTAATAAGTTGCTTCATCAAATACATCTTATTATTTCCAGTCTTTCGAGCATACAAAGATTCAAGTTTGTTCCATAGAGTCTGAGCATGTGTTTCTTTACTAATGTGATTCAAAACATTCTCATCTACAAATTGTCGAATAAACCCGCATACAATTTTATGCTCAAGAGTCCAATCGGCCTCACTCATGTTATCTGGTCTAGTTTCACTAAACACCGGTAAGTGCCAACGCTTCACATAAAGCAAATCTTCCATCTTACCCTTTCAAACATGATAGTTTCTTCCATTCAAACTAATCATCCTGTTAGTGCTTAGTTCCATCGTTCAATCAAATCCAAAGATAAAACAACCACAACCTAAGCTCTTGATACCACTCTGAAAGGAAAAATGACGTATAAAGTTTCCCACTTTGATTGAACCTATGAGGAAATACTAAAACACCAACGATGTATTTGAATCACAAGTAAAATAAGCAAATCACAATCAACACAAAAGAATTTTTACATGGAAAAACTCCTCCAATGTGAAGGATAAAAAACCACGGGACCGATCACGGAGTCCACCCAAATCTCCACTATATCAATCGTTAGGTTACAACCCAATCAAGTCCTTAACAATAGCAACAGGACTAAGATTCACTGATTCAACAATAATAGAATCACCAATAAATAGTGAAGAAACAAGTTGTAAACAACAACTTAACCAAGAAAAAGTTGGAGAAATATCACCCAGATTTTTTACCACAATCTGCTGACTTCAAGAGCTCCAAACAACGATCCAACCGTTCACAATGAAGAACACCCAATCCCGAACCTGCTGACAAAAAATCAACTCAATCGGACCACGGATCGACCTTGATCAGACGTTTGATCAACTGCTGCGTAGGGCCTCTAATTCCTGCGAAATTCTGCTCTTTTCTTTTCTCTCTCTCTCTTTTTCTTTGACGGCCACTCATCTCTTCTCTTAAAGAAAAAACCCTATATTTTTCCTTTTAAACCTTAGGGCCACATTACCCTAATTCGACCCAATAATAAGTCCCCGAATATGGACTGGACCAACCCAACAGTTATAAGAGAATCTTATAAAAGATATGGTATAGGAAACTGGTAATTATACAAGGATCATAATTAAAGATGGCTACTCCTTCTAAGGGTATCTGCAAGAGATAATATTCATTTCTCTAGACCCAAGACTTGATGTGTTTGTTAATGATTCTTTGCCTCTCCTTTTTTTCTTTTAATTAAGAAATAAGGACACCTTGAAAAATTTTATTTACCATAGTAAAGTTAGTTATAATAACTATTCGTAGTAAGAGTATAAAGGACAAGACATAAAACTTAACCCATTTAACATAGGTCCCCTACATGGGTAATCAAAATCAATGTAAAACAAATCAAGAAGAGCAGTGTATATGTATAATCCTTTATATGACAATAATGAGTTTAAAATTTTATTTAGGAAGTGTGTAAACCTAACTCTTAAGGAAACTCTCAAAGTTTCATAAGACAAATAAAATTACAAAGCAAGTCATGAAAGATTTGTCAAGTTGATCGGTAATGCTCCAAATCGAACTGATCTTACCTGCATGCCTCAAGGCTAGCCTGGGGAAGGGATTCTACTCTAACAAAAGACACGGTTCCAGGAGGCTGCTTTATTTTAATGAACGTGGCTTTTCATGAGACTAATTTAATGGAGAGAAGAAGAAGGGAGACTGGAAATCACGGTTTAGAACCTTACGAGTTTTTGCTGGGAAAAAACAAGGTTCAAAGAAGGTTTGTGCCAAGGTTTTGGTAAACCCCAAGTCAGGTTTCGTGTTTGACCTATCAATTTCTGCAAAACTACCATTATTTTGAGGCTTTAAAGCGTGTTTACTCAGTTCCCATTTGAATGTATAAGACGTGTGATGTGTAAATAAAACTTGTGATTGCTATGTCAAGGGAGGACCATTTCCAATTTCTTCGTACCAAAGATTAAGTGTACCTCATTTAAATCTTGCTTATAATTAAAATATTTATTTTCTGAATATAAAAACATTCTTTATATAATAAAATTCACAATCCACGTTGAATGCAATAAGATGGGTTTTTTATTTTATTTTATATAAAGCATGGATGATTGTTTTGCAAAACTATTAGAGAAAGGAATGTTATCTTAGATTTTCTAAAGAAGTGTGTATATATAACTTAAGCCTAGGGCATTAAGTGGGGAAATGTATTTATTTATAAATTACTTTTTAAGTTTTTATATGTATATCATACATAACATGCCCCCTCACCTCAAGAATAAAATAGCACTTTCTAGTTGACCATGAAAAAAAGACATTTTTGACATCAACTATTGAATTGTCTAATCTTGAAATAAGCTAAAGCAAAACTTGTTCTTATGCTTATGGGTTTGACAACCAAACTAAAGTTTTCTATATCATCAATGCCAAGATAGTGATGGAAGCCTTTAGTTACAAAATGAGCTTTCTAATGCTTGAAAGATCCATTGGATTGAATGTTAACTTTATAGACTCATTTGTAACTAGTGGGTACTTTACTAAATTTAGGAAGACCTAATTCTCACATTTTAATTTGACACATTGGCTACAAGTTGTTGCAATTCTAATAAGATAGAGCTGAAGAATTGGATTAACCTACTAAGTGTTGATAAGGGCATTGTTGTTAGTCCAACAGTTGTATTGGCAAATTAGGATTGATCATTTTGAAAGCTTGAGTGTTGGGCATCATGGGACATTTGTTGTGCACCATGATAAGCATAGAAAACAAGCAATTAGGCAACAAAATTTTGATTAGCCATGTGCATTTAGGCTTCATAGGTGAGGAGAAGACCTTTCAAGCCCTTTCTACTTAAAGAAACACTAGCTATGTGCACCATAATAAAGATGGCTAGGCTTAAAAATGAGAACCAAGACCGTCGAAAAGATAAGTTAAATAAATACTCATCGTACGTTATGAGTTTGCCAATAAAGAGCAACTAGCTAAATAAGCTATTCATCTTTTGCAGAAATTTAGTTATTATCCAATGTCCTTTGACAATTGTATGAAGTTTTAAGCAAAAGGAAGAAGCCCTTGACTAGTGACTAACTCTAATAGTAAGACAACTTAACAATATGCTAGAAACGTAAAACAATTTTGTTGGTTGATGAATTTACACAGTATAAAAAAACTTATTTATACACCTAAAATCATAAGTATTAATATGGAATGAAAAATGAAAGTATTTTTCAAAATTGAATAGAGGATTTCATGGCTTCCAATCAAACCTGAGAAGAAAACCACTTTAAATGGTGAGTGATTCTTAAGCACCCATTTTCCTTTCTTGGTTAGAACAATATTTACCTTCCAAGTGTGAGTTTATAGGAACCTAATGATTGATAATATACAAAAGTAATTATAACAATTCTAGCCATTGAGCCAAAAGGCTATGACTTGTTGGTATGGTGGGCTTAATTACTTTTATATACCATCAACAACTAAGCCCTCATAAGCCTAGTGTGTCAAAGCCCCCTATAAGCTTATAACAATTCAACCACACTTTTAATATGATGCCATCTAACAGCTATTCTTAGATATCTCTTCCTCATAGGTTTGATTACTACTTTTAAGTTTCTTCTTGGATTCCTCTCCCTCATAGGTTGGCAATTACTTCCAAGTTCCTTTTTGTGATTCAAGCTTCAAACATGAGGCTTAACTTTAATATCAATTATAATAAACCCAACCCTTAAGCCAAAAGGTCATGACCTGTTTGCATGGTGGGCTCAATTACTCTTACATACCATAACCCACCAGGCCTCTATAAGCTTAGTATGTCCCAAGCCTTCATAAGCCTAAACAGTTATACGTTCTATGACAATTTTGTCTTTTAATTAAGAGAGTAGAAAACGTGGTTTAGAAGCCTATTTGTCTTTGCTAGGGCAAAGAAAGGATCAAATAAGATTTATGCCAAGTTTTAGGAAACCCCAAGTCCAATTTTGTGTTTGACCTATTCATTTATGTAGAAGTGCATTATTTTGAGAGTTCTAAGTGTGTTTACTCATTTTCCATTTCAATATATAAGATGTGTGAAATGTAACTAAAATTTATGATTGCTACGCCTTGGGAAGACCAATTCCAATAGCCTTCACATTAAAAATTGTATTATATTATATTATTTAGAATTAAAATAATATCTATTTTTTATTAAAAAAAGTTTGCAACAAAATTTATAACTTACATTGGTTGTGACAGAATAGGATTTCCTTATATGAAGTATGAGTGATTATCTTGCAAAACTATTAGAGAAAAGAAGGTTGCCTACCTAGTCATTTTTAGCTTTCACTTGAAAATTAAATTTGACCAAAAAAATAGAAACATTTGACACAATGGAGCACCAAAAGGATTGAAAAGCTAAAGTTTGAGTATTTTAAGAGGCTATAATGTTTCAAAGCTTTTCATACCAAGGCTCTAAGATGGTATCAAAGTTTGGGTTCTTCCTTAGCACACCTATACATTTGGATAACCTAGATTCAAGCAGAAAATGACAATACAATGTGGATATTCAAAACCACATTGCAATGAAGAATTGTGTTTTAGTGTCAATGTCTAGTTCTACATTGGTAAGTAGTTCATTAGGAATTTAAGTTCAATTTTCTACCTTTTCACTCATGCACAAATATCCTTGTAGAAAGTGTTGTCCCATGTGTGGGATAAAAAGGCATACTAAGTCTCTTATGGGAAAAATAAAAACTTAAAGAGTAATTTATAAAAATATGAATTCTTTCACTTAATTTTTAAGGTTTAAAATTAGATATGGGTCATTTTCTATAAAATATAACACACATTTTTATTAAAGCTCTTAGTGGCAAGCAACAACATCACTTGTTGGATATTGGAAATTTAAGTTCAATCTTTCACTTTATTGACAAAGATTCATGTAAGAAATGTTGTCCTATGCTTGAGATGAAAAGGTGCATTGAGTCTCATATGGAAAAAATAATAGCTTAAATATTAATTTATAAAGAAATGTGTTCTTCTATTTAATACTTTAGAGTTTAAAATTATATATAAGTCATTTTCTATAAAATTTAATACAAAACCTTTTACTAAAACTCTTAGTGGCAAGCAATATCATCACTTATTAGACAAGCTTGAAAGATTTTATCTTCGTAAAGCTCTAACTTGAGGGATGAGTATTTGGTTGCCACCTAAGAGCCTACATAAATCTGTGGGCACATTTGCTTCTTGTAAATTTTTTTAAGTGTTTTCTTATTCTTATAGTGTGTAAAGTGTGTATGAGAGACTTTTTGTAGATCTTTGTGAGGTATTCTTCGCAAGTGTGAGCAAAACGTATAGCCTATGGGCTTCATCCATAGCTTCTGATCTCTTTGCACGTCTTTTAGATGCCTTCAGTAGTGTGTTCATTATTGGTGCAGATTCCAATAGTTATTTACTCAATCTACTTGAGAGCAATATCCTTGTGTAATCTTCATTGATAAAACTAATCAACTACATTGCTGCTAAATAGCTTAAACTTGTGCGCAGCAAGAACTAGCTGCGTTATGGAAGAGAAAGCGCCCAAAAATCCAACGCCTGTGAAGACGATCATGATGGAGATGTTAATCCAATAGGTGAGGGATGATTTTGGAGGCTTGTAAGTCATGTTGTAGAGTCTCCGAGAAACAGAGCAAGCTTAGTGCGCTCTGTTTTGGTCTATCTTCAAGCTCCCTAAAGGTATACATTTACGGCCATTCGATCGATGTACGCTGACGATAAAATCTAAGGCACTTCGGAAGTAAACCAAATTGGAGAAAGATCAACAGCTCTCTTTTTGGAATTTGTCGGAGTCTTGTACGTCACTCACACGAAAACAGATAATGAAACAGACGATGATTCTGCCGTACAATTGTTTTCCCAATCGACTCAATGTAAAAGAAGGAAATAACAGTACAATAAATTGGTTAACTAATAATAAAGAATAAATACTGAATTTTAACATTTTTTAACATGAAAATGCTTCATTTAGACCTTAAAGTTTAATATAATATTAAAAGATTTATTTTCGTATATAAAATTAATAAATAAAAAATGATATAAAAAGGGGTGCAATCAAGCAGTAAGGCACGTAATTTGTCAGGATGCACCATTAAAAGCGCAAGCAGATTCGTCTTCTATTGTTTTGATTGAAAGATTGGAAACCTGGTTGGCGCGATACTTGGGCCGCCTTAAATGGCTCTAGAGGTGTCTGTCAGTGATATGTTGTCTTGTAATCCGTTGCTTACGGGGAAGTTTGAGATGATAAGGATTTGCTTCTTAGTTTTTCTTGATATTGGCTTACATCATGATCAAGTGATAGTTTCAGGCCAAAAGTTATAAAACTTAGCAGAGACGTAACTTTACTTTTCTAACTTGATCATTTGATTCGAGTACATCCCTTTACAACATGCCGTAGATTATGTTATGAACTTGGTTGGCCGTTAACCATAATCGCCATAAACTCGAGAAAATAAAGAAATAAAAACATAAAGAATATTGTTTGGGTAATTTCTTCTTCATTTTTCGTTGACAGTTGTAGGCTTTTAATAAAGTAAACAAAATGCAGAAAGAAAATATAATCAAAACAAAAACACAAAAAGAGAAATAACAATAAGGGAAAGATGACTATAACACTAAATGATCCTATCTTGTTATTTATAACTGGTGAGATATTCCTATACTTACACGTTAATCATCAATTTATTAAGAATTTTCACCAATTCTCACACCTACAAATCTTTTTACATAATGATGAGATTACAAATATTTTAAAAATAAATGAGATCTTCATTAATTCAGCATCTTGAAAGAAATTCAAATCTATATTGAATACACCTTATTACACCCTTTAGTAACTCTAGTAGGATAAAGCCTAGTATTAAGTGATAGATTTATATAAGGCGTTGCATCAAGAGTAGTTAGTTCAAATTCCAATACTGCAAGTCAGTGGTTAGTCATAGCTATTCATCAATACTAATCAAATTAAAAAATATTATTGGCCCCCATAACATACTATGCCAATGAAAGATTGTTGCCATCAAAATCCTAGAATCAGATGAGTCCTACTATTTTTTATAAGAAAATCCATTTGGAAAACAAGAACAAGCAAGTTGAAATTATGGATACAACTTGGTAACCGGAAAAAAAAAAATTATGTTTGATCTTCAAATTGATCATATTATTTTCAGTGGGTTTAAGAGTAAATTATTGAGAAAATCATAAATCACAAAAAAATCTCTGTTTTTTTTTCCTTTGTCTCTTTTTCTCCAAAATTGCTTATTAGTCGTTACGGTGTTTCTCAACAGCTTGCAACCGATATATTATTATATCTCAAATGATAATTGATGCTTTCAATTACTTATTAATTTTGACAGAAATTATCAATTATAACTTCCATAAGTGTGGGGGCCGAGGATAAATCACATGGGATTCTTGTCAGTTGAAGAACAGCTAGGTCCAAGGCACATGGGATGGCTCTCGTCCAAGAAGAACATGCTTTTTGAGTTTGAAGGTCAGTTCCTTACCTGTTTTAAGAAGGCATGCTTCAGTTGTTGAAGGGTGAGGGAAAAAAATTAAAAAGACAAACTTTCATGGCAGAGATGCATATAGAAAATACCGTTTACGCTTGTATCAATCTAGCAAGTCTATTGTCACAAAGTGATGGAAAAGAGCAGATAAAGTAGGTAACTTTAATTGTATTGAATATGCAGTGAATGATAATGTACATAGTTACTATTATTTAGACATGAATAAATTTATAATTTTATATATAGCAATTAGTTACAAAAAAATAGATATTTAAATATGTATAGCAATATTATATATAATTCTAGGAAAGTAAGTAAAATATTGCATCCATTTGGAACTATTTGACTTGTACGATCATCAATAATAAAGGGTTAATTCAATTAGTATGTTATTTATTGATGAAGAATCTCCCTTATCAATAAAATATAATTTTACTGATATTTAAATATATATCTGTGTTTATGGTCAGGAGGAATTAGCAAACATAACTTTATTGGTTGGCTTATATGTAAGGACAAGCTTCTTACAAGATTTCTCGATGGCTCCCCTCAATTGATTTATATCATAATTTTTCTGTGGCTCTCAATATAAAAATAGGTTATACTTGTTTTTGCAATGTACTTGAACTAGTCAGATTTGGAGAAGTATTCTATCATAACAATGCCTTTATAAGAATATGATAATTAGAATTTTAAACTGCAATGGATGATTAAAGCAATTAAGGAAAAGAATTTGATTGCAAAAGCTTTTTAAATTTTCTTTCTTAGCATATCTTTATTGTATATGGTTTGAACATAATTAAAGATATTTTCAAAACAAGATTGTTGATATACTAATTTCATTAGTTAAAATTAGGAAAGTAATTCATAGAAGAGCATCTCTATTTAGGAATATTAAACTCTCTTAGGCAAATGTTTTATTGTGTTATAGTTGGAGAATTCTAAATTCTATTTTCTCTTAAATGAATTATAATGCTGAAGTATGCCCCTAAGCTTTTATATTTTCTTATTTTTCAATGAATAAACTCACATATTCATAAAAAAAATAGAAAAATAATTTATTTATTTAAACTTTATCAAAAAGAACTATACATTGAATGCGAAATTTTTATCCTACACACAACATACAAGTAAGATAATATCAAAAAGATGTGGCATCCATACTTCAAGACATTGCCCTACTAGTAGAATCGTTCCTATTCCAATTCCTGTGTTGATAGCCCGCTTGAATTGATATTACAAATTAAGACATCCATCCAAACCCTATAAGAAAAACAAAGTATTGATTCCTTTTCATTCATATGCAAAAAACATATGTTACACAACTTAATATTAGACATTATTTATAATAATTTATATTTAACTTAAAATCTTAAAATTTTAAATAAAAAATATATCTTTATAAAAAAAATTAAAACTTATTATTATTATTGATGTATGGCTTAACACTCTTTTTTGTTAAAAGACAAGACATGAATTCTTAATTAACACTTGAGTAACAAAAAATAACAACTCTTATTTAATTATTTAATCCTTGGAAAACTCTCTTTCTCACCATTAATAAGATCATGTCAACGTCATTAATATCACTTCCTGGAAGTACAAAACAATGGCGAGTTTCTTACAATTATATGGCTCATAGGTTTAAATGCTGTCCAATAAAATCCAAAAGCAGAAACCTTTTTGATCCGAACAGTGTGGCCGATTTATGCAGGAAAACAAGTCAATGCTTTTCAGATGGTGCGAGATCTGGGGTTGGCAGTGGAACTGAAATTGGATTGCAGTCCAGGTGGGGAGCTTGTGAAGGCTGAGGAGGTTGAGAAAGCGGTGAAATCCGTGGTGGATTGTGGTAGTGCAGTGAGGAGGAGGGCGAAACACATCAGTGGGAAGAGCAGGAAGGCTGTAATGGACGAAGGATCTTCGTTTGCTTCAATTGGACGGTTGGCTGAGGCCATGTCAAGAAACAGTGTTGTACCAACGACGAACTAAAGTTGATGCACCCTCGTAAGTTCAAAGAGTGTAAGTTCTATAATGTTTTTAGTAGGATGTATTTATAAGCGACTCAATTATTTATCATACACAACTCCAGCGTACTTAAAACATAAAGCAAATACAGAACCATAGAACTAAACATACGAGTTTCCAGAAGTTGAAATTCAAACTATGCCAAGGGAAGCGGCGGAACTAACGGGTTCGGGTCCTTCCTGGAGACGTCTACTTTGGTGTCCAGACAATGTGATCCTCGAGAAGGAAATGGCAGACGGGGACAGTTCCAGGCTTAACTTTGATCATTCGAAAGGCGAGATGCTTTTCCTCCCATGCTGATGTATCGGTATGGCAGACTGCAACTGCTTTAGCTTTAGTGCCATCAGCACCCTCCAGTGGCACCATATAAGCCTTGCCTGTGTTGAATGGCAGTAAAAGACGGCATATGGGTAGTTCTATTTGTGGCACACAACAGCTTTGTTGCCCGCCATCTTCTTCATTCCTGGTAGAACAGTATACTTCTGCAGCTGGGTTTCTCTTCCCACCTCGGTTGATGTTGCCCGAACCTCTTTTCTAAGTTTGGAAGTGCTGAAGTCCACCATTGATTCCAAAGATGTCGCACAATATTTTTCCTCTCCTCTAATGGCCGGTGTTTCACAATCTTTAATTGTTTCCTTTATCAATTCAGCCTCCCGTGATTCGGGTTTCGTAGAAAATCGGTTCAAAATTTCTCCTAGCTTGTTAGATGAAAAGGGTGCTGTCTTTGCAAGTTGGCGAGGCAAAAGAGTTGCTGTAATTAAGTTTTTAATGAAGTGCAGGTTCATTGTTGCGCCAGGATGCATGTCTTTCTCCAGGAAGAAAAAAGCTACTTTGGGGTTATCATCGCGTTGATTCCCTAGTCCTCCTTGATAGTTAAGCTCATCTCGAAATCCAAAGGATTCCTTGTTGCCGCCTTTTCCAACATCTGTGGAAGTGCTTTTGTCAACCCTTAGCTCTGCAGCGTTAATAACATCTATTAGAACCACTGTTTTTTTTTTTGGTTCAATTCTAAGCAGATGAGGCAGTATTGGGGGACTTAAAAAATGGTTGTTCGGAAAATGCAGTGCAATGAGGAAGCATATTATTTCTCAGGAAACCATGTAAAGGAGGTCTAGCTCGGCTTTCGTATGCCAACCTGGGTGTAGAAGATCGCGGACAGCTTTAGGCATTGGAGTATTTGGTAGCACAGTTTTCTAGCATTCTTCAGGCTGCAAAGCTGCATGGCTTGTTGTTAAAATATTTAGTCCCACATTGGATAAGGCAACAAGAGAGTCTAGCCTTATAAGCTTTCTCAAACAACCCATTATTACACAATTCTATGTTTTAGATAAGCCATTCAGTTTCTAATATGGTATCAGAGCCAAGGATGGGCCTCCGCTTCATAAACCCCCACGCCCCAAAGTTGGGCTTCAGTCCACTTGCAATGCTTATGTCAGCATGCAAGTGAGGGGGAGTGTTGAAGGTAGGTATTGTCCCATATTGGAAGTGAGAGGATGGGCCTGTAGTCTTATAAGTGATGAGAATTCTCTACCTAATGCCTTAAGGTTTTGAGATAGACCCCCACACTCTAATATCGTATCAGAGTCGGCCCAAGTGTTAGAGTATTAAAATATCAAGTCCCACATTAAGTAAGGCGACAGGAGAGTCTGGCCTTATAAGCTCCCACTAGCAATCCATTATTGCACAGTTCTGTGTTTTAGTTAGACCCTTCAGTTTCTAATATGGTATTAGAGCCGACCTTGTGTCCTGCCTACCTTAGTGTGGTCCCTCTAAATTGGTCTCACCTCTCACCGCACCCAACATGAGACTGCGAGGGAGTGTTAGAGTGTTAAAATATCCAATCCCATATTGGGTAAGGCAATATAAAAGCCTAGCCTTATAAGCTTCCGCTAGCAACCTACTATTGCACAATTCTGTGTTTTAAATGGGCCCTTCAATTTCTAATACTTGTCACCAGAACAAGCTACAAAATAAAGTCTCTTCAGCTTTCATACAAATAGTGAATCAAAAGATGCATATAGATGACAAAGATCTAAATTCTCTAAGACACAAGCATGGAAAGCAAAGAACCAGGTGGAAGAAAGATTTTAAAACTTACTGCCAAAAAAGCCAAAAGAGGAAGAAGAGGATTTCCATTAACCTGTGGGGTACAACAGTGGATAATGCAGGAAGAAAAAGAAAAGAACGATGAGGTTGTTTGGGTACAAGAGAAGGCAGGTCACATATTTATAAAGGAACTATCTTCATGGACTATTTTAATTACTTCAAAGCCCCCTTGGGTCGCATATAATTTCCAACAACAATAGGATCTAGCGTGCACACACTTATGTGCAGAATAATTTTATGTGGTTCAACTTCCATAGCTTGCCGACATTTATAGGATTAATCTTTATTAATCCTAACATGGGTATTAGCTAGGGCTCATTCC
This sequence comes from Casuarina equisetifolia, assembly GCA_028551475.1. Taxonomy (NCBI): domain Eukaryota; kingdom Viridiplantae; phylum Streptophyta; class Magnoliopsida; order Fagales; family Casuarinaceae; genus Casuarina; species Casuarina equisetifolia. Next base: position 1,926,778 of record CM052356.1, read on the forward strand.
TAGCTTTAATACTATTTAAGGGTATAAGAGCCCATCCTAAATGCCTTAAGACATTTGGTGGAGAATAATTATTACTTATAACCCCCAAAACTTATCATCATGTTATTGATGTGGGATACACATTTGTGACATTAACCCAAAATTTTATTATTACAATATTTTGAATAAAGGAATCTTTTGTGGATGAGTAGTACAAATACTCAACAATCTCACAAAGTAGCTTAACAAATAATTTATTTACTAAAGAAGAAAGAGAGATCAAGGCTACCGAATCTCAAATTTTGGATAAAGTATTTTTAAGAAGTATTCCTTAGAACCCTATTAACCTCTTAGACTCTTCATTATAAAGTAATACAACTTGATATAAAAGGTTCTATTACACAAAAATAGAGACTTCTTCAAACGAAAGCCCATACTTACCTTGGTTTTCTCTAAGTCTACCTATTGATGTAAAGAAATTTACAAGAACTTTTGACTAGTTGGTGAAGAGGTGAGTTGATATGATATAATTTAGATTAGTAACATCAACAAACATAATTTTATTGGATGACTAATTTGTTAAAGTCATCTTTTACAAGAGAAATTATACAATAGCTCTCTTTGGTTAACATATATCATGATTTCAGTCAATTCCATGTAAAAAAATAAGAGTCACCTCTTTTTTTAATATTCATAAACAAAAATGATTTAAAAAATTATTCTTGCTCAAAATAGAATCCAATGTCATAAGAGGAATAGAATGAAAAATTGTAATAGATTATCAAAGCAACTAATAGAAAGGATTTAGTAACTAAAATTGTAAAAATATTATTTTTTAGCTTGCATTTACCGTATATGGCCTAAACATAATATAAGACATTTTCAGAGCAAAATAACTAACATCCACATTTTGTTGGCAAAAGTAAAGAAAATTATATATGGAAAAGCTTATTTGTTCCGAGATATAAAAGTCTTCTAAGAAAATATCATATTGCATAAGATTTAAAGGTTTTAAACCTCTATCTTTTCATAAATTTTATACTTTTGTAATGATGGGATATGCTACTTTGCTTCTCACAAAATTCTATAAATGAAAAGTTTCATTTCCACAAAAAAAAATTATAAAATCTTTTCAACGTTAATTTTGCACTACTCTTCAAAGAATGCAACCCTTGACCTTTAGTTTTTCTTTTTAACTTTTAGTTATACACCGAAATACTCAACTTAATGGCTTTCAACTTGGGACTTCTTCTTAGAGAATTTGAGGAGTTTCCAATCTACCTCAACAAAAATTCACATACACCTTAACTTCTTCAGGAAATTTCATGTGCTTCTTCTTCTTCTTCTTCCTTTTGTTTTTTTTTTTTTTTTTGGTCTTCTTATGTTTGAATAAAATTTCCATTAATCCCTTTGCTGCCTTATCTTCATGTTTCTTTTTAATAACTTGACCATTTAAGAAGCTAACATTTGCCCATTTTTTTGGCTTGCCTTAAAGTGTTACTTGGTCTTATTCATATGTTAAATCTTAGCAATGAGGAGTTAATAAGGTTTGTGATGCATGCATGAGATTAATCTCAGCCCCATTTCATGGCTGCACGATATGCAATTTCTTTCTACACAACGGATGTCATTGTGTGTTCATCTACCAAGAAAAAAGAAACACATTCTACACAACATAACTCATACTCGCCATACAATTTCTTGATGATCTTCCAGAGTTCCGATGTAATGCGTGTAGCCGTTTTAGCCAAGGCTTTTTACACCTTCTACAAAAGGAAGCTCAATCTGCTGGCACCATCTTCCCTTGGTGATTGGTTCTGCGTTTGGTAGCTGTCATCATTGAAGGACAATTTGCGTGGAAAAATTGTTGTCCTTACTCTCAACTGTCCTCCACTCAAATTTATCGAGCATAAAGACACTAACGTAGCGGGACGACAGTCACGATTGGTCGTAGTCATCGACAAAAAGAGAATTTGCTTGCTGTGGTTCACTCTCGCTGTCCTTCTATATGTATGAAAAGGTTGGCGCATATACAAGCCCCTTCCGCTCGTCCCCTCGAAGGTGAAAAATCCAGAACCCTACTACGGAAGCTCAATCTTGACACAATCTTCCCAAGGCTATTCTGAGTTTGGTGGCTGTCATCGTCAAGGAAAAATTGCTTTCACCGTAGCTGGAACGCTATCGGAACTCTGGAAAAAGGCTTGGTCTTACACTCAACTTTCCGTTCACCTTCTTCTTTTGACGTTAAATGTATCGGGCGTAAAGACATTAACATCACGTTCAGACAGCCACGGTTGGTCTTAGTCGGTGGCAGAAGGACGATTTGCGAACTGTGGATGCCACTCAACCTTGGAAAAAGCGCTTTCTACTTCCACTCTTTAACTTCGACTTGGGCTCCAAAGTCAGACCCATACATACATAAACAATAATTGAACTGCCACGGTAGAAGACACAAATATTCGACGTCTAAAACGAAAGTTATCAATTTTAAAAAACTGAACAATGTTAATTTCACATGGATCAAAATATCAAACATCAAAGCCTAGCACAAACACATCATCTTTACAAAAACATCAATTCCGTGGGACATTAAAATAAAAGTAGGAAAAGAAATGAAACAAACAAACACCATTAAAGCGGTTTCTAGTGCTCCAAACCAAGTTTTTTTTTTCTTTTACACTCACACACATGGAGAGGGGAGGAATCGAACCCCCTCCAAACAAAGTTGGTCTTCCTATAATATTTTCCTACAATTACTTGGTAGGAAACCAAAAGTTGAAAATATTTGTGATCCATTAATTGTATGACCAAAGTTTGCTAGTATAAATGTCTATCAATCCCAATCCTCTAAAAATTTTAGGACAACAAACTTCTTTTCATATCATTTTTGCTACACATTGTCTAGTAGATTTAGATGTTCAAAGGAAAAGTCTAATCATTTTTCAATTTAATAAAGTGTTTGTTTTGGCAGTAGAAAAAGTTACAACCAAAATGTTTGCAAGGAGAATAAAATACTTTTTGTTAGTTGCAATCTTCCCCCATAATTGATATGCTTAGACTCTCAATCTTAAATTCTACTCAATATCTTATATGTCAGAATTGCTCAATCTACATTAGAAAGTCTCTTAGTAATTAATAGAACTCCCAAGTACTTTATAAGAAGTTGGTCTTCTTAGTTAGGAATATGATCAAATATTAAAGCCTTCTCTTGGTTTGACAAGCTAGAGAAGAAAATTTGACATTTCTGTTGATGCATCTTTAAACCTATGATTTTCTCAAACTCTTGCATAGCATCTAATAAACATAATTAAATTCAATATCTCCATTAGTAAACAAGAAAAGGTCATCAACAAAGTATAGATGAGTAGTTTTTTCTTTAGAGCATTTTGAATAATATTTGAACATTCCAAAAGATATTCTCTTTAAAGTACTTGAATTTTGATCTTATATTAGATATTATAAAGAATATGTTAGGACTGGTGGAACAATTAAGTTAAAAGGTATAGTTGTCATTACAATCAGGGGTCTGTATGTAATTGTGGAATTAAGAAATATCTTCTAGATGTAATGGGTTTCCTAGTAGTATTGGGTTAGGATTCTTATCCTTATGTGGAAATAGGTTTTCCTAGTGGTATTTGACTAGGATTCCTTTAGGGTTTCTCTATAAATAGGAAAAGTATAGAGAAACCTAGTGGGTAAGTTGAGAAAGTCCCCAGTGGGGGCTGATTGTTGGAGAGGGCCCTTCTTATGGATTCTAGTTGATGAGAGAATCCATGAGATACCTATTTGAGGAGAGGGAATATATGAGAAAATCTAATAAAAAGAGACTACAGGAGACATAAGATATTATAATGTTCCGAACCTCTTAAATTTGTTGTGTTTGGGTGTGTGCGTTCTTATATTTGTGTGTTCAATCTCTTTGTGGTTGATGCGACTTAGTTGAATTCTTCTAACAAGTGGTATTAGAGTGAAGTTCAAATCCCAACAAGTGGTATGGGAGATAAGCTTGGTTCTTAACAAGTGGTGTGGTGAGCGTGGACTGTGGAAGATTGGGTCCATAGATGACAAATCAAACGTGGTGAACGCAATTAAAGAAGCAAATTGATGTGTTTTGAGAGAATGGTGGAGATATTGATGTTTGAAGGGGAGCATTTTGTTGATGCTGTTGATGAATTATTGATTGAGGGGGAGTGTGTGATGCTCTTATGTTGATGTGATTGATGAAGTAAAAGTTTAGGATTTTCAAGTTTGTTGATATCCAGATGAGGTGTATTGAGGCTCCGATGGTTGATTCCTAGGAAGTACCAACAATTTTGTATGGGAGATGTACTCTTCATTGGGGATTTCAAAGAGTGATTTAATTGTTGTTGAAGTCCCATGATTTTACTTTTATTGAAGGCCTCATGGTAGAGGACACATTTAGATAGAAGAAGCCTAAGATGATGTGTAGATGCTTGGAGAGAAACATGGCCTAGGAGAGGTATAACCTAGAAAAGGCAGCAATGGAAGTGCCTAAGAAGGTATGACCTAAGAGAGGCATGGTTTAAAGAAAAGGCTAGATGGCATAGTTGATGTGGGCTTGTTTTGAGAAGAGTTTTTTGCAATCTTCTCTTTCAAAAGATTATGGTTAAAGAGAGTTTTCCTAGTCTTTCTTTGTTCAAAGACTATAGCTATAGAAGTTGAAGAGAATTTCTCCAATCTTTCTCTTTCCAAAGATTGTGGTTGTGTAGTTGATAATTTGAAGAGATTTTCTATACTTTCCTATGGTGTAGGGATGTTGCACCAAATTGTTTCAAGGAGAGATTGTTAGGATTGGTGGAACAATTAAGTTAAAGGGTATGGTTGTCATTATTATCAAGGGTCTCTATATAATTGTAGAACTAAAAAATATCTTCTAGATGTAGTAGGTTTCCTAATAGTATTGGGTTAGGATTCTTATCCTTTTGTGAAAATAGGTTTTCCCAGTGGTATTTGACTAGGATTCCTTTAGGGTTTCTCTATAAATAGGAGAAGTATAAAGAAACCTAGTGGGTGAGTTGAGAAAGTCCCTAATGGGGGCTGATTGTTGGAAAGGGCCCTTCTTATGGATTCTAGTTGATGAGAGAATCCATGAGATACCTATTTGAGGATAGGGAATGTATGAGAAAATGTAATAAGAAAATACTACATGGAACGTAGGACATTATAATGTTCCAAACCTCTTAAATTTGTTGTGTTTGGGTGTGTGCGTTCTTATATTTGTGTGTTCAATCTCTTTGTAGTTGATGCAGCTTGGTTGAATTCTCCCAATAGAATAGATCATATCTAAGTTAAATTGCTAAGATATTAAGTGAAAGAATTCATCTTTGAAAAATGTGTTTTAAGTGTTTATATTTTTCATGTAAGATCTAACATGTCCCCTAATCTCAAAGGTGGAGAAACACTTTCCATGAAAATCTTGTCGACTAAATGAAGAGATTAAAAAAGATTAAACTTAAATTTCTAATAAACTCCTTAACATGGTAAGGCCATCTCTATACCATTTATTTATTAATTACCCAGTCATTTCCAGCTTTTCCATTACAACTAAATTTGACAAAGAAATAGAAACTTTGGCTCCACTGGAACTGGACACGATGCAGTATAGATTAAAAAATAAGTCGCCTTTTGCTTGGCGTTAAAGACCCCAATCCAAAAGGCCGAAACCCAAATAATAGAAACCATAAATAGTTATCAGCGCCGGAAATATGGCAGGTAATTGCGAGAAAAGCACAACAATAATAGGTGGAGGACTGCTCCTGATGTTGATTTACAATGACATCCCACTTGAGGAGAAAGGTATCCTTCAAAAATAATGGTCTTGTACTACCAAACAAGAAGCGAATGTTCAACATCCAATGGAAAACACCATTCAAGGCATTAGTTATGCAATATTGGAAAATCAAATCGCGTGATTTGCTCGGTGCACCACTTCGCGATAAGACCAACCGCAAGTCCGTTGATTCTCCAGGAGAGTAGGTAGAACAGGCGAATGAGGAACAGGCTTTCCTTTTATGAAATCGGAGAATATGTTTTGGCCCCAAAGAAAGCTTGGTAGCATTGGGAATATGTTTCTGGCCTATTATTGTACTTGACAGATTGTCCTATTGGCCTAACCCAAGCCCATGTTAGTGTTTTCCTTTTATCTTCCACTAATTGTAACGTGAAGGAAACTTTTATTGAATGAAAAAGTTCTCCAAAAGGTGCAGACTCTCTTGAACGAGTCCAATTATGTTCTTGTTCCTTTGAACCTTGCTTTTTCTCTTTCTTTAAAACTTTAAAATTCCTAGTGGAAAAATGACCATCACAAATCCAAATCATTGCTCATAATCACTGTCCACTGCTGCACTAGTTACGAGCTCTTGTGCTCATAACAGAATCCTTGCCCCTCGCCTAAAGAGCTTATGCTATTTCCTCAAAGAAAAGAATGTTTTTACTAAGAGTGAATTAAAGAAGAAAAACTATTTGATATTATGGCCAACCGTTAAATTTATTAAATACTTTCTCACGCCCTTATGAATTCCCAAGAACGCCCTCACTACGGACTAAATAAAAACAAGAGAAAATCACCGCAAGCTTCTTGCTCGGTTCAAATAATTACACTTTTGTGACAAGAAGTCGGACAAAGCCGGCATGTAAAAGTTGTTAATACAATTTTCCGGTAAGAACATTTCACTCAACACAATTTGTACTTTAACGTTAAATTATGAGCCACGTGCTTGCCCTTATTCACGCTTGACATGTGCAAAGCGTGAGTTACTCTTAAGATCACCCCCTCAACAAGACCAAGCAGCTGCCTCCAACCCCACCTACTAGCAATCACCGGCCGCTGCATTTAATATTACGGACCAGAATACCAACTACCTCTGCGTTAAGGGAGAGAGTGATCCTATCAGACGTGGAGATCGAACGTCTTCTTAGAATGGACAAACTTTACGGGCAGTGATTACTTTTTCTATGAGCTTCTTTACTCTAAATTCTTAGACTTATTGAAAAGAATTTGATATTATTATTAGATAGAAAAACTTTTCGGGTAGCCAAGTGGCGGCCTTTACTTTGTCTAAACAGTTTCCCATTTTTCTTAAAGTTTACACCAACAATACGAAGGGATGCTCCTACTTTGGAGAAGAAAGTAAGTGTTGGAGTGTTGAAATATCCAGTCTCACATCAAGTAAGGCGATGGAAGAGCCTAACCTTATTAGCTTCCGCTAGTAACCCACTATTGCATAGTTCTATGTTTTAATTGGGCTCTTCACTTTCTAATATGGTATCGGAGTAGCCCTGTGTCCTACCTGCCTTAATTTGGTCCCTCTAGATTGGTCTCACCTCTCACTGGACCCAATGTGAGACTATGGAGGAGTGTTGGAGTGTTGAAATATCCAGTCTCACATTGGGTAAAACGATGAGAGAGCTTGGCCTTATTAGCTTCTACTAGCAACCCACTTTAGCACAATTATGTGTTTTAATTGAGCCATTCAGTTTCTAAGATAGTATTAGAGCCACCCCATGTCCTACCTGCCTTGGTGTGGTCCCTCTAGACTGGTCCCACCTTTCACCGTACCTAATGTGAGACTGTAGGAAAGTGTTGAAGTGTTGAAATATCCAATCCCATATTGAGTAAGGCGATGAGAGAGTTTAACCTTATTAACTTTCGCTAGCAACTCACTATTGTACAATTTTGTATTTTAGTTGAGCCCTTCAGTTTCTAAGAGTAAGCATATGCGATGCCTCATTGTATGTCATGCTTAACGGAGGTCGGGTACTTCATGGTTCTGCGTGACGTCAATATTCTTTAAAAAATGCAAACGTCGTCAGTGGGTAGCAACAAGCGGTCTCGGTTGGTTTATCTTCTTAGGAGGGTTCTTACGAACTGAATTTTTATTCCCAACTTCTTGGAGAAAGAAAATGGCGAGATAAGACGATAGGATGTATTTATAAGCGACTCAGTTATTTATCATATACAACTCCAGCGTACTTAAGACATGAAGCAAATGCAGTAGTATAGAAGTACACATACGAGTTTCTAGAAGTTGAAATTCAAACCAGGCCAAGGGAAGCGGCGGAACTAACAGGTTCGGGTCCTTCCTGGAGACGTCTAGTATGGTGTCCAGACAATGTGATCCTCAAGAAGGAAATGGCAGACGGGGACAGTTCCATGCTTAACTTTGAGCATTTGAAAGGCGAGATGCTTTGGCGACCATGCTGATGTATCGATATGGCAGACTGCAACTGCTTTAGCTTTAGTCCCATCAGCACCCTCCAGCGGCACCGTATAAGCCCTTGCCTGTGTTGAATGGTAGTAAAAGACGGCATATGGGTAGTTCTGCTTGTGGCACACAACAGCTATGTTGCCCGCCAACTTCTTCATTCCTCCAGGAAGAAAAAAGCTACTTTGGGGTTATCATCGCGTTGATTCCCTAGTCCTCCTTGATAGTTAAGCTCATCTCGAAATCCAAAGGATTCCTCGTTGTTGCGTTTTCCAACATCGGTGGAAGTGCTTTTGTCAACCCCTAGCTCTGCAGCGTTAATAACATCTATTAGAACCACTTTTTTTTTGGTTCAATTCTAAGCAGATGAGGGAGTATTGGGGGACATAAAAAATGGTTGTTGGGATAGTGGAGTGCAATGAGGAAGCATATTATTTCTCAGGAAAATATGTAAAGGAGGGTCCTGCTCGGCTTTCGTATGCCAACCTGGGTGTAGAATGTAAGAAAAGGTGAATATAGAGAGAAAGCCTTTGAGTGAGCGGAATAATTCTATATTGCTGTGTTTTTTTTTTTACAATGTTTGTTATACATTTATAGGGACATAACCTAGCCTAAGAAAGGTAAACCAAATATTTATAATAATTACAATGATATTGTGCCTAATCACAGGCACTAATATGGTAATGTATTAGGTGAGGCAGCTGTCAATTAACACTCCCCCTCAAGCTGGAGATTTGAATAAATCAAATACTCTGAGCTTGGAGAGAAGATGCCAATGTTGTTTGCTGTTGAATGCCTTAGTGAGTAAGTCAGCAGGTTGTTCCTTGGTTGGTACATGTCGTGTTGTAATAATTCCTTGTTGAAGCTTTTCTCTAACATAATGACATTCAACTTCAATATACTTTGTGCGTTCATGAAATATAGGGTTTGCTGCAATCTTCTCCGCTGCTTCATTGTCACAATGGAGTAATGCTGGACGCTTCATGTAAAAATCAAAATCTTTAAGTAACCCAATGATCCAGACTATTTCACAAGTGGTATGTTGCATAGCTCTGTATTCTGCTTCGGCTGATGATAAAGACACAGTGGGTTATTTTTTGGAACGCCATGAAATCAGAGAGTTTCCCAACATTATACAAAAGCCTGTGGTAGATCTTCTTGTCATGGGACATGTACTATAATCACAGTCGCAATATGCTCGCAACTCAAATGGAGAAGATGATGGGAACATGAGACCAAGGCCTGGGCAGCTTTTAAGATACCTGATCACTTTCAAAGCAGCTTCCATGTGAGATTGTTTTGGATCATGCATGAACTGGCTAAGAAGTTAGACTGGAAATGTGACGTCAGGCCTTGTGAGTGTGAGATAAATCAGTCGTCCAACTAATCGCTGATAGACTGAAGGATCATCAAGAGGAGGATCATTCATTTGTTCTTTTGATCCAGCATCATACTCAAGGCTTGTGAATTTTTTGTTCTGCTCCATGGGAATCATTGATGGCTTCGAACCAGCTAAGCCTGCTTCAGAAATAAGTTTCAATGTATACTTTTGTTGACTTAACGAAATACCATCTGGAGATCTAACAATTTCAAGCCCTAAGAAAAACTTTGAGAGACCAAGATCCTTCATGAAGAATTCACCATGCAAATATTTTTTGAGATCTGAAATGGCTGCTTGACTGTTTCCTGTAATCAAGATATCGTCAACATAAATGAGTAAAGCCACAAAAGAGCTACCTTTCCTCCTGGTGAACAAGGAATAATCATGGTAAGGCTGGCTAAAGCTGTGTACAATCAAGGCACCAGTGAACTTGGCATTCCATTGCCGAGAAGCTTGCTTCAACCCATAAAGGGATTTCCACAATCGACATACAAGATGCTCCCCCTGATTGCGAAATCTGGGGGGAAGCTCCATATAGACCTCCTCAGAAAGATCACCATGAAGAAAGGCGTTCTGGACATCCATCTGATAAAGGGGCCAATGATGGACGGCGGCAATGGTAATGATGAGCCGAACAGTGACATGCTTGGCTGTGGGAGAGAAAGTATCCTGGTAGTCAATGCCCTCACGCTGATTATAGCCTTTGGCAACCAAACGGGCTTTGTAATGTTCAATGGAGCCATCAGCACGATACTTCACCTTATAAACCCATTTACATCCAATAGGACGACGACCAGGGGACAAAGGAACAATATCCTAAGTGTGATTAGCCTGAAGGGCAGTAAGTTTAGCATCCATAGCTGTAATCCAATTGGGGTCTTGGGTGGCCTCATGGTACGTGGTAGGTTCGGTGATGGCGGAAATGGAGGCTATGAAGTGTTGGTAAGGGGGATTGCAATGGTGGAGGGAGACAGTTAGATATCGGATAAAGGGAGGTTTGGGAAGAGGCAGGTAGGGTAGGACATATGTAGTCGGAAGTCCAAATAGGAGGGTGAGTAAGACAGCCAGATCGATGTAGTGAAGGATCGGGAGGCTCAGTAGAAGGAGCAGTAGTGGTCTCACGAGGTTGGGGAGGTGGGGTAAGGGATGATGGCAATGCAAGATTAGGGGTGTCCAATGAAAGGTTGGAGGGGAGAGGTGGGGCAATGGGAATCGTACCTAAAGGAGCTGGTTCAGGAAGATCCACAGGCAATGATGAGCAAGTGCACGTGTCAGGATCTGGCACAACTAGAGGTGACGAGAGGGCCAAGCTGTCCAAAGAAGAAGAAAAAGAAGAAAAAGAAAAAGAAGAAGAAGAGGAAGAAAAAGGAAAAACATATTCTTGAAAAACAACATCATGACTAACGAAAAATTTGTGGGACTGAGGGTCATAGACACGATAACCTTTTTGAGAAGGAGGATAACCTATAATAATGCATGGAAGGGTGCGAAGACTAAACTTATCGCGAGGGCCCAAGGTGGTGGCGTAACAACGACAACCAAAAACACGAAGATGGTCAAGGATAGAAGGTTTACCAAATAATGTTTCAAAGGGACTGAGACCATGAAGAGATGAAGAGGGGAGTCGGTTGACAAGGTAGGTGGCAGTGAGAAGGCATTCCCCCCAAAATGGTGGAGGGATGTAGGCTTGAAACATTAAAGCACGGGCCACGTCTAATAAGTGCCGATGTTTGCGTTCAACAACTCCATTTTGTTGAGGAGTGTAAACGCATGAGGTCTCATGGGAAATGCCCTTCATAGAAAGGAATGAACGGCATTCAGAAGAAAAAAATTCAGAGCCATTGTCAGAACGAATGCGACGGACAGTGGCATTGAATTGGGTATGAACTAGGGAGATGAAATATTGGATTCTGGAAAATACTTGGCTTTTAAATTGAAGGAGGAAAGTCCAAGTGGCACGAGAAAAGTCATCCACAATGGTAAGAAAATAGCGTGCACCATCATGGGTGGGAGTTCGATGAGGACCCCAAACATCCATATGGACAAGCTCAATAATGGAGTGAGTCAGAGTGTGACTAATGGGAAAAGGTTGGTGGGTTTGTTTAGCTAAAAGGCAAATAGGGCAGGACAAAGAAGAAGGACAAGAAACAGAAACACCAGAAGAAGAAAATTGTTTTAAGGAAGAATGACCAAGACGTTGATGCAAAAGATCATAACTAATATTATTAATAAAAATTGGAGTACAAGGAGATCACTGTTCGGAAGTACAAACAGTGGACTTTAGGGAATTTAAATATTTAGAGAAAACAGAACTAAAATTTTTTAAAAAATCAGAACATAGAAAGTAGAGTCCTCAATCAACCTTGCCGAGCCCGATCAGATCCCCAGTCGTACGATCCTGAAAGACACAAAAAGCATCGAAAAAAATAGCTACACAATTGTTATCACGGGTTAATTTTTGAATAGATAGCAAATTGTGTTTAAAACGGGGAGCATATAAAATGTTGGTGAGATGAAATTGTGGATAAGGTTGAAAGCGACCAATATGGGTGACAGGACTAAGTGAGCAATCAGGCAAGGTAAGATTAATGGGTGTAACGCATGGGGAAAATGAATCAAGAATAGATAAATTACAAGTGATATGGTCACTAGCCCCTGAATCGATTATCCATAAAGATGAAATGGGAGAAGGGGAACAAACCGTACCTGAGAATGGGTCCGAGGAACCCATTTGGTTGATGATATGCAAGAGCTTGTGCTGTTGATCGGCAGTGAGAGAAAGCCCAATGGATCCGCCATATATGCTACCGGGGCGAGGTGGATGGTGGCCCAAAATTCCCAGACTGGGTGTGGGTGGATAGCCTGAAGAGCCCTGAAAAGAAGATCCCCCAGTGAAGTCCATAGCTGGGGGATAAGTTAGGCCGTAGCTAGGTGAAATCAGAGAATCAGATGCGGCAACATTATGGGCCAAGGGCCTTGGGCCAGTAGGCTTGCGTCTATTATTACCACGCTGCTTGGGCTTACTACTAGAGGGATAGCCCACTAATTGGTAGCAGGACTCCTGCAGGTGTCCAGGCCGCTTGCAATGACTGCAAATGGGCCTAGATGTGGGAGGTGCCTGCTGGGTATGAGGCGGGGTAGGCCCGTTGGGCCCACCCGAGGATAGAGGCCCAGATTGTGAAGCATGGATCCAGCTCGTTTAGGCCAGAGATGCACCTGACCCGACTAGGGCGCAACTGGAACGTTGCGTCTGAAACGCACTAGCATCACTACCAGGAGAGGAACAGCCGTCGACAGCAGCACGCTGGAGCAAGTCTTGCTTCGCTAGCGAGTAAAGCTTCTCCAGGCTCGGTAGCTCGTCGCGTGACATGACGTTGGAGCGAAGGGTAGAGAATTCATCCGACAGGGCTAAAAGAAGTTGTAGGGATCGATCCTCCACCTCACGGCGTCGAAATTGCTTACTAGTGTCACAAGTGCCGCCACAACAACAGTGAAGAGGAGGTTGTTGGGCGTCTAAAGCACCCCAAAGCTCCTTCAGACAGAGGTAGAAGGATGTGAGCTCAGCGCTAGAGGCACCGGGAGATAAGCGGAGAGTGCCGATGGCATGTTTGAGGGAAAATTTTTGGGTCCCACTAATTCGATCGAAGCTATCTCGAAGCAATTGCCAAACATCGGCGACACTGGGAGTAGTGGAGACCATAGTCTCAAGTGAGGAATCGACGGAGTGGGTTAACCAAGTCTTCACAGCTACATGACACTGGTCCCAACGAGCAGCAGCATCATCATCGCCAGTGGGGCGTGGGAGCTTGCCAGTCAGAAAACCCATCTTATTCCGAGCAAGGAACATAGTTCGGATTTGCTCACTCCAAACATGCCAGTTGGCCTCGCCAGTGAGCTTCTAGGACACAATGCATGCCGGTTGAAGATTGGCAGCAGTGAGATGATAGGGGTCGCGAAGAGGAGAAAGAGAAGTGTTGGTTCCGGTAGCCATTGGGAAGAATTAAGGTGGTGGCTAGAGTTTGAAAGTTAGGTAAATAACAAAAAAAAGGAATAATTAGGGTGACGGCTAGGGTTTGAAAACTAGGTAAATGACAAAAAGAATAGAAAGTGCGGCTAGGGTTAATGGGCAAGGAAGAAGAGAAAAAAAAACGGCGAGGGTTTACGTGAATAGAAAATAGAAAAAGGACAAAAGGGAAAAGGAGGAGAAATAAAGATGTTGGCATGCGTGAAGTGGAGAAAAGGTGTAGGAGAGAGAAAAGTGGTATATGTGAAGAGGAAAAAAGGTGAGGAGAGAGAAAAGTGGTATACGTGAATTGGAAAAAAAATACAGGAGAGAGAAAAGAGAATTGTAAAGGAAAAGGGAGAAAGGACGAAAGACCAAACACGGGTAAGAAAAAAGTGGAGGGAATTAAAGGGAGGGAATCGAAGAGAAAAGAGCTTAAAAGGTGATTGGGATGGCCGGAAAGAGAAGAGTGCGGGAACAAGACAACAAAAGAACGCTCGTCAAAACTCAAAAAGAATGGCTTGGGAATAGTGATGCGGAAGCGGAATTAAGGTCGTAGGAAAGAACGGCTCGGGTACCTTGTAAGAAAAGGTGAATATAGAGAGAAAGCCTTTGAGTGAGCGGAATAATTTTATATTGCTGTGTTTTTTTTTTTTTTACAATGTTTGCTATACATTTATAGGGACATAACCTAGCCTAGGAAAGGTAAACCAAATATTTACAATAATTACAATGATATTGTGCCTAATCACAGGCACTAATATGGTAATGTATTAGGTGAGGCAGCTGTCAATTAACATAGAAGATCACGGACGGCTTTAGGCATTGGAGTATTTGGTAGCACAATTTTCCAATATTCTTCAGGCTGCAAAGAAGCATGGCTTGTCACCAGAACAAGCTGCAAAATAAAGTCTCTTCAGCTTTCATACAAATAGTGAATCAAAAGATGCATATAGATGACAAAGATCTAAATTCTCTAAGACACAAGCATGGAAAGCAAAGAGCCAGGTGGAAGAAAGATTCTAAAACTTACTGCCAGAAAAGCCAAAAGAGGAAGAAGATGGATTTCCATTAACCTGTGGAGTACAACAGTGGATAATACAGGAAGAAAAAGAAAGGAACGATGAGCTTGTTTGGTACAAGAGAAGGCAGGTCACATATTTATAAAGGAACCATCTTCATGGACTGTTTTAATTACTTCAAAGCCACTTGGGCTTGCTTATAATTCCAACAACAATAGGATCTAGCACGGGCACGCACTTATGAGCGGAATAATTTTATGTGGTTCAACTTCCATAGCTTGCCGACATTTATAGGATTAATCTTTATTAATCCTAACATGGGTATTAGCTAGGGCTCATTCCTAACTTTAATACTATTTGAGGGTATGAGAGCCTATCATGACTAACAAATCTCAAATTTGGATAAAGTATTTTTGGAAAGTATTCTTTGGAACCCTATTAACCTCCTAGACTCTTTATTATAAAGTAATATAACTTGATGTAAAAGGTTATATGACACAAAAATAGAGAGACTTCTGCAAATTAAGGCCCATACTTACCTTAGTTTTCTCTAAAGTCTACCTATTGATGAAGAGGTGAGGTGATATGATCTAATTTAGATTAGTAGCATCAATAAACATAATTTTATTAGATGACTAATTTATTAAAGTCTTCTTTTACAAGAAAAATTATACAATAGCTCTCTTTGGTTAACATATACCATGATTTCAATCAATTCTATGTAAAAAAAAATAGGAATCGCCTCTTTTTTTTTAATATCCATAAACAAAAAAGATTTGAAAGATTATTCTCAAAATAGAATCCAATGTCATAGGGAGGATAGAATGAAAAATGGTTATAGATTATCGAAGCAATTAAAGAAAAGGATTTAACTACTAAAACTATAAAAATATTATTTTTTAGCTTGCATTTACCGGATGTGGCCTTAACATAATAGAAAACATTTTCAGAACAAAATAACTAATATCCAAATTTTGTTGGCAAAAGTAAAGAAAATTGTATATGGAAAAGCTTATTTGTTTTGAGATATAAAATTCTTTTATAAAAATATCATTTTGCATAAGATTTAAAGATTTTCAACATCTATCTTTTTATAAATTTTATACTTTTGTAATGATAGAATATGCTACTTTGCTTCTCACTAAATTTTATTAACGAAAAGTTGCATTTCCACAAGAAAAAAAGATCATAAAATCTTTTCAACCTTAATTTTGCACTACTCTTCAAATAATGCAACCCTTGACCTTTAGTTTTTTAAAACTTTTAGTTATACACCAGAATACTAACTTAATGGCCTATTTATTGGCCTTTCAACTTGGGACTTCTTCTTAGAGAATTTGAGGAGTTTCTAAACAAATTTCTTCCTCAACAAAAATTCACATATACCTTAACTTCTTTAGGAAATTTCGTGTGCTTCTTTTTTTTTTTTTTTTGGCCTTCTTATGTTTGAATAAAATTTCCATTAATTTCTTTGTTGCGTTATCTTCATGTTTCTTTTGAATAACTTGACCCTTTAAGAAGCTAACATTTGCCCATTTTTTCAGCTGCCTTAAGGCGTTACTTGGTCTTATTCATATGTTAAATCTTAGCAATGAGGAGTTAATAAGATTTGTGATACATGCATGAGAGTAATCTCAGCCCCATTTCATAGCTGCACGATATGCAATTTCTTTCTACACAATGGATGTCATTGTGTGTTCATCTACCAAGAAAAAAGAAACACTTTCTACGCAACATAACTCATCCTCGCCGTACAATTTCATGATGATCTTCCAGAGTTCCGATGCAATGCGTGTAGCCGTTTTAGCCAAGGCTTTTTGCACCTTCTACAAAAGGAAGCTCAATCTGCTGTCACCGTCTTCGCTTGGCGATTGGTTCTGCGTTTGGTAGCTGTCATCATTGAAGGACAATTTGCGTGGAAAAATTGTTGTCCTTAAGCTCAACTGTCCTCCACTCAAATTTATCGGGCATAAAGACACTAACGTCTCGCGACGACAGTCACGATTGGTCGTAGCCATCGACAAAAAGAGAATTTGCTTGCTGTGGATCACTCTGGCTGTCCTTCTATATCTATGAAAAAGTTGGCGCATAAAGAAGCCCCTTTCGCTCGTCCCCTCCAAGGTGAAAAATCCAGAACGCTACGACGGAAGCTCAATCTGCTGGCACAATTTTCCCATGGCTATTCTGAGTTTGGTGGCTGTCATCGTTAAGGAACAAATTGCTTTCACCGTAGCTGGAACGCTATCGGAACTCTGGAAAAAGGCTTGGTTACAGTCAACTGTCCGTTCACTTTCTTCTTTTGTCGTTAAATGTATCGGGCGTAAAGACATTAACATCACGTTAAGACAGCCACGGGTGGTCGTAGTCGTCGGCAAAAGGACGATTTGCGAACTGTGGATGCCACTCAACCTTGGAAAAAGGGCTTTCTACTTCCATTCTTAATTGAAGTCAGACCCAATACATACACAAACAATAATTGAATCGCCACGGTAGAAGACACAAATATTCGACGTCTAAAACGAAAGTTATCAATTTTAAAAAACTGAACAATGTTACTTTCACATGGATCAAAATATCAAACATCAAAGCCTAGCACAAACACATCATCTATTACAAAAACATCAATTACGTGGGGCATTAAAATAAAAGTAGGAAAATAAATGAAACAAACAAACACCATTAGAGCAGTTTCTAGTGCTCCAAGCAAAGTTTTTTTCTTTTTTTTTCCTTTTACACTCACACTCATGGGGAGGGGGAGGGGGAGGGGAAGGGGGAATTCAAACCCCCTCCAAACCAAGTTGGTCTTCCTATAATATTTTCCTACAATTACTTGGTAGGAAACCAAAAGTTGAAAATATTTTCAATCCATTAATTGTATGGCCAAAGTTTGCTAGTATAAATGTTTATCAATCTCCGTCCTCTAAAAATTTTAGGACAACAAACTTCTTTTCATATCATTTTTGCTACATATCGTCTAATAGATTTAAATGTTCAAAGGAAAAGTCTAATCATTTTTTTCAATTTAATAAAGTATTTGTTTTGGTAGTAGAAAAATTTATAACCAATATGTTTGCAAAGAGAATAAAATACTTTCTACTAGTTACAATCTCCCCCCATAATTGATATTCTTGGACTCTCAACCTTTAATTCTTCTCAATATTTTAAATTTTAGAATTGCACAACCTACATTAGAGAGTCTCTTAGTAATTAATGGAACTCCTAAGTAGAAGTTGGCCTTATTTGATAAGGACAGGATCAAATATTAAAGCCTTCTCTTGTTTTGACAAGCTAGAGAAGAAAATTTGACATTTATGTGGATACATCCTCAAACTTATAATTTCCTCAAACTCTTGTATAGCATCTAGTAAACATAATATATATTCAATATCTCCATTAGTAAACAAAAAAAGGTCATTAGCAAAGCATAGATGAATGATTTTTTCTTTAGAGCATTTCTAATGATATTTGAACATTCCAAAAGATATTCTCTTTAAAGCACTTGAATTTTGATATTATATTAGATATTATAAAGAATAGATCATATTAAAGTTAAATCTCTAAGATATTAAGTGAAAAAATTCATCTCTTTGAAAAATACTTTTTAAGTGTTTATATTTTTCATATAAGACTTAACATGTCCCCTTATCACAAGGGTGGAGAAACACTTTCCAAGAAAATCTTGTCTAGTGAATGAAGAGATAAAAAAAAAATTAACTTAAATTTCTAATAAACTCCTTAACATGATAAGGCCATCTCTATACCAATTATTTATCAATTACCCAATCATTTCCAGCTTTTCCCTTACAACTAAATTTCACAAAGAAATAGAAACTTTGGCTCCACTGGAACTGGACACGATGCAGTTTAGATTGAAAAAGAAGTAGCCTTTTGCTTGGCGTTAAAGACCCCAATCCAGAAGGCCGAAACCCAAATAATAGAAACCTTAAATAGTTATCAGTGCCGGAAATATGGCAGGTATTTGCGAGAAAAGCACAACAATAATAGGTGGAGGACTGCTCCTGATGTTGATTTACAATGACATCCCACTTGAGGAGAAAGTTATGGACCTCGAATGCTTCAAAAATAATTGTCTTGTACTAC
The DNA here is from genome assembly GCA_028551475.1 of Casuarina equisetifolia. Lineage (NCBI taxonomy): Eukaryota > Viridiplantae > Streptophyta > Magnoliopsida > Fagales > Casuarinaceae > Casuarina > Casuarina equisetifolia. The sequence goes on from CM052356.1 coordinate 1,945,489, forward strand.
CAAACAAGAAGCGAAGGTTCAACATCCAATGGAAAACACCATTCAAGGCATTAGGTATGCAATATTGGAAAATCAAATCGCATGATTTGCTCACTGCACCACTTTGCGATAAGACCAACCGCAAATCCGTTGATTCTCCGGGAGTAGTTAGAATAGGCGAATGAGGGACAGGCTTTCCTTTTATGAAATCGTAGAACCTTTTTTCGCCCCAAAGAAAGCTTGGTAGCCTTGGGAACATGTTACGGGCCTAAACTTAGGGCCTTTTACTGTGCTTGACAGATTGTCTTACTGGCCTGTTGTAGCCTAACCCAAGCCCATGTTGGTGTTTTCTTTTTATGTTCCACTAATTGTAACGTGAAGGAAGCTTTTATTGAATGAAAAAGTTCTCTAAAAGGTGCAGACTCTCTTGAACGAGTTCAATTATGTTCTTGTGTGCCTTTGTAACTTCCTTTTTCTCTTTCTTTAAACCGTTAAAATTCCTAGTGGAAAAATGACCATCACAAATCCAAATCATTGCTCATAATCACTGTCCACTGCTGCACTAGTTACGAGCTCTTGTGCTCATAACAGTATGATCGACCCTCGCCTAAAGAGCTTAGAGTTTATTTTGTCACTGAGATCGACTTCTGCTAAAAATTCTGAAATGGTTGTACCTTTTCTAATCGAAAGGGGAATTTCCTGGTGTGTGCCCATACTTACAAAGTGATAAAAAGGAAAGAGCTAATACGCTAGGTAAATTTAATTATATTAAATATGCAGTGAATGGTAATGTACATAGTTATTATTACTTAAACATGAATAAAGTTATAAATTTTTAGGTATCAATCAATGACATGAAAAATAGATAACTAAATATATACATCGATATTATGTATAATTTTAAAAAGGTATGTATCTCATTCTATTAAACTTAGAATATTGCATCTTCTACTAACAACTAGTTTTTGTAGTCTTATCAAAAAATTAATTTATAATAGCATCACCATTTAAAATTGTTGATTTGTACAAGCATCAATAATAGAAGGTCAATTCAATTAGTATTTGTACCATCATCAATATTGACAGGTCAATTCAATAAGCATGTTATTTATTAATGACAAATGTCTCTTTTTAAGAAGTAATGATCCAAAGTCAAATTAACACTGATTGACTTGAAGAACTTCCATTTTCATTTTAATTAATTGAGAAGTAATGGACGGAAGATTTCGCTTTCCTTCATTGAGTTGATTGTCTTGAAGAGGAGATGCGCAAGGGGAGGCGATGGGCAAGGCTGACGTGTCTTGGTTGCTGACTGAGCACATGTCATTTAATGATGCTGATGTGTCAAGCAGTGCTGAAGTGGCAAGATTAACCCTAAGGTTTGACTTTGACTTTTACTTTGACTTGGATGGTTTTAATATACACAATTCCTTCAAATGAAGGGTCAATTTCATTAGCTTTTGAATTATTATTTTTTTTAAGACCAAAGTCTGTTATAGGTACCAAAAAAAAGGGGTCGAAAGCTGTAATTTGACTATGTTAAAAAGCTAAAATGGTACAAAGCTCTCCACGCTAAGGGCTACTTAACCCAACCTATTTGAAAGCTTGTTTAATCTTCCTTGTTAAAATTAACCAACCACATCACTACTAAAGAGCTTAAACTTGTTGGCATCAAGAGCCAGCTGCCTTATTGAAGAGAACGCACCCAAAATTCCTGTGCCTGTGAAGACAACCATAATGGAGATGTTAATCCAATAGGTGAGGGACGATTTTGGAGGCTTGTAAGTCATGTTGTAGAGAAGCATTGGGAGGATGAAATCCAGGGGGATGAACCCAACAGCTCCGACAACAGCATTAATGTCTCCGAAGAACGGAAGCATCGCTGCAAAGAAGCCACAGAAGATCACGTACAGCGTCCGAAGAATCAGTCGTGGAATAAGATTTCTTTTGGAAAACTTCCCCTGTGTCACATCAGCTGATCGCTTCTCCATGATCTCATAAGCCACTTGTGAATAAACCTGTATTATATTGGAGGAATTAGCTTCAATAATACTTGAACTTTGTTTAGGTTAAAATATTAAAGAGTTTATTTTCACCTTAAAAGTTAATTTATAAAGTAGAAAAACACATAATATTTAATTAGACATATATATTCACACCTTAACAATATCATACTATACATCTATATTGCAACATGGACCCTCACTATGACAGTCCAACATAGATTATCCCATGATACTACTTTTTCCATGAGTTCTAGGCATATCCCTATTCATAGAGGTCCTAAAAGATAATCTAAGTTTGGATACAATATTAAAAAATTTATTTTTACTTTATAAACTAACTTATGAAGTACAAGGATATACTTATACCTAACTAAGTATATACATTCACTACTTAACAATGTAAAATTGGACATTTATCATAACACGAAATAAAAAACTTAATTTTCAAGGCTTTTGTAATCTTATCATGTTAATACCAACAATCTAGTAATTTGATAGTTAGTTATTAGCTATCAAAACCTAGGTCTTAGATTCTAACACCTTTTTCACCCAACTAAAAAGGAAAACAAAATTAAGATCTTACCAGGCCAATGGCAAAGAGTTGAAGGAGAACGAAGATCACGGCAAGGCCAAGAACCCAAGTGGGAGCCAAAGAAGGTCCATCATCTGGCAATAAGCTCTTGAGGATGTTTGAATTAGCTTTGTTTCCAAACACCCAATATCCAAACGCAGCAGCCGAGTAGAAGGTGATGAAAATTACTATGTAACACATTACGAGGCCTTTCACCATCTTCCCCGTTGCAGGTGGAGCAAGAGTTGCCTGCACTAATGATGTTTAAGTATTAAAATCCAGAAGGCACTTGACTCTAACCTTATGATTGGTGATATCATCTGAACTTTTGTTCTGAAAATAATTACTTGTATTTCAGGTAGTATCCCAGTCCCGAAAATGGCAGCTAAAATGGATATTGCAGTAAAGGAACTGAACACCCGTGTGGCCTTCGAGTTATCCAAGGAGTAGTCCCTTGGAGGGGCATTCTTTGAAGTACCTGCAGCGAGATGGAAACTGCTGAATCAATAGAAGAAGCTAAAGAACGTATTGAAAACAAGTTAATTATCTTACCCCCATTATGATTGGAAAAACAAGTAAAATTTTCAAGGAGCTACTAGGTAGGCATGAGTTTAAAACTATTTATTGTGAAAATATAGCATGACATCAGTCCACATTACTTAACTCTTATTTTATAATCTTTTTTGCAAAGAGAAAAAATTTCAATCAACTTTAGGTATAGTAGTTAAGAGGCTCATTCTTTATCTTGAAAGTTAACTTAAAAATAGCTAAAACTTGTTACTAAATAAATAAAAATTTTAATTTATTTCTAAATAATATAAAATCATTATCTACATTGTAAGTTGTCCCTTCATTATAATAGTCAAATCATCAAATCATGCATAAGTTCAACTTATTGAGAGTCTATAAAGTTACTAATAAACCATATTTAAGAGTGTACTATTCAATCTAAAAACTAACTTGGGAAGTGTAGGAACTTTTTATCATAAATATTAGTATATTCTTCATAACAAGAGATTATAGTGCATATTATAATAAGAATTATTTTTTGGTAAATAAATATTCCCCTAAAATCTTGCTAAGTAAAATAAATAAATGAGATTTCCGAGTATGTCCATTTGGGTACCTGCATAGATGCATGCACCAACCACAAGGAAGGTGTAACCCAAGCTGAGAAGCAGCGAGCCCAGGTTGATGTACCTGAGAGAATGGAACGACGGAAACTGAGCCAGAACAATCATCGCGGCTGTCGCCATGGCTATGAACTCGTACAATTTCAAGGACCCACTGGGAAAAAGGTTCGAATACAGGATCTTTGACAGCCCATAGGGAAAAAAGATAAACTTTCATTAGGAAGCACTAAAAGGCACAAAAGTATAACTCTGGATGATGGAATAAAGTTTCGTCCTTTATGCTTTTTTTCAAAAGCTATTCATACCCCACACCAGAACATTGACCAGCAGCCTCGCGGGACAGCACCGATCCGACCAGTTTTCACATCGCAGATAGATAAGATACATCAAAAAGGAGAGGCATCCATACCTCAAGACATTGCCCTGCCAGCAGAATCGCTCCTATTCCAATTCCTGTGTTGATAGCCGCTTGAATTGATATTACAAAGTAAAACATCCATCCCGATCCTGCAAGAACAACAAAGTAATGATTCCTTTTACTTATAATAGGAAACGCATTAAAGTAGTCTTAGTATATCTCCTAGTCATTTCAATAGTATGATTGAACCTTTGACATCTATATAAATGAATTTAGATGCTTGAGTTGTAATCAAAAATTTATAAAAAAAAATCTCGGTTACTTAAGTTATAAAAAGTATTTTATAGCTAATTTAAAACTTAACACGTCCTATATTATGCTTTCTCAGAATTAATAAAATCAAGTCAAACATGATTAATATTACTTTTTGGAAGTACAAAACAAGCGAGAGCATCTAATAATTACTTGGGTTTAAGTTTTAAATGCTGTTAATGAAGTGGTAAGCAGCAACGTGACGGAGGGAACAAAAACAAAGAAAACGATCTTGAGGTCGCTGGTTAGGGTACCTAATACGTCGGCGGCGAGTTCCCGGAAACGGATGTGGCGGCGGCCGGCTTTCTCGCAGTGATCGAGCACCTTGGACATTAGGTAGTACGAGTAGAAGGTCACCGCGGCCATCACCGTCAAGCAGAAGAACCCCAGGCCCCATCCCAATTGTCTGAACGCGAACGGCAAAGTCAACACCGTGGGCCCCACTATGGCCGTCGTCAGATGATAGCCGGCGTGCCACCATTGGCCTACCAGAACCACAAATTAGTAGGCGTCACAGACGGAGAGCGGAGTGGCTTACAACCTGCCACCATTTTAGGTTGACTAGCTTTTTTTTTTTTAAACAAAGAAACACGAAAGAAAAGATCAACGTTCTTTGATCCCATTTATCTCCAGAAACAGAGGATTTTCATGTCCGAGTAATGTAATGAAACAGAAAACATTAACAAACAGATGATTTCTTTCTAAATTAAGAGTTTCGTTTTCTAATAAAAGAAGAAACAGAATAACCCGATTTGGTCGGAGTACCCTATGTAACATACAAAGTTGAACAACGTAAATTGTGGCAGTTTCTTTATGCGGTCGTGAATTACGGGAAGGGATAGAGGACATGCACCTTTTGATTCGAGGGTGAAGACGGCCCCGGCGTCCTGGTCCCGGCGGTCCTCGGAGAACGGGTCAGCTCGCGGAGGTTCTGCCATTAATATTGTCTCAAGAGCTCATGCTCGTCACCGGCGGAGGAGGAGATGCAAGGGGAGCTGGCGTCGAAGCTAAGCAGAAGTGGCAGGTGGGTACCGTCTCCGCTGCTGCCTAGGCCTATATAAACAAACCCAGAGCATCGGATTTCCCTCTCTTTTAGGATCTATGTGAAAGTCACTCGATTACCAATTGGTTGTTGATTAAATTATTTCGGACCCGGAGGAGGATTATGTCTTTTCTTTGGAAAAAATCAGTGGCAGTATCGATTCTAGACGGCAAGGTTGACCAGTATATAACATAAAGTAATAGATCGTGGCCTCCGGCAACTGAAATGGTAAAAGAAGAATGGATAAGTGAAACTGTAAAACCAGAAGCTTCAAGAGTTTACGATTCAGCTGTACAATGATGCCATAAATTACCAGAGTTTCAGAACGGTTGTACAAGATGTAATATGCAATAATTAGGCGAATGATACTTCTAATAAACGTATCTATGAAGTACCCAAAAGGGATTAGCAGCCAGAAGTAGGCGCAGCGTGGTAAATGCATCATAAATGTGGACTCATTATGGGACACACGAAACACATAAAGATTGGAGCTTCGGCTGAGAGTTACTTGACAATGGCAGAGAGTGGAGAGTCGGGAACGCAGGATTTGGCCTTTATCTTCAAGCTCACAAAAAGTAAATATCGGTGGCCATCGGATCGAATTATGCCGAGAGATCGCTAGATAAAGATTATGTTCTGATAAAAAAAAAAAAAGGAAAAGAAGTTGGTATACTAATAACGAAGAATATGTTCTGAATTTAACAGTTTTTGGTGGTGAAAAAATTACTGAGACATGGACAACAACGTGGGACCAGTAGAAAACTAAAATCCGATACTCAGACAAGAAGGAGATACTAAGAAGATGTTGGCAAACTAATTTACAATTCTGGTCTTACACCAAAAGCTTAATTGGGTAAAGTGCACCTTTTACTTAGTTCTTAAAGTAAAACGATTCATCTTAAAATCCGTAAGTAATTAGAAGTATATCACTATCATTAATAAAGTCAAGATTATTGATCTCTACTCTTAATATGGAAAAGCATCTTTTATCATGGTTCAACAATAATAAGTAGGTCATACTAAAATAGGGAGGTCTATTTCAAAATTCATAGTTAATAAAAGGCAAGAATTATTAATCTCTACTTCTTTTGCTATAGATATCATCCTCAATAATATTTATAGCAAAAGGAGATACCCCTATAGCATCAAGTACAAACTATGCCCATACTAACTTAGCCCTAACACAAGAACTTCATGGACTTTCTTCGGTCTTCATTCGACTCCTTCAACCCTCGAATGCTCTTGTCCTCGGCTGCAAAGTGCTCCTTAGTGTAACTTACTTCTTGACTTGGTATGACTTCCGTTAGGCAGAAAAGTCTACTGGGAGTTCAATTATCAGCTGACACGGCTTCCTTACTTGAGTACCCTTGCTTGACAATCTTCCATTTCCACTTCAACTTCCTCTTTCACAAACTGAGTGCGTTATCCAAGAAACAGAGCAAGCTTAGTGCGCTCTGTTTTGGTCTATCTTCAACCTTCCAAAAGGTATACATGTACGCTGAGGGTAAAAGCTAAGGCACTTCGGAAGTAAAACCAAATTGGAGAAAGATCAATAGCTGTCTCTTTTTGGAATTTATCGGAGTCTTGTATGTCACTCACGCAAAAACAGGTGATGAAACAGAGGATGACTCTGCAATACAACTGTTTTTCCAACCGAGTCATTGTAAAAGAAGGAAATAAGAGTATAATAAATTGGTCAGCTAATATTAAAGAATATATACTGAATTTTGACACTTTTTAACATGAAAATGCTTCATTTAGAGTTTAAATTTTAATATAAAATTAAAAAATTTATTTTCCGTCTATAAAAGTAATTAATATATATAAATGATATGAAAAGAAGCACAAGCAAGAAGCAAAAGCGCAAACACATGCCTGTTCTAGTGTTTTGATTGAAAGATTGGAAAACCTGGTTGGCACGTTACTTGGTCTGCCTTAAATGACTCTAGTGGCGTCTGTCGGGGATATGTTGTCATGTCATGTAATGCTTTGAGTACGGGGGAGTTCAAGATGGTGAGGATTTGCTTATTAGTTTGTCTTGAAATTGCCTTACATCACCATCGAGTGCTATTTTAAGGCAAAAAGTTATAAAACTTAGCAGAGACGTAATTCTCACTTGATCCTGTTACTCGAGCATAGCCCTTCACAACATGTAGTAGACGCTGTGAACCTGGTTGGCCCAAACATAATCGCTATAAACTCTTGTTCTACCAAAAGAATAAAGAAATAAAAACATAAAAGATGTTGTTTGAGTAATATCTTCTTTCTTTTTTATTGAAAGTGACAACCTTTTTACAAAATGTGAAAAGAAAGCATAATCAAAACAAATATAATTAAAAGAGTGACACAGAAAGAAAAACAAGAATAACATAAATATGACCATGGCCCCAAATGATCATATATAGTTAATTTTAACTAACAAGATATTTTTATACTTGTAAATCAATTATCTAATTATTAAGAATCTTCACCAACAACATGCCTACAAATTCTTTCACATAATAATGAGATTACCTCACATTTTGCATCGACAAATCTCTTAGGAAGCAATTGGGATTTTCATCTATTCAAGGTCTTGAAAGCAATTGAGATCTACATTGAATTCATTGGTCATATTGCCTACCACACAAATTACTAATTTAAAAAAATCCTAATTACTCTAGTACAACATGACTATGATAAAGTCTTATATTAAGTGATAGATTGATATGATGGGTTGCACATCTCATTCTATAAAAAATTAAAATATTGAATCTTTTGCTAACATCTAGCTTTTGTAGTCTTACCAAAAGATAACATGCATAATGGCATCACCATTTAGAACTATTTGACTTGTACAATCATCAATAATTGAGGGTTAGTTGAATTAGCATTTGTACCATTATCAATAATGGAGGGCCAATTCAATTAGCATGCTATTTATTGATGATGAATGTCCCTTATCAATGAAATATAAATTTTCAGATAATATTTAAATTTAAATTTGTGTGAAGTTGTTTAAGTTAGATTTGGACTTTTTCATATGGTCTCAAAATTAAGTTCATTTGTTCCAACTCTTATCCAATTTAAACCTTTTAAATATATTTAGTGTGAAGTATTGAAAACAAAATTTTCATACCAAAAAATGTTGAGATTTGAATTTATACCCCATATTTGTAAATTAACCTTTAGATTAGATTTTTAAAATTTCTTGTATCATAGACACAGTGCTTTCGAATTTATTTTTTGGTAGACGGACTATGTTTTGGTACAAAAATAAAATGGTGGAAAGCTGTAATTTGACTGTGTTAAAAGGCTATAATGGTATGGATCCCTCCACGCCAAGGGTTATTAACTCAACCTATTTGAGAGCAAGATCCTTGTGTGCTCTTCTTTGTTAAAATTAATCTACTACATTATTGCTAAAGAGCTTAAACTCATGGGCGTCAAGAACCAGCTGCCTTATTGAAGAGAACGTGCCCAAAATTCCTATGCCTGTGAAGATAATCATAATGGAGATGTTAATACAATAGGTGGGGGACGATTTTGGAGGTTTGCGAGTCATGTTGTAGAGGAGTATCGGAAGGACGAAATCCAGGGGTATGAACCCAACAACTCCGCCAACAGCATTAATGTCCCCGAAGAACAGAAGCATCACTGCAAAAAGGCCACAGAAGATCACTTACAGTATCCGAAGAATTAGTTGCAGAATAAGATTTCTTCTACAAAACATCCCCATGTTACATCAGCTAATCGCTTCTCCACGATCTCATAAGTCACTTGTGAATAAATTTGTGTAGTATTGGAGGAATTTGCTTCAATAAAACTTAAATTTTGTTTGTATTGAAATATTAAGGAGCTCAATTTTACTTGAAATTTGAGCTTTGCTTGAATTGAAGTGGAGTGATATACCATATTTAACTAGCATACAAACTCACACCTTAACAATGTGAGATTGTATATCTACATCATAACGTACTCTCTTATTATGATGGCTTAACACAAATCATCTCATTGTACTATTTTCTATGTGGACTTTAGCCCTACTCATATTTATATAAATATTAAAAAAGAACTTTAACATTGATACTATATTAAGAAATTTATTTTTATCCCAAAACTAGTTCATGAAATAAAGAAATACACTTATATTTAACCAAGTACACATACCCACATCTTAAAAATACAAGATTAGACACCTCACACCACAATACGAAATAAAAGGATTAATTATCAAGGCTTTTACAATCTTACTATTTAAAAGTCAAAAAGTAAGTAATCCAATAGTTGGTCATTCACTGCGCGGGCACTAAGTCTTAAATTCGAGGAACCGTAACTCTTTTTCTTAACCCAAAAAAAAAAAAAAAAATCTTACCAGGCCAGTGGGAAAGAGCTGAAGGAGAACGAAGATCACCGCAAGACCAAGAACCCAAATGGGAGCCAAAGCAGGTCCATCATCTGGCGGTAAACTCTTGAGGATATTTGAATTAGCTTTGTTTCCAAAAACCCTATATCTAGACGCAGCAGCCGAGTAGAAGGTGATCAAAATTACAGTGTAACGCATCACAAGGCCTCTAACCTTCTTCCCCGTTGCAGGCAGAGCAAGAGTTGCCCGCATTAACGGTGTGGAAGTATTAAAATCCGAAAGGCACTTGACTCTTAACTCTTTGATAGGCGATATCATCTGAACTTTTGTTCTGAAGAAAATTACTTGTATTTCGGGTAGTATCCCAGTCCCGAAAATGGCATCTAAAATGGATATTGCAGTAAAGGAACCCAACACCCTTGCGCCCTTTGAGGTTTCCAAGGTGTAGCCCCTTGGAGGGGCATTTTTTGAAATACCTACAGCAAGATGGAAACTGTTCACTCAATAGAAGATGCTAAAGACCGTATTGAAAACAAGTTAATTATCTTCCTCAATTATGATTGGAAAAAAAAAAACAAGTATGATTTTCAAGGAGCTACTAGATAGGTTTGAATTTAAAACAAATTATTCATGAAAGCATTACATGACTTAGTTTTTTTGTGAGAAATTTTTTTTACAAAGGAAAAAAAATAATTGACTTTGAGATATAATGATAAAAAAAACTTATTATTTAACCCAAAAACTAATTTAAAAATAGCTAAAATTCATTATCATATAAGCAAAAATTTTGATATATTTTTTAGTTATTTAGAGTCATTATTCACATTGTAACATGTCCTTTTATCATCAAATCATTAGATCATGTATAAGCTTAAATTATTGAGAGTCTATAAAGATACTAATAAGAAACTCGAACTCTAATATCATGTTAAGAAATTTATTATTCAATTTAAAAACAAACCTAAGAGTTGTTAAAACTCATTATCATAAAAAAAATCTTAATATATTCCTTAATAATGTGAGATTTATTCATATTATAATAAAAATTAAAGTTTTTAAGATGATATCAAAACTCATGTTTTAAATACAATACTCATTTTTGGAAAAAGAATATTCTCCTAAAATCTTGCTAAATTAAATATTTAATTGAGATTTACGGGTATGTTAATTTGTATGCCTGCATAGATGCAAGCACCAACCACAATGAAAGTGTAGGCTAGGCTGAGAAGCAGCGAACCCAGGTTTGTGCGTCCAAGTGAATGGAACGATGGAGACTGAACGATGGGTCAAGTGAATGGACCCCTTGGGAAAAAGGTTCGAATAGAGGATCTTTGACAAGCCAGAGAGGAAAAAGATAAACTTTCATTAGGAAGCACTAAAAAGCAGAAAAGAACTAGAATTTTGGAATAAAGTTTCATCCTTTATCCTTTTTCCCCAAAGCTAATTATACTTGAATATTGACCAACAGCCTTGTGGGACAGTACTCATCCCATCAGTTTTCACGTCACACATATGATAAAAGATTCAAAATCCAACTCAAAATTTAATTTAAGAATTAAGAAATATTTTCTTTATTTTTACTTCACTATAAAGAATTACATATTTGACATATAATTTTTATCCTACATATATATCTTAGTATGTTAAGTATTATTAAACTTAAAGTTTAATGGTGTAAAGCAAATTCAATCTTAGTTTTGAGACATATTAGAACATCTAAAACTTAATTTAAAAGTTAGAGAATATTTACTTTATTTTAATTTTAGTATAAAGGATTGCATATTCAATGTATCACTTTTATTTATCAAAAAGTTGTGGCATCCATACTTTAAGACATTTCCCTGCGAGTGGAATCGTTTGTATTCCAATTCTTGGGTTGGTGGCCTCTTGAATTGATATTACAAAGTATACATCCATTCCCACCCCATAAGAAAAACAAAGTATTGATTCCTTTTCCTTCGGAAGCAAAAACACATGTTACATAACTTAATATTAGACATTATAAAAAAATAATTTATATTTATCTTAAAATTTTAAAAATTTAAATAAAAATTTTATTTTATTTAATTTTCAATCCTTTGGATGCTCTGTTTCTCACCATAATACTATCAAGTCAACGTCATTAATATCACTTCTTGGAAGTACAAAACAAAGGCGAGTCTCTCATAACTATATGGATCTTAAGTTTAAATGCTGGCCAATAAAATCCAAAAGCAGATTGATTCGTCAAAGCAACCAAAATACTGAACAAAGCAGAAGGCAACAAAAGCAAATAAAACGCTCTCGAGGTCGTCGTGTAGGGTACCTAAGGCGTGGGCAGCGATTTGCCGGAAACAGATGTGGCGGCGACTGGCTTTCTCGCAGTGACCGAGCACCTAGGACATGAGGTAATACGAGTAGAAGGTTGTTGATAATCCATCCTTATCAAACAAAAGATAAGAAGATAAAAGTTCAAATAAAAAAACGGATGCAACAGTTATAAGAGAGGCAGTAGTTAAGTTTAAACCTACAGAATTTGACAAGAAGTTGTGTATTGTCTTGTAATCATCTTATCTATATGAAAACAGTTATAGAACAACTTAAAAATTTTTTGAAGATAAAGTATTATGTCTCTGATGTTTAATGTTTATTTATAAATTAAAAGTTTATATTAAAAAATAAAAGAAAAAAATCTCTAAAGTGAATTCAGTTTCTACAAAAATTGAAAATAGAGTAATTTTTTGTATCAATTTTAAAAATTTGTAACTTTCTCTTTACTTGATAAAATTTCGTATCTCTTGTCAAAATCTTTTTCTTGTCTTGTCTGATTTATATAAGAATCAAGTTTTGTCTTATTAGACTGCATATTAAGTTAAAAATCGATCCTACAAAGGTCACCCCTGCCCATCACTGTCAAGCAAAAGAACCCGACACCCCATCCCAATTGCCCGAATGCGGAAGGCTTAAGTCAACACTATCGTCCCCGCTACCGCCGTCGTCAGATGATACCCATAAAGCCACCATTGCCCTACCAGAAAGACATATTAGAACGTCAGAGACGGACAGCGTAGCGGCTTAAAACATGCCACCATTTTCACGTTGTCTAGCTTTTTTTGCTTTCTGTCTCGGACAAAGAAAAACAAAAGAAACGATCAACATTCTCATATCCCTGTTATCTTTAAAAACAGAGAAAGTGCATGTTAATATCAAATTATTAAAATGCGGGTGTTATTTCAGATTAGATCTTTGGTTTTATAAAATTGTGAGATTTTTTCACTTAATATTTTAAGATTTTTGAATAAATCATTATATTCTAACATGATATCGAAGTCACAATAAGTCTCTATTTTTTAATCTTCGAGCCCCCAAGTTAGGTTTTTTTTTTTTTTTTTCTATGTGTAGTATTTGTATCAACATAAATGTGAGAAATAGTATTAAAGGTAAGTGTTACTCAGAGTGGAAACGTAAAAATAAATCAATAAAATTTTCCTATCTAATACTTTAAGATTTTAAAATGAGTCATCACACTTCAATACAAATAGTAAAAAAATGTTAACAAACACATAATTCTTGATGTTTCTTTATAAATTAAGAGTTTTGCTTTCTTATGATTTGATCAAAGTAGCCTACGTAACATCTATATGATATGAAAATGATATATATGATTTGACACAATTGAATAACGTAAATGTGGTAGTTTCTTAATATAGGCATGAGTTATGAGAAGGGAGTTTGTTAAAATTGGTGGAACAATTAATTTAAAAGGTATACTTGTAATATTTTATTACAAATAAGGAGATTTACGTAATTGTAAATTAATATTTTTCTCTTTAAATAAAAAAAGTATAAAAAAAAAAAAAAAAAACTTAAACTAAAAAGTCATTTAAGTGAGAAAGCCTCATTGGAAAGACTAATTAGTTGTTTGAAAGAGCCCTTCTCATGTGTTCTAAGTAATGGGAGAATTTTATGAAATATTGTCCATTTGATGAAAAGAAAAGTAAGAAACTTTATAAGAAGAGACTATGTTTTAGAAATAAGATATTGCATTAATTCAAACTTCCTTAAATCTATTATATTTGGTGTGTTTATTCTTGTTATTACGAGCCTAATCCATACGTGGATGGTGATGCAATTTGAAGAATCCCTGAGTGCTGGATGATGTTAGGCCTTTTCAACCCCAAAGTTAACTCATAGTTTGAGACTTTTTTTCACACTTAACTAACCATTAACCCTTTCTATAACTGATATAGATCACCTCAACAATTTCCTCTACCACAAATGAGGCCTAAATTGAACAATTATCAACTCATTTCTTCGGAATTGGGCCAAGACTTGTTGACTAACCTGGCTCCTACAAATGTTCAGTTGTGTTGAGTTTCTCAAACCTAAAAGCCAGCTCACAAGGTGAGGCTTTTCTCGTACGTGTAAACTGACTGCCAGTCCCTGCCACAACCAATATAGAATCACCTCAACAGAGAAGACCTTGATTCGAGAGTGAAGACGGCACTGACATCGTGTTCGCTGCAGTTCTCAGAGAACAGGTCAGCTTGCAGAGGTTCTGCCATTGATATTGTCAAGACGAAGGGATCGGAAGGTAAGGATAATTATCTCAAGAGCTCAAGCTCGTTACCAGTGGAGACGAGATGCCGACGGAGCTGGTGAGAGTTCTCGATGGCGTCAAAACTGGTTAAAAGTGAGCAGTGGGTACCATCTCTGCTGTTGCCGAGGCCTATATAAGCAAACCCAGCGCATTGGATTTCCCTCCCTTCTAGGATCTATGTCAAAATCACTCTATTGCTCATTGGTCGTTGATTAAACTATTACCGACCCAAAGGAGTGTTATGTCTCTTCATTAGAAAAAATCAATGGCAGTATTGATCCTAGACGACATCATTGACCTGTATATAAAATACAATTATTTTGTGAAGTATCCAAAAAGATAAGTCCCATATCAAAAAGAAGAAACTTTGTGGTTAAATTTAAATGAATGAAGTTTTATCAACCCTTGAGTTATTTTTGGATTAAGTTTTAAACATCTAACATAAAATTAGAGTCTAAATTAGGTCTTATTCCAGCCCATTATCCATATGGCATTAATGTTGTCAAGACAATTTTTTAGTGTACAAAGGGTATTAGAGACTATGAGTCCCACAGCAAACAAGGAAACTTGTGATTAAGTTTAAAAGAAATAAATTTCTTTCAATTCTTGATCTAATTTTTTAGTTGAGCCTTAAGCCTTTTAATGCATCATCAAAAATCATCACAAATGTGTTGTCATAAATGGATAAACACAACACTAAAAGGTTGGAGCTTCAATGTTACTTGAAAATGTCTACAAGAAGAGTGTACAACTTGTTCTATTTCTTTGAATACAAGTGAAGTTTAAATAATAAAAAATTATTTAATTCTTAAATTAACTTTTGAATTAAAATTTTAAATATTTTAACATAATATTAAAGTTTAAATTAGATTGTTCCATCTCCTATAACCTTTAATCTAATGACACTTAATATATAGAGAATATGTACAAAATGAAAGTTTTATATCAAAAACTGAAATTTAAATAAATAAATAAATAAATAAAAACTATTCATATTTTTAAGAAACCTTTTAACCTTTGTCACAATCTTCAATCTCCCAAATAGTAAACACTAGTGGCCATCGGATCGAATTATGCCAAGAGATCACCGGCTGTCTCTTTTTGTAGTTTATTTGAGTCTTTGTATGTCAGTGACGCGAAATAGATAAGGATTCTCCAGCACAACTGGTTTTTTTCCAACGAGGTCGTTGTAAAAGAAGAAAAAAAGATGTTAGTATATTGATAATGCAGAATATGTTCCGAATTTTAACACTTTCTGAGCATGAAAAAACTCCTCCGTGGGAGATGTCGAAGAACGTGTCATCTCTTGAAGGTTCTGCCGTTGATATTGCCGAGACAGAGGGACCGCAAGGTGAGGATGGTTGTCTCAATCGCTAATGCTTGTTACAGGCGGAGGAGTACAAGCAGCAAGTAGTGCACGTACTTTGTCATGATGCACCATTAAAAGCGCAAGCAGATGCGTCTTCTAGTGTTTTGATTGAGAGATTGAAAACCTGGTTGGCACGTTACTTGTGGAGTCTGTCAGTAATGCTTTGATTACGGGGAAGTTCGATTTGAAGACGATTGCTTCTTAGTTTTTCATGAAAAAATACTAATACTTAAAAATACATCATTCAATCACAGCCCTACACAACATGCACTAGATTATCATCAAGTGTTTTCCTCCGCAACACAACTAGTAAAAGCATAAAGCCTAGAATAAGTGACAAGTTGACAGGAGAGGCTGCACGGAGCAGTTGATTAGTCCCAATTTCAATACCACAAGTTGGTCCATAATTAAGCGTAAATATTAATCACATTTAAGGATGCTGACCTCCATAAGATCAACATATTGTGTCATCGAAATCCTAATATCATCAAATGGCTCCCTACTATTTTTGATATGAAAATCCATTGGGGAACAAGAACAAGTAAGTTGAAATTGCGGTGGGTTTTGAGAGCAAATTATTGAGATAATCAAAAATCACATAAAAATCTGTGTTTTCCTTTCCTTTCTATCAATTACTTTTTAATTTTGACAGAGATTACCGATTATAGCTTCCAAACGATTATAAAGATGTAATCTAAAATACCATTTTACGCTTGTGACAATCTAAGAATGCTGCAAATCAGTAGTTGCAATTAGTTGTTGTTGCACCGAAACAATGCACTTCGAAATATCGAAATAACAGGGCTATCAAACTGATAGCCAATGCAAGATGATCAAATGACTTTAATCTTCTTTCATTCTTGTTTTTGCTCTGCTGCAGCAGCAGATTTTTTGTATTCCTCCAATTCCTTCTTGTAAGCCTCCATTGCCTCAGCAGCTTTATCGTTCCAAGTTTTTCTCTCTTCTTCGTTCAGTTCCTGTAAGAGAACGAATAAAATTAGATTGGTGACTAACAAATGAGAGATGTTCAAGAAATCTTGAGCTTTGTGACAGTTTTTAGAATAAAAAACGCACCTTCCATTTCACAGAGATCAGTGTATTGACCGTAGAGTTGTTGATCCCTGGTCGCTCCTCCAACAGACTTTTCCTTGCTTCCTTGCTGCGCATCAGTAAGAAAGCATTGTTATATTTGAAACCTCCAAAAACTCATGCCATCATACTTCATGTAGTCTGAACGACTTACCTGAACAAAAAGAATGAACCTGCAGGCCTTTTAGGCTTGTTGGGGTCAGCAGCAGCCTTGTCTTCCTTCAGCTGCTTCTTCTTCTTCTTATTCTCTTTTGTTTTCTGTGCACATTGTATTAGTTAATTAGCTGCACTTGAAGTTTGAAGAACAACTACTCAAATATAGTTTATGGTAGGTAAGTAAACCTTGACTATGTTCTCAGTTTTCTCCTTCTTCTTCAGAAGCTGAAAAGCCTCCTGCTTCTGCAGTTTCATCTGCTCTTCCTCTTCCTTTCTAATATTGGCAGCTTCTTCTTCTTTCTTTTGTTTGTAAACCTCCATTTCTTGCAAATACTTTTCCTTGTTCTTCTTTGCCATCTGCAAGTTTCAAATAGTAAGTAAAAGCCAAGCCAAATAAGAAAATGGAAAAGGCTGTGTTTCCGGAAAGTCAAGTTAACCTTTTCATAAGGTGCTTTCTCCTTTTCTGTCATGTTTTTCCACTCTTCACCGGTTATCTTCGCTACCTGTTAAAGAAACCAAAGTTGCACGAATTTGAAAACCAGATAACCAAGAACTTGGAGAAACTTAGCAAAGTTTAGCATTGTGAAAGTAGGTACCTCCAAAACGCTCTTGTTTGCTGCAAGCAGAGCAGCCCGCCTTTCGTTTGTGAACAGAAAAAATGCTGACATAGGTTGCTTAGGTTTCAAGGGGTCCTTCTCTTTCCTATTAACAAGAAATCAAAAATATTATTCGATGCTCTGATGACAGATAGATCGAGCAACAAGAGATATCCTTACGTCTTCTTTGTTTCTTTCTCTGCTTCTTGTTTGAACTGGAGGTACTGTTCAAGCAATTCGATAGCAGTTTTCTGCTTGTGCTCCTCCTCCCAGAGCTTCAAGGCTTCAGTCTCTCGCTTCTCCTTTGCAACTACCACCAAATAAGCCTCCTTTTCGGCCTGATATTTCTCCTCATAAGGCTTCTTCTCTTCTGCAGTGACAGTCTTCCATTTTGCCCCTAGGATGTTTGAGATATCTTTGAATTCAGCCTCAGGATTCTCTTTCTTGATCTGCATCACAAAACCCATCAACAAAATTATACAGATGTACATAATCCAGATAACTTGTTCAATTGTCAAAACTCATTTTCTCTATTTTTACCTCACTCCATTGATCTTTGCACCATAGGATGTATGGAGGAGAAGGCTTTTTCCTTTCCGGGCATCCCTTCTTCTTTTCTTTTTTGTCTTGCTCCTTGTCTCTCAGAGATTGACCAACAGGGAAAGTCTGAGCACAAGACAGAGCCAATTATAGAAAATTTCAGATCCTATTTCGTATTCAAGTTCTTTGTTCATTTTCCTACTCTTTCTGAGTAACCAAACTAAATTGACGGGAAATGGGAAAAAAGGTATAGAACAACAAATTTACAACTTTCGTCCATTTTCTAAGCTACCCACAACTCAGGAAAAGGAAAAATAGAAGAGGTCAAGAAAAACGAACCATTATAGGTTTGAACTCCTTCAACTTCTGCAACTTCTTCAACTCCACATGAAGCTTCTCCCGCTCTTTGCCTCTGTTCTCAAGCTCTTCTTCCTTCTGCTTCAGCATCTCATCCTTGGCCTTCAAGAGCTCCACCGTCTTCTCCTTCTCGAGCTTGAGCTGCTGCATCTTCTCTTCCATCTCCAGCAGGTCCTGCTCAAAAGACGGCTGTTTCTGCTTCGACTGTTTCTTGGAGGCCGCCGCTTTGCCTTTCTTGGGTGAGGACCGCGGCTGCGAGAGGCTCTCGTGGTTCTCCTTTTCCGGGTCATTGACTGCCGATACTGGACTGGGTGAGGGTTCCGAGGACTTCCCGGCCAAGATGTTGGCCTCATTGACCGACGGGTTTTTCTCCTTCAGCGCCTTCCTGCTGTTCCTTCCCTTCTTTGCACGGCCTGCCGCGATAGGCATCTCAGCAATGGTCTCGGCCATGGTTAGAGACAAAGAGAGAGAGAGAGAGAGAGATAAGGGATCTGGGGTTTGCAGGCGACGGTAGGTGAGTGCGATTGGAACAGCAAAAAATGGAGCTTTTATATAGGCGGGACATAGAACGGCTAGTTTTTTCAAATTTCAAATGGGTTGTGGAGAATTGGAGAGCTGTTTGGGATCCGAGATTCTGAGGGATTAAAGCTCAATTTGACCGTTGGAGACTCGGTGAGCAATTTGAACTTCCAAATATGTAAGTTTATTGAGGGGTTGATGAATCCTAAAATGTTGGGACATCAAAATTGTATAACTCGTTGCAGACTGAAATTAATTTTGGATTCGAACAGATCAGAAATTTACATATTCTGGAGATATTATGAAAGAAAAATTATTTCAAGGATTTTATGAATTTGTTCCATGACCATAAAATGGCCAACTATGATCATACTAGAAATTAGAATATAGTGTAGGTTCTTTTTTTCTGCTTAGAACTAAATGATATTTGTAGTTGCAAAAAAGGAAATTTTGCAATTTGTAAAGAGATTGTGCTGGATTTATTACAAATTTCATTACTATTGATTGGCTATTGTGTTGTTGTTAATAATTATTTTTTTTTATCAATATAAGTACAAATTTGTTTGCTAAGTTTAATGTTTTAAGGTAATATAAAGTTACATCATGTGTAACATGTGATATCCATTGGACAAACTATTATATATTGACTTAAAAACCAGGTGAAACTATAATAAAAAGTACAAAAATGATATGATACAAATATGTTTGTATCCAAATTGAGGAAAAATACCATAATCACTTTTGTTAGTTCCAAACTTTTTAACCAACAAAGCTAGTCCAGCTTGCTTTTATATCTACCTTTTGGTTTTATAAATCGTATTATTCTAAATGTTTTATATCACTTGTCATAATTAAAATTATCCTTTGAAATTACCTATAAAATTTCAGTTATTGTAGGCTTTCAAATATCACCCACCATGCATAATTCTTCTCTATTATGTTTGAATATTTATGTTTCTTTATACTACTATACTTCTACACTATTTTCTATTATGTTCTTCTCTCTTAGCTTATATTGTTGTATGTTACATATTAGACAATAAAATTAAATTTACAATCATTATATCAATTTCACTTTTTTAAGATATTGAATTGCCATGTCCCTCCAAAATTTTCGTTTGTGAAAATGTTAACATGCTAGATCTATACTTGCTACTTCGATTGGAATCACCATCCTCCATCATAGTCTTGAAGCATCATATATCCAAAGGAAACACCAAAACAATCAATACTTTATCACAGTAGGAAACTAAAACCCAATTGGCATTGTTACATTCAACTCATTGAAATTAAGCAGTTATTTTTATTTATGTGTGGTAGTTTAATATGTAGGCACTTTGCTTTTTAAAAAATTATACACTACTTTTTATACTTATCTAATGTATAATTATTATAACTTTATTAGTATTAATAAAATTTGTCAAAGTACTACCCATATTCTTTAAAATAATAATAATAATAAACACAAATAACATCAAACAATCCAAAATTAGATTTTCACCATTCTTATACATATTGTAAGACATTTTCCTCGGCAACTAAAGAGACAAATTAGAAATCAAAAGCCAATCAATCAACCAACCTTGCCATCATGCGGAAGTTGATCAACCCTTGCCTTCGAATTATGATAAAAATTGGAGCAAATAATTGTATCCGTCATCTAGAAAACCTAGCTCCGAAATCTCCCTCCTCTTGTTCTTTGGCAAGGCTCAATGGCATCTGCAAGCCCACTACACGACCATGCCTCACCCTCCTGCGACATCAGATTCCAACAGACTTCGAGGATGTTCTTCCTTGTCATGGAACTCAACAAGTTCCTACTAGTGATGGATTAGGCTTATTAATAACTCAATGTTGTTGTAGTAACATGCATGTCCAAGAACTTATTATTGATTTCTAAATTTACACGTGATAGTAATTATTTTTTTATGTTTTATCTTGACTTTTGCACCTAACAGAGACTTCGTGTGGGCCACAACCTACTTAAAGACACAATTAACCACGAGCTATATCACCCCTCACGATTGGCTACATCGCAACAATCTTTTGCCCCAGTGGTGTCATCAGCAAATGAATTAGACTACTAGCATCGTAGATTAGGCCATACACATTATAATAATGTAGTAACATTGCTACACTCTACAAGAGTACAATTTATAGGCCAATTACCCTTATCATGTAATGTGTGTCACGTAAGCAAAAGTTCATGTAAGATAATGCTAATAATAATAATAAGAAAACTGGCGTGCATTTCAAGAAGAAGAAAATGATGATGATGATGATGATGATGATGATGAAGGGTGAGAGGAGACTTCAAAAGGAGCTTAGGCCGAGAATATCCAATCCAAGGCTCTAAGAGACTCTTTCAAGAGCAATATCACCTTAACTCCATAATCTGACGGTAGTCGTACAAAACTAAAAATTAAAATAAACTTATTTTGTTCTTAAATTATAAAATTGTATCATTAATAATAATATTTGACTTGAAAATATGGATTGGGAGGAAAAATAATGTTAGGTTTCATTGTAACAAAGATAAGTCCGACTAATTTATTGAAATGCATGAGCTTCGTATCTGACTTTGCTGGTAAATCTCTCGTTATACAGGATGGAGCCTCGAAGCAACTGATATCGTGTCTGGTCAGATTGGAATTGGTCAGTGGTAAACGCAGGAATCCGGGTCAAGCGCCGACCTACCACCCACGTTCGTCTTTGCAACTAGTGCAAGCAACCAGAAACTGGCTCATCACACAAAACCGTTGACATTACCCAACTTACCAAAGCAAACAATCAGAGTCTTCAATGGAGTCCACTAGCACTCAGGAAGCGTCTTCATTCTCACCACCTCCATGGATGTACGATGTGTTCCTTAGTTTTCGTGGCGAAGACACCCGCAAGGGTTTCACAGATCACCCACATGCTGCCCTAAATCAAAAAGGTATTATTGTTTTTAGAGATGCTGAAAAGTTAGAGCGAGGGGAATACATTTCTGAAAAACTTTTGAAAGGAATACAAGAATCTGAATATGCAATTGTCGTAATATCAGAGAATTACATGTTTTCTAAATGGTGTTTGACTGAGTTAACTAAGATCATGGAGTGTAAGAGAGAGAAACGACTTATAGTTTTTCCTGTTTTTTACCATGTTGATCCCTTCAACATACGAAAGCAAAAGGGAATTTTTGCTACTGCTTTTGATAGGCATATAGAAGTTCCCAAGGTTGAGAAAGAGTTGTGGAGCACTGCTCTAGAAGAAGTGGGTAATCATGCTGGATGGCATGTACATGACAGGTATCATCATTTTAATTTGTTGTACTCTAAATTTGTTGACTCATGGAATGACAAAAAAAGAATTATTTACTTTTTGAGGAAATGGAACAAGAGCATCTTTAATTTATTTGGAATTTGGTTTTAAAATTAATAACCTTTTTACAGGCATGAATCAATAGTTATTGAAGAAATTTGTGGAGCAATAGTTGATGGAGTATAACGTAACTTATCAAACATTTTTCTGGATTTTGTTGGAATAGAAAAACAAGTCAAAGAGTTGATGAGCTCACTTTGTATAGGAAGAGATGACATTTGCTTTATTGGAATATGTGGAATGGGCGGAATTGGTAAAACTACTTTGGCATCAATAATTTATGATATGGTTTCCTCCCATTTTGAAGGTAGCTGTTTCATCGACAACATTCGAGAAAAATCTAGCAATATGGTTGGGTTACAAAAAGAACTTATTTCTGAGGTTATTAATGTCAAGCATACAAAAAGTTGGAATTCTCTTCAAGTAAATAGGGTGTTGATGAATAAAGTACGGAAAAAAAAAGTTCTTATTGTTCTTGATGATGTTGATAAAGAAATACAACTAAAAGCATTAGCATGGAGTCATGATTGGTTTGGTCCAGGGAGTAGGGTTCTTATAACAAGTAGAGATAGTCATTTGTTGAAGAGATATGTAGACAAAATTTATAAGGTTAAGGTGCTAAGTGATGATGATGCTTTGCAACTCTTCAGTTTAAAAGCTTTCAAGAACCAATATCCTAATGAAAATTATGTAGAATTATCAAAGGATATTATTAATTATGCTAAAGGTCTTCCTTTAGCTCTTGAAGTTTTTGGTTCTTTCTTATTTGATAGGACAATGGATGTATGGAATGATGCTCGAGATCGACTAAAAGACAATCCTAACTTAGAAATTTTGGATAAACTTGAAATTAGTTTTGATGGATTAGAGGATTTGCAAAAGATGTTATTTTTAGATATTGCTTGTTTCTTCAATAAAGATGGCATACATAATGTTATCTACAAATTAGAAGGTCTTGGTCACTATTCAAAAATTGATATTGAGGTTCTTAAAGACAAATCTCTTATAAATATCATTGAAGGAAAATTTCAAATGCATGATTTGTTAGTAAAAATGGGTCAACGAATTGTCTATCGTGAATCTCCAAATGAGCCTGGCCAACGCAGTAGATTATGGTGCCATGAAGATATCATTCATGTATTAAAAAATAATACTGTAAGTATATTAGTATATATGTGAACATTTAAAAGCATATTTGATATCATTATCATCTTACTGATTTTATACTTTCTTGATTTTTAGGGGACTAATGAAATTAAAGGTATTATCCTAAGATTACCTTTGCCAAAACTGATGAAATTTAATTTTGAAACATTTTCAAAGATGAAAATGTTGAAAATGCTCGTGATATGTCCTGAAAATTTTTATCGATATAAAGCATGCGATGATGAAATTCTTAAAGATTTACATATGGTGGAATGGAATGGAGATCCTTCAAAACTTATGCTAAGCAACGAGTTACGGGTTATGGAATGGTGGGGCTATCCTTTACAATCATTACCAACCAATTTCCACCAAGATAATCTTGTTGAACTCAAAATGCCTAGGAGTTGCATCAAGATATTATGGGATGCAAGTAAGGTAAGATTTTGGCTAATGGACATGCATTCTTCTTTTGATTTCCTTTATTCTTCTTCACTTTATTAACAAATTTTAGTCTATAGCAGAGTTTCGATGAATTAAAGCACATTGACTTGGGGTACTCACAAGATTTAATAAAGATGCCAGAGTTCAATGAAGTCCCAAACCTTGAGAAATTTGAGGCATTTGGAATTAGAATTGGTACAAGACAATTGCTATCCTTATCTACAATCCCCAAAAAACTTAAAGTATTCCGCATTGGGGGTAGTTATTCAAATCCCATTAATTTGAAGCTCCCTAAATCACTTTCATTTTTGAGGTCCTTGGTAGAATTAAAACTCAGTTATTGCAATATGTCGGATGGATCATTGCCCGCTGACGTTGGTAGTTTATCCTCACTCAAGCGGTTGAATCTTTGGGGAAACAAATTTTTGACAATACCAGATAGCATCTCTCGACTTTTGAAGCTTCAATGTCTTTGGTTGAAGGATTGTTGTACACTTCAAGCATTACCTTCAAACTTGCCATTAGCATTAAGGGAAATGAATCTAGTAAATTGTCCGTCGTTGTATACATGTCATGACTCAATGGATGTGTTTACCTCAAGTGGAAGATTGGTAACTAGTGATTTAACTATTGTGGCCTACTATTTTGGTTATGATGGAAAATTTTATAAGGCCCTACATGTGGATCAACAATCTTCTCTATTTGATTCCAATGTGAGTCTTTTTAAACCTTATGAGCTTATTTGTGTTGGTTTGTTGGAATAAGCAGAAGTTATTGTTGCTTGATTTATTTATTTTTTTCTTTTAAGAAAAAAGAACTACAATTCACGTCTCTCTCTGTTCTCTCTTTTTTTTCTTTCTTTTTTTTTTTTTGACAGTATCACTACATTTCTAAGGCGATAGCATGGGGCCCTACGTTGGGATCGGAAATACCAGAGTGGTTCACGAAGAAAAGCACCAATCTCCTTGATGTCTCTGGAACGGTTCAATGTTGTTTGGATATCCATATGAAAAATTATTCTGTTACACATTTTGGTGTGGTGGATAGCTCTCACTACCATAATCCAGAAGATAATTCATTCGAATTTAATTGGGGCTGTGCTTTGTTTATTGTTTATGAAGTCCTTGGCCCTGATAGTTTTCCCATACTGGTTTGCGAGTTGCAAGATAAAGAAGATGGTTTAAGAGTTCCTTTCTACCTTCGTTTCCCTGAAGTCTCTCCTGTTGGATCAAACGGAGCTTGGGTGTTTATAAATGGCATGTGTTTCCCGAGGGCTTCGTCGGACCTTGAGTATTCAATTACAGTAAAAGGTATGAACGTGGAGGTGAAAGCGTTCGGGGCGCGTCTTGTTCCTGGACCTGGTGGTTATTGTGATTTTCATCCTTGGTCTGATCGTTTAAGGTTCTGTGAACTTTTTACTGAGATTTCTGCACATGGCTGGTGTAAATAATCAAAGAACGGTGGTCCTAGGTCGTCGGAATTCTAATTCCGGTGGAGATTAAGAAAGAGGTAAGAACCCTAAATTCTATATGCGTGAAATTTGTAAATTTCTCCCGATAATTTTTATTACTGAATCAATTACAATATATATCTTTACACGATTTACACTTGGAATGCTATACAAATCAAATCAAGCAAATTAGGAAGGAAATCTGCAGGCGGCGCTGGCGAGAGGTTCGAACGAACTCGACGAAGGTGAGAGCGGGTCGAGATCGAGCATGAAGCGGGTCGCGCGGGTCGCCCGTCGCTTGCTAGGGTTAGGGCTAGCGTGGCCCGCTGTCTGACATGGCACCACTGGCTGACGTGGCTGGTTGACGTGGCACTGACGTGTCTTTTAACATCCCCCCGCAAGCTGAAGGGGCAGATTGCACCGTCAGCTTGGAGCGAAGAAGACGAAACCGAGCAAAAGAGAGGCCTTTGGTAAAAATGTCAGCAGGTTGGTCCACAGACGAGATGAACTGGAGATAAAGTTGACCACGAGCTAGACGTTCTCGAACAAAATGAAAATCAATCTCAATATGCTTGGTCCGAGCATGAAAGACTGGATTTGCTGTCAGGTATAAGGCGGAGAGATTGTCGCACCACAAAGTGGGAGGATGAGGAGGGAGAGCACGAAGATCACGGAGAAGATACTCAATCCACATGAGTTCAGCAGTGGTGTCGGCAAGGGACTTGTACTCGGCCTCAATGCTGGAACGAGCAACAGTGCGTTGCTTGCGAGAACTCCAGGAAATAAGATTGCGGCCCAAGAAGATGCAAAAGCCACCAACGGAGCGGCGATCATCACGGTCACCAGCCCATCTGGCATCTGAAAATGCATGAAGAGACGTGGAGGGACTACGGGTGAGGCGAAGGCCAAGGCGAGGAGTATCGACCAAGTAACGAAGAATGCGCTTGACTGCTTGCCAATGATCAGAGGTAGGGCGATGCAAGAACTGACAAGCGGTGTTGACCGCATAGGCAATGTCAGGGCGTGTGAGTGTCAGGTACTGAAAAGCCCCAACTATACTGCGATAGAGAGCAGGATCAGCCAAAGGTTCACCATGCCAGAGAGAGAGTGGCTCATCCGTGGTGCAGGGAGTGGAGACAGCTTTCGCATCAGTCATCTTGGCACGAGCAAGGATGTCATGAGTGAACTTCGCCTGATGAAGGAGAAGGCCATCGGCAGTAGGTTGCACCTCAACGCCCAGAAAGTAGTGAATGGGGCCAAGATCCTTGAGGGCAAACTCCTGGTGAAGAATCTGTAATAAAGCAGCAATAGGGGCCTGGGACGACCCGGTGAGAATAATATCATCAACATAAACAAGGAGAATGATGCTGTACCGAGGAGTGTGGCGAGTGAAGAGGGAAGTGTTAGCTGCAGAGATGGTGAAGCCAATGGAGATGAGAAAGGAGCTCAGTCACTGATACCAAGCGCGGGGAGCCTGCTTCAAACCATAGAGGGAACGACGGAGCCGACAAACATGATTAGGGCGAGTCGGATCAACAAACCCCTGGGGCTGGTCCATGTAGACTTCTTCCTGAAGATGACCATGGAGGAAGGCATTGGAGATGTCCAATTGGCGAATGGTCCACCCACGGGAGTAGGCAAGTGAGAGGATAGTTCGGACAGTGACGGGTTTGGCAACGGGACTGAAGGTCTCGGTGAAGTCGATGCCTTCTTGCTGATGAAAGCCTTTAGCAACAAGACGCGCCTTATAGCGCTCAAGGGAGCCATCCGAGTGCAGCTTGACCTTGTAGATCCACTTGCAACCAATAGGACGAATGCCAGGAGGGGGAGGAACAAGGACCCAGGTGCCATTGCGGATGAGAGCAGTGTACTCAGTAGCCATGGCCTCGCGCCAACAGGGAGCACGAACAGCTTGGGTGAAGCATGTAGGTTCAAGATAGGGATGGGCAGAGGCTGTAAGGGCATATGTCTGCTGGCGAGTGATGGTGCGACGGGCAATGGTGCCATCCTGCAAACGGGTGACGGGGCGAGAGGGGGGGACCAGGGGTGCTGGGGGTGAGGGAGAGGGTGGGGGGGAGGGGGAGCTAGTGTCAGTGGGCTCGAGGGTATCTGAGGAGGGAAGGGGAGGTAAGGGATTAGGAGAGGGGACAGGAACAGGTACAGGGACAAGGACCGGGGGGGGGGGGGGGCGGATCGGGGGAAGGGGAAGGAAAGGGAGGCTTGTGATAGGGGAAGACATCCTCATGAAATAGGGCATCGGCAACAATGAAAATGCGCCGAGTCTGAGGATTGTAGCAGCGGTAACCTCGGTAACCAGGGGGGTAGCCAAGGAAGATGCAAGCTTGGGACCGGGGAGCAAGCTTGTGGGGAGTATAGGGTCGGAGGTAGGGAAATACTGCACAACCAAATATGCAGAGATGGGATAGATCTGGGGAGTGGTGAAAGAGTACCTGCCAGGGAGATTTAGTGCCAAGGAGTGGAGTCGGGAGGTGGTTGATGAGATACACCGCGGTCTCAAAGGCAAAGTCCCAAAAATGAGGGGGAACAGAGGCCTGTGTAAGTAAAGTGAGGCCAGTCTCGACAATGTGGCGATGCTTGCGCTCGGCAGTGCCATTCTGGAATGGGGAGTAAGGGCAGGAGAGACGCTGATGGATGCCATGTTCTTGTAGGTAGGTCCGGAAGGCAGTGGAGAGAAACTCGGGAGCTCCGTCACACTGAATGGCTTGAAGTCTGCAGTGAAGTTGATTCTCAACAAACTTGTGAAACGTGATAAAAGTAGTGAGAAAGTGAGAGCGAGAAGAGAAAGTGTATAACCAGGTGAAACGGGAGAAATCATCAATGAAACACACATAAAATTTATTGTCATTGAAAGAGTCGATAGGGGCGGGACCCCATACATCAAAGTGAATTAATTGCAAAGGAAATGACGACCTAGAGGGGGAGGGGGGTGGGGAAGGCGATGGCTCTTACTAAGAGCACACGCAGTACAAGGAGGGGAGGGGGGGAGGTGTGTTTGATGGATGATGACTTCAAAAAAGGAAGAAGGATTGCCGAGGACGGATGACCAAGACGACGATGCCATAAGGTGAGGGAGTTGACGCTAGAGGTAGCAAAGGCATGTGGAGAGGAGGAAGCACTAGTGGGGAGCACACGATAGAGGTCACGATCAAGGGTACCGTGGAGGAGGACCTGTCCAGAATGGGAAGAGATAGCCCAAAAATGAGTCGAGGAAAAAAGAAAGTAACAACAATTTTCATAGGAAAATTTGGAAACGGAAATAAGATTTTTGGTGATAGAGGGGACAACAAGGACATTAGATAGCGTGAAAGAGGGAGTATGGAGAGTACCTGTGTGGGTGATGGGGAGAGATACACCGTCACCTACGGTGAGTTGTTGAGATCCGGTGTAGGGGGTGACATGAGAGAGGCCCAAGGTAGAATCAGTGACATGGTGAGAGGCGCCGGAGTCAGGGAGCCAAGAGGCGGTGTCTAGAGCGGAGGGGGGGTGGAGGGGAGGGCCATAATGAGACAGGGGAGGGGGAAGTGTAGTATAGTGAGCTGAAGGAAAAGATTGGGTGGGGGAAGGTGCATGGTAACTATAGTGGGCATGCAGGGGAGGAGGGGATTTGGTGTGGTAGGGTGTAGGATAGTTGTAGTATGCCGGAGGAGGGGGAGAGGATCCAGTGGGGTAGGGTGCAGGGTAAGTGAGATGAGCATGCGGGTGAGATGGGGCTTGGGTCAGGCCGTGGGTGGGCGGGTGAAAGGCCGGGTTGAACCGCTCTCGGTAGTTCGAGACGTGATGCCCGGCCCGACGACAGAGCCCGTAAAATGGCCCATTGCGGCGTCGACCACGTGGGTTGGGTCGAGCGGGCCAAGACTGGGCTGGTGGGGTGGGGAGAAGCCCGTCTCGAGTAGGAGGGGGAGAGAAGTGTTGGGCCGGAGGGGGGGCTATGGGCGCAGAGGAGTGGGCTGGGAGAGGAGGGGGTCTGGTGGTGGTTGGCCCTGGAAGGCACCGGGGTAGGAGGCGAAGGCCGCCGGAGTGACCGTGGAGACGGTCCGGTTGTTCAGGCGACCCTCCTGAGCCAAAATCTCCCCGTGGAGAGCCTCACGGCTGAGAGGAGCGGTCTGGTTCTGAACGGAAACGGAGGTCGCCAACGTGTCGTACTCCTCCCCGAGTCCACGAAACAGCTGCCCGGCGTACTCATCGTCATCGATTTTGACACCGATGGCGGCGAGTTGATCGAGCAACCCCTTCACCTCATGAAGGAACTCGGTCACAGACCGAGATCCTTTGGTGATGGTATGGAGCTGAAGACGGAGAGACGAGGCACGGGCGGACGATTGCGCGGCATAGGATTTCTTGAGGAAAGCCCAGGCCGCGGCGGAGGATCGGTGGTCCGAAAGTTGTGTGACCACCAAATTAGTCGAAGTAGCCAGAATCCAGCTTAACGCAGTCTGGTCACGGATTAACCAGGCTGTGTAATCTGGATTCGGAATGGCGGTGCCGGAAGGATCGAGGATGGTGGAGGGGGGGGCGGGTTCGGTGCCGTCAAGGATGGAGAAAAGCCGATTCGAGAGCATGAACGGGAGGAGGCGGGTTCTCCAAACGACGAAATTTGATCCGTCGAACCGCTCTTGGAAGGAGGGGGAGGGAGCGGCGGGCGTGGAGGATGAAGGTGGCGCCACCGGCATAGTCGGGATTGAGAGAGTAGTTTGGTGGTCAGAAGTAGCGGAAGCGGAGGAAGACATGAGGAGGGGAGGATCGGGGCGTTGGCCTGAGGCGTTTGATACCATGTAAATAATCAAAGAACGGTGGTCCTAGGTCGTCGGAATTCTAATTCCGGCGGAGATTAAGAAAGAGGTAAGAACCCTAAATTCTATATGCGTGAAATTTGTAAATTTCTCCCGATAATTTTTATTACTGAATCAATTACAATATATATCTTTACACGATTTACACTTGGAATGCTATACAAATCAAATCAAGCAAATTAGGAAGGAAATCTGCAGGCGGCACTGGCGAGAGGTTCGAACGAACTCGACGAAGGTGAGAGCGGGTCGAGATCGAGCGTGAAGCAGGTCGCGCGGGTCGCCCGTCGCTTGCTAGGGTTAGGGCTAGCGTGGCCCGCTGTCTGACGTGGCACCACTGGCTGACGTGGCTGGTTGACGTGGCACTGACGTGTCTTTTAACAGCTGGGATTTAGAAAGTGTGAGGAATGCCTTTTCTTTTAAAAAGATGTTTGTCATTGGCCCAATGCTAGAATAGGAAAAAGATGGGGAAGCATTTGATTAACTGGTTGAATCAATGCAGCTATATTGACAGCATTATGAGTTCAAATTTGATGACAAACAAAATGATGCTCTGACTTTCTTCCGTCTTTGTTGATATTATTAATTTGTTGTTAGTTCTTCAATGGAACATTTACTTGTTATTAGATCGGCTCACGGCTAGTTTTGGTCAAAATAAATTGAGTAGAATACTTAAGCAAGCTCACCACATAATTCGTGGATTCCAAAGATATAAATAGGATTTTCACATGATTATGCTAATTATGGGGAAGGAACAAAAACTTTTATTTCTATGTTCTATATATGGCATGAACATAATATCACATAAAGATATTGTATACATGATGCCTTAATATGTTTTTTTTTTGTGGCACATTTTTCTTATATGAAAATTATTTTTCAAAATCTTTCTCTTTTGTTATTGTCAAAATAAATAATGAATACCCATTGCCCAACAATCTTTCCCATTTCTCTTATGCATTTATAAGTGAAAAACAATGGCCTAGGTGAGCACGAGTTCTGTTTCCAATTTATTTAAAACTAAAGAAGTTTTTTGCTTGTGCCACTTCAATGAGTATAGTCGAAAATATTTTTCGCTGTATGTATATCTCTTACCCTTTTTTGATAGAATCAAAACAAATTGCTAAGAGAGAAAGAAAAGTACATGAAAAGTGAGAAAACTGTGAAGGCAAGTATACACAATATGTTTAGCTAAGCACAGTCTCTACTCTCTTCTTAACATGAAATATTCTCCACATAGGGTTTTTTTAGCTATTTAATTTTCCTTCTCTATAAGCTTAAGATGCATATCATTTTTTTGAACATGATTCTATAAGTGATGTTTGATTTTAATATGTTTAGTTTTAGAGTGCTAGATTGGGTTTTTAGATAGGATTAGAGTACTTGTGTTGTCGCATTTAAGAAGAATAGTATGAGTGGTGACACCATAATCTAAGAACTATTGTTTCATCCACAAAATTTGGGCACAACTTACAATTGAAATATATTCAGTTTTTGTAGTAGATATTGCTAAACTATTTTGTTTCTTAGAATGCCAAGAAACTAGTATATTTTCTAGAAAATGACAAGCATCACTTGTACTTTTTTTACTTACTCTACAACTTGTATAATTTGCATCAATAGATAGGATTTATTAGAACTTTAGTCCCCCTAATGAATTGTTCTTTTATAAATTAAATAACTACTAACATGTAACTTGCATGGAGTTCTCAATTTGAGATGCAATGAGAATTTTATCATGAATTCGTAGTTATCAAACAAACTATACTTGAAAATTACAGTTAACCATTTCTTCCTTTCTCCAATATCCTAACACCTTTCGCCCGGGAAAGACGACCTCAGCACAGGCCTGTCTGAAAAGCCAAGCATGGCATTCAAATGCTGGAAATCATCCCATTGTATACAACTCCGGCTTGAATAATTTTCTCCCTTCGAACGCCTTATCACAGCATGACGCAGAGAACATGGATTTTGTGCATCAAAACTATGGTTGAATTCTTAAGCATTCATCACTATCTCCATTATCAAATCATTCCAGGAGTCTATCGGCCCTGGAAGGCACCAATGCAGGCAGTCATTCTGAACTTTGGCATTTTTGTCCTTAGCAAATGGATGGTACTGTCGATACGGACCTGGATGCCCATCAGGCCGCAGCAATGAGAGCAATGATACATCAAGAAGTTTAAGCTTAACCCCATTTCTGGAAACTTCAGGTGCCACGTTCTCAAACTCCTCCAGTTCCAGGTTATGTAGCATCGTATTCAGATCATTCATTTCAATCTCGCCTTCTTTTACTGGTGCTGTTTTGGGGCAATTCCCTCCACTCCACCACTGCCCGTTCTCGAAGTGATCTGGTGTGGATGTCCTAAAAAACATCAGGCCTTTGTGATTGGAGGTTGCTATGTAGTTCAATACAAATTGGAGGGCTTTACGATAGGCAAAGATGAACCCCAACTCTGTCAAGTTCCTTTTAGGACAGTAGTGGCAGCCCAGAACAGTGTTGTTCTCATGATAGACGGCAGATTTGAGAAACCATTTTCCAGTAGAAAATATTATGTAGTCCAAGTTCTGGTATTGATCTGTCCATCTCTTGTCAATTTTGTCAAGATACAGCTCAACTTCAGATGTTGAAACCCCATTGTAGTCCTCAAAAATATCAGCTTTTACAAGGAAGGGGGACCAGATAACTGAAATGGTGAAATTGTGAAAGGAAAAATGCCATCTTCTGGATCTATCTTCTTCATCATGGTAAACTTGAACAGGTTGTTCCACCTAAGGACGCAGAACTGAATAAGTCAGAGAATTTATCTAGAAGTCTTTTTGAAATGATAACATGTCTCACAACATGCTTAGTAACGAGAATCATTCACCATAATGAAAGCACTCAACAGATCAATATGAACACCACTTGGCACTTAGTTGTAAGGCACACTAAGGATAAGTCTAAGGAATGACGAAATGAGCAATCCAAGATCACCAATACCAGGTAAACTGGCAAAACTAAAGGAATAGTTATAATTTCTGAAAACACTCAAAAGAATTTGAAATCAAAACAACATAATTACTAACAGTGCCATGGGCTTTAGATAATGTGCAAGTATCAACTAAATGGTCCTATTGTGGACATATATACTCAAGTAATAGTCAATACTACTAGTGACTGAGCCTTCATGACTTCTATGTTAAGCAACTGCATCAAACTCCATACAGGAAAAAATTTTAAGTCCATTTAGATAATGCATATCAGCAATAACAAACGGGAAATTATGACAACTAAAAATGAGGTTCTGGATTGAGAAGGTGTGATTTCACACTAGGAAAGTCAAAGGATCAGATAAGAGCAATGGAATCTAAAAAGAGGGGAAAGACAAGACAGCCAATAGTGAAATTACTAGACATCTAGAAATAGCTTATCCAGATTGAGCGACCAAGATCAATGTTATTTAAGTTCCAGATGCACAAGCAAGGATGTCTTAGGGTGGTCGTAAAGAGTAACCACATCAATCCAATTCAGTAAAGAGTCCCAGGAAACCGCAGTACTAAATTCATGAATTGAAAAGATGCTAATGGAGATGGTATTAATAGGCCCATTCCATGAATGAGCTATACAGGAATAGGAATTCAGCTCATATGCAATTGACACAAGTGTACACAAAGAGAAACCATTAGAACAAGAAACTATTCCACATTACAGCCCTATTTTCCAAAAGATACTTCAATATCAGTACAAGAATGTTGTGCGTGCATGCCTTCTAGGGTTGGGAGTGTGGGTTGGTGGGAAGGGGAAAGGGAGGTGGAGGGGGTACATCACCTTATCTATGCTTTCAACACCTCATATGATGGGCCCTCAGCTTTTCCATAGTAATTAATAGAAACAAATGATACAATGGCATAAAAGATGATTACTGACTACAGTACACGGCAATGAATCTACCAGGAGTCCTAGCGCAAAATCCACATTGATTAAGTGGCTCAAGGAGCAGAGCATGCATCATCTAATGATCATGGCAATAATTTTTCTATGGCTGATTCACTTGTCCTACTATTCCTAAAATAAAAAAGAAAATGATACTAGAGCCAGGGAAAATGTCAATGAACCACCAAAATCACATTGCGGAATGGAGGAGGGGAGAAGGAATAAGAATAGTGAAGACAGATGTATTTGCTTCTTGAACAATTATCCAAATCTAACATCCAAATATGTTATAGAAATAACAAGTACCGTTGAGAGCATGCAGAGCAATGATTGCACATGGTTGCGGGATATTGAATCACCAATTAGTGCCCATCTTTTGTTCCTCATCATCCGAAGAAACCTTTCTGGATCAAAAGGTGGTAAGTCGCAATCTCTTGGACTCCACCTCCAGTATAGGTATTCTGCATCTGGTCGCCCATTTCTCATACAATTCTGATGGCCTTCGATTAACGAGCAGCTCTGGTTAGTGTACATGGGACCCGATGGGTTTGGTATCCAATCTCCAGTGAAAAGATCACACTTTTCTGTCAAAGTTTAGAGTAACCAAACTTTATTTTCATTGACAACAAAATAAGCAGTGCCATTATAAGAGAACCAGCAAATCTGATACGCAAATCATGAATCATAACAGAATTAAGTAAGTAACTTGTAATTGGAATTTGGTCAAATTCGACTCTTGAAGTCCATTGGAATTTGATTGGTTGGTTGGTTAATGCAAGTGGGTTTCTCCAACTGTTAATTTCATTTGCTTCATTATCATCATCATTACATTGGCAACTCCTCAATCAATAATTGGGTTACCGAAAGTCCTGGGGATCGAACCATTACCAGACCCACTAAAGTTTTCAAGAATCGGACACCCGGATAAACAACAAGCATACTGTTATAACTAATCTAAATCCACAAAACATCAAGTTACCAAAACATATAATGGTTCATCTCAAGCGACTCTCAATGTCAATCTCCAAGTCACACTTTCTCAATAAAGGTCGCATCCTCTTTGGCTCATCTTCTTGTTCACCAAATAGTAACCCAAAGACGAAAGCGCAAAACAACCAAAACCCATTAAGGAGCAGCCGAAATCAATTACCTTTTCGAGGTACATCATCTCCAGTTTCTTGAACTGCCACAGAAACAGGCGGCTTTGGAAGCTCGGTCTTCTCGGCCAAAGGGGATTCTTCTAAGACTGGCGAAAGTTTTGGGGAAGGAAAGAAAGCTAGACGAAAAGCCAGACCCATCAGAAGGATTGCAACCACCAACTTCACTACCACATGATTCAGCTTGCTTCCAAACGGCTGCAACCAGTTCGGCTTCATTTTACTAGCTTTGCCCACCACTTCCAAATGAATCCCACGCTTTTGGAATCCAAAGAGATGCTTAACGATGATGGGTCCTCGAGCTAAACACCAAGTTTGACCAGCTAATGAGTCTGGCTGCAACTGTGGTGACAAATCGAGGAGCCGACACTGAAGCAACCTCTCAAATTTTCTGGTCTTTATATAAAGTAATCCGCGATTGTTGGGTCCAGCAAGATTCTCTATCAACGTGGGAAGACAACTGTTGGAAATCGAAGTAAAAAAGGTCTACGGAGTTGAGATGGGCTTTGCGTGCTGGTTAATTGTTTTTGCTACTCGTGCTGCTTTGCTTGACATATAAATTATTTATTCCTATGTTCTGTAATACAGAAATATATATATATATATATATATATATATATATATATATATATATATTGAATGATGCTCTTTCCTTTCCCCTTTCCAAATGAAGTACAAGCTAAAGTAAATTAAACCACTAAAGTAATCATTCTTATCCTATGATTGTCGGTGATGATCTACTTTTGAATAAAAATATTTGCTCTAATATAATATTAAAATTTAATCAACAAGTAAATAATTTAGTAGTTGTCTATTGTCTAAAATCTTGGTTTTGGATTTGAGAGGTGTTATACTTCCAAACCCTTTTTATCTAAAAAAAAAAAAAAAATTCATAGAAATTCAAACATATCCCTTAAGCGAAATCCTTAACCCATGTTAATTATGTGAGGACATATTAATAATCATATTGTCTAAAGTTTATTTGAAATTCCTTTTTAGAATAAGGAAAACCTTATACTTAAAGTCGACTTTTGATTAAAAAATGAGTTTTCCAACAAAATTTACAAAAAGATAGTCGAAGTTATTGTGCTTAGGCCTTTGTCCAAAATCCAAGGGACTCTCCACCTAATTTTCGGCCAAGTTTCATTTCCATTGAATCTAAATGAAGATTATCGATCATGTAAACTTGAAGCACTTGAAATTGAACAGTAAATCAATCAAACAATTCTGGAAATTGACGGGTTACTGAGTTGGTAGGCAAATAAGGATCCAAGATTCTCCCAAGGTTTATGAAATTTCTTGTCGACTTTTTCTTTGGTAAGTTGATGTCTACTTGATAACGAAAATAAAAGAGTTAAATAAACCCTTTACCCTATTACATTCTCTAACTTCACTATATTTTTATCTCTTCATTTCTTTTCTTGCCTTTCTGTTCTACTTTTCTTCTCTCCATTGTTGCTTGGCGGCAGAGCAGAAGATTTTGACCTAGTTTTCATATAAGTTGAGCCATCTCACTCAAGTCCTGTAATTTTTTCTAGGGATGGACCCCTCTCCGATTAGATAAAAGCTTAGTTATTATTATATAAGTAGGTTGTTTAAAACAGGTGCGGCTAGTTCAATAAAATGCACCAAATTTTTTGGACCCCTCTTGAGGGAATCAATCCTTTCTTGGGAAAGCTTCTTTTCTCATGTTGCACCTTATGGATTATGAACCACCACCTATCGCACTGCTGCTGTTGTTATCCAACTAATATTAAGTAATTTGTGAATTTCGGCCACAGGTTTTCAGGTCCTCCGTCTCTCTCTCTCCCATTCCAGCGATTACAACAGAACTACAAGGTCAGCTTTTTCTGCTCTTGTTCTAGAAAATGAGTATGTTAATATTGGACTTGTAAGTAGACAGATCACTCAAACCCAAAGAATTTGATAGTTGATCTAGATCTAAACATGATTCATCAAACAAGCTTGCCGGTTATTGTTTTGGTGGATTGTTAAGATTGTATATTGGAACATAAATATAGTCACAAGAGAAAGAAAATAAGATGTGTTAGAGATAAAAAGCTCACATAAATAGTGAAAATATAAAGTATCTTTCCAAGTCA
Organism: Casuarina equisetifolia; assembly: GCA_028551475.1. Lineage (NCBI taxonomy): Eukaryota > Viridiplantae > Streptophyta > Magnoliopsida > Fagales > Casuarinaceae > Casuarina > Casuarina equisetifolia. Next base: position 1,982,823 of record CM052356.1, read on the forward strand.
TGAGTTAATTTTTAACTTAAACTTTGAAGTTATTTTTATTATAATATCATAGCTTAAATTGTCCCTCTATTGAGACATGTTGATGTGTGAAGAACATTTATTCTATTGCATTTGTCCTTAAGCTTGTGACATGCTTGATATACAAGAAAATATTGAAGTATAAAAAATATTATTCAACTTATGAACTAATTTTTTGGTTAAACTTTACAACATGCAATTGAAATGACTTATCCCAAGTTTTGGGGCCAACCAACTAAAGAAATTGAGGTACCACCTAGGAAGTTTCGTCCAATAAAAGAGGATGGCTGAACTAGTAGATCTCTAGAAACCTTTACGATAATAGCTGAAGCATTCCAGCAGAAGCCACCTGCTCTCAAACCCAAGGAACTTCCGGTTTTGATATTAAAATGAACATTGAAGTGACAAGATAACGTTCTTTTGACCTTACTCTTATTCAAAACTCCTTACTGGAATTCTGGATTAATTAAAACTCAACCTAAACAACTAAAGAAAAACTCTCAAAACAGATGAAGTATTACAATTTCAGTAGTGGCCATCTTCAACCTGCGGCATCTTTATTTAAACAAAAGGTACATAATCGTGAATTCAAAGCTAAACCTATGTCTAAAAGCGGCATCGTTTCCTAGCCATTCATTCCCCAAAGTTGCCACCTTTCTTTACTTTTTTATTCGTTTTACAGTTGCCGTGACACCTGCTGATTGCTTGAAATAGAAAATTCAATACCTTCTGCAGAATGCTCAACAAGGATTCAGCTACAGCTGTTGGATGGACCTGTCAATTTGCTGGTTGTATTTAGCTTGTTCAAAAAGAGATCCACAGGGATGAACAAGAAGATAGGTAATTTTGAACACTGAATTGTTACAACTGACTATGGCATTGCATCTTCCATTAGAACATATCACCTAAAGGTGTAAACACATGGGCAATACTGCATGAAGCGACTGCCCCATCAATTTCATTGAAGCAAATCTGAAGTAACTACGACTCAACAAGGTCATCACACCAAAAAAGATCACAAATCAAGCAATAATGCTTCTGGGAACTTTCATGCCGAATCCATGTTTTGCCTTCTCCACTCTGTTCAAGAAAAGATTACCCATGGTTAATGCACATAATAAAGAAAGAATGTATCCCATCAAAACAATTGTAAAAGGAAAAAAGCAAAACTTCTCCATGAGTACATTTATCTTCTAACAAATACCATTTCATGGATTGATTGCAGAGAATTTAACATGTCACTGAGAAGGAAAACCCTGGTATATTAAGAGAAGCGGCTAACCGGACAGTAAAATTTAAGATTCAAAGTTTAAAACACAACCAGATATCTGCTTTCAAGCCTTCTTCACAGCAGGATAGCAAAACTCATTTCGGCATCGTCCTCTTTCCATTTTTATTTTTTTTTCTTAAAGTCCATCAGATAGCTTTCAGTTGTTGGAACCAACTTATGGTTATTAATTTACTATAAACACGAGATAAAGAAGAAAAAAATGATCATGATATAACTTACGATAATGAGCAACCCCACATTTGTAACGAGAACTTTAAGGTAAAGAGCGTTATAATAAGTTATCTATATTCTTAAGACTAGTTTTAGTATTGTCTCAAAACTTCAGTCATGCTTCTATGTAAAATGCAAATGGGCAACAGGACTTACGTAGGGGCAAGTCTCCCCAGGCCATTTAGTTCTATACCAGAGTCCTCATCAACAACTGTCCCGGAGATCTCAACAGTATAATATTTCTCTTTTGTAGTTGGTAGCCCTCTGCTGGCAAGTAGATCCAAATCCTTCTCATTAAGTTCTCTCCCATTAACATAAACACCTGTGTTCCCACCAGCACAATTTATTGGCATCGGATATTTGAATTCCTCAATAAAGGGCTGCAAAACAACAAATAATTGCATGTATAAATTCATGAACTAAAATCAGTCACTAAAGGAAGCAATTTGTAAATCAAGAATTAAGAGAACTCACAGGAATAATGCCAAGGCAAGGATGGCCCATCACACCCCAGAATCCAGCTCGGAAATCATACCTGGTGAAGACAGATGAAAGAACAAATAGTAAAAAGGTTGGAAGTGTTTCAGGTCAATAACAGGTGGATAACTTCACAGAAATGAACTATGACATGAACAAGTGCTTTTAATCAGAACATTTTCTTGAAGCCTTTAGATGGTTATACCTTAAACCCACCAACTATGTTCCTATGTTCTCCAGCAACCATATTAGGAAGACTGAAGCCATGTTTACTGGTAATAAGTGCATTATAAATCTCACAAAATAATGTAAGACCTAGTGGAACCACAATTGAAAGGGGATCAGTTAAACAATTTAATTGATGATAGGCATGGCTTCTAATGAAGTGCTAGGACTTTGGTCAATTTTTCCCCCTTATAAAACTGAAGTTACCCCTCAAATCTCCTCTTGTCTAGCAAGAAGAAACGAAAACACAAGTCTCTTTACTCCAAATGCTAAGTATGTCTTCGGACCACCTAAGGTTCCTGCTTATCAAGCCTACCAAAGGAAATTTTACATAGCCTTCATCTGTAATTAAAGTATCGACTATTGACGATACATAACGAGTATTCAGTAACATATAGTATTTAGCACTAATCGGTCATTGGATTGGAATTCACCAATTGTTATGGACTAAACATCAATTCATTATATTAACTCCTGAATTTGAGACCCAACAATGCTTGTACTTTTCTGTCATTGACATGGCACCATTCACATATGTGTTTTCAGTGTAGATATGCATGTTTCAGAAGAGACAATGCATCAAACACCTATTGAAGATCGGTATGTAGACCTACCAATAATCTCCAGGCTGAATTTTTCCAGCTAGCTTTTCAGCCTTCTTAACAAGACGATCGGGTATTGGCTGCCCATTAACGGAGACATTAGGCCTTTCATTTTCCAGACTTTGATTAGACCTTGAGAATTCTCTAAGGCTCTTCTTGATGAAACCCATAAAGATCGAGTCAGTACCCTTGCTGATCTTGGAATGATCCTTTTCCTCGGTTACCTCTTCTGACTCTTGAGATAAGTCTGTATTAAGGTAATCGTTGCACAATACTTCCACCTCAGTTGCCATTGGCACATCTTTGAGCGAATTTTGTCGAGAAGTGATTCTACTAAGAATCATCTTGTCTTGGTCCACACGCTTACTGTTGTTTCCCTGTCCATATTTGCTCACTGAATGCTCCGCATTATCAGGACAATAAGATGGACCCTGCAAAGGTGTACCTGAAAGTGTCGGAGACAGGCTAGCTTTTGTCAGCTGCTCAGCAGAGAAAGCAACATCTCCTTGGACAACATTAGTATTTGGGCTCTCCTCCTCAGAGGAAGAAATGGAAGATGAGGAGAGGAGCTGTCCTTTCTCAGATCCACTTAAGTTCAAGCCCCAGTCCTCTGATGCTATATTGTGTACATTATCTTTCAAATCGAAGTTATAGCCAGGACTATCAAAATCAACAGAGCAGGTGTTGGTGTTGCCGGCATTTGATTGACCATAAGAGCTTGGCCGGCTTTCATTTAATAGCTCAGAACTTTCACCAGCCTCAGCGGATAATGGCTTGATTTCTTTAGTAACAGGTATAATTAGCTTCTTCTTGAAAATATCAAAAAAGATTATAGCTGAACAGCCACCACATTGCAGTTTATAAGGATTCTTCTCCATCGTTTTAAGCTTTCTAGGCAGTTTCAACAACTCAAAGCAATTATGGCAGGTTATGAAGGGAGCACCCCCTGCTATAGGATGGCATAGCCGTCTAGTCCTACAGGCTGCTACCACTTTTCTTGGAAGAGTCTGACCACCATTGATGTCCGAGTCAAGGTTAGTTGGCCATCTTGTGTAGATCCTTTGATCCCAAGAGTTCAACTGAGGAGGATTGGCAACTTGAGGATTATAACCTTGAGGCCCAAGATTGTCACAACGGTAGAAGTTAGAATTGATAGGGTCCTTCTGATTCCTTCTGTTGCCATGCAAAGTTGTCGGAACTTGAGGGAGAACTTGCCAATTCTGGTTGGAACAGCGTAAACAAGAGCATGTAGGTTGATGATAAAAGGTTTCAGGTTGATATGAAACAAAGGGATCTTGATTGTACCCCGTGTACTGCCCAGGAAAGTATCCATGAGGCAGCCGTCGTGGGTACTGACTTGGTGGTTGATGGAGAGGCCTCCTTGCCATTTGTGGCTGATAAGGAACCTCATATGCGGGGAATTCACTCATGGCATGCCTTGGAGGAGGATAGAACCTCGGCATATCCATGTTATGGCAATTCATGGAAGGAACGGGCTCATGAGTAAGATTTGACCTCGGAACATGCTTATCCAGGGCTGATGGCTGCATCGAAACATCATATACACCTCGCCCACCACAATGATCAGTCGGAGTCCTATCAACAGGGATAGTTGGTTTATCTTCCACATCAATAGATCTGCTAATTTGATCCTTCAACTCATCCAATTTCCTGAGGAGTTCAGCTCGACTCTGTTCCAAACGTTCAACTCTTTGAGGCCCATCAAAGTCATCACCAATCTTCTTCCCCTCACCATAACCATAAAATGATTCCGGCCTGCAATTCGAGGGTCCCTCATTGCAATAACCAAAAGTTTGATATCCCCTCCACTCAGCAACTGACCTAGAGTTCCCGTAAAATCCCCCAAATCCATCTCTTTCCATACCCCACTTCTCCATATTTGCGATGGAGCTTGAGGATCCTGCCAAACTCCTTAGCTGGGCTAAATTTTCGCCAGTACTCGAATTAGCAAATTCGGACATGTTCATGTTCATATCCTGGTCGGCTCTACTAGCCCAAAAGTCATCCAGACGTTTGGACAGTCCTGTATATCTGTCAAAGAACCTGATTTCTTTCCCTGTGCCACTCGGTTCAAGCCTCAAGCCCTTCATCTCTTCCCTCACATTTGTACCATTATCTATCAAGGCCTCTTTATTTTCTGCTTTTGATGAAGAATTACCAATCGAATTAACTGGTTTTTCTCCAAAAAGTCTCTCTTTCCCCATATTAGCCTCAATCACATCATTCTCCCTGTCTGTCTCCGAATTACTGCCTAAACCACTGGTTTTCCCTTCAGATTTATCCAATAGCGCAGCACTCGCCGGCGTTTTCTTCTTGGCTGTATCAAAATAAAAATAAAAAATTGACCTCTCAAAATCACCAAACAGTCTTCTAAATCACTTTTGCTACTGTAACAGAATCAAAGAAACACCATAATGAAGAAAACCTTGACACGTCGGTTTTAAATGTCGGACCTTTTTCATGCTCATTGTGATTTCTCAGTAACCAAACGGAAAAAAGCAGAGAAGAAAAGTAAAAGACTTGGACAGAGAAAAAAGAGAAGAAAAGCAAGCATACCTCGAAGCACAACCCCACAACCACCACACTGGTAAACGGAGAAGTCAGCGAGCTCCGGCAGTAGATTTTCGCACTTAGGGCAGCGAACCACCCGAACCTTGGACACCTCCGCCATTACTAAGCAATAGAATCGAAGACCCAGAACTAGCACACCAACCAAAATCGTCAAAAACCTCAAAACAAGCCAGCCAACCTCAAGACCCAGGAACCCTTTGAAATGGAAACCTCAACACTCAAAAATCAAAAATCAAAAATCAAAAATCAAATCTACGAAATAGAAGCAAGAAGAGAAATTATGCAAACGACATTCCATACAACCACTCTGGGTTTCCCACTTCTGCATTTCTAAAACAAACACAAACAGTAACAAGATTCTTTCTTTTCTAATTTCCAAGAGAGAGAGAGAGAGAGATGAGGTGGATCTGGGAATCTACAGTTCCCAAGCAAAGGGTGCGTTTGGAGGGAAGCAACACAGTTGGCGCGTTTAAGACTTGGCGCAGGGCCCAACGCTCTAGAAGAAATCAACGGTCATGTAGACCTTTAAATTACTGGAGAAGGCCTCGGATTACCAACTAGGAAAAACAATCACTGTCGATTTCCGTTGATCAGTTCTTAGAAAGATTTGTGAAATCTGAAAGGAGGATGAGAATCAATCTCTACTTTGTTGATACCCGTATAAATTTACTACAGAATTGGTAATAACTCATGGAATGAGCATTGACCTGGTCAATATCGTTGCTTCTTCAAAGGTTTTCGAACCCAGTCATGGTTTGTCCCTGCCCAATTGAACTTTCAAATTCTCCATCAAAAACTTGGACGTTAAACCTCCTTGGACTTTTCCGACAAGAAGCACTCCACATATTTATATGAAAAATATTGTCTTTTCCATCTCTTTTGACCTCCTGAACCTTAGGCTTTAACATCAGACAGCGCAACATGAAAGTGACATATCAGGGGAAGACTGGGTCATCATAATCTTTTCCTTTACTTCCTTCTATTCACATGGAAATGCTGGTTTAGATTGTTCTGGCCTGACTTTACCGTACATAGAAAACAGGGCTTGGCTTTCACACTAAGATTGTCTTACTCATTTTTCCAAAAACAATTTATAAAAAGATTGACTCTTCTCTCTTGGATGTGACCCATATCCATTTTGCCTTAAAATTTTAAGTTAGACATGGTCTATTTTCTATAAATTTTAATATATTATCAAAATCCAAATTCTCTTTTAACATCGTGTAGATATGGATAAACTCAAAATTCTTCTAAAAAGCAATATTGAAAAATGGTTTGGATTATATTATAACAATAAAAAGGTATGTTAAATAAATGATATAAAATTATCTTATATTATTAAAAAGTATGTCATGAATATAAGTTAAATCTTTTACTCTTTCACTCTTTCACTTATAGACAAGAATCTTCATATAAAAGTATTATTCCATGACTAGAATGAAAGAGCATGTTAAGTCTTATATATATATGTATATATAAAACTTAAAGAGTAATTTGTAATAAGAAAGATTCTTTCATTTAATACCTTAAGAGTTTAAGTTTGATATGAACTTTTTTTTTTATAAAATTTAGTAAGCAAGAATAAATCTTTCCAATTTAAGTTGAATGGATGAATTGTTTAGTTGATTAAGATTCATTTAGTTATTACGTTGTAATGAAATTTTTGGTTACATGTGAGGGAAAGATTTGTTGGAAGTACTATTTATATTATGTCCATAAAAACGATAATTGACAAAAAAATTACTAAAATACTAATTTTTAAAAATGGGGGTTACTAAAGAAATAATTGACACCCTTTCTTAATATAAATACAATAGAGATATCAAACTATTAGTAATAGAATTAAAATTATGATTGTAAACAAAAAGCTAATTTTGTCAATTATGGTTTTCCAAAATTGCTTATGAAATGTTTATTATATCATTTAGTAAACTATCAAAGTTATCAAATAAAGAGAGCCACTGGGAAAAATGTTAGACATAAGGATTGGTGTCTTCTCAACACTGTAAAATTCTTAATGTCTTGTGATTTTATATATGTATTTTTTATTACCAATCATTTATCTCTTAATATTATCAACTAGTTGTTAACAAGTTCTAACATATAAGAGGTTTCCAAAAGTGTAATGAAATTGACTTCCACAACTTTGATTGTCATGTAATGAGGCGAGATGCATAATTTTATCTATCTCTTCTTTCACAAGTTTTATCTTTTTATCTTATCTTATACTATTAAAAAGTTTATCATGTAAGAATTATTCAACATCTTCGATATGTGGATAATGTTCTTGTACAAGTGACTAATAAAATTGATTATTTATAAGTTAATAAAATTTTAATTTGTCAAATACTAAATTTAGAAATCCTCTTACTACAAGTGGTAGCACATTTTGTAAGTTTCTTTAATATGAGCTTTTCACTCCTTAATCTATTCCAATGAAATGGTACATACACTAACAATGTCAACATCATTGTACGTAATACAAAAATCTAATGCATGTTACATGGAATTTCTCTTTGTTCATTTAGCCATGAAACTTTTAACCATGTCTACATGCACTTGTATGACATGCATATGATTGGACAGCCGAATCCGACAACTTGTATCTCAAAGTCAAACCATCACCACGTGGCATCACAAGATTGTCTTCCTGACCGCATGACACTTGTTCCAAGTTCTGTGTCTGGGGTATGTTTATTACAAGTTGGTGGCAAAGAACAAGGACTTTGCCACGTGGCAATAAATGTCTTAAGAATTTGCAATTTCGATTTATTAATAAATTGTATAGTTAAAAAATGTCTTAAGAATAGACGAGTGATAACTTTAGATTTAATAGAGGACGTGCAAGGAAACGAATATCCTTCATAAAACAATAATTTATATATCGTAATAAAAGACAAAAAAGAATGGTATAAAAAGAAAAGTAAGAGAAACCCAATGTAGTTGGCTTTTTCAACCCAGACAAACCCCCTGGCATCTTTTCACTTTCCATAATCCTATGGGTATACGATGTGGGACTGTAGAAACATGTTTTGGGATCGTTCAGGCCCATTTCGTGTGGTCTTTGGTTTTGAAGTTGGTCAGAACTGCGTGGCCTGAGTAAAAAAAGTGGTTGGTTTGGACATATCGGGCTAAGCCCACATGATTTTTGGACCTCTTGAAAACGGATCCACAAGATAACAGGCTTTTCAGTTTGTTATATCAATAGTTGTTGTTGAAATTTAATGTGTTTTAGATTTTTAGTACATTAATTTGTTGTATTTTTTTTTTATAAATGAGTATTAGTGACTATGTAGATGTTTAATTTTACATTCTTAAAGTATGAGTATAGGTACTTGATATATACACTCATAAATTTGGATAAATTTCTTAATATGATACTAAATTTCAAATTCTCTTTTAAACATCTTTGTGAATAAGGACAAACTTGAAATATATACAAAAAGTGATACCATGAAATGGTTTGACTTGAAATGTTGCAATAAGGATGCATATTGTGATGTGGATTCAATCTTGTATTACATAAGAAGTGTGATTATGTGTACCTAATTAAATATAAGTGTGTTTTTTTTACTTTATAAACTAAGCTTTAAGGTAAAAAGAGTCTTCTTAATAAATATATTTTTCTCCTTGCAACACTTTAACTCTTATCTTCATAATTATTATAACTAAAATTATAAGTTTATGAATAATATTAGGAGACAGGTAAAGTCTTTCTCTAATAAAACGTATAAGGAGATTTCTCCTTAATGAAATTTGTTCAAAATAACCCAAATCTGTCTTACATTAGTACAAATCAAGCACAAATTAAGTATTCAGATTATCAGGCAAGTAATACAATAGACACAAACTTTTTATATGAGCTTATCAAATAACATATGTAATACATAAATCCATAGCGGTTAAATCCCCTATAAAATGAGCCACACTTGCTATATGCTAGCCTTTTGATCTAAGTATTACCTACTCTTCCAATCCTTAAATGAACTGGAAACTTAGCAACCTTCTGCTCTTCTCCATCTGCAGTCCAAGCACGCTTAAATTCATCAATCACATCGTCGCTCAAAAGCTCCACACCCTTCTCCTTGGCTATTTGATAACCCGACCCTGATCTCATTAAAGCAAAAAAATGATCAAGATCCATCAACTTTTCAGAAACAAACTGGAAAGGCCCCGTATGATCAACTCCATCCACCGGCTCAAATGGAAAATCGATGGTCTTGTAGCCGTCCGCCACTAGTTTAACTGGCGAATCCTCACAATATCCTGCAACAGTGTTATAGAACGGTTGGTAGACCGCGTCGACCGAGTCGTTTACTTGTACTGTGGAGTAGGTCCATGCAGCCACGACGCCATGAGGTTTTTTGAGCACCCATTTCGCTTGTTGATAGAAGTTAGGGAGGTCGAACCAGTGAAGGGCCGTGGCTACTGTTACAACATCGACGCTTGATTGAGGGGCGACGTAGCGTTCGACTTCGGCTACAGACATGGTAGGTGGTGTGTGTTGGTATCTCAGGTTGGGTAGCTTTGGAGCGAACGAGAGCTGTGGTAGGCTTGTATCTGTGGCTACGACATTCTTGTAGATTCCGGCTAGCTGCGGATACAAATGATTAAAAAGATGAACTATCCTTTGTAACAAGTTTATTTCTATTTCAAAAGTCGGGTTATAGAATGAAAAAATATATTTATATTTAATCAGGTACATATACTCAAATTTTATTAATGTAAAACTGAACATTTATATTAGAACACATTATATTATCATATTGGTTCTATACAAACCATTTCATGATCTACCTATACGTATGAGGTACTAATAAAAGATTTGGGCTATGATATTATGTTAAGAAATTCATTTATATCTTAAAAATTAGCTCATAAAATAAAAAAAATGAATTTATATTTAACTAAGTATACATATTCACATTTGTATAGCATAAGATTGAACATCTACATCCCAACATTTACCTCTTTAATTGATTACCTGCCGATGACATCCCAAATACAACAAAACTGTTGCAACTTTTAGAGGAAAAAGAAAAGAGAAACTCACAGATCGAGCCGCCTGGCCACTTCCGGTGGCCACATCCCATGCAAGGTCTTGAGTAGGTGTCTTGGAAGCGATGAATTCGAACAATTCCGGAGGGTAACTCGGCCGACCCTTGGCGTAATCCTCCGCTTGCCTATCATACAATTTTGCCATCTCTCTCTATCTCTCTGGATTTTAGGTTTCTTCTATTCAACTTTGGCTGCCATTTATATCTTGAAAGGGCTCACAGGAGCTAGATGTCAAAAATCCTTGGACTTTTCCAACAAGAAAGCGCTCCACCTACCGTTCAACATACCTCCGCGTGCTATAACATCACACAAAATTTCATCTTTATCTAATTTTAATATCAGCATAGTGTATATATTCATTATTCAATAGGTTAGGTCCACTTACTTTTTTGTTCTTTTCTACTATTTATTTTATAATCTTTAGAATGGATTTAATTGGAATAATGGAAAGGGCATGATTAAGATGATAATAACAATAACAATGCGGTGCCAGAGCAGAAACAGAGTTGAATTGAGATCGCACCTAAACCTCCATTGGTCAAGGCTGCTTAGAACTTTCCGTCATTTTCAGAGTTTGTCCGAAGAAAAAAACAAATAGAAAAGGAGAAGGCCGGCATGCAAGAAGTCAAAAGGATAGGCTTGTCCAAATTGACAGGCCGGTCACTCGGACCATCCTTTTCACATTACGAAGACGACTTTCATTTTCCCTTCTTTTTATTTTCTTTCTTTTGTTGCTTTTGCTGAGAAAGATGGGCGATGGGTTGGTGTTGGTGTTGCCACTGGGGGAAGCGGCGGAGACCTTTCAACTGGAGAAGGCGGTGTGCAGCCATGGACTGTTCATGATGGCACCTAATTATTGGGACCCTCTCTCCAAGACCCTTCTACGCCCACTCCGTCTTCTCCATTCCGAAACCCAAACAGAAACCTCGGTCCTCGTACGCGTGTCCCAGCCACAGTGGGATCCTCACTCTCTCCATGTCCGCGTTTACGGACCCCCTTTTCTCCCCCACCCACATCAACAATCGCTGCTGGTATTTTATTTTGAGCTCTGCTTTCCTTTCCCAATTCGGATTCCTTCATCCGGGTTCTGTGAAATGGATATGCAGGCCCAGGTGTCACGAATGCTGCGTCTGGCGGAAACCGAGGAGAGGGCTGTGCGGGAGTTCCGAAAGATGTGCATCGATGGAGCAGAGGAGGAGAGGAGCTTCGGTGGCAGGGTGTTTAGGTCTCCTACATTGTTTGAGGATATGGTCAAGTGCATTCTCCTGTGCAACTGCCAGTGAGCTCCTAACTCAACCCTCTCTTCCCATCCACTTATTGGACAATAAAACAATCCAACACTGAGGAGGAAATCAATGTGCCACAATTTCTCACTTTTGAGTCTTTTACACCACTCACCACCACTCCAATACCAGCTGCCAGGTGCTATTGCTGATACTACGTCTGCATTAATTGCTGTTTCAAATTTGAATTGCTCTACAGGAGTATGCAAAACGGTTGATTTTCTTACACTGCATTCGGCCGGTAGTACTAATATTTCTAGCTGCTCTGACTGGCCGGCCGAACTGATGTTAGTATAAGCCAAATAACCTAACACCCTTGTCTCATACTAATTCACGGGTCGCTGTTGATAAAAGCAGAACTAAGGCAAAAATTAAGATTAATGGCAAAGAGTTAATTTTCTGTAGTAGAGCTTCTCCCAAGTTGCCAATATATATGAGGCTTAGGAACCTTATGTGTGATATATCATTTAGTAAATTATCACAATAACTTTAAAAAATGAGTAATTCTATAATAGTTTTTATGCACATGAAACTCTTCAAATAATAATAGATTATTGTCACTTATGAACATAAGAATTGATCAATTGTGAATCGTGTAATTCTCAATGTCTTGTAATTTTGCATGTATTTTTTGTTAACAATTGTTTATCTCTTAACATCATCAATTTTTTGTTTTAAACTTTTTTTAAGTTTACAAAAGTATGATGAATAGACTACCACAACTTTGATTGTCATGGAATGGGACAAGATGCATGTAAGAGTTATTCAATATCTTTGATGTGTTCATTATGTTGTGTATTATTTGTGACATAATTTAACAAAATGTGTTTATTTAGAATTTAATGTTAGGTTTAATGGAAACTCAAAAAATGAGGTTCAATTGGGTCTAAGTCTTTTCTAAGAAATATGGAATTTTGTAAAACTTTTCAAACAAAATAATAAAAATTTATGCTCAAAATATTTCATAACTAAAGAGTAGTTAAATTAATCAAACAAGCAAGCAATATTAAAGAAAAATAGAGAAATTAATCACACAATAATTTTCAATAGTTAGTTTGATTCACCTACAATCTAATCCACCCTCTCTTAATCATATGAGACTAGTTGGACACATTCCACTAAAATATCAAGAAACCATTCTTCACTTTTATAACTTATGACCCTTAGTCCCACTTATATTACTTTCTTACAATCTAGGAGATTGAGTGCTTTGAGACTCAACTTCAAGGGCATAGGTTCTATTTCAAAAGGTCAACTATATAGAAAGAATAACTAGGAACCTTTATTTGGTTAGATCATCTCATTTATTTTTTTGATGTAGGAGAAGTCCATGACTTTTGGTATCACTAAACAACTCTTTCACGATTAGAAAAATTTAACTTGCAAAGTAAATGCGATTTTCAATAACATTATAAATAGCACTTTCATATAACATTTAAAGTGAAATTTCTTGTTTTAGTTCTCTCATATAAGAATTCTACTAAAGCATATAAGAAAAATGATTACATCATTTCCTTCCATTTATAGAGTTACAAATAACATATCATCAAAAAGTAAGTAATTACACACAGAAATCCTATCAAACAACAAAAAAAATAAGTTAACAAACTCTTAAAAACTATGAACTTAGTATTCTTAAATATTATATGAGCATAGTAAGTAACATATATGAGCTTATTAAATAACATATATAACACTTAAATTTATGACGCTTAAATCCCTGATAAAATAAGCCACAATTGCTCTATGCTAGTCTTTTGACTTAAGTATTACCTACTCTTCCAATCCTTAAGAGAATTGGACACTTCACAACCTTATGCTCTTCTCCATCTGCAGTCCAAGCTCCCTTAAATTCCTCAATCACATCGTCGCTCAAAAGCTCCACACCCTTCTCCTTGGCTATTTGATAACTTGGCCACGATCTTACTAAAGCCAAAAAACGATCCAGATCCATCAACTTTTCGGAAAGAAACTGGAAAGGCCCCGTGTGATCATCTCCATTCACCGGCTCAAATGGAAAATCGATGGTCCTATAGCCGATCTCCGATAGTTTAACTGCCGGCTTCCAATACGGTCCTGCGACAGTGCTATAGAACGTTCGGGAGACTGCGTCGACCGCATCATTTACTTGTACCGCGACGTAGGTCCATGCAGCAACGACGCCATGAGGTTTTTTGAGTACCCATTGGGCTTGTTGATAGAAACTAGGGAGGTCGAACCAGTGAAGGGCCGCGGCCACTGTCACAACGTCGACGCTTGACCGAGGGGCGACGTAGCGTTCGAGCTCGGTTTCAGACATGGTAGGCGGTGTGTTTTGGTATCTCAAGTTGGATAGCTTTGGAGCGTACGAGAGCTGTGCTGGGCTTGTATCTGTGGCTACGACATTCTTGTAGAACCCGGCTAGCTGCGGGGACAAATGGTTAGAAAGATTAAGCATCAGTTATTAATAGACTCATTTTTATCTTAAAATTTGTTTATGAAATAGGAATACACTTATATTTAATCAGGTATAATAAGGGAACATACTTACATTTAATCAAGTATATAGACTTGCGCCTTAACAATATAAAACTGGACATTCATATTGCGCTGCTTACCTCTTTTATTGATTACTTATAGATCATATTCAAGTACAATAAATTGGGAAAAAGAAATTCAAAGATCCAGCGGCATGACCATTTCCAATTTGCTATATTTAATCAACCGATTTGCACGGCAACATCTGCCTCTTTAGTTGATTGCTCCTCCATGAAATCCGGAATACAACAAACTGTTGCAATTTCTAGGAGAAAAAGAAAAGAGAAACTCACAGATCGAGCCGCCTGACCACTTGCGGTGCCGACGTCCCACGCAAGATCTTGAGTAGGTGTCTTGGAAGCGATGAATTCGAACAATTCCGGAGGGTAACCGGGCCGAGCCTCGGCGTAATCCTCCACCCGCTTACAAAACAATTCTGCCATCTCACTCTGTCTCTCTGGTTTTTAGGTTTCATCTCTCTGCCATTTATATATTGAAAGAGCGAGAGTTAGACATTAAAACTCCTTGGTCGCTTCCACCAAGAAAAGTACTCCCCATCTTCGTGAACCGTGAGCATGAAAAAGAAGTATTATATATTTATGATGCCCATGAAAACGACAATACGCAAAAGATACCAAAATAATAATTTAAAAAATGAAGGTTAGAAAAAAAAAATTGACATCGTTTCCTCCTATCAATAGAATACAAGTATCAATTTGTTAGTTGTTGAGGCAAAATTAGGATTAATGGAAAAAAGTTAATTTCGTTTATTAGAGCTTCTCTCAAGTTGTCAATAATATATAAGGCTTAAGAAGAACCTTATGTGTGCTATAACATTTTGTAAATTGTCACAGTGACAGAAAAGAAATTCTTTGATTATTTTTATGCATATGAAAATTTTTAAATAATAATAGATTAGTTGAGACATAAGAATTGATTCAATTATGAATTACGTAATTTTCAATGACTTGTAATTTTGTTGATCGCTTATCTCTCAACGTCATTCAGTTTTTTCTTTTAAACTTTTGTGAAGTTAAAAAAGCATGATGAATAGACCACCACAAATTTGATTGTCATGCAATGAGACCAAATGCATGTTTTTAACGAACTCTTCCTTAAGAAATTTTACTTTTCATTCAATCTTATTCAACATCTTTGATGTGTTGATAATGTTTTGTATTATTTGTGACATAACTTAACAAATGTGTTTATTTATAATTTAATGTTAGGTTTAATGGCAACCCAAGAAGGGAGATTGTATATGGTGGAAGTCTTTTCCAAGAAATATGAGTTTTTCTAAAAACATTTTAAAAAGTAATAAACATTTATACTTAAAGTATTTTAGTGAAAACATAACAAATGAAAAATTAATTTAATCAAACACTGAAGCAATATTAACAAGAAATAGAGAAGGAAATCACAAAGTGATCTTTGGTAAGTGGTTTCATTCACCCAAAATCTAATTCACCTCCTTTTAATCAAACATTATTAAGAAAACACACATAACTAAAATTAAAAAAAAAACATTTTCCATTTTTACAACTCAAAACCTTAACTCCCATGGGTAAATTTCCTCTTAAAGTAGCCATAGCCTTCAATGCACTCAAAGGAGTCAAGAGAATGTTATGGCTTCATGCTCAAATGATATTGGGGTGTGAGTTGAAGGTAGGGGGTGGAACATGTAGAATGATGGTGTGAGGCAAAGCAAAGTTGCTTCTCTAAGATTTTTATTTTATTTTGTTCTTAGTGTTAAAATGTGATTAATAAGTCTTATGTAGCTAAGGATGTTATTAAAAATCTTAGTCATATAATAAATTCCACCATTTTTTGAGTTAACTTTTACATTAAGTAATAGACCTCTTAACATAATATTAGAGTCAAGATTTTCCTTAGCACTTCTATAGGTTTTCATTGGTTTGAACTAATACATTACTCACATAATATGACATTATAATGGTCTAATAACTTAACCATTATGATAAAAAAAAGTGTTAAAAAACTCTTACTATTGATAACCTTGATCATCTAACATATTTAAGTTATCTAGTGTTCAATTCTTCAAGTTAATCTATTCATACCTAATAAAGCCTTTCATATATAATTTATGAACTTGCATTTAAAAAATAAATGTTTTTGTGATCTTCTCCTTGTTGGCAAATGTTGCATTATAGGTCCACTAAGCTATTCATATAGCCACACAATCTGTTGTAGATAGTTTGTCTTTCAAAATGTTCCAATAGATAAAATTATGCTTTGATCATTCTTCTTTCCATACAAGTCTTGCTCATTCAATATCTTCTCTATTCTTTCTTAATGCTACATAACTTTTAGTAATAGTGTATTATGAGCTCGTTACTAGTTGTGTGAATTCACTTTTTACATGTAAAATACTCCTCTAACTCCAAACTAGTGATCCTTTCATCTTAACTTTTAATACATTTCTTCCCTTCAAATTTTTTGTTATTATCCATTTAACCCATAAAGAGTTTGAATTATTACGCACAAGAGACCATAATAGTTTTTCAATTGCCATCTTATTCCACATATGAATGTCTATTAAACCCAATCCTTCAAAAATTTTAGGCCAATAAACTTCTTTTCATGTTATTTTTGCTACACATTGTCCATTAGATTTACCTGCCCAAAGGAAGATTCTAATCTTTTTTTTCAATTTCATAAAGTGTTTATTTTGGTAGTAAAAAAATTTATAAACAATATATTTGCAAGGAAAATAAAACATTTTTTTGCTAGCGGTAGTCTCCCCCCATAACTAATATGCTTAGACTCCCAACCTTTAATTTTCTTCAATATCTTTTATGTTAGGATTGTACAATCTATATTGAAAAGTCTTTTGATAATCAATAGAACTTCTAAGTATTTTATAGGGAGTTGGCCTCCTTATCTAAGTCCCTTTGCCCCTTAAAAAAAACTTGTAGAAGAGCCATTTATGTTTATACAACATCTAATAGTAGTGATGCAACTTTTAATCAACAATTTAAATTATCTGGGAACTTTAAAACTTTCAAAGTATTTAAGATTGCATTTTAATCTCCTGAATTATATACTTTCATAATATCAATCTTAATTGTCACCCTTTTCTTATAAATATCTTTGTGATAATTGTGTATTAGCTCTTAGCATAGCAAAATATTTTCTTTAATGTAAAACCGAACATTTATATTAGAACACATTCTATTATCATATTGGTCCAACACAGGCCATTTCATGGTCTACCTATATCTGTAAGGATGCTAATAGAATATTTGGGTTATAATGTTATGTTAAGAAATTCATTTATATCTTAAAAATTAGCTCATAAAATAAAAAAATACATTTATATTTAACTAAGTATACATATTTGCATTTGTATAGCATAAGATTGAACATCTACATCCCAACATTTACCTGTTTAATTGATTACCTGCCGATGACATCCCAAATACAACAAAACTGTTGCAACTTTTAGAGGAAAAAGGAAAGAGAAACTCACAGATCGAGCCGCCTGGCCACTTCCGGTGGCCACATCCCATGCAAGGTCTTGAGTAGGTGTCTTGGAAGCAATGAATTCGATCAATTCCGGAGGGTAACTCGGCCGACCCTCGGCGTAATCCTCCGCTTGCTTATCATACAATTCTGCCATCTCTCTCTATCTCTCTGGATTTTAGGTTTCTTCTATTCAACTTTGGCTGCCATTTATATCTTGAAAGGGCTCACAGGAGTTAGATGCTAAAAATCCTTGGATTTTTCCAACAAGAAAGCGCTCCACCTTCCGTTCAACATACCTCCGTGGGCTATAACATCACAGTGAACCATGAAAAGGACATAAGAGGGAAGACGTGATCATCGTGAACTTTTCTTTTTCATCCTTTTTGTTCATGTGGAAATGGCATAAGAGAAAGCCCTTTGTTGGAAAAAAGGGAATGGTTTCACAATAAGTTTGTGGTACTTAGATTTCAAAGCTCTTTATTGTTTCTCTTTCGTAGCTTTACCATTTAGGAGTCTTGGATTTGTCCCACATCAAAAAGAGAAAACATGATTTAGGCCTCATAAGTAATGACTCCTCTTTTCTTTCCTTTAAAAGTGTCTTTTGGGGACAATTATGAGTTTACTCAATATGTTATCTGAGTCATGAGACCCCCTTCCTAATGTAATTCCTCCTACATCCTTCATTTTTGTGTACTATGATTATGAAACACTTAATAGTTATAATTTCTATTAATGAATGAATCTTTAATTTATTTAAGGTGATGGAATTTTGGTTACATATTTGGGAAAGACTTGATTGAAGTATTATTTTTATTATGTCCATGAAAACGACAATCCACAAAAGATACCAAAATAATAATTTAGAAAATGAATGTTACAAAAGAAATATTAAACGCCCTTTTCTCATATAAATAAAATAAAAGTATCAATTTATTAGTTGTTAAGCCAAAAATTAAGATTAATGGCAAAGAGTTAATTTTGTGGAGTAGAGCTTCTCCCAAGTTGCCAATATATATGAGGCTTAAGAACCTTATGTGTGATATATCATTTAGTAAATTATCACAATAACTTTAAAAAATGAGTAATTCTATAATAGTTTTTATGCACATGAAAATCTTCAAATAATAATAGATTATTGTCACTTATGAACATAAGAATTGATCAATCATGAGTTGTGTAATTCTCAATGTCTTTTAATTTTGCATGTATTTTTTGTTAACAATTGTTTATCTCTTAACATCATCAATTTTTTTTTTTAACTTTTGTTAAGTTTACAAAAGTATGATGAATTGACAACCACAACTTTGATTGTCATGGAATGGGACAAGATGCATGTAAGAATTATTCAATATTTTTAATGTGTTCATTATGTTGTGTATTATTTGTGACATAATTTAACAAAACGTGTTTATTTAGAATTTAATGTTAGGTTTCATGGAAACTCAAAAAATGAGGTTAAATTAGGTCTAAGTCTTTTCTAAGAAATATGGATTTTTGTAAAACTTTTCAAACAAAATAATAAACATTTACGCTTAAAATATTTTATAACTAAAGAATAATTAAATTAATCAAACAAGCAAGCAATATTAAAGAAAAATAGAGAAAGAAATCACACAATAATTTTCAATAGTTAGTTTGATTCAGCTACAATCTAATCCACTCTCTTGTAATCATATGAGATTACGTGGACACATTCCACTAAAATATCAAAAAACCTTTCTTCACTTTTATAACTTATGACCTTTAATCCCACTTATATTACTTTCTTACAATCCAAAAGATTGAGCACTTTGAGACTCTCAATTTCAAGGGCATATGTTCTATCTCAAAAGGTCAACTATATAGAAAGAATAGCTATGACCCTTTATTTGGTTAGATTATTCCATTTATCTTTTTGATGTAGGAGAAGCCCATGAAACTTGGTTTCACTAAACAATTCTTTCACAATTAGAAAAATTTAACTTGCAAAGTAAATATGATTTTCAATAACATTACAAATAGCACTTTCATATAACATTTAAAGTGAAATTTCTTGTTTTGGTTCCCTTATATAAGAATTCTACTAAAGCATATAAGAAAAATGATTACATCATTTCCTTCCAATTATAGAGTTACAAATAACATATCATCAAAAAGTAAGTAATTACACATAGAAATCCTATAAAAAAAAAAAAAGCTAACAAACTCTTAACGGCTATCAACTTAGTCTTCTTAACTATTATATGAGCATAGTAAGTAAAATATATGACCTTATTACATAACATATATAATACTTAAATCCATGACGGTTAAATCCCTTATAAAATAAGCCACAATTGCTCTATGCTAGTCTTTTGACTCAAGTATTACCTACTCTTCCAATCCTCAAGAGAATTGGAAACTTCACAACCTTATGCTCTTCTCAATCTGCAGTCCAAGCTCGCTTAAATTCCTCTATCACATCGTCGCTCAAAAGCTCCACACCCTTCTCCTTGGCTATTTGATAACTTGGCCACGATCTTACTAAAGCAAAAAAGCGATCTAGGTCCATCAACTTTTCAGAAAGAAACTGGAAAGGCCCCGTATGATCAACTCCATTCACCGGCTCAAATGGAAAAATCGATGGTCCTATAGCCGTTCTCCACTAGTTTAACTGCCGGCTTCCAATACGGTCCTGCGACAGTGCTATAGAACGTTCGGGCGACTGCGTCGACCGCGTCGTTTACTTGTACTGTGGAGTAGGTCCATGCAGCCATGACGCCATGAGTTTTTTTGAGTACCCATTTCGCTTGTTTATAGAAACTAGGGAGGTCGAACCAGTGAAGGGCCGCGGCAACTGTCACCACGTCGACGCTTGACTGAGGGGCGACATAGCGTTCGAGCTCGGTTTCAGACATGGTTGGCGGTGTGTGTTGGTATCTCACGTTGGATAGCCTTGGAGCGTACGAGAGCTGTGCTGTGCTTGTATCTGTGGCCACGACATTCTTGTAGATCCCGGCTAGCTGCGGGACAAATGGGTAGAAAGATCAAGCATCAATTATTAATAGACTCATTTTTATCTTAAAATTTGTTTATAAAATAGATGCACTCTCATATTTAATCAAGTGTACACTCATATTTTAACAATATAGAACTAGACATTTATATGATAACATGCTTTATCACCACAATTGTCCAACATGGACCATTCTGTAATAGTGCTTTTTACGTGAATTCTTGACCTATTGGTATTTATAAGAGTGTTAAAAGAGAATTTGAGTTCTGATATTATATTAAAAAATTAAATCTTATCTTAAAAGTTAGTTCACCGAATAAAGGAACATACTTATATTTAATCAAGCATATAAGCACATGCCTTAGCAATATGAAACTGGACATTCATGTTGCACTGCTTACCTCTTTTATTGGTTACTTATACATCAGATTCAAGTACAATAAATTGGGAAAAAGAAATTCATAGATCCAGCGGCTTGACCACTTCCAATCAGGCCTCTTTATTTCTGATTTTTAGCTATATTTAATCAACCCATTTGTACGGCAACGTCTGCCTCTTTATTTGATTACTTCTCGATGATATCCGGAATACAACAAACTGTTGCAATTTCTAGGAGAAAAAGAAAAGAGAAACTCACAGATCGAGCCGCCTGGCCACTTCCGGTGCCGACGTCCCACGCAAGGTCTCGAGTAGGTGTCTTGGAGGCGATGAATTCGAACAATTCCGGAGGGTAACTTGGCCGACCCTCGGCGTAATCCTCCGCCTGCTTAACAAACAATTCTGCCATCTCCTTCTGCCTCTCTGGATTTTAGGTTTCATCTCTCTGCCATTTATATATTGAAAGAACCAGAGTTAAGACGTTAAAACTCCTTGGTCGCTTCCAACAAGAAAAGTCCTCCCCATGGCATCCACATATATTTTGACTTCGTGAACCTTCAGCATGAAAAAGAAGTATTATATTTATTACGCCCATGAAAAGGACAATCCACAAGAGGTACCAAAATAATAATTAAAAAATGAAGGTTACAAAGAAATATTTGAAACTCTTTCCTCATATCAATAGAATAAAAGTATCAATGTGTTAGTTGCTGAGGCAATAATAGGATTAATGGTAAAAAGTTAATTTCGTTTATTAGAACTTCTCTCAAGTTGCCAATAATATATAAGGCTTAAGAACTTTATGTGTGCTATAACATTTAGTAAACTATCACAATAATAGAAAAGAAATTCTTTGAAAATTTTTGTGCATATGAAATTTTTTAAATAATAATAGATTACTATCAACAATGGACATAAGAATTGGTTAATTATTTCAATGTCTTGTAATTTTAACTTTTGTTAAGTTATAAAAGTATGATGAAAAGACCACCACAAATTTGATTGTCATGGAATGGGACAATATGCAAGTTTTTCTCCGCCTCTTCTTTGCCAAATTATACTTTTCATCCAATCTTATTCAACATCTTTAATGTGCTGACAGTGTTTCGTATTATTTGGGACATAATTTATCAAAATGTGTTTAGTTAGAATTTAATTTTAGGTTTAATGGCAACCTAAGAAGGGAGACATAATTGGGAGGAAGTTTTTTCTAAGAAATTTGAGTTTTTCTAAAAATTTTTTGAACAAAGTAATAAACATTTATACTCAAAGTATTTTGGCTAAACATAAATAATAGCAAAGGAAATCACAAAGTGATTTTTGGTAAGCGGTTTGATTCAACTACAATCTAATTCACTCCATTTTAATCAAACATGATTAAGAAGATGTGCTTTACTAAAATTTAGAGAAAAGATTTTTCATTTTTACAACTCAAAACCTTAACTTGCACTAACACTACTTTCTTACAACTCAAGAGATTGAACACTTTTGAGACATTTGGTCTTATTATACAAATCTCTCACAGCCGGAGATTTAACTTACAAGTTTAATATGATTTTCAATCACACTACAAATAGCAATTTTGCATAATAATGTAAAAATGAAACTTGCAGTTTTAGTTCTTCTATATAAGCTTTTTACAAAAACACATAAGAAAAACAGTAACTCACTAAAGATTTTCTTTCTTTTCTTTTTTTTCTTTTTGGGTGAAATGTTAGGTATTATAAGCTAGATATTATTTGTAAAAGCTCATGATTTGCTCTCCTTCCCTCCCTACCTTCACTTTGTATTGTATTTATATTCATTGTGGAAGAAGGTATTATTGACAATCGGCTAGGGCATGCTCTCTTCAACCCGCTAGTCTTTTTTTGTTCTTGTCACTTTCTTTTGCTTCCCATGGCTTGTCCAGAATTTTTTCAGTTGGCTTTTGCTTTTGTCTCTTTCTTCCTTAATTGATGCTCCACTCTCCAGAAAGGATATTTTTTACCCATGATTAAGAAGCTCAAAGGGTGGAGCTTAATAGTCTAGCTTGAGCATAGAGGGTCAACCTGGGCCCGATGGGACTTGGCGGTTCGGTGATGAAAGGGTTGGGATTAGTTTGGGTTTTTATCTCCGTTTGATTTCTTTCTTTGAGTTTTCCGATATGGTTTTTCATTGGGCTACCAGAAACCCACTAGCATTCCTAGTAGTGGGCGCCTCTACCGACCAGTAAGGCTAAATGATGTAGTTTCATTTACCAATATTTGCTCATTAGTCAAATAAATACACAATAATTGATTGTAAATTGAGGTATGTAATGAGTTGTAAGTAAGAATTTATCATAACAAAATTTGAGTCTCAATTTTCTTTTAACTTTTTAACAAAGTAGTAAAATTGAATTTATTATAATTGATCTTATAAATTCATTTTTTAACATGATTAGAAAAAAAATGTTAAAATTTTTATTTTTACCTAAAAGTCAATTCAAAAGTAATAAAATTTTTCTTCTGAAAAATACGAATTTTAAGTGCAATTTTTGACAATATAAAAGTTATTTCCTTATTTAATATGCCTTTTTATTTTAAACATAGACAAATTTGAGACCTGAAAAGATAAAACAGATATCGCAAGACCATTTATAGGGACATGTTGTAATTGAACATGTACTTTGAAACCATATAAAAAATTCATTTCCATCACTGCCACCGTCGAAAGTAACATGGGTACCATAAACACTTGTGATTCTAGCGCCAACCAGAGTAAAAAGCGCCCGTAGAATAACAATGCAAGCTAGACTCAAAGTAGCCATAGCCTTGAATGCACTTAAAGAGTCAAGAGAATGATATGGCTTGATGCTCAAATGACTTCGGTGCGTGAGTTGAAGGCAGAGGGTGGAACATGTAGTAGAATAATGGTGCAAGGCAAAACAAACCTGCTTCTTTAGGCTTTTATTTATTTATTTATTCTTAGCAATCAAATGTGATTAATAAGTCTTATATTGTTAAGGATGTTACTAAAAATTCTAGTTATAAAATATTAGGTTTCACCATTCTTTTAGATGACTTTTAAGTTGAATAATAGATTTCTTAATATAATGTTAGAGTCAAAATTTTCCTTAACACTCTTATGAGCACATATTGGTTTGAGCCTATATGTTACTTATATAATGCAACACCATAATGGTCTGATAATTTAACTATTATGGTAAATAAGTGTGTTAAGCTATGGTTATTAAGTTCTACCTTGCTAAGATAATGAGTTTTTTTTTACTTCTTGAGTCAATTTTTAAGTTGAATAATTTACTTTTTAATCCTGAAAAACCTATTTTTGATGAGAATATACGTACCCAATTGAAGTATCCAAAAAATCATGCTTCGAGCAAAATATATAGCCAAATAATAGAAGTATACATGCTTCCTTTTAAAGACTCGTCGCAACCAAATATTCATGCTTCGGGCAGCATGTATAGTCAAACAATAGAAGTATGATGCTTCCTTTTAAAGACTCGTCGCAATAAAGAAAGAATAAGAAATTGCGCCATTAGGTCCCAAAAAGGCCGCCTGGCAAGCTGTTGGCTCAAAGCGTGCTCGTTGCTGGGTTGAAGAGTGCTGGTGGGCAGCATATTGTGTATTGGTTAACGCAAGGCGACTCCTGCATGCTTGTACTGGGGCTTGCAAAAGAATGCAAGGAGCAGAAGCAATATGACAAGAGTTACTGCTTTTTAAACGTCTTTGGTTTCAGCGTTTGTGATGTTAGGTACTGTTTTTCATGGTGCCCGGAAAGGGTGTAATTTATTTGAAATCAAAGATTGATTGGCGTTAAATTTGGTTGAACATTTTTCGCATCTTCGTATCATACCTTTGTTTGCTGTGATGTTTCTAGATTATAAAAAGGCTTGGCGAATATGGAATTAAAGATTTATCTAACATGGAAGGATATTGAATGAGACATTTTATCAATAAGGAGTATTAATGACAAAATAATAAGACCAGCTTTTTCCTTGGTGAAAAACCTAGATGATAAAATTACAAAGAATATGATTAATGCACAACTTCACCCAAAGACATTAAATTAAAGTTTGAAGTTAATTGCTTTCCTTTAGTGCACAGCTTCACCTAAAGACATTAAATTAAAGTTAACAAGAAAATATCGGTAATAATAGAGTTGCTTAACCAACCAAAATTCCGAGGATCGGAAAAGTAACAGTTCAAAGGACAGAGGGAGAAAAGGGGAGGAAGAAGAAAAGAATCCATGAAGGATTTGCGTGTGTGCTTTAAGGCTTGAACACACAATCTCCCTACTTTTGACCAATCTTTTACGGGGAGAGTAATGCTCTGGTTTCAGGGCTTGATGTGTGAAGCTTGAACCCCTGAGAAGAAGAAAAGAATAAATGGACGTAGGGACGGGAGAAAGGAAAGGAAGTAGAAGAGAATTGAAAAGAGGAAAAGAAGATAAGCAGAGAAAATAAAGAGAGAATGGAGGAAGAAGAAGGAGAAGAAGAGAGGAATCAATTAGGGATTGCGTGCCTTTGGAGGAGAAAAGTGGAAGAAGAAGAAGAAGAAGAGAATTCCAAAAGCACTGTATAGGGGAAAAGAATAAAGAGGCAAGAAGAAGAGAGAGAATAAAAGCTTTCCCTCACTTTGAAGAATTCGGTGAGTGTTTTACTGCTCTTTGATGCTTGAATATTTAGAACATGAAAAGAGGATAAGAATTAAAAACTAGGGGAAGAGAGAGAAGCGGAACATAGGAAAGGACAGAGGAATCCATGAAGGGTTCCGAAGGTATGAATAGAGAACCAGCTTGGGAGTTTGGAATTGAACCACAAAAGCCCTGCCCACATTACCAGAATACACAAACCGCTTCTTAAAGCGCTACCAAAGAAAATTCTTTAAACCCGGAATCAGACAACGAATACGATTGAGACGAGATGGAGACGGAGACGAGGGAGATAAGTCCTTGGATCCACCTGCATCCAGTTAAGTTTATAGAAGATCTGAAGATTGAAGGAAAGGAGGGAGATCTTTGCCACGTATGCGAGGAACTGTTGTCGGGTCGTACCTTCAAATGCCCCAAGTGCAACTTCCTTTGCCATGAATTATGTGGCCTACAAGATGAGCTTATTAGACATCCCTTGCACCCACACCACTCTCTTCTACTCAGTATGCCATTCCGTTACGCTTACTGTGATGCTTGCGGGAAATGCTGCAGAAAGTGCTTCTCTTACAGGTGCAAGGAATGCGAATTCGTGCTTGACACCATATGCACTTCTCGCTGGCGAGTGAAGAAGAATGCTTGTGACAACCATGCTTTTGTTCCATTGGTGGAACATATTCAATTTACTTGTGACTTCTGCGGCGAGGAAGGCACGGACAACGCATGTTTTTGTAGCATTTGTCTACTCACGATTCACTCAAAATGTGCCCGGTTTTCGCGTACCATCAAAATCGCAGATCACCCTCACTCCCTCACGCTCACATATTCTACTCATGAAGAAGAGAAGCAGATGAAGCAGGAAGTAGAGGAAGAGAAGGAAAAGGCCGGGATAGTGTGTAAGATGTTCTCTGACAAGGTAAATACGAAGCATGCAGCTTAGTTTTGTCTGGCATGTAGGTATGCTGTCCACTTGACATGCGCAAGAGACCGTGAAGTAATGGAGGAGAAGGATGCAATCATGAGGTCATTGTCTATCGAATACCATGGTTGCAGACCTCACATAATCAAGGATATTAATCAAGCGGTTGTCAGAAGAAGTCTAGCTGGAACGATCAATCATCCTAGTCATCAACATAAGTTGATTCTTGACAATGGGGAGGTCGTGGATAATAAGGTTTGTGATGGTTGTATCCAACCAATTTCCGTTCCCTTTTACAGTTGCGCCAGCTGCAACTTTTATCCACATAGCCTATGTGCTAGTCTACCAACAAGTGGTACCTACGGAGAGATACCACTCAATTATAACTTGTCGCTACAGGATGGCGTGTTCTTTTGTGATGCTTGTGAACGACATCAACACGGGTTTGCCTACAAGCGTGAAGTTTATCAGCAGACGAGGGACCTGCAGTGTTTCACAACGCAGGGTAAGATTCTTTGGAAGATTCACTCCAAAATGCAAAAATTGTGACAGAAAATGTTATTTTTCATGCTCTCCTTGCAATTTCTCCCTATGTGAGACATGTGCAACTTCTCCTTTAGAAGTTAGTTGTAAGTTTCACGATCATCCACTTAAAATGACCTATATTATTGAAAATAATTTTGGAGAATATTACTGTTTTATTTGTAAAAAAAGAATTCAAAATTTTGGTTTTATTATTGTATAATATGTGATTTTTTTGCTCATCTTGAATGCGTTATGAGAAAATATTCATATATTAAGTTTAGAAAAACTTATAAAGATGAAGCTCATCGACATGCTCTCACTTTTGTCCAAAAGACATTCGACTCTCCTTTATGTGACACTTGCAGTTCTAATTTTGAGGGGATGGCCCTTCACTGCAAGGAATGTAAGTTTAATGTTTATCCAGATTTTGATCCTTTAAGTAATTGTTGTTTGAAAAAAATTGATGACCTTAGAAAGAATAATTAGAAAAAGCTATGTGTATACATTGTTATTATTAGATTTAATGGCATACTTTATTTCAATAAATCTTAATTATGATTTATCTTTTGTTTACATTTGTATGTATTATATGTTGGTATAAAAATGTATATGATTCCTAAAAAATGAGTTTGAAACTATGTTATCAATAAATTATTCTATAATTTCATCATTTGATGACTCCCACAAGGGACAAATCTACAAGTCTAGTACATCATAGAATAGAGGATCATACTTCTACACAAACAAAGGTCCTTCTCAACCAATTCAAGCAACTCTAAAACACAAAAGCTACGAGCTTAATCTGTACTCCTTGCTTCCCGCACAAGATTCCCACAACCCTAGTATGCTAACTCTCTGATTAGTTACTAATAAAATGTTAAAAAATAATTCTCCGTATATAAATTCACATAATACAAGCATCAAAGGGGACCACATAGTTCAATAACAATGCAGCCTGACATTTAGAACCTAGTTTCTTTATTTACCCCGCGATTTCAGGCCATTCATACAAAATCTTCCGAAAGGAGGCTTGAAAAGATTGTTTAGCCGTGGTTAAAAAGCTCAAAGGATTAGCGATGGAGCTTGATGCTCTCTGGTTCTTATAAAAAAAAATATCAAGCTAATTAATGAAAACTTTGCTAACCAACAAGCTGTTGGCTTAAGAGTATACTGGCGTACTGAATGCTGCAAAAGAGAGCCAGTAGGGGAAGCATTGTTAAAGGCCAAGCCTCCTTATTCAATTTGCAATAAATTTTGTAATTGACATTATAATTTTGTTAAGTAATCCTCTTACGTCGCCATTGGGGTTAAAAAAAAAAAGGGTTAGTTTTCCAATTCCAAAGCTATCTTTCATGCCTAATAAATAGAAGGAAAAGAGGTAATCACAAGAAGAATGAAAATTATGTTTATGCTTTAAACATTTAGAATTTGATTTTTTCCCCCCGAATATATAC
Organism: Casuarina equisetifolia; assembly: GCA_028551475.1. Taxonomy (NCBI): domain Eukaryota; kingdom Viridiplantae; phylum Streptophyta; class Magnoliopsida; order Fagales; family Casuarinaceae; genus Casuarina; species Casuarina equisetifolia. The sequence continues at coordinate 2,011,464 of CM052356.1, forward strand.
TATTTGCATGTATCTTTTTCTTTTTTTTTTTAACTTACTATTCAATATAGATAATTATAAGAATAAGAAAATGATACTAGAACTTGAATTTTTTAGTGAGTGAAAATATTTTTAACAACTTAAATTCATATCATAAAATTACTTAATTTTCCTTCAAGGTACATAATATGAACTAAATCATATTCCAATTTCAAATAATGTAATTATGATGTCAATTGCTATTGATCCAAAAATTAGTTGCTAGATGGGAATTGCTATTGTTTTTAAGTTGATATTTTCCAATGCAATCTATCTTAGAAATAACCTCTCATCAAAGAATGTTAATAAGATTATTTTATTTTTTGTAAGTTGATTTTAAGGGGGGTAGGCCTCTAGCATAGGACCAAAATACGTCATTTAAATAACTAGACTCTTGTTATGACTTTTTAGAATTTCTCTCTATGAAACCTAAAATTAGGTCACAATAAGTATGAAATGAAGTATTGAAATATCTTATGATACTCTATACTCATTAAAAGTAATCATATCTTAAAAGCCAAAAATTATAAAAATGACGTAAACACCAACCAGAAAATGGAGTGATTGAATCCTTATTGTGATACAAGTTGTCATAATGAGTTCATGGACGTTAAATTGATATAAAAAAGGAGTTAGTTAATGCAAAAAGCTGTGATATATTGGAGTCATATATTCTAGGTGATTGAATGCAAAAGAAAGAAACAAAATCTTTAAACGTCCATGATTAAAAAAAAAAGTGCTACATTAGTGAAGAAATGCATTGCTGTTCGATTGATTTAGTTGCTGCCCAACAATGATGTACATTGACTAGTACATTATGCTGTCAGACTTGACGAAATGCGCATGGTGCTGCGCAAAATAACCAAGTAGCTTGCGGCAAGTCTACACCTTCCTGAAGTAAAGTAACCAAAGTACTTCACTGAAAGGCTACCCCTTGTTAGGAAAAGAAGAAACACGAAAAAAATGAAAAATGAAAGCAAGTAAAAGAACACAAAAAAATTTCTTTTGTGCTTTAGTATAGTGTTTGTTTATGTATAATATTTATCTTAACCCACTCATGAAGGAGAGTATTGAAGATGTATTTCTCACATGGTGGACACTTTGCTTTATATTAGATAAGACTATCACAACTATTGTCTTAAGATTTTAAAATAATGTCTTACATTTTTACATTGTTTAAGAACAGTCGAGGGAGCTTGGGACGATATAGCTTGGATGGTGACGTGTAGTAAAACAAATATCCTTTGTTAAAAAAAAAAAAACCCGAAAGATTGTATAAAATGGCAGGATTCACCGACATTTTTTCACGGCTTTACGATGTCTTGGGGTTTCGGTCGGGCTCAACCTTTGTGGTGTTGCACGGCCTGAGGAAAAACGTGGGCCGTTTGAACATGTCTTGGGCTCAAACCCACATGATGTTTGGACCTCTTGATGCGTCCTCCTACATTATCACAGCTTTTTCGAGTTTGTTATAAAATAGTTATTGTTGGAAATTCAACATGTGTTTTATATTTTTAGTAGAGTAATTTGTTGTATTTGTTGTATATAAAACTTGTTAATGAGGGAGTGTTTAATTCTACATTATTAAGGTATAAGTATATATGCTTAATTAATTATAGGTATGTTTTTATAGTTTATAGGTAGACTTTTGAGGTATAATAAGTTTCTTAATATAGTTTTGAGCTCAAGTTCTTTCTTAATATAGTTAATTATATATATATATATATATATATATGTATATAGATAGATATATATTAGGTGATAAAAGAAATGATGCCATGTAGAGTTTTCAAATCGATGATATGGATTTAAATGTTGCTAACCAAAGGCGTATCGTGCATGTGTATCATTGGTCGCTACATTGACCCCATACTTAGATGACACCTGGCATTTTTAAGGGCATAAGTGCAAGTGGGATTATGTTCAAATTAGGTCCATAATTTTCATGCTTCACCTCATAAAATTCACTTGATCCATCAAGTCCGTTTTGATTTTTATCATCTTTCTAGAAATTCATAGATCCAGCGGCTTGACCACTTCCAACCAGGCCTCTTTATTTCTGATTTTTAGCTATATTTAATCAACCCATATGCACGGCAACATCTGCCTCTTTAGTTGATTAGTTCTCGATGATATCCAGAATACAACAGACTGTCGCAATTTCTAGGAGAAAAAGAAAAGAGAAACTCACAGATTGAGCCGCTTGACCACTTCCGGTGCCGAGGTCTCAAGTGGTTTCTTTCACCCAAAATCTAATTCACCTCCTCTTAATCAAACATGATTAAGAAACACACATAAATAAAAAATTTTAAAAAAATTCTATTTTTACAACTCAAAACCTTAACTCCCACTTACATCAATCTTTACAACTCAAGAGATCAAACACTTTGAGACCTTTAATCTTACTATACAAATTTCTCACTACTAGAGAGATTTTTAACTTATAAAGTAAGTGTAATTGTCAATCACACTAAAAAAAGTATTTTTGTATAATAATGTAAAATGAAACATGCTTTTTCAGTTCTTCTGTATTAAGTTTTTTACTAAAATACATAAAGAGAACTTTTTGTGAAAGAGTAATTCACTAAAAAAATTTTTCTTTTTTTGTGAAATGTCAAGTAGTATATGTAATATATTATTTGTTGAAGCTCATGATTTGCTTTCCATCCCTCTCTACCTTCACATTGTATTGTATTTATATTCATTGCGTAAGGAGGTATTATTGACAATCGGCTAGTGTATTCTCTCTTCAGCCCGCTAGTCTTTTTTTGTTCTTGCCTCTTTCTTGCTTCCCACGGCTTGTCCAGAAATTTTCAGCTGCCTTTTGCTCGTCTCTTTCTTCTATTCACTTACTGCGTCTCTTTCTTCCTTAGTTGATGCTTCTCTCTCCAGAAAGGAGATTGTTTACCCATGATTAAGAAGCTCAAAGGGTGAAGCTTAATAGTCTAGCTTGAGCATTGAGGGTCAACCTGGGCTGTCAATTTCCAAAAACCTCCGATGGGACTTCGCGGATCGGTGATGAAAGGGTTGGGATTTGTTTGGGTTTTTATCTCCGTTGGGTTTGTTTCGTTGAGCTTTCCGATATGGCTTTTCATTGGGCTACCAGAAACCCACTAAAATTCCTAATGGTGGATACCTAAACCGAGTGGTAAGGCTAGGAAGTAGTGTAGTTACATTTACCAGTTTTTGCTCATTAATCGTATAAACACATAAGTATTGTTTATAAATTGAGGTATCTAATGATTTTTAAGAAAGAATTTATCATGACAAAATTTGAGTTTCAATTTTCTTTTAACTTTTTAATGAAGTAGTAAAATTGAATTTTTGATAATTGATCTTCAAAATTCATTTTTTAACATGACTAGAAAAAGAAAGTGTTAAAAAATTAGTTTTACCTAAAAGTTAATTGAAAAGTAAAAAATAAACTTCTTTCTTAAAAATACAACTTTTAAGTAAAATTTTGACAATATAAAACTAATGTTAGTATTGAATATGCCTTTTTATTCTAAACATAGACCAATATACAAGTTAGACATGGAAAGATAGAGCAAATATTATAGGACCATTTATAAGGACATGTAATTGAACATGTACTTTGAAACCATGTAATATATTCATTTTTATCATTGCCACTGTTGAAAGTAACATGGGCGCTATAATTAAAGGAGTTGTAGCCTTTAATGCACTCAATGTTGGAGACAATTCTACGCCAATCCCAGATGCCGAGTTTCAGCTATATGAGTAGCACTCTCCCTACTTCTTATAAGGTCATTTGGGAAGATAGATTCGCTTCTTATACTCAGAGTCAAGAGAATGATATGGCTTCATGCTTAAATAACATTGGGGTGTGAGTTAGAGGGTGAAACATGTAGAATGATGGTGTGAGGCAAAACAAACATGCTTCTCTAAGCTTTTATTTTTTTTTTAGTGTTAAAATGTGATTAATTAGTCTTACATAGCTAAGAATGCTATTAAAAATTTTAGTTATAAAATAATAGGTTCCACCATTTTTTGAGTTGACTTTTACATTAAATAATAGATTTCTTAACATAAAATTAAAGTTAAAATTCTCCATAGCACTTTTATAGGCTTCCATTGGTTTGAACTTATACATTACTCACATAATATGACACTATAACAGTCCAATAATTTAACCATTAAGGTAAAAAAAATATGTTAAGATGTGGCTAATAAATTTTATATTGTTACGATAATGAGTTCTATGACTCTTTGAATTAACTTTAAAGTTACATAATCAACCTCTTAATTCTTAAGAACCTAAATTTGGTTGAAGATTTTCGGCATTGTCATATCATATCATTGTTTGCTGGAATATTTCCAGATTATAAAGGCTTGGCGAATATGGAATGAAAGATTTATCTAACATGAAGGGATATTGAATGGGAAATCTTAACAATAAGGAGTATTAATAAATAATAATAAAAAAGCAGCCTTTTTGGTTGGTCAAAAACTTAGCCTAAATTGTTGTTATGGCAGTAGATGTTCGAGGATAAGATTGCAAGGAGTATGATTCATAAAGCTTATAATATTAAGTTAATTACTTTTCTTTAGTGCACAGCTTCACCCAAAGACACTAAATTAAAGTTAACAAGCAAATATCAGTAATAATGGAGTTGCTTGACCACCCAAAATTCCGGGTGTGGACAAAGTAACAGATCCAGAGGACAGAGAAAGAAAAAGGGAGGACGAAGGAAAGAATCAACGAAGGATTTGCGTGCGTGCTTTAAGCCTTGAACACACAATCTCCTAACTTTTGACGAATCTTGTCAGGTGAGTGTATCGCTTTTGATTTCAGGGCTCGATGTTTGATGCCTGAACACTGGACAGGAAGAAAAGAAGTAGAAGAGAATTGAAAAAGGAAAGAAGATAAGCGAGGAAAGAAAGAGAGAATGGAAGAAGAAGAAGAAGAAGGTATCAATAAAGAATTGCGTGCCCATGGCAAAAGAGAAAAGTGAAAGAAGAAGAAAAAGAGAATTCCAGAAGCACTGTAAAGTGGAAAAGAATAAAGAAGCAAGAAGAAGAAAGAGAGAGAGAGAGAGAGAGAGAGAGAGAGAGAGAGAAGACGATGAAGAGAATTACCAAGGATTGCGTGCCTGAAGCCTCAAATTAACACTTCCCCTCACTTTCAAGGTTTCGGTGAGTGTTTTGCTGCTTTTTGATGCTTGAAATTTAGACCATGAAGAGAGGAAAAGAATTAGTAAACAGGGGAAAAGAGAGGGAGTGGGGGACATTGGAAAGAACAGAGGAATCCAGGAAGGGTTGCGAGGCTATAAATAGAGAACCAATTTGGGAGTTTGGAACTGAACCACAAAAACCTTGCCCACATTACCCGAATACACAACCGCTACAAAAGAAAATTCTTTAAACCCAGAATCAGAAGACGAATACTATTAAAGCCAGATGGAGACGGAGACGAGCGAGAGAAGTCTTAAGTTCCACCAGCATGGAATTGAGTTTATAGATATCACAAAGTGATAACACGAGACAAGTGGAGGAAAGTTTGAATGTATTGCAGTGAATAAAACTGTACAATGTGGTGTCCTTAAATACAAACCTAGGTAGGACTTTACATGGAAAAATATATAATGAAAATATTTACATTAAATTTCCTATATACTATATAGGAAAATATTCTGGTATCTTCCATATTTTATATACCAAAATTAAATCTTCTAGTATCTTCCATAACACTCCCCCTCAAGCCAGAGATTTGAACAAGTCAAATACTCTGAGCTTGGAGAGAAGATGCCAGTGTTGTTTGCTACAAAGGGCTTTAGTGAATAAGTCTGCAGGTTGTTCCTTGGTTGAGATGTGACATGTCGTAATAATTTCCTGTTGCAATTTTTCTCTCACATAATGGCAATCAACTTCAATGTGCTTTGTTCTCTCATGAAAAATCGGATTGGCTGCAATTTTCTCAGCTACTTCATTGTCACAAAATAACATGGCAGGTTGTCTAAGATAAAAACCAAAATCTTTGAGAAGTCCCATGATCCATACTATTTCACATGTAGTAACCTGCATGGCTCGATACTCTGCTTCAGCAGATGAGAGGGAAACAGTCGGTTCTTTCTTTGAGCGCCAAGATATTAAGGAATCATCAAGCATTATACAAAAACTGGTAGTTGATCTTCGTGTCATTGGACAAGTGCTATAATCAGAATCACAATATGCTCTGAGTTCCAACTTGGATGATGATGGAAACATAAGCCCAAGACCTGGACAACTCTTGAGATACTTAATCACCTTCATGGCGGCCTCCATGTGTGATTGCTTCGGTGCATGCATAAACTGACTAAGTAATTGCACTGGAAAGGTAATGTCAGGTCTGGTGAGGGTTAAGTAGATCAATCTCCCAACTAATCTCTGGTAAGTTGAAGGATCCTCAAGTGGTGGATCATGGATATCCTCTGGTGAGCTAGTGTCATACTCGAGACTAGTGAATTTCTTGTTCTGTTCCATAGGAATAATGGAAAGTTTGGAGCCTGCCAATCCAGCCTCAGAAATGAGTTCCAAGATATACTTCTGTTGGCTGAGGGAAATGCCATGTGGAGAGCGAGCAATCTCTATGCCTAAGAAAAATTTGGACTGGCCAAGATCCTTCATGGAAAAAGTGGAGTTCAAGTAATTTTTAATATCAGAAATGGCAATTGAGTCATTTCCTGTGATTAGAATATCATCAACATAAATAAGTAAAGCCACAAAAGAACCACCCTTGGATTTGGTGAAGAGAGAATAATCATGCCATGACTGTCGGAAGCCATATGTGCGAAGAGCAGTTGTAAACTTGGCATTCCATTAGCGTGAGGCCTGCTTTAACTCATACAGGGATTTTCGCAATCGACAGACAAGTCCCTTCCCCTGATTGCGAAATCCGGGGGGAAGCTCCATGTAAACCTCCTCAGATAAGTTACCGTGAAGGAAGGCATTCTGGACATCCATCTGAAAAAGAGGCCAATGATGGACAGCAACAATGGTAACAAGAAGACGAACAGTAACATGCTTGGTAGTGGGAGAAAAAGTGTCTTGATAATCAAAACCTTCACGCTGACTGTAGCCCTTGGCAACCAAACGGGCTTTATAACGTTCAATAGAACCATCTGCACGATATTTGACCTTGTATACCCATTTACAACCAACATGACGCCGACCTGGGGGCAAAGAGACCACATCCCATGTGTGATTTGCCTCGAGAGCAACAAGTTCACTATCCATGGCTGCAACCTAATTGGGTTCATGAACAGCCTCGTGAAAATAGTAGGGCTTGAGAATAACAGAAATAGAGGCAATGAAATGTTGGTAATGGGGGCGGCATTGATCAAGGGAAAGGTAGTGAGAGATAGGATAGAGGGAAGTTTGAGAGGTAGAATCAAGGGTGGGACAAAGATAATCAGTACTCCAAATGGGGGGCTTGGTAGGGCGACTAGAACGCCGTGGTGCAGGAAGGGGAGGCTCAGGGGTGGAAGCTAAGATGGAGGGAGAGGAAGAGGGAACATCATCGGGGGGAGCAAGGGATGTAGAAGATAAATCCGGTAGGAGAGGATCATCAACCGGTAGGGCAGAGGGAGAGTAGGATTCCTCAGGAGAGATGATGGGGCCTGAAGGGGCAGCAGGGCCGGCGGGAGACGGCGGGGAAACCTACAAAGCAAAAGGAAAAACGTCCTCGCGAAAAATAACATCACGACTAACAAAAAATTTGTTAGTGGCAGGGTCAAAAAGACGATAGCCTTTCTGATAAGGCGGATAGCCCATGAAAACACAAGGAATGGCTTAAGAGCTAAATTTGTCAGACACACCTAAAACAGTGGCGAAGCACTGACAACCAAAGACATGGAGATGATCAAGAAGAGGAGGGTGACCAAAAAGATGCTCATAGGGGGTAAGGCCACCGAGAAGGGTAGAAGGAAGACGATTAATAAGATAGGTGGCGGTCAAGATGTATTCTCCCCAAAAACGAGAGGGGAGGTGAGCCTGGAAAAGAAGAGCACGAGCAACATCCAACAAGTGACGATGTTTGTGCTTGACCACACCATTCTGTTGAGGGGTCCGGACACAAGAACTCTCATGTAAAATGCCATGAGAACGAAGGAAAGAGGAACACTTAGAGGAAAAAAATTTAGTGCCATTATCAGAACGAAGACGCTTGATGGTGACACCGAATTGAATGTGAATCATAGAAAGAAATGATTGAATTTTGAAAAAAAAACTTGACTTTTAAAGTGGAGTAAAAATGTCTAGGTAGCAAGAGAAAAATCATCAACGATGGTGAGGAAGTAACGAGCACCATCATGAGTGGGGTGGCGATGTGGACCCCACACATCCATGTGGACAAGTTCAAAAATGGAGGAGGTGGCAGAGGTGCGAGTAGGGAAAGGGGCACGAGTTTGTTTGGCCAAAGGACAAATATCACAAGAAAAATGAGAGGGACAAGAAATTGTATGACCATGTGCAAAAAAGGATTTGAGAGAGGAATGACCAAGGCGCTTATGCCAAAGAAAATAGTCATTATTATTAAAACTTAAATTGCAAGCAGGAGACTGCGGAACATTACAAGAAGCGTTTGAAAAGGAAGATAAATAACGAGAAAAAACAGAATTAAAATGCTTGGGAATAACAGAACTTAAAAAATAAAGTCCCCCTTCAGCCTTGCCGAGCCCGATCAACGCCCCAGTCATACGGTCCTGGAAAACACAAAAAGTATCGAAGAAAAGAGCCACACAATTGTTATCACGGGTGAGTTTGCAAATAGATAATAAATTATGCCGAAATTTGGGAGCAAATAAAACATGTTTGAGATGTAAATGTGGGTTAGGACGAAAATGCCTAATGTGGGTGACAGGGCTGCGAGTTTGATCAGGTAAACGAATGGAAAGGGGCGAGGCACATGGATAGTAAGAATCTAATAATTTTAAATCACAAGTGACATGATCACTAGCCCCAGAGTCTATAATCCAATTAGAAGTAAAATGAGATGAAGGAGAAAATATACCTGTGAAGTTGGCACTTGGTTGAGCGGGCCCCACTTGATTGAGGAGAGTCAAAAGTTTCTGTTGCTGATCACTGGACAAATTGAGGCAAGAAGGACCACCATAAACATTTCCTGGGCTAGGAGAGATGGGGCCAAGAGGGCCCATGCCAGGAGAAGAGATGGGAAAATACCCACCAAAAGATGGGGGCCTGTGAGATGCCCCATTATTAGGGGGTTCTGAAAATTGAGGGCCAAAGCCCACATAGGGAAGGCCAAGTCCAAGCCCAGATTCGGGTTGCGGAGAAGGGGGGCCCTCTATAGTAGTATGGTGGGCCACGGGCCCACGACGACCAGTGGGCCGGTGCCTAGGCCCTTGCTGTCTGGGGCGCCTGCCTGGAGGTGGGCCGACTAAGAGATAACAGGTCTCTTTAGTGTGGCCCACCTTATGGCAGTGGGTGCATGTAGGCCGAGTGGAGAAGGCCTGGGCAGGGGGACTGAGTTCAGGAAGCCCACGGGGAGAGCCCAAAATCGAGCCCGACAGAGGGGGGCTCGAGCCTCTGCCGGGGAGGGCAGGACCAGGCGGTGGAGCCACCGCCGGCCGATTGACGAACGCCAGAAAAACCAGAGGCGTCATTGGAAAGGACACCGGAAGCACACTGTTGAACCTCGTGCTTCGACATGGCGTAAATTCGTTCCAAGGAAGGAACTGTTTCGCGGTTGAGGATCGAGGAGCGTAGGGACTAAAATTCATCGGGGAGGCTGAGAAGGAATGTCATCGATCGAGCCTCATCTTCCTGAGCTTGAAGGCGATCGTTGATCTTGCAAGAGCAGGAATCGCAAGAACAGCGAACAGGGGCCTGATGGGCATCGAGAGCGCCTCAAAGATCCTTAAGGCGGACGAAGAATCGAGTGAGATCTTCACTGGAGCAGCCGCTGGGAAGGTGAAGGTCGTTAATCGCCTTCTGAATGCCGAAGCGCTGAGTGCTGGTGATTTTGTCGAAAGATTCACGGAGCACCACCCAGATTTTGGCGACAATGGGAAGACGAGAGACAAGGCTCTCTAAGTCTGGTTCGACAGAATTCACGAGCCATGTTTTGACGGCAGCGTGGCACTGAGCCCAGCGCTTAGCATCGTCGCCGTTGTCGTCGGGTTGGAGAAGCTCCCCAGTGAGGAATCTGAGCTTATTCCGGGCGAGAAAAACTGTCTAGACTTGCTGCGACCAGAGGTGATAGTTGGCTTCACCGGACAATCGACGGGAAACGATGCTACCCGTCTATAAATCAGCGGCGATCAGGTGATAGGGATCACTAATAGAACTGGCAGCAGCGGCATTGGAGGCGGTTGCGGTTGAAGCGGCCATGGTGACGGCGGCTAGGGTTCGAGTGGCAAATCTAAAAATCGAAAAGGGGGCGAGGGCAAAAGGGTAATTTTACGGCTGGAAATATGTGGTGGCTAGGGTTTGGAAATGTTACGATGGTAAATAGTTGGGTAAGTAGCAATGGAAAAAAAATAAGGGGTCGAAAAAGAAAGTTGCAATGGCCTCACACTCGTCGGGAAGATGAAATAAGCTGGCGGAAGCGAAAAAAAAGCTCAGGATCTAACCTAGGCTCTGATACCATATCACAAAGTGATAACACGAGACAAGTGGAGGAAAGTTTGAATGTATTGCAGTGAATAAAACTGTACAATGTGGTGTCCTTAAATACAAACCTAGGTAGGACTTTACATGGAAAAATATATAACAAAAATATTTACATTAAATTTCCTATATACTATATAGGAAAATCTTCTGGTATCTTCCATATTTTATATACCAAAATTAAATCTTCTGGTATCTTCCATAACAATAGAAGATCTGAAGATTGAAGGAAAGGAGGGAAATCTTTGCTACGTATGCGTGGAACCATTGTCGGGTCGTGGCTTCAAATGCCCCCACTGCAACTTCCTTTGCCATGAATCATGTTAGTATTACACATCCATTGCACCCAAACCACTCTCTTAAACTCCGTCTGCCATTCCGTTATCGTTATTGTGAAGTTTGCGGCAAATGTTCCAGAAACTGTTTCTCTTACTTCTGCAGTGAATGCGATTTTGCGCTTGACACCTTATGCAGCTCTCGCTGGCGAGTGCAGAAGAATGCTTGTGAGAAACACGCGTTCCATCCATTTGGGAAACAAATTCAGTTTACTTGCGACTTCTGCGGCGAGGAACGCAAGGACAACGGATGCATTTGTGGAGTGTGTCTACTCAAGATTCACTCAACATGTGCTCGGTTCTTGCGTACCATCAAAATTGCAGATCATCCTCACTCCCTCACTCTCAAATACTCTACTTATGAAGAAGAGAAGCACAAGAAGCAGGAAGCAGAGGAAGTAGAGGAAGCAGAGGAAGCAGAGGAAGAGGCCGACACAGTATGTAAACTATCTTCTGATACGGTAAATACGAAGTATGCAACTTACTTTTGTCAGGAATGTAGGTATGTTGTCCACTCGAAATGCGGAAGAAACTATGAAGTGATGGAGGATTGGGATGCAATCATAAGGTCGTTGTCCATCGAATACCATGGTTGCAGACCTCACATATTCAAGGATATTAATCAAGCGGTTGTCAGAAGAAGTCTAGATGGAACGATCAATCATCCTCGTCATCAACATGAGTTGATTCTTGACCTTGAGGAGGTCGTGGATGATAAAGTTTGTGATGGTTGTATCCAACCAATTTTAGTTCCCTTTTACAGTTGCGAAGACTGCAACTTTTTTCTACATAGCCTATGTGCTAATCTACCAACAAGTGGTACCTACGGAGAGATACCACTCAAATATAACTTGTCGCTACAGGATGGCGTGTTCTTTTGTGATGCTTGTGAACAACATCGACACGGGTTTGCCTACAAGCGTGAAGTTTATCCATATACGGTGGACCTCCAGTGCATCATAACTCAGGGTAAGATTCTTCACGAGGGACACCAACATCCCCTCTTTGCAAGATTCACACCAAAATGCAACTGTTGTGAAAGACAAGGTTGGTTTTCATGCTCTCCTTGCAATTTCTCCTTGTGCCTAACATGTGCAACTTTTCCTTTGGAAGTTAGCTGTGAGTTTCATGATCATCCACTTAAAATGACTTACACTATTGAAGATGATTTTGAAGGACACTATTGTTTCATTTGTGAGAAAAAAAAGAAATTCAAAATATTGGTTCTATTATTGTGTAACATGTGACTTTTCTACTCATCTTGAATATGCTGTGAGAAAATATTCATACATTAAGTTTGGAAAAACCTACAAAGATGAAGGTCATTAACATCTTTTCACTTTTGTCCAGAAGACGTTTAACTCTCCTCCATGTGATGCTTGTGGGTCTGATTTTAAGAGAGTGGCCTTTCATTGCAAGAAATGTAATTTTAATGTTCATCCAAATTTTGATCCTACATGTGATGACTTTTGGAAAAAATTGGTGACCTTAGAAACAATGATTAGAAAAAGTTATGTCTATATCTTGTTATTGTTAAATGTAATGGTATACTCTATTTAGACAATATTGATTTTAATTAATCTTTCACTTCCATTTGTATGTATTATACGTTAATGTAAAATTTTACTTGTATAATTTCAACATTTAATGACTCCCACAAGGTGCAAATCAACAAGTCTGGTATGTCATGGAACAAAGGATCGTACTTCTACACACACACAAAGATCCTTCTCAACCAGTTCAAGCAACTCCAAAACACTAAAGCTAGGAACTTAATCTATACGAGTAAAAAAAGGGTGCGTGGTGGTATATGTATGGTGGGTTGGGAGACTCAAAGATCACGCTGGTGTTAGTATGAAAGTTATTCATGCTATTACTCTTGCTAAACAAAATGGCCTTACCTAACACTAGTGTGCTAACTCCTTGATTGGTTACCGAAAAAATGTTTGAAAATATTTCTTCGTATATAAATCTACATAAAACATGCACCAATGTCAAGGTCGCCATCAGGGTAAAAATGACAAAAGTTTGTTTTCTAGTTCCAAAGCTATCTTTTATGCTTTATAAGTAGAAGGAAATGATGCAATCACAAGAGAAATGAAAAATTATATTTATGCTTTAAGCATTTAGAATTTTATTTTTTTCAAATATATATCATTTGCATGTCTCTTTTTCTTTTTTTACTTATTATTCAAGATTGATAATTGCAAGAATAAGAAAATGATTCTAGAGCTTGAATTTTTTAGTGAGTGAAAATATTTTTATCAACTTAAATTTAAATCATAAAATTTCACAATTTTCCTCTAAGGCACATAATATGAACTAAACCATTTTGTTTCACAACAAAGATAACCTGATTTTCATTGTTGATTGTGTTTATCATATTCCAATTCAAATAATGTAACTATGACTTCAAATGCTATTGATTAGAAAATTAGTTGCTAGATTGCCAATGTTATAGTTTTTAATTTGATTTTTCGGATTGCAATCCATCTTAGAAATAACCTCTCATTAAAAGAATCTTAATAAAATTATTTTATATTTTTAAGTTGATTTTAAGGAGGGGTACGCATATAGCACAATATCAAAATCTACCATTTAAAAAAATAAACTCTTGTTATGAATTTTTAGAACTTCTCTCTATGAAATCTATAATTATGAAATGAAGTATTAAAATATCTTATGGTATTCTGTACTCTATTAAAAGTAATTATATCTTAAAAGTCAAAAATTATAAAAATGACATAAACACCAACCCGCAAATGGAGTGATTAAAGCTTTAGTGCGATTAATAAACGTTGCCATAATGAGTTCGTTGACATCAAATTATATGAAAAATGAGTTGGTTAATGCAGAAACTTGTGTTATATTGAAGTCATATATTCTAGTTAATTGAATGCAAAAGAAAGAAACAAAATCTGTAAATGTACAAGATTAAAAAAAGTGCTACATTAGTGAAGAAATGAATTGCTGTCCAATTGACTCAGTTGCTGCCCAACAATGATGTACATTGACCTTTACATGTTGCTGCCAGACTTGAAGAAGGACGCATGGTGCTGGCAGTAATGTAAAATAACCGAGTAGCTTACTGCAATGCTACACCTTGCTGAAGTAAAGTGGTCACTTTACTTCACTGGAGAGGCTACCCCTTGTTAGAAAAAGAAGAAACACAAAAGAAAGAAAGCAAGTAAAGGACCGGAGCATAAAAAGTTAAAAAAATAAATAAAAGAGAGGTTGGAAGCCATAGAAGAATCGGTGGGTAAAAAGAAAAGGCAAGGTAACAAGAGATAAAAGGATAGTCTGTGAGAGAAGCATCAATTAAAGAAGAAAGAGACAAGAGAAAAAGCCAGAGGCCAAATTCTAACGAAACCGTGGGAAGTAAAAGAAAGAGTCAAGAACAAAACTAGCGGTTTTAAGATAGAATGCACGGGCCGATTGCCAACGGATTAGTTTTCAATGGACACCTCCTTCTACGATCATTCTAAATACCATACAAAGTGAGGGAAGAGAGCAAACCTTCAACAAATAATATTTATTGTGTTGCCTCTACACAAAAAGAAAAAAAAAAGTTCTGATGTGATTTAATAAAATTCTTATATAGGAGAACTAAAATAGCAAGTTCCACTTTAGATATTATATAAAAATTTTATTTTTAATGTGATTGAAAAAAAAATTGTAATATTTATAATTCTTATAATACTAGTGTAATGCTGAAAGTATATTAAAAATTAGAATTACGTTGTAAGTTAAATATCTTAGACTATGATAGATTTGTGTAATAAGACTAAGTGTCACGGAATTTTTATACACTGAAAAATCAAATGAGGCAATTTTATCATGTAAGTATATTGAGTTATGTATTAATATCTTTTATAATGAATTAGTACGATGGTTAGATAACCCAAGGTGTAGGGAAGCCCAGTGTGCGAGAGACCGCATCGACTGAGCCGTTTACTTGTACCGCAGTGTCGGTCGATTTAGCAAATGACACCATGATGACTGTTAAACCAGCGAAATTACAAACTTTGGGATTAACCGACATTTTTCTGCTTTCTATATAATCCCACGGCTGTACGATGTTTCGGGGATTCACGCAGGTGTCTGATTCAAAGATATTCAGAATTGCACGGCCTGTGGAAAAAAGTGGCCTGTTTGGACATATCTTGGGCGGAAACCCACATGATGTTTGGACCTCTTGATGCGTCCTCCTACGGTCTACATTCTCAAAATATGGGAGGGGAAGTTTAACAGTCTCACAGGATGGCAGCTTTTTCGAGTCTGTTATAAAATAGTTATCCTTGAAATTCTACATGTGTTTTATATTTTTAGTAGATTAATTATCATATTTTTTTGTATATAAAAATTGTTAATGAGATGAGTGTTCAATCTTATATTATTACAGTATGAGTCTATGTGCTTGATTAATTATAAGTATGTTCTTATAATGCATAAGCTGACTTTTAAGATATAATGAGTTTTTTAAGGTAATACAAAGTTTAAATTCTCCCTTAACATTCCAATAAATATAGGTACACTTAAAGTTTATATAAACAATGTTATTGTGAGATAATTCAAGTTATACAACTTCATTGAAAAGTATATTGACAATCTAGATTTAATCTCAAATTGTTAAAGAGAATAAATATATGTTTATACTTAAATATTAGTATATTCTTTTACTTATAAGTTGACCTTTTAGGTTGGAATAAACTTCTTAATAAATATATTGTTCTCTTTTATAAACTGACTTATTAAGAAGGAACGGACTTTCTTAATGGTCATTGAACATTAACTTCAATTTTTATTGAAACCTTTATTGTTAGGTGATAAGAGAAACGATGCCACCTAAAATAGTTTTCAAAACGATAATATTGGTTTAAGTGTTGCAAACTTGATGCGTATCATGCATGTACGTCATTGGTTGCAACGTTGACTCCATACTTGGATGATTCTTGAGCACTCCCTCTTGGCATTTCTAGGGTATAAGTTCAAGTGGGATTATCTTCAAATTAGGTTCATAATTTTCATGCTTGACCTCATAAATTCACTTGATCCATTAATTCCCTTTTTTTTTTCTTTTAAATGCTTCCGTTTTTCACTTACTTTCTTTGTTTTGTATTTCTTCTTTTTCTAGCAGGGGGCACCTGTCCACTGATATACTTAGTCATATTACAACAGCGAGGTATAGCCTTGTAGTAAGCTACTCGGTTATTTTTGTGTTACCTCCAGCACCATGCGCATTAACTGTCGGCTTCCAATACGGTCCTGCGACAGTGCTATAGAACGTTCGGGAGACTGCGTCGACCGCGTCGTTTACTTGTACTGTGGAGTAGGTCCATGCAGCCACGACGCCATGAGGTTTTTTGAGTACCCATTTGGCTTGTTGATAGAAACTAGGGAGGTCGAACCAGTGAAGGGCCGCGGCAACTGTCACAACGTCGACGCTTGACTGAGGGGCAACGTAGCGTTCGAGCTCGGTTTCAGACATGGTAGGCGGGGTGTGTTGGTATCTCACGTTGGATAGCTTTGGAGCGTACGAGAGCTGTGCTGGGCTTGTATCTGTGGCTACGACATTCTTGTAGAACCCGCCTAGCTGCGGGGACAAATGGTTAGAAGGATTAAGCATCAGTTATTAATAAACTCATTTTTATCTTAAAATTTGTTTATGAAATAGATATACACTCATATTTAATCAAGTATACACTCATATTTTAACAATATAGAACTAGACATTTATATGACAACATGCTCTATTACCACAATTATCCAACATGGACCATTCTACAATACTGCTTTTTATGTGAGTTTTAAAAGAGTACTAAAAGATAATTTGAGCTTTGATATTATATTAAAAAATTAAATTTTATTTTAGAAGCTAGTTCATAAAATAAAATACATAATTACATTTAATCAAGCATATATACTCATGTATTAGAAATATGAAACTGGACATTCAAATCGCACTGCTTACCTCTTTTATTGGTTACTTATACAAGTACAATAAATTGGGAAAAAGAAATTCATAGATCCAGCGGTTTGACCACTTCCAATCAGGTCTCTTTAGTTCTGATTTTTAGCTATATTTAATCAACCCATTTGCACGGCAACATCTGCCTCTTTAGTTGATTGCTTCTCCATGATATCCGGAATACAACAAACTGTTGCAATTTCTAGGGGAAAAAGGAAAAAGAAACTCACAGATCGAGCTGCCTGACCACTTCCGGTGCCGACGACCCACGAAAGGTCTTGAGTAGGTGTCTTGGAAGCGATAAATTCGAACAATTCCAGAGGTAACTCGGCCGAGCCTCGGCGTAATCCTCCGCCCGCTTAACAAACAATTCTGCCATCTCACTCTGTCTCTCTGGTTTTTAGGTTTCATCTCTCTGCCATTTATATATTGAAAGAACGAGAGTTAGACATTAAAACTCCTTGGTCGCTTCCACCAAGAAAAGTGTTGGATGCAACTCGAATTCTCAAAAGAGTTCCACATGATTTAGGAGTCCATGTCTTACATGGATTAGGAAAGGAAAGAGTTCCTATCCTACAGGAATTAGAAGAGAAGAATTGTGTGTTCCACATTGGTTAAAGAACCAACCTGTGAGAGTTAAAAGGCCTATAAAAAGAAATTTATGTAATCCCTAGGAAGATATAGAAGAACCTAAGCGGTAATATTAATAACCAATTGTTGGATTATTTTTAGAATATTACAAAGCTAAGGTTGAGAAAGTTTCTCAGTCTTTCCTCTGTCAAAAGACTGAAGTTGTAACAGTTGAATCTTTTAGTGGAAGAAAAGAGAGTAGGACATTGTTGGTCTAAACCCTTAAAATCTCTTGTGTTGGTTGTTGAGAGAAAATTAGGATTAATGAAAAAAAGTTAATTTAGTTTATTATAGCTTCTCTTAGGTTGCTAATAATATATTAGGCTTAACAAGAACCTTATGTGTGCTATAAATTGTCACAATAATAGAAAGGAAATTCTTCAATAATTTTTATTCATATAAATTTTTTAAAATAATAATGGATTCAATTACGAATCACATAATTTTCAATGTCTTGTAATTTTGTGTGCGTCTCTTGTTATCAATCGCTTATCTTCTAATGTTAGCAATTTTTTTTTAATTTTTTTTTTTACTTTTTTTGAAGTTAAAAAAGCATGATGAATAGACCACTACAAATTTGATTGTCATCAAATGAGACCAAATGCATATTTTTAACAAACTCTTCTTTGACAAGTTCTGCTTTTCATCCAATCTTATTCAACATCTTTGATGTGTTGATAGTGTTGATAGTGTTTTGTATTATTTATGATATAACTTAACAAATGTGTTTATTTATAATTGAATGTTAGGTTTAATGGACCCAGGAAGGGAGATTGTATAAGGTTGAAGTCTTTTCCAAGAAATATGAGTTTTCTAAAAATTTAAAACAAAGTAATAAACATTTATACTCAAAAGTATTTTAGCAAAAACATAACAAATGAAAAATTAATTTAATCAAACAAGTAAGCAATATTTTAGAGAAATAGAGAAGAAAATCACAAAGTGATTTTTGGTTAGTGGTTTCTTTCACCTAGAATCTAATTCACCTCTTCTTAATCAAACATGATTAAGAAGACATAAATAACTAAAAAAAATTTAAAAAAAATTCTATCTTTACAACTTAGAACCTTAACTCTCACTTACACCGATCTTTACAATTCAAGAGATCAAACACTTTGAGATCCTCATTTTTATTATACAAATTTCTCACAACTGAAGAGATTTACCTTATAAAGTAAGTGTAATTGTCAATCACATTTGAAATAGTATTATTGTATAGTAAGTAAAATGAAATTCACCTTTTTAGTTCTTCTATATTAGGTTTTTTATTGAAACACATAAGGAGAACTTTTTATGAAAGAGTAACTCATGAAAGATTTTTTTTTTTTGAAATGTCATGTAGTATAGTTCATATATTATTTGTTGATGCTCATGATTTGCTCTCCTTCCCTACCTACCTTCACGTTGTATTGTATTTATAGTCATTGTGTAAGAAGGTACATTTGACAATAGGCTAGTGCATTCTCTCTTCAACCCGCTAGTCTTTTTGCTCTTGTCTCTTTCTTATGCTTCCCTTGGCCAGAATTTGTCAGTTGGCTTTTGCTTTTGTCTCTTTTTTCTATTGATTGGCTGGGTCTCTTTCTTCCTTAATTGATGCTTCTCTCTCTAGAAAGATTGTTTTCACATGAGTAAGAAGCTCAAAGGGCTAGGGATGGAACTTGATGCTCTCAGGCTCTGTAATACTATGGTAAAGGTCAATACTGTAGCCTGAGCATTGAGAGTCAACCTGGGCCTTCAATTCCCTAAAATCCCGATGGGACTTTGTGGATCGGTAATGAAAGGATTGGAATTAGTTTGGGTTTTTATCTTTGTTGGGTTTCCCATATGGTTTTTCAATGGGGTACGAGAAACTCACTAAAATTCCTAGTAATAGAGACCAGAAGCCAAGCAATAAGGCTAAGAAATGGTGTAGTTTCATTTACCGTGTTTGCTCATTAATCATATAAATACATGAGGATTGTTAATAAATTGAGGTATGTAATGAGCTGTAAGCAAGAATTTATCATGATAAAATTTGAGTTCTAATTTTTTCTTCAATTTTATTTTAAGTTTTTTAACAAAATATTAAAATTGAAATTCTGATAATTAATCTTTTGAATTCATTTTTCAACATGATTAGAGAAAAAAAGTGTTAAAAATTTTATTTTTAGTTGTTTAGCCAATTAACTCAATGATGAATTAGTAGAGACTTTAACTATGAGGTCTGGAGTTTAATATTACATGTGTATAAGTTAAGTATCTGTATTGTAATATTAAAAAAGAAAAAAAATTATTTTTATTTAAAAGTCAATTTAAAAATAACAAGTTTTTCTTTATAAAAAATATGAACTTTTAAGTAAAATTTTAAAAATATAAAACTTTTGTCGTTATTTAATATGCTTTTTATCCTAAACGTAGGCCAACGTACAAGTGAGAGATAGAATGATAGAGCAGGTATTACAAGGCCATCTAGAGTGAGATGTTGTATTTAAACATGTACTTTAAAACTACATAAGAAACTCATTCCTGTCGTTGTCACCGTCGAAATCAGCATGGGCGTTGTAAACACTGGGATTCTGGCGCCAACCAAAGTTAGAAGTGCCGGTAGAAGTACAATGCAGAGGCTAGACTTAAAGCAGCGATAGCTTTTAATGCACCCCAAAGAGTCAAGACAAAGATATGGCTTGATGCTCAAATGACGATGGGGTGTGCGTTGAAGGCAAAGGAAAACAAACCTGCTCCTCTAAGTTTTTATTTTATTTTTTTCTTAACGTTAAAATGTAATTAATAAGTCTCACATTGTTAAAGATATTATTAAAAATTTTAGTTATAAAATAATGAGTTCTTCCGTCCTTTGAGTCAAGGCAAAGCTACTTTTGCATGCTTGTACTGGGGCTTGCAAAAGAAAACAAAGAGGTGAAGCATTGTTAGATTCAATTTGCAATAAATTTTGTGATTGGTATATCATTATTTTACATAAGCGCATTTGACGAGAGAAACTGCTTTTTAAACGTCTTTGGTTTCAGCGTTTGTTATGCTAGGTACCCATTTTCATGGTGCCTGAACTGGGCATTTAGGCCCGGAAATCGTGCAATTTCTTGGAAATCAAACATTGATTAGCGTTGTTAAATTTAGTTGAAGATTTTCAGCATTGTCGTATCAGATCATCTCTTGCTGAAATGTTTTAGATTATAAAAGCTTGGCGAATATGGAATGAAAATTTGTATAACATGCAAAGATATTGAATGAGAGATTTTAACAATAAGGAATATTAATAAGAAAAATAAATGCAGCTTTTTTATTGGTCAAAAACTTAGCCTAAATTGTTGCCGTAGCAGTAGATATTAGATGATAAGATCTCAAGGAATATGATTAGTGCAGCCTATTGTATGAAGTTAATTGCTTTCCTTTGGTGCACAGCTTTACCCAAAGACATTCAATTAAAGTTAACAAGAAAATATCAGTAATAATGGAGTTGCTTAACCAACCGAAATTCCAAGGGTCAGTCAGATAAGTAACAGGACCAGAGGACAGGGAGAGAAAAAGGAAGAGGAGAACAATCCACGAAGGATTTGCCTGCGTGCTTTAAGCCTTGAACACACAATCTCCCAACTTTTGACGAATCTCGTCCGGTGACAGTGTCGCTTTGGTTTCAAGGCTTGATGTTTGAATCTTGAACCCTTGAGAAGAAGAAAAGAATAAATGGACAGGAAAAAAGGTAGAAGAGAATTGAAAAGAGGAAAAGAGGAAAAGAAGATAAGCAGAGAAAAGAAAGAGAGAATGGAAGAAGAGGAAAGGTATCAATCAAGGATTGCGTGCCCATGGAGAAAGAGAAAAGCGAAAGAAGAAGAAGAAGAAGAAGAAGAAGAAGAAGAAGAAGAAGAGAATTCCAGAAGCACTATAATGGGGAAAAGAATAAAGAAGCAAGAAGAAGAGAGAGAGAGAAGGGGAAGACGATGAAGAGAATCACAAAGGATTGCGTGCCTGAAGCCTCGAATTAACCCTTTCCCTCACTTTCAAGGATTCGGTGAGTGTTTTACTGCTTTTTGATGCTTGAAGATTTAGACCATGAAAAGAGGAAAAGAATTAGTAAGCAGGAGAGGAGAGAGAGAGAGAGGGGGGGGGGGGGGGGTGTGGGGGGTTCTGGAAAGAAGGGTTGCGAAGCTATAAATAGAGAACCAATTAGGGAGTTTGGACTGACCCAAAAAAAACCTTGCCCACATTACCCGAATACACAACCAATTAGGAAGTTTGGACTGACCCAAAAAAAACCTTGCCCACATTACCCGAATACACAACCGCTACTAAAGATAATTCTTTAAACCTTGAATCAGGCGACGAATACAATTGAAGCCAGATGGAGACGGAGACGAGCGAGAGAAGTCTTGAGGTCCACCACCATCCAGTTAAGTTTATAGAAGATCTGAAGATTGAAGGAAAGGAGGGAGATCTTTGCCACGAATGCGAGGAACTGTTGTCGGGTCGTGGCTTCAAATGCCCCAAGTGCAACTACCTTTGCCATGAATCATGTGGCCTACTACATCTCACCGTTACACATCCCTTGCACCCACACCACTCCCTCAAACTCTATGGGCCATTCCGTCATCGTTACTGTAATGCTTGCGGCAAATGTTGCAGAAAGTGCTCTTTTTACACCTGCAATGAATGCGATTTCACGCTCGACACCATATGCGCCTCTCGCTGGCGAGTGAAGAAGAACGCTTGTGACCACCATGCTTTTGTTCCATTGGTGGAACATATTCAATTTACTTGTGACTTCTGCGGCGAAGAAGGCAAGGACAACGCATGCGTTTGTAGCACGTGCCTACTCACGATTCACTAAACATGTGCCCGATTTTCACGTACCATCAAAATCGAAGATCACCCTCACTCCCTCGCGCTCACACATTCTACTCATGAAGAAGAGAAGCAGAAGAAGCAGGAAGCAGGGGAAGAGAAGGAAGAGGCTGAGATAGTGTGCAAGCTATGTTTTGACAAGGTAAATACCAAGTATGCAACTTACTTTTGTCAGGAATGTAGGTATGCTGTCCACTTGAAATGCAGTAGAAACCGTGAAGTGACGGAGGAGAGGGATGAATGTTAGAAAATTTCATCTCAAACGAAACTCTTTTACAAGATCTAAGCATTGATCATGGAGAAATAATGGGTTTAATATATATAACATAAATAGATCAGAAGACATACCATATTTTTTCATTTACGCCGCCATTTTTGGACTAAGTCTTCCACTCTATTATCTCCAAATACTGGCTTGATGAGATAGCCAAAAGTTGCTGTGTGAAAAAAATTAGGGAGAAGGCGATAACCATGACTGCATAAAAGCCCTTTTTATTTACTCGTGTGAATAAGCAGTTACTTGGTGTGTGTGAGTCGTGGGTTATTAGTGAGTTGTGTGCTTAGTGTTTTATGGGAGAGAGGGCATGATGGATGAGGTGGCGAAATCGCCCTAAGGGGCAGTTTCCCACGACAAAACGAAATAAAACATATTTCATTATTATCTCCAAAATATCTCCCTTTAGCAACATTAAATATATTAAATATATATATATAAACGGAGAGCTAGAGGGGGGACTTAGCCAATTAATAAAATGTCCATACAAATAGCCTTACTCATCAAAGTCTATTAGATGAACAACGGCCCACACCAGCCAGTACCATATATGTAAAAAGGGGAATATATGTACAATATTTGTACAATTAAATGGACCAATAAAATCATATTGCATTGCCACGATAGGGAATGATCGTTTATGCATCATTGATATAAGC
This sequence comes from Casuarina equisetifolia, assembly GCA_028551475.1. NCBI lineage: Eukaryota > Viridiplantae > Streptophyta > Magnoliopsida > Fagales > Casuarinaceae > Casuarina > Casuarina equisetifolia. The sequence goes on from CM052356.1 coordinate 2,034,813, forward strand.
CCACATTACATGGACTCATACAATGAGCCAACAATCTCCCACTTGGGCTATAGCAATGATCATAAAAACAAATAATACTACTAGTAGATTTTATATATATGAAAATAATTTTAAAAATATTTTATGATGGTCTAGAAAATTCAGAAACATCCCTTATTGCCGATCTTGTCACATAAAGTTTCAAACTCAAAGATAATAGTAGTTATTATGCCATTTAGAGACACAACTCCCAAGATAGTCACAAGAGTTCTCCACTTTACGAACATAGATCTTATATGGTAGTGTGGTGGACAAGTAACACCACAAAAGAAATGTAGTGTTACCCTCCTATCAGTCCCATTCTCCTAATGACCAGCGTCACCGACAAAACCGTCATAGGGGAATATCACTTCAAATGACAAATGTCATCGACAAACCGTCCTAGAAGGACATCCCCAAAGTGACAAGACGTCATCGACAAAACGTACCAGGAGAATATAAAATGTCTTGTGTAAGATACTCGAGTACATAAATATTTATGTGTGCTATAAGACATTATAATATGGCCACAATAATGTATCCTAGCCAAATGCTTAAGGTTGCACCTCCCTTAAGACTTTATAACCTGTCTTAAACAAGCACATATGTGTCTCACAAGTTTATGAAAATTAAACAATAGATAGGTAACTAAGATATAAATGCATCAATCAAAGTTTCACAACAATAAACAAAAAAAATATTGCTGCAATGATACATAACAATGAAGTGGGCATCAGCTCCCACTGAACAAAAGTGTTCAACAAATATCAATAGCTCCCACTGAGCAAAAGCATTAAAGTAGAGAGCATAAGCTCCCACTAAACAAAGGCATTAAATGAAGAACAAAGACCCATGCGATCAACGTGCTTTTGCAATACAGAAGGACTTAATCCTTTAGTAAGTGGGTCAGCTACCATGACATTTGTTCCAATGTGTTCCACTGCAACTTCACCGTTCTTTACCCTCTCTTTAATTGTCAAAAATTTGATCTCTATGTGCTTGGCCCCTTTGATATTTCTATTGTCGTTGATGAATGACACAGCAGCAAAATTATCACAATATAATTGAACGGGCCTTTCAATAAAATCAAGGGCAGTCAACAACTTTATAAGATTTTTCAACCAAATGGCTTGAATAGCCGCACCATAACAAGCCACAAACTCTGCATGCATGGTGGAGGATGTAATCAATGTCTGTTTAATGCTTTTCCATGACACTGCTCCACCTGCCATAATGAAAACATAACCTGATGTGGATTTCAAATCATCCTTATCGCCTACAAAATCTGCATCTGAATACCCAACAAGCTCCAAATCATCCACATGTCTATAAGTTAACATATAATTCCTTGTTCCTTTCAAGTATCTCATAACCTTCTTGGCAGCAACCCAATGATCATGACCAGGGTTAGATTGAAATCTGCCAAGAACTCTAGTGGCAAAAGCAATATCAGGTCTTGTGCAAACCTGTGCATACATGAAGCTACCTACTGCACTGGCATATGGTATTTTCTTTATAGTTTCCTTATCAGCTTCACTTTGAGGGCATTGTAATTTATTCAGCTTGTCATTTCTAAGTACTGGTGCACTTCTAAGTTTACAATCTTGCATGTTAAACCTTGCTAATACTCGATCAATATATGTCCTCTGAGAAAGACCTAACAATCGACGTGAACGATCTCTATGGATCTCAATCCCGAGAATAAAAAAAGCTTCACCAAGGTCTGTCATATCAAACTGAGAAGACAATAATGTCTTAGTTTCTCGAAGTAACCTCATATCTTTACATGCCAACTATATGTCATCAACATAAAGAATTAACAAAATTAGGGTACTCCCACTGAACTTAGTATATATGCAACGATCCATTAAGTTCTCAACAAAGCCACACGAAGTGATAAAGCTATCAAATTTCAAGTACCATTGTCTCGAGGCTTGCTTAAGGCCATAAATAGATTTCTTTAGCTTACAAACAAACTTACTGGCATTATCTTTCACAAAACCCTCAGGTTGTTCCATATATACTTCTTTATCTAAGACTCCATTTAAAAAGGCAGTCTTAACATCCATCTGGTGCAGTTCCATATCAAAATGAGCCATTAGTGCCATAACAATCCTAAATGAGTCTTTAGAGGATACTGGCGAAAAAGTCTCATCATAATCAACTCCATCTTTCTGTGTGAATCCCTTAGCAACCAATCTAGCCTTGAATCTATCTATCTTTCCAGTGGAATCTTTCTTTGTTTTAAACACCCATTTGCAACCAACAGGCTTGCATCCTTCAGGTCGCTCAACTAAATCTCAAACTTCATTATGCTTCATGGACTGCATTTCATCTTTCATAGCATTAAACCAAAATTCTGATTGTGGACTTGAAATAGCCTCGGAGTAAGTCACTGGATCTTGTACAATCCCAATGTCATAATCATGTTCACCAAGATATACCTCATAATCAGGGTGGATAGCTGATCTCCTCTCTCTAGTAGATCTCCGAACTGGCGGAGTAATAGTATTTTGATCTTGAGCTTGCATTTCCACAACTGGAACTTCATTAGTATCATGTTCTTGCACATCTGAATGTACTAGAATTGGTTCAACAGGTTGCATGCTCAATGAAATAAAAGGATCAACTTCAACACCCACATAGGTAATGCCTTCGCTCTCTGAGATCTGTGAACATTCAGCTTTTTCTGCAACATCAAGCTCTAAGAACTTAGCTATTTGCGAATCCACAATTCTAGGACCTCCACCAGGGTTATAGAATCGATAGCCCTTGGAGTGCTATGGGTAGGACACAAAATAACATCTAGTGGTTCATGGATCTAACTTTCCCAGAGTCGGATTATACAATTTCACCTCCGCTGGGCACCCCCAAACTTTAATATGGTTCAAACTAGGCTTGCGTCCCTTAAACAACTCAAACGGAGTCAGTTGAATTGCTTTAGTAGGAACGCGATTAAGAATATACATAGAAGTCTTTAAGGCTTCTCCCCATAGAAACTGGGGTAGATTACTTCCACTCATCATGCTTCTAACCATATCCATTAAAGTTCTATTTTGTCTCTTAGCGATACCATTCTGTTCTGGGCTTCTTGGCATAGTGAATTGAGCTATTATGCCAGAATCTTGTAAATACTGAGCAAATGGTCCCTTATGTTGTCCTGTGTCACCATGTCTCCCATAATATTCTCCACCTCGATCAGATCTCACAATCTTTATATTCTTTCCCAACTGTTTCTCAACTTCAACCTTAAATTCCTTAAACTTCTCAAGGGATTCTGACTTCTCTTTGATCAAATACACATATTCATAACGTGAGAAATCATCTATAAAGGTAATGAAATAAACATCACCTTGTAGTGTTGGTCTATATGGACCACTTATATCAGTGTGTATCACACCCAACAAATCATAACAGTGAACTGCAATCTTTTTCTTTGTCTTAGTTAGCTTACCTCTACAACAATCCACACAAGTTTCCAAATCCTCATTAAGAGTGGGCAAAGTTCCTACTTTTATCAACCTTTGTATTATCTCTTTTGAAATGTGGCAAAGTCTCTTATGCTATAATGTATATGATTGCTCTTTAGACATCACCCTCTTAGGGACATTACGTTCATGATTCATCGTAACATAGAGCTCATGTGGGGAGAAACAAAGCTTATATAAACCATGATTTAAAGTGCAACAACCAATAAGGTTTGAATCAAAACATACATTAACAACGGAGTTTTTAACTTCAAAAGAATACCCTAATTTGTCCAACAAAGAAACTAAAACTAGATTCCGTCTAAAGGACGGTACTTAAAAGGTGTTATATAAAGTCATCCTAAAACCAGTCTCTAAAAGCGAGGTGACATCTCTAACGAACTCCACATCAACCTTCATGTTATTCCCCACAAAGAGATACTTCTCATCCTGACTTGGGCTCCTCCGGTTTACGAATCCCTGAATGGTAAATGTTACATGGTTAGTGGCACCTGTATCTAACCACCAAGAACTAGAGGGTGTTTCTACCATATAAGACTCACAAACATAAGCTAAAGAGCAATTACCTCCATCTGGGTGCTTTCCCTTGCTCTTCCTAAGCCTAGGACAATCAAGTTTCTTATGCCTTTTTACCCTACAATAAAAACATACGATCTCATCTGGCTTGACCCCAGCAACCATTTGAGACTTCCTTGTCCCAGCAACATTGCCCTAAGGGGCTACTTCACGGAAAGCTGACCGAGCCCTTCTAGGGTCTCTATTACGTTGAGGTTTGAATTTCTTGTTTCTACTAGAACTAGCTCCCTAAGTATACAAGGCAACTCAACTTTTATTAGCTCTTAACTGCTTCTCTTCAACCATCAATTGAGCTAACAGCTCATTGGTTGTCCACTGCTCATGCCGCATATGATAAGTTGTCTTAAGAACAGCAAAGTTAGCAGGGAGGCTATTCAAAACCTTATGAATGATGATTGCATCAGAAAGGGGAACATCTGCCTTCTTGAGTTTGGCCTTATAGTCAATCACCTTCATGATACTTAAGATCAAATAACTCCTGCAGAAGCTCTCCAGCTAGAGCATTAATAGGCGGTGTATACTGTTTGTCCACTGCCTCAAGAAATTCCTTAGCAGTGCCATCGGTGGGTAAATCCGCTTGAAGGTGATCTTCAATTGTTCTTTGCATTGTCAATATACAAAACTCATTCTTTCTAGCCCAGGTAGCACACTTATTCCTACACTCTTCTGTGCTAGTCTCAGTAGGGTCCTTTGATTTTTCAGTAGTGAGGACTGAATGTAGATCAGAAATCCACAAAGCGAAGCGAAGATCAGCCAACCATTTCTTGAAGTTCGATCCAATCAAGATTTCTATGGTTACTGTGCAGTTATTGACTATGAAAGTTGCTGTAATTCATAATACATAACAGGAGCACACAGTGAGTAGATAAAAAGAGAGTTTCACAAGCATTATCATATAAACACCTGCGGGCAGTCGACATGACATGCCATCCAGAAACTCTCTACACAACAACTGTCATAAGGAAGAACCAATCATCACGATCCACCACCTGTGGGTGTATGGACTGTAAAGACTAACCCAAATCCAAGCATGCTAGTTGTGCAACATCCAATTCCTAACACATAATCACCTCCTGTGGGAGAATGAAACGTACTAGGATTGGACTCATCCACAGTACAGGAACGAAGTCTCATAACTCAATTAAATTACGCCACTGTGGTGGTCACAATCCAATTGAATCACATAATCCCGCGTACTTGGAGAAATCCCTCAAATGCACAAAACACAAACCCACCACCTAACTAGGGTGTGCCACTATGGTGGTCACAACTCAATCAAGCTATGAGTTCGGTTTGTGCTGCGGGATACAACATACACTACTCACAATCCAAATGTGCAACTTAATTTTTTTTAAAAGACGGACACTTGTCTCTAAATTTGCACTTAATTAACACCTTAAGTGTCATATAATTGTATGCTAGACTAAAACGGCCTAATATAACATTTAAATAAACAGATAACATTCAGAAGGTCATAATTAATTTTTCAAACAGTTAATCATCACATGCTAGCATACAAGCATGGCATATAAAATTAATTAAATAATAAATTAAATAATTTTGATCCAAATAATCATCAAACAGAGACAATTATTTAAAATAAATTGCATCAAAATATTCAGATTAAAATTATAAAAATTTCTACGTAAAAAGGGGTCTCCGACGCGCCTTCACGTGCCTCCATGCGCCGCTGGAAGCGACTGTCAGCCGGTACAGCCAGTTCAGTCGGTTTGGCCGAGTCAACTCGGCCGATTCAGGCTGACTCGGCCGATTCGGGCTAACTCGGCCGATTCCGGCCGATATGGCCGATTCACCGTCAAGTCGGCCAGTTCACCGTCAGGTCGGCCGGTTCTCCAGCCGATAGAGGTGTCGTTGGAATCGTCAGATCATTACTGACGTCCGACGCCACAGACGACGGACTTTCGGTGCCCGCCGGCGGCCAGATTTGGATTAAACCAGATCTGGCCGAAATCGGGTAACCCGATTTGGCCGGTTTGGCGGACGATCTATCTTCGATCACCTGTTCGGAGGCGACCGGCGGCTGCTGGCAGCCTGAACCGATTTTGGGTCGGGTCGGGTCACGTGCGACCCGGTCGAAAAGCCACCATTTCTGGTGGTTCTTAGCATCGGTGGAATCAGCACGCCATGCTGGTTCTGAATCTGAACTCATCCGGTCCAAAGGACCACTGGTTTAGCTCAGATCTGAGTTTGAAATTTTAGACTATAAAAAATACGAAAACCCTATTTTTAGATCGGTACCAAAACGTGATTTTGTTTCCATTTGGCTTGATTTAGCTCAATTTAGCTCACCAGATCAATGCTATAATTGCTCCGATACCAATTGTTAGAAAATTTCATCTCAAACGAAACTCTTTTACAGAATCTAAGCATTGATCATGGAGAAATAATGGGTTTAATATGCATAACATAAATAGATCAGAAGACATACCATATTTTTCCATTTGCGCCGTCATTTTTGGACTAAGTCTTCCACTCTATTATCTCCAAATACTGGCTTGATGAGATAGCCAAAAGTTGCTGCGTGAAAAAATTAGGGAGAAGGCAATAACCATGACTGCGTAAAAGCCCTTTTTATTTACCCGTGTGAATAAGCAGTTACTTAGTGTGTGTGAGTCGTGGGTTATTAATGAGTTGTGTGCTTAGTGTTTTACGGGAGAGAAGGCATGATGGATGAGGTGGCGAAATCGCCCTAAGGGGCAGTTTCCCACGATTAAACGCAATAAAACATATTTCATTGTTATCTCCAAAATGTCTCCCTTTAGCAACATTAAATATATTAAATATATATATATAAACGGAGAGCTAGAGGGGGGACTTAGCCAATTAATAAAATGTCCATACAAATAGCCTTACTCATCAAAGTCTATTAGATGAACAACGGCCTACACCAACCAGTACCATATATGCAAAAAGGGGAATATATGTACAATATTTGTACAATTAAATGGACCAATAAAATCATATTGCATTACCACGATAGGGAATGATCATTTATGCATCATTGATATAAGCCCACATTACATGGACTTATACAATGAGCCAACAATGAAATCACGAGATCGTTGCCCATTGAATACCATTGCCGCAGACTTCACATAATCAAGGATATCAATCAAGCGGTTGTCAACAGAAGTCTAGCTGGAACGATCAATCATTTGAGTCATCAACATGAGTTGACTCTTGACCTTGAGGAGGTCGTGGATGATAAGGTTTGTGACGGTTGTATCCAACCAATTTCAGTTCCCTTTTACGGTTGCAACGGCCGTAACTTTTTTCTGCATAGCCTATGTGCTAATTTACCAGCAAACGCTACCTATGGAGGGGATCCAGTCAATTGGAATTTGTCGCTACAGGATGGCGTGTTCTTTTGTGATTTTTGTCAACGACATTGACAGGGATTTGCCTACAAGGATGAAGTTTATCAAATTATGGTGGACCTCCAGTGCTTCATAACGTAGGGTAAGATTCTTCACGAGGGACATCAACACCCCCTCTTTGGAAAAGACGCTCCAAAATGCAACTGCTGTGAAAGAAGAGGTTACTTTTCATGCTCTCCTTGCAACTTCTCCCTGTGCCCAACATGTGCAACTTTTCCTTTGGAAGTTAGTTGTAAGTTTCACGATCATCCGCTTAAAATGACCTACACCATTAAAGATGAGCTTGAAGAACACTATTGTTTCATTTGTGAGAAAAAAAGAAATCCAAAATATTAGTTTTATTATTATGCAACATGTGACTTTTTTGCTCATTTTAAATGCGTTGTAGGAAAATATTCGTATATTAAATTTGAAAAAACCTACAAAGATGAAGGTCATCAACATCCTCTTACTTTTGTTCAGAAGACATTTGACTCTCCATCATGTGATGCTTGTAGTTCTGATTTTGAGGGGGTGACCCTTCATTGTAAGGAATGTAAGTTCAATATTCACCCAAATTTTGATCTTTCTAGTAATTATTGTTTAGAAAAAATTGATGAAGTTATGAAGAATGATTAGAAAAAGTTATGTATGTTGGCTTATTGTATGAGTCCATGTAATGTGGGCTTATATCAATGATGTATAAATGATCATTCCCTATCGTGGCGATGCAATGTGATTTTATTGGTCTATTTAATTGTACACACATTATACATATATTCCCCTTTTGCATATATGGTACTGGTTGGTGTGGGCCGTTGTCCATCTTATAGACTTTGATGAGTAAGGCTATTTGTATGGACATTTTATTAATTGGCTAAGTCCCCCCTCTAGCTTTCCGTTTATATATATATTTAATATATTTAATGTTTCTAAAGGGAGATATTTTGGAGATAACAATGAAATATGTTTTATTGCGTTTAGTTGTGGGAAACTGCCCCTCAGGGCAGTTTCGCCACCTCATCCATCATGTCCTTTCTCCTGTAAAACACTAAGCACACAACACACTAATAACCCATGACTCACACAAACCAAGTAACTGCTTATTCACATGGGTAAATAAAAAGGGCTTTTACGCAGTCATTGTTATCGCCTTCTCTCTAACCTTTTCACGCAGCAACTTTTGGCTATCTCATCAAGCCAGTATTTGGAGAGAATAGAGTGGAAGACTTAGTCCAAAATGACGGTGCAAATGGAAAAATATGGTATGTCTTCTGATTTATTTATGTTACATATATTGAACTCATTATTTCTCCATGATCAATGCTTAGATCCTATAAAAGAGTCTCATTTGAGACGAAATTTTCTAACAATTGGTATCGGAGCAACTATAGCATTGATTTGGTGAGCCAAATCAAGCCAAATCAAAACAAAATCACGTTTTGGTACCGATCTAAAAATGAGTTTTTCATATTTTTTATAGTCCAAAAATTTCAAACTCAGATCTGAGCTAAACCAGTGGTCCTTTGGACCAAATGAGGTCAGATTCAGAACCAGCACGGCTTGCTGATTCCGCCAATGCCAAGAACCACCGAAAACGGTGGCTTTCTGACTGGGTCACACGGGACTCGACCCGACCTGACCAGAAACTGGGTCAGGCCGCCACTAGCCGCCGTTCGCCTCTAAACAGGTCACCGGAGATAGATTGTCCTCTGATGATCTCAACGGAGTCTCGATCGACTGGAGAACCTGTCAGACAGACGCTGAACCGGCCAAATCGGGCTACCCGATTTCGGCCATATTTGGTTTAACCCAGATCTAGCCGCCGGCGAGCACCGAAGTGCCATCATCTGTGGAGTCGAATGTCGGCTATGAGTCAAAGATTCCGAAGACACCTCGATCAGCCAGAGAACCGGCCGACCTGACGGCAAACCGGCCATATCAGTTGGAATCGGCCGAGTTGGCCTGAATCGGTCGAGTTGACTCAGCCAAACCGGCCGTACCGGCCTACAGCCTCTTCTGGCGACACGTGGAGGTGCGTGAAGGCGTGTCGAAGCCCCCTTTTTACTCCAAAATTTTTATAATTTTAATTTGAATATTTTGATGCAATTTATTTTAAATAATTGTCTCTGTTTGATGATTATTTGAATCAAAATTGTTTAATTAATTTTATATGGCATACTTATATGCTAGCATGTGATGATTAACTGTTTGAAAAATTAATTATGGCCTTCTAAATATTATTTTTTTATTTAAATGTTATATTAGGCCGTTTTAGTCTAGCATACAATTATATGACACTTAAGGTGTTAATTAAGTGTAAATTTAGAGACAAGTGTCCGTCTTTTAATTAAAAAAAAAAGTTGCACATTTGGATTGTGAGTAGTGTATGTTTTATCTCACAGCACAAATCAAACTCATAGCTTGATTGAGTTGTGACCACCACAGTGGCACACCTTGGTTAGGTGGTGGGTTTGTGTTTTGTGCATTTGAGGGATTTTTCCAAGTACGCGGGAGTCATGTGATTCAATTGGATTGTGACCACCACAGTGGCATAATTTAATTAAATTATGAGACTTTGTTCTTGTACTGTGGATGAGTCCAAACCTAGTATGTTTCATTCTCCCACAAGAGGTGATTATGTGTTAGGAATTAGATGTTGCACAACTAGCATGCCTAGATTTTGGTCAGTCTTTACAATCCATACACCCACAGGTGGTGGATTGTGATGATTGGTTCTTCTTTATAACAGTTGTTGTGTGGAGAGTTTCTGGATGGCATGTCATGTCGACTGTCCGCAGGTGTTTATATGATAATGCTTGTGAAACTCTCTTCTTATCTACTCACTGTGTGCTCCTGTTATGTATTATGAATTACAACAACTTTCAAAGTCAACAACTGCATAGTAACCATAAAAATTTTGACTAGATCGAACTTCAAGAAATGGTTGGCCGATCTCCGCTTGGCTTTGCGGATTTCTAATCTACATTCAATCCTCATTACTGAAAAGCCAAAGGACCCTACTGAGGCTAGCACAGAAAAGTATAGGAATAAGTGTGCTACCTAGGCTAGAAAGAATGAGTTTTGTATATTAACAATGCAAAGGACAATTGAGGATCACCTTCAGGCGGATTTACCCACCGATGGCACTGCTAAGGAATTTCTTGAAGTAGTGGAGAAACAGTATACACCACCCATTAATGCTCTAGCTGGAGAGCTTCTGTAAGAGTTATTTGATCTTAAGTATGATGGGTCCATGCCTGTAAGGAATTATATCATGAAGGTAATTGACTATAAGGCCAAACTCAAGAAGGCAGATGTTCCCCTTTTTGATGCAATCATCATTCATAAGATTTTGAATAGCCTCCCTACTGACTTTGCTGTTCTTAAGACAACTTATCATATGCGGCATGAGCAGTGGACAACCAATGAGCTGTTAGCTCAAGTGATGGTTGAAGAGAAGTAATTAAAAGCTAATAAAAGTCAAGTTACCTTATATACTCAGGGAGCTAGTTCTAGTAAAAACAGGAGATTCAAGCCTCAACGTAATAGAGACCCTAAAAGGGCTCGCCCAGCTTTTCGTGAAATAGCCCCTCAGGGCAGTGTTGCTGGGACAAGGAGATCTCAAATGGCTGCTGGGGTCAAACTGGATGAGATCGTATGTTTTTATTGTAGGGCAAAGGGACATAAGAAACCTGATTGTCCCAGGCTCAAGAAGAGCAAGGGAAAGCGCCCAGATGAAGGGATTCGTAAACTAGAGGAGGCCAAGTCAGGATAAGAAGTATCTCTTTGTGGGGAACAACGTAAAGGTTGATATGGAGTTCGTTGGAGATGTCACCTTACTTTTAGAAACTAGTTTTAGGATGACTTTATATAACACCTTTTATGTACCGTCCTTTAGACGGAATCTAGTTTCAGTTTCTTTGTTGGACAAATTAGGGTATTCTTTTGAAGTTAAGAACTCCATTATTAATGTATGTTTTCATTTGAACCTTGTTGGTTGTTGCACTTTGAATCATGGTTTATATAAGATTTGTTTATCCTCACATGAGATCTATGTTACAATGAATGATGAACGTAATGTTCCTAAGAGGATGATGTCTAAAGAGCAATCATATACATTATAGCATAAGAGACTCTATCACATTTCAAAAGAGAGAATACAAAGGTTGATAAAAGTAAGAATTTTGCCCACTCTTAATGAGGATTTGGAAACTTGTGTGGATTGTTGTAGAGGTAAGTTAACTAAGACAAAGAAGAAGACTGTAGTTCACTGTTGTGATTTGTTGGATGTGGTACATACTGATATAAGTGGTCCATATAGACCAACACTAGAAGGTGATGTTTATTTCATTACCTTTATAGATGATTTCTCACGTTATGGATATGTGTATTTGATCAAAGAGAAGTCATAGTCCCTTGAGAAGTTTAAGGAATTTAAGGTTGAAGTTGAGAAACAATTGGGAAAGAGTATAAAGATTGTGAGATCTGATCGAGGTGGAGAATACTATGGGAGACATGGTGACACATGACAACATAAGGGACCATTTGCTTAGTATTTACAAGATTCTGTCATTATAGCTCAATTCACTATGCCAGGGAGCCCAGAATAGAATGGTGTTGCTGAGAGGCGAAATAGAACTTTGATGGATATGGTTAGAAGCATGATGAGTGAGAGTAATCTACCCCAGTTTCTATGGGGAGAAGCCTTATAGACTTCTATGTATATTCTTAATCGTGTTCCTACTAAAGCAGTTCAGTTGACTCTGTTTGAGTTATTTAAGGGACGCAAACCTAGTTTAAACCAAATTAAACTTTGGGGATGCCCAGCGGAGGTGAAATTGTATAATCTGACTCTAGGAAAGTTAGATCCACGAACCACTAGATGTTATTTTATGTCCTACCCAAAGCACTCCAAGGGCTATCGATTCTATAACCTTGGTGGAGATCCTAGAATTGTGGATTCACAAACAGCTAAGTTCTTAGAGCTTGATGTTGCAAAGAAAGCTGAATGTTCACAAACTTCAGAGAGCGGAGGCATTACCTATGTGGGTGTTGAAGTTGATCCTTTTACTTCATTGAGTATGCAACCTGTTGAACCAGTTCTAGTACATTCAGATGTACAAGAACATGATACTAATGAAGTTCCAGTTGTGGAAATGCAAGCTTAAGATCAAAATATTATAGCTCCACAAGTTCGGAGATCTACTAAAGAGAGGAGATTAACTATCCACCCTAACTATAAGGTATATCTTGGTGAAAATGATTATGACATTGGGATTGTATAGGATCCAGTGACCTACTCTGAGGCTGTTTCAAGTCCACAATCAGAATTTTAGTTAAATGTTATGAAAGATGAAATGCAATCCATGAAACATAATGAAGTTTAGGATTTAGTTGAGCAACCTGAAGGATGCAAGCTTGTTGGTTACAAATGGGTGTTTAAAACAAAAAAAGATTCCACTGGAAAGATAGATAGATTCAAGGCCAGATTGATTGCTAAGGGATTCACACAGAAAGATGGAGTTGATTATGATGAGACTTTTTTGCCAATATCCTCTAAAGACTCATTTAGGATTGTTATGGCACTAATGGCTCATTTTGATATGGAACTGCACCAGATGGATGTTAAGACTGCCTTTTTAAATGGAGTCTTGGATAAAGAAGTATATATGGAACAACCTAAGGGTTTTGTGAAACATAATGCTAGTAAGTTTGTTTATAAGCTAAAGAAATCTATTTATGGCCTTAAGCAAGCCTCGAGACAATGGTACTTGAAATTTGATAGCTTTATCACTTCGTGTGGTTTTGTTGAGAACTTGATGGATCGTTGCATATATACCAAGTTCAATGGGAGTACCCCATTTTGTTAATTCTTTATGTCAATGACATATTATTGGCATGTAAAAATATGAGGTTACTTTGAGAAACTAAGACATTATTGTCTTCTCAATTTGATATGACAGACCTTGGTGAAGCTTTTTTTGTTCTCGGGATTGAGATGCATAGAGATCGTTCACGTCAATTGTTAGGTCTTTCTCAGAGGGCATATATTGATCGAGTATTAGCAAGGTTTAACATGCAAGATTGTAAACTTAGAAGTGCACCAGTACTTAGAAATGACAAGCTGAATAAATTACAATGCCCTCAAAGTGAAGCTGATAAGGAAACTATGAAGAAAATACCATATGCCAGTGTAGTAGGTAGCTTCATGTATGCACAGGTTTGCACCAGACCTGATATTGCTTTTGCCACTGGAGTTCTTGGTAGATTTCAATCTAACCTTGGTCTTGATCATTGGGTTACTGCCAAGAAGGTTATGAGATACTTGAAAGGAACAAGAAATTATATGTTAACTTATAGACATGTGGATGATTTGGAGCTTGTTGGGTATTCAGATGCAGATTTTACAGGCGATAAGGATGATTTGAAATCCACATCAGGTTATGTTTTCATTATGGCAGGTGGAGCAGTGTCATGGAAAAGCATTAAACAGACAATGATTACATCCTCCACCATGCATGCAGAGTTTGTGGCTTGTTATGGTGCGGTTGTTCAAGCCATTTGGTTGAAAAATCTTATAAAGTTGTTGACTGCCCTTGATTTTATTGAAAGGCCCGTTCAATTATATTGTGATAATTCTGCTGCTGTATCATTCATCAACGACAATAGAAATATCAAAGGGGCCAAGCACATAGAGATCAAATTTTTGACAATTAAAGAGAGGGTAAAGAACGGTGAAGTTGCAGTGGAGCACATTGGAATAAATGTCATGGTAGCTGACCCACTTACTAAAGGGTTAAGTCCTTCTGTATTGCAAAAGCACGTTGATCGCATGGGTCTTTGTTCTTCATTTGATGCCTTTGTTTAGTGGGAGCTTATGCTCTCTATTTTAATGTTTTTGCTCAGTAGGAGCTATTGATATTTGTTGAACACTTTTGTTCAGTGGGAGCTGATGCCCACTTCATTGTTATGTATCATTGCAGCATTTGTTTGTTTATTGTTATGAAACTTTGATTGATGCATGTATATCTTAGTTACTTGTCTATTATTAATTTTCATAAACTTGTGAGACACATATGTGCTTGTTTAAGACAGGTTATAAAGTCTTAAGGGAGGTGCAACCTTAAGCATTTAGCCAGGGCACATCATTGTGGCCATATTATAATGTCTTGTAGCACACAAATATTTATGTAATCGAGTATCCTACATAAGACATTTTATATTCTCCTGGGACGGTTTGTCGATGACGTCTTGTCACCTTGGGGATGTCCTTCTAGGTGGTTTGTCGATGACGTCTTGTCACCTTGGGGATGTCCTTCTAGGTGGTTTGTCAATGACGTTTGTCATTTGAAATGATATTCCCCTATGACGGTTTTGTCGGTGACGCTGGTCATTAGGATAATGGGACTGATATGAGGGTAACATTACATTTCTTTTGTGGTGTTACTTGTCCACCACACTACCATATAAGATCTATGTTCGTAAAGTTGAGAACTCTTGTGACTATCTTGGGAGTTGTCTCTAAACGGCATAATAATCACTATTATCTTTGAGTTTGAAACTTTATGTGACAAGACCGGCAATAAGGGATGTTTCTGAATTATCTGGACCATCATAAAATGTTTTTAAAATTATTTTCATATATATAAAATCTACTAGTAGTATTATTTATTTTTATGATCATTGCTATAGCCCAAGTGGGAGATTGTTGGCTCATTGTATTAGTCCATGTAATGTGAGCTTATATCAATGATGCATAAATGATCATTCCCTATCATGGCGATGCAATGTGATTTTATTGGTCCATTTAATTGTACAAATATTGTACATATATTCCCCTTTTTACATATATGGTACTGGCTGGTGTGGGCCGTTGTCCATCTTATAGACTTTGATGAGTAAGGCTATTTGTATGGACATTTTATTAATTGGCTAAGTCCCCCCCTCTAACTCTCGGTTTATATATATTTTTAATATATTTAATGTTGCTAAAGGGAGATATTTTGGAGATAACAATGAAATATATTTTATTGCGTTTAGTCATGGAAAACTACCCCTCAGGGCAGTTAGAGGAGAGCGCTAATAGCCATTTTGGGAGGAGTTATTACAAGAGGAATTTGGTTGGCTAGGAATTCAGCAAAACACAATGGTGAATGTATGTCTTTGTTCAAAATTAACAAAGATGTTACACATTAGATGCTTTAATTGTTAACTCTAATCCAAGTCAAGGTTCAAGTAAGTCTTCTAGATTGACTTTCATTATCTATTTCAAAAGTTCCTGTGATTTACATTCCATGGTAGCAAGGAGTTTGGATTCATTGGCAACCTCCTCCTATGGGACAATATAAGCTGAATATGAACGGGTCAAGCATCATGGGAAATAATGCTAGAGGGGGAATCCTTAGAGATCATAATGGAGACTTTATCATGGACTTTTCCACCAAGTTGAATCCTGGCATTAGTGTAGAGGTGAAAGCATATACTTTGTTAGAGGCCTTAAGATATGTCATGTACGAAGTCAAGTACCTCAAGTATTGAATTAGATTCTTTCTATTTAGTTCAATGTTTACTCAAAAAGTGGAAAACTCTATGAAAATTAGAGTATGTCATATGTCAATGTTTGTCCATGATTCCTTTACATACACTTGTGTGCCATGTGCATCGTAAGGAGCAGATCGTCTAGCCAATCATGGTCGTGTTGTTCAGAATGTGACAATTTTTGACCAGTTTGAATCATTACCTCATCCATGCTTAGATGTTTATGTCAAAGATCAACTAAGTTTAGGTAATTATAGGCCACCATAAGGTAAAGCGAATGTGCTGCCAAATGTATTTTTGTGCTTACTTTTATGTATGTGTGGCAACATAATATGTAAATGATTAGCTTTTCTCTATGGATTAGACTTATACCCTATCCATTGTATTTATCCGAGGTATGATTATTATGCCCAGCCTTGTTGGTATTAATAAAATTTGTCAGCGTACTATCCCTGTTTTCTTAAAAAAAAAAAAAAAACTTCACCCAAAGACACTAAATTAAAGTTAACAAGAAAATATCAATAATAATGGAGTTGCTCAACCAACCAAAATTTCGGGTGTGGACAAAGTAACAAGTCGAAAGGATAGAGAAAGAAAAAAGAGGAGGAAGGAAAGAATCAATGAAGGATTTGTGTGCATGCTTTAAGTCTTGAACATACAATCTCCTAACTTTTGTCGAATCTTGTCCAGTGAGAGTGTCACTTTTGGTTTCAGGGCTTGATGTTTAAAGCATGAACACTTGATAGGAAGAAAAGAATAAATGGATGTAAGGAAGGGAGAAAGGAGTAGAAAAGAATTGAAAAGAGGAAAAGAAGATAAGTAGAGAAAAGAAAGAGAGAATAGAAGAAGAAGAAGAAGAAGAAGAAGAAGAAGAAGAAGAAGAAGAAGAAGAAGAAGAAGAAGAAGAAGAAAGATATCAATTAAGGACTGTGTGCCCATGAAAAAAGAGAAAAGCGAAAGAAGAAGAAGAAGAGAATTCTAGAAGCAGTGTCAAATAAGGAGAAAGAGAAGATTTTCTTCTCCTTTAATAGGTTTTACTATTTTTTGAGTTGATTTTTAGATTA
Source organism: Casuarina equisetifolia (assembly GCA_028551475.1). Taxonomy (NCBI): domain Eukaryota; kingdom Viridiplantae; phylum Streptophyta; class Magnoliopsida; order Fagales; family Casuarinaceae; genus Casuarina; species Casuarina equisetifolia. Next base: position 2,051,877 of record CM052356.1, read on the forward strand.
AATAATAGATCTCTTATCATAGTATTAAAATGAAGATTCTCCTTAGCACTTCTTTAGGTTCTCATTGGTCTGAATTTATACATTACTCATATAATATGACACTACAATAATCTAATAATTTAACCATTATGGTGAAAAAGCATGTTAAGATGTAGCTAATAAATTTCATATTGCTAAGATAATGAGTTCTATAAACTTTTGAATTGACTTTAAAATTAAATAATTAGCCTTTTAATTCTTAAAGAACCTATTTTTGATGAGTATGTACATACCCAATTGAAGTAGCCAAACGATCATGGTTCAAGCAAAATGAATGGCCAAACAAATGAAGTATACATGCTTCTTTCTATAGACTCATTACAATAACAGAAACAATAAGAAATTGTGCCACTAGGTACTAAGTGTTCAGTGAAATTTAGATGCAAGTGAACATGTCGAACAAGTAATATAATGATGAGAAAAGTATCGTCCCACGAAGATTGGTGAATACTGAACTAATTAAGTACTAATGATGAATTAATCCTAAAATTTATCTAGCAAATCAAAATGTTGTTGAAGATGAATTAAAATTTAAAATTTCTAAAACGAAAACTCAATACTAATTAAAATTGGATTCAAGTAAGAAAAATCAAGATGAGACACATGTTAGAGCTTCCGATTTCACCATAACTACTAGATATGAATTTCCATAGTTTATGCCTGCAAGAATGATATTATCTATGTGATGGCGGAATTTCCTAATTTATTTACTATCCTATGTCTAGGTATAGTAAACCTATTTAGTTCATTAATTCACTATATCTCTATATGTGAATTGAAACAAACCAAATGCATTAGGATCTATGAATATTCCTAGTTTACAATAAATCTTTCGATCATCTTATCACCAAAAGCCACACAAATAACATGGTATATGTCTATCCACATTTAATTCATGGTTATATATTATAAGAAGCAATTGCATATTATTACCTTTCAGTCTCTAACATGCACATCAAATCATTCAAGTGGTAGCCAATCACTTAAAAGCATTAAGCATAATAATATATAACTCACATAAATAAACTATCTTGCAAAACATAAAAACTTATAGGATTCACATCATCATAGTTAGGCTACATCTTCGCTATAACAAAAGAAGTTTAGAACATAATGAAATAATGAGGAAGAACAATAATAAAAAACAAAGAAGGCATCTTGAATCCAAGAACAAGAAGTCTGTCACCCTTTTTGTCTTCTCTTCAAGAAATCTTGAATTCTTGGCCTCTCTCTTGAGTTGAATCTTGAATTCTTAGCCTCTCTCTTGAGTTGTGCTTAATTTCCTCCTTGGTTTCAGTGGCACCTTCTTTTCTCTCTCTCTTCTCCCCCCCTTTTTTTGCCTCTTCTCTTCTCTTAAATAGGGTTTAGGTTTAGACCTACTCTTATCCTAATAGAATTGGGTCTTAGAGATCTAAAACAATTGGGTTTTGAACTCCTAATTTAATTAAGCTTTGAACTCCTAATATGATTAGGTTTTCTAATTATTTAGAAAACCCAATAACAATAAAATCTAATAACAATCATTCAAAGCCCAAGCCCATCTTGACTCTCTTGATCCTGATATTACGATTTTGCCACACAATAAGCATCAAGCTCTCCATGTTCATCTCTTTTCTCCTTGCCTTCTTGTGCTACATAAACAAGATAAATTTAAGTAAATAAATAGGAATTCAAATATTTTTTCACAATTATTAAAGTTATTTATTACCTAAAATAGGTAAAATAACTCTATAAAAATAGAGTTATCACTAAGTAAGGCCAACTAGCGCACTGTTGGCTCAAAGCGTGCCGATTAGTGGGGGTAGCATATCATGCATGCGTGTACTAAGGGTTGCGAAAGAAAGCAAGGAGGGAAAGCATTGTCCAATTCAATTTGCAATAAATTTTGTGATTGATATATCATTATTTTGTTAAATGATCCTCTTACATATGTGCATTTCATTCGACTACTTTTTAAACGTCTTTAGTTTTAGTGTTTATGATTGATAACTCTATTTTATATAGAATTATTATCATTATTTTAGGTTATATTTAATATAATTTTTATTAAATTATATTTGTATTTAAATATATTTATGTATATTTTGTTACTTTATGCAGCAAACTCAAAATAGAAGAAAAAAAAAATAAGTAGAAAATCATGAAAAAGGAATAGAAAAGAAAACAAGCAATGCATATGGAATCCACGTGAGGAAAGAGGAAGGAGCAGATTACGATGAAAAAGACAAAAAGTGAAGAAGTTTGAATGAATTATCAAAGACAAAAGAAGAAAAGTCAAACAAAGAAACAAAGAACGGTGGGTCGCGTGAGTGGAAAACACGTGGGACCGTGAAAAGGAAAAAAGAGAATTATTATGCTGGACCACAGTAGAGAGAAAGAGGGCCGATTAACCAAGAGGGAAATGGAAAAAGAAAGAGAGAGGATCGAGCAGTGACCGGAGCATAGGAACTCGCTAGGACTTGGCCGCGGTCTTTTCTGGCGAGAACCCATCTCTGGAGTTGAAAGAGCGTTTTCTGACCAACTTTGGGTGATTTATGACTATCCAAAAGCAGATCTGGCTTCACACTGCAATTTCTGGCGTTTCTATACCAGAATCACGGTGGTTTACAGTAGTTTTCCGACGAAGAATAGCAAACACCGTTTGAGCTTTTCCATCAGATCTACGCATTTCTAAGGCGGATTTACGCAATCTTTTTGTAGATCTACAACCTAGGCGTCCTGATCTATCTTTCTGGAAGTTTCTGTGAAGACCGGCAGTGGATGGCGGCATGTGTCACCAGCGCATGGCGGCGCATGTGGCAGCGCGTGTGAAATTGCGTGGTGGCGCGTGTTGGTCGTTTTCTTCTGTTTTTCAGACAGAACCTTTTTGCCTCCCTAATGTGCAGATTTGTGCAACCTATTTTGTGATTTGAAGACATTTTTTGGTGACAGCCTAATGTTTTTAATCTACACAATGTGTTATTTAATTTCCTACACTGATTTTGTTTTTGTAAATATTATGTTTTAGTCTATTGTGTTAAAGCTATGATGTAACTTGATTATGAGTTAAGAATGTTATGATTATTTATGCTTTGTGAGATATTTTATTAATGTGAAGTTGCATGTTATAGAGTTTAATACTTTTAGATGATTAACTACTACTTAGATGATTTGATTTGCATATTAAAGATTGACGGGAGATAGCATGCAGTTACTTCTTGTAATATACAATCATAGATTAATATAGATAAACATATATCATATAATTTGTGTGGCTTTAGGTGCAAACTGAAATATTTACATATCTTAATGCACTTGATTTATTTAATTCATATGTAGATTCGCAGTGAACTAATGAGTTAAGTAAGTTCATTATACCTAGACATAGAATAATGAATAAATTAGGAGATTTATATGTATCTAATAATTAGGTGAAATCAGACACTCTAGCATATTTTGTTAATTAAGTTTAGGTTAAATTTAGTTCTTTAGTCCATGTTTTACCATTTTGATTTGCTAATAAGCTTTAGAGTGTATTAACCATTAGTAATTAGTTAGTTTAGTAAACACCAGTCTTTGTGGGACGATACTCATACTTATTATCATATTACTTGTTCGACATATACACTTGTATATAAAATTTTACCGAATAGTGATATTAGGTTATCTTTTTCCATGGTGCCTGAACTAGGCATTAAGGCCTGAAAATTATGTAATTTGTTGGAAATTAAAAACTGATTAGCGTTAAATTTGGTTGAACATTTTTCGCATTGTCGTATTAGATCATTGTTTGTTGGAAGATTTTTGGATGATAAAGGCTTGGCGAATATGGAATGAAAGATTTATCTAACATGGAAGGATATTGAATGAGAGATCTTAACAAGGATTCATCCCCTAATTTTTATCCCTTTTATTGCTTTTTGATGCTTGAAGATTTAGACCATGAAAAGAGGAAAAGAATTAGTAAGCAGGGGAAAAAAGAGAGAGAAAAGGACTCTGGAAAGAATAAAGGAATCTAGGAAGGGTGAGTTACGACCCTATAAATAGAGAACCAATTTGGGAGTTTGGAACTGAACCACAAAAACCTTGCCTACATTACCCAAGTGTTAAAGGACACCTCAATGCCATATGTACCGGCCACATCAGCGGTTGCTACCATGCAAGCCCTAACCATCACCAAAACAGACGACCCACTTGGATCACTCAACCAGTGCCACAACCTGACTTCACCCGCGACTGAGTTCTTCCTGTTCGTCCGAAATCTTCTCCACCACCGTCTGTGATTTCCTTTCAAATTTGGATGCTTCAATTTGTAAAGATTTTATTTCTATAAATGATGTAAAGAATCATATATATTGTACATCGATTATCAAATAAAATGATCGGGAAATTTTAACCAACGAAATCACAGAATTAGGTTTTCTCTTCTCTCACCAAAATTTCAAAATTCTAGTCATCCTCATTGTTCATTACTTTCTTTCATAGTATATAGAGCCAGCGACTAACGCCCCTACTCGATCCGACCGACCATGTCTTCCCCCCAGTCCTCTCAGGTTACTAATCTCTCATCCCCAAACCCTCCCTCTAAAATCTCGACCATGCCGGCGACCCTCAACTCTTCTTCCCAGCTAGTCACCCCTTCCCCCTCCTTTCAAGAGCATTTTGATGGCTCCAATTTTGTCATTTGGCGAACTCACCTCTTCCCTTTTCTCATCTCTCACCGCCTCCTTCTGATTCATGAAGGCACCAAGCCTGCCCCCCCCTCGCACCCTTAGAACCTCGATTGGATCCAAGAGCGCAAATCCCGCCTACGCCGAGTGGCTTACTTGTGACCAAACGGCGTTGAGCTGGATTCTCACAACCTCCACGAACTCGGTCGTCACCCAACTCTCGGATCTTTGGTTTTCTACAGTGTCGTGGGCTTTTCTCACAAAGTCCTATACCGCCCAATCCTCTACCCTAGCCTCTGCCCTCCGCCTTTAGCTCCACACCATCACCAAGGGCTCTTAGTCAGTCACTGAATTCCTCTACGACCTCAAAGGTCTTCTTAATCAACTTGTTACCATCGGCGTCAAAATCGACAACGATGAGTACTCTGGCCAACTCTTTCGAGGCCTCGAAGACGAGTATGACACCTTCGCAACCTCCATCTTAATCCAAAATCAAAACAATCCTCTTAGCCATGAAGCAATTCACAGCCTGATTTCGGCTGAATAAGGCCGTTTATGTGGTCGTGGGGTTGCCACCATCACTCTAGTGGCTTTCGCTGGCTACTCGAGCACCTTCCATGATCAGCCCTATCTCGACCTGCTCATCGCTAACCCTAAGCCTGACCTGAGTTTTTCCCATGCCCACCCAAACCACATGGCCACCCCCCAGCCCACCCACACTGGCCTTCTTCCCGCTTCCCCTACCCAACCTTGGCCCAATCGCTCGAATAATCAAGACCAGTGTTGCCCTGGGCCCTTCTGTGGGCTTTGCAAATGGGCCGGGCACCACGTCAATAATTACCCGGAGCAATTCAACCTGCATTTTAACATGCCTCGCCATCCACCGACTCCAGCCCACACCTCCATGCATGCCCATCTTACCTATCCTGCACCTTACCCTACTAGATCCTCGGCTCCCTTGCCTCCCCACTATACTTACCATACACCTTCGCCCACCGAATCTCTACCTCCTTTACCTCCCCACTATAGTTATCTTGCACCCTACCCCACTAAATCCCACCCTCTGCCTCATGCCCATTATAGTTACCATGCACCCTACTACACTTAATCCTTTCCCTTAGCTCATTTTTCCTCTCTCCCCCCCACTGGTCTCACACTATGGCCCTCCCAACCCCCTTCCCTCCACTCTTAACCTCTCATCTTGGCTCCTAGATTCTGGTACTTCCCATCATGTCATTGAATCCACTATCGCTCTCTCCCATGTAACCCCCTACACCGGCTCTCAACGACTCATCATGGGTGATGGTGTCTCCTCTCCATCACCCACATAGGTCCTCCACGGAACACTTAATCATGGACTTTATCATTTGGGCCCCCTAGGTGCCCCTTCCTCTCCCCATGCCTTTGTCGTTGCCAATCCTAGCACTCTCTCTTTGTGGCATCATCGTCTATTGTTATCCTCTCATTTTTTAAGTCCTTTGCAATAAAGTACACCCCCTTCCCTCCCTTCCTTATATGGCGTGTGCCCCTAGCAAAAGCCACTGCCACCTCCACCCCCTGTTTCCATCTAGGCCGTCTTTTCTTTTACAATTGGTTCATTTTGATGTATAAGATCCTTCCTTTGTTGACTCCTTTAGTAGCAATAGATATTATATGTGTTTCGTTGATAATTTCTCCCGATTCACTTGGCTATATACTTTTTCTTCTCACTCTCAATTTCTTCCTATTTTCTCCACTTTCCACAAGTTCGTCGAAAATCAACTTTGCTGCCGCCTTCAAGCAATTCAATATGATGGTGCCCCCGAGTTTCTCTCCTCCATATTTAAGAATTACTTGCAGCAACATGGCATTCACTAACGCCTCTCCTGTCCTTACTCTCCGTTCCAGAATGGTGCTACTGAGTGCAAGCATCATCATATTGTTGAGATGGGTCTTGCCCTCCTCACTCAAGCCTCCATTCCGCCCCACTTTTGGAACTTTGCTTTTGAAACAATTGTGTTCCTCATCAACCGTCTCCTGACTCCACTCTTGGCCCACCGCTCTCCTTGGCAAGTACTTTTTCACTAGAATCTCAACTTTTCTCACCTTCGGGTCTTTGATTGTGCAATCTTCCCCTACCTTCACCCTTATGCTCCCCACAAGCTAGCCCCCCGATCCTAAGCTTGCGTCTTTCTAGGCTACCTGTCCAGCTACCATTGTTACAATCCCCAAACTTATCACCTTTTCATTACTACTGACATTGTCTTTCATGAAGAGGTCTACCCTTATACCCACCCCTCTTCACCTCTCTCCCCTCCTTCCCCCTCCTCCCCACCCACATTAGTCCTTGTCCCCATACCTCTCCCATCCCTTGACTTTTCCTTTACCCTTCCTCTCATAGACCCCCAAAATTCCCTTTTTTTCCTTCCTCTCCCTCTCCACCTCCCTCCCTACCCTCTCCCCTAGCCACTCACCCAATCACCTGTCTTCAGGATGGCACCATTACCTGTCGCACTCTCACTCGTAATCAAACTTATGCCCTTACTGCCTCTGTCTACCCTTACCTTGAACCCACCTGCTTCACCCAATCTATTTGAGACCCTCACTAGCGTGAGGCCATGGCTGCAAAGTACATTACTTTCATTCACAATGGCATTTGGATCCTCGTTCCTCCTCTACCGAATGTTCATCCCATTGGCTACAAATGGATCTTCAAGGTCAAGCTTCGCTATGATGGGTCCCTTGAACGCTACAAGGCACGCCTCATGGTGAAGGGCTTTCATCAACAGGAAGGTATTGATTTCACCGAAACCTTCAGTCTTATTGCCAAGCCCATTACAGTTTGCACAGTTCTCTCCCTTGCCAATTCTCGTGGGTGGACCATTCACCAATTAGATGTCTCCAACGCCTTCCTTCATGGGCACCTCAGTGAAGTCGTTTACATAGAGCAACCACCAAGCTTTGTGGATTCTTTTCACCCTACCCATGTTTGCCGTCTTTACCACTCCCTTTATGGCCTCAAGCAGGCACCCGATGCTTGGTATCAATGGCTGAGCTCTTTTCTCCTCTCCATTGGCTTCTTAATCTCAGCTGCTGACACTTCCCTATTCACTCGCCATACTTTGCGGTACAACATCATCCTCTTGGTCTATATTGATGATATTATTCTGACAAGGTCCTCCTAGGCCCCCTTTACTACTTTCTTACAAGTTCTTTAGTAGGAATTTGCTCTTAAAGATCTTAGTCCCATCCATTATTTCCTTGGGGTTGAGGTGCAACCCACTGTTGATGGTCTCCTTCTTCATTAGGCTAAGTTCACCCATGACATCCTTGCTTATGCCGAGATGACTGATGCCAAAGCTATCTCCACCCCGTGCACGACTGATGAACCACTCTTCCTTTGGAATGGTGAACTCCTTGTTGACCTTGCTCTCTATCACAACATCATTGGTGCTTTTTAGTATCTCACTCTCACCTGCCCTGACATTGCCTATGCTGTCAACACTGCATGTTAGTTTCTTCACCATCCCACCACAAAACATTGGCAATTTGTAAAGTGCATCCTATGCTACTTGGTTGATACTCCTTGCCTTGGTCTTCACCTCACCAAAAGTTCCTCCACATCCGTCCATGCCTTTTTTTATGTTGGTTGGGCTGGTGACCGTGACGATCATCACTCTATTGGTGGATTTTGTATCTTTCTAGGCAGCAACCTTATCTCTTAGAGCTTCCACAAACAACGCACCGTCATTTGCTCCAATACTGAGGTTAAGTACAAGTTTCTCGCCAACACCACTGCCAAACTTATGTGGATTGAGTACCTCCTCAAAGATCTCCATGCCTTGCCTCCTCATCCATCAACCTTATGGTGCAACAATCTTTTTACTCTTTACTTGACAGCCAACCCAGTATTCCATGCTCGCACCAAACATATTGAGATTGACATCCACTTTGTTTATGAACGCTTGGCCCATGGTCAACTTTACTTGTAGTTTATTTCCTCCATGAATTAACCTGCTGAAATTTTTGCCAAAGGTCTCTCCTCTACTTGGTTTCATCTTCTTCGCTCTAAGCTAACGATGCACTCTACCCTATAAGCTTGCGAGGGGATGTTAAAGGACACCTTAATGCCACTTGTACCTACCACGTCAACAGTTGCTACCATGTCACTGACACCACCACGCAAGCCCTAACCTTCAGTGAAACAAATGACCCATTTGGATCACTTGACCCGCGTCGCAACCTGACTTCACCCGCAACTGAGTTCTTCGTGTTCATCCGAAATCTTCTTTGCCACCATCCATGATTTCCTTCTAGATTTGGATGCTTCAATTTGTAAAGATTTTATTTCTACAAATGACGTAAAGAATCATATATATTGTACATCGATTATCAAATAAAATGATCGGGAAATTTTCACCAATGAAATCATAGAATTAGGTTTTCTCTTCTCTCACAAGAATTTCAAAATTTCGGTCATCCTCGCCGTTCACTGCTTTCTTTCACCAAGTACACAACCGATTCTTAAAGTGCTACCAAAGAACGAATACAATTAAGGCCAGATGGAGATGGAGACAAGGGAGTTAACTTTTGGGATGCACCCGTATAGAATTAAGTTTATAGAAGATTTGAAGATTGAAGGAAAGGTGGGAGATCTTTGCCACGTATGCGAGGAATTATTGTTGGGTCGTAGCTTCAAATGCCCAAGTGCAACTTCCTTTACCATGAATCATGTGGCCTACTATATTACAATATTATGCATCCCTCGCACCCACACCACTTTCTTGAACTTCCTCTACCATTTTGTTATCGTTACTGTGATGCTTGTGGGAAATGTTGCAGCAAGTGCTTCTCTTACACCTGCACTAAATGTGATTTCACGCTCGACACCATATGCACCTCTCACTGGTGAGTGAAGAATGCTTATGAGAAACACGCTTTCATTCCATTGGCAAAACATATTCAGTTTTCTTGCAAATTTTGTAGCGAGGAAACCAAGGACAATGAATGCATTTATGGGGTGTGTCTACTCACGATTCACTCAAAATGTGCCCAATTATCTCCCACCATCAAAATTACAAATCACCCTCACTCCTTGTCGTTCACATATTCTATTCATGAAGAAAAGAAGCAAAAGAAGCAAGAAGCAGGAAGTAGGGGAAGAGAAGGAAGAGGCCAAGATAGTGTGCAAGCTATGTTCTGACAAGGTAAATACAAAGTATGCAACTTACTTTTGTCAAGAATGTTGGTTTGTTGTCCACTTGAAATGCGGAAAAAGCTGTGAAGTGATGGAGTATAGGGATCCAATCACGAGGTTGTTACCCCTTGAATACCACCATGGCTACATAACTCACATAATTAAGGATATGAATCAAGAGGTTACTATAAGAAGTCTAGCTAGAACGATCAATCATTCAAGTCATCAACATGAGTTGATTCTTGACTCTGAGGAAGTTGTGGATGATAAGGTTTATGATGGTTGTATCCAGCCAATTTCAGTTCCTTTTTAAAGTTGAGCCAATTGCAACGTTTTTCTACATAGCCTACGCACTAATCTACCAACAAAAGCTACCTACAGAGAGGTACCACTTAGTTATACCTTGTTGCAGCAAGATGGCGTGTTATTTTGTGATGATTTTCAATGACATCAACACAGATTTACCTATGAGAATAAAAACAAATATATTATGGACCTTTAGTGCTTCATACTATAGGGTAAGATTCTTCATGAAAGACACCAACACTCCCTTTTTGGAAAATACACTCCAAAATGCAACAAGTGTGAAAGAAAGGGCTTCTTTTCATGCTCTCCTTGCAATTTCTCCTTATGCGAGACATGTGCAACTTTTTCCTTGGAAGTTAGCTGCAAGTTTCATGATCATCCACTTAAAATGATCTACACCATTGAAGATGATTTCAAAGAACATTATTGTTTCATTTGTGAAAGAAAAAAATCAAAAATATTAGTTTTATTATTGTGCGACATATGACTTTCTTGTTTATCTTAAATGCATTGTGGGAAAATATTCATACATTAAATTTGGTAAAACCTACAAAGATGAAGGTCATCAAGATCCTCTCACTTTTGTCCAGAAGACATTCAACTCTCCCTCATGTGATGTTTGTGGTTCTGATTTTGAAAGAGTCATACTTCATTGCAAGGAGTGTAAGTTTAATGTTCACCCAAATTTTGATCCTTCAAGTAATTATTATTTGAAAAAAGTTAATGACCTTAAGAAGAATGATTAGAAAAATTTATTTACATATCTTGTTATTGTTAAATGTAATGGTATCCTTTATTTCAACAAATCTTGATTATAATTAGTTTTTATTTTCATTTGTATGTATTATATGTTAGAGTAAAAATTTATTTGTATCATTTTAACATTTAATGACTCCCATAAGTGGCAAATCAACAAGTCTAGTATACAAGAGATCCTTCTCAACTAGTTCAAGCAACTTTAAAACACTAAAGTTACGAGCTTAATCTATACGAGTAAAAAAAGGGTGTTTGGTGGTATATATATGGTGGAGTGGGAGACTAAAGGATTGTACTGGTGTTAGTATGAAAGTTATTCATACTCTTACTCTTGCTAAACAAAATGGCCTTACCTAACACTTGTGTGGTAATTCCGTTATTGGTTACCAAGAAAATGTTCAAAAATAATTCTTTGTATATAAATCTACATAACGCACCAATGTTGAGGTCACCATCGGGGTAAAAATAACAAAAGTCTATTTTCTAGTTCCAAAACTATCTTTTATGCTTTATAAATAAAAGGAAATGATGTAATTACAAGAGAAATGAAAATTTATTTTCATGCTTTAAACAAATAAAATTTGATTTTTTTTTCAAATATATACTATTTGCATGTCTCTTTTTCCATTTTTACTTATCATTCAAGATGAGTCATAGGAAGAAAAGGAAAAGGCCGAGATAGTGTGTCAGTTGTGTTCTGACAAGGTAAATACGAAGCATGCAACTTACTTTTGTCTGGCATGTAGGTACGCTGTCCACTTGAAATGCGCAAGAGACCGTGAAGTAATGGAGGAGAGGGATGCAATCATGAGGTCGTTGTCTATTGAATACCATGGTTGCAAACCTCACATAATCAAGGATATTAATCAAGCGGTTGTCAGAAGAAGTCCAGCTGGAATGATCAATCATCCTAGTCATCAACATAAGTTGATTCTTGACTTTAGGGAGGTCGTGGATGGTAAGGTTTGTGATGGTTGCATCCAACCAATTTCCAATCCCTTTTACAGTTGTGCCAACTTCAACTTTTTTCTACATAGCCTATGTGCTAATCTACCAACAAGTGGTACCTACCGAGAGATACAGGATGGCGTGTTCTTTTGTGATGCTTGTAACGACATCAACACGGATTTGCCTACAAGCGCGAAGTTTATTAGCGGACGGGGGACCTGCAGTGTTTCATAAGGCAAGTTCAGATTCTTCACGAAGGACACCAACACACCCTCTTTGGAAGATTCACTCCAAAATGCAACAATTGTGAAAGGAAAGGTTATTTTTCATGCTCTCCTTGCAATTTCTCCGTGTGCGAGACATGTGCAACTTCTCTTTTAGAAGTTAGCTGTAAGTTTCACGATCATTCCCTTAAAATGACCTACACTATTGAAAATGATTTTGGAGAATCCTACTGTTTCATTTGTGGAAAAAAAAGATATCCAAAATATTGGTTTTATTATTGTGTAATCTATGACTTTTTTGCTCATCTTGAATGCGTTGTGAAAAAATATTTATATATTAAGTTTAGAAAAATTTATAAAGACAAAGCTCATCGACATCCTCTCACTTTTGTTTAAAAAACATTTGACTCTCATTTATGTGATGCTTGCAATTCTAATTTTGAAGAGGTGGCTCTTCACTACAAGGAATGTAAGTCCAATATTCACCCAAATTTAGATCCTTTGAGTGATTGTTGTTTGGAAAAAATAATGACCTTAGAAAGAATGATTAGAAAAGGTTATGTATATACATTGTTATTATTAGATTGAATGGCATACTTTATTTCAATAAATCTTAATCACGATTTATCTTTCATTTCCACTTGTATGTATTATATGTTAATATAAAAACTTACCTAAAAATGAGTTGGAAACTATGTTATCAATAAATTATTCTATAATTTCATCGTTTGATGACTCCCACAAAAGGCATATCTACAAGTCTAGTACATCATAAAATAGAGGATCATACTTCTACACACAAACAAAGATCCTTCTCAACCAATTCAAGCAACTCTAAAACACAAAAGCCACGAGCTTAATCTGTACTCCTTGCTTCTCGCATAAGATTCCCGCAACCTTAGTATGCTAACTCTCTGATTGGTTACTAATAAAATGTTCAAAAATAATTCTTTGTATATAAATTCGCATAATACAAGCATCAAAGGGGACTACATGGTTCAATAACAATGCACCATGAGATTTAGAACCTAGTTTCTTTATTTACCCCGCGATTTCACGCCATTCATACAAAATCTTCTGAAAGGAGGCTTGAAAAGATTGTTTACCCATGGTTAAGAAGCTCAAAGGATTAGTGATGGAGCTCGATGCTCTCTAGTTCTTATAAAAAAAAATCAAGCTAATTAATGAAAACTTTGCCAGCCAACAAGCTGCTGGCTTAAGAGTATACTGGCATACTGAAAGCTGCAAAAGAGAGTGAGTAGGGGAAGCATTGTTAAAGGCCAAGCCTCCTTATTCAATTTGCAATAAATTTTGTAATTGAAATTATAATTTTGTTAAGTAATCCTCTTATGTCGCCACTGGGGTTTGAAAAAAAAAGGTTAGTTTTCCAATTCCAAAGCTATCTTTCATGCCTACTAAATAGAAGGAAAAGAGGTAATAAGAAGAAGAATAAAAATTATGTTTATGCTTTAAACTTTAGAATTTTATTTTTTTTAGATACTATTTGCATGCATCTTTTTTTTTTTACTTATTATTCAATATAGATAACTATAAGAATAAGAAAATGATACTAGAACTTGAATTTTTTAGTGAGTGAAAATATTTTTAACAACTTAAATTCAGATCATAAAATTACTTAATTTTCCTTCAAGGCACATAATATGAACTAAATCATATTCCAATTTCAAAAAATGTAACTATGATGTCAATTGCTATTGATCCAAAAATTAGTTGCTAGATGAGAAATGCTATTGTTTTTAAGTTGATATTTTCCAATACAATCTATCTTAAAAATAACCTCTCATCAAAGAATCTTAATAAGATTATTTTATTTTTTGTAAGTTGATTTTAAAAGGGGTAGGCCTCTAGCATAGGACCAAAATACATCATTTAAATAACTAGACTCTTGTTATGACTTTTTAGAATTTCTCTCTATGAAACCTATAATTAGGTCACAATAAGTATGAAATGAAGTATTGAAATATATTATGATACTCTATACTCATTAAAAGTAATCATATCTTAAAAGCCAAAAGTTATAAAACTGACGTAAACACCAACCAAAAAATAGAGTGATTGAATCTTTAGTGTGATACACGTTGTCATAAAGAGTTCATGAACGTTAAATTGATATCAAAAAGGAGTTAGTTAATGCAAAAAGCTGTGATATATTGGAGTCATATATTCTAGCTGGTTGAATGCCAAAAAAAAAGAAAAAAATCTTTAAACATCCAAGATTAAAAAAAAAAAAAGTGCTACGTTAGTGAAGAAATGCATTGCTGTTCGATTGATTTAGTTGCTGCCCAACAATGAAGTACATTGACTAGTACATTATGCTGTCAGACTTGACGAAATGCGCATGGTGCTGCGCAAAATAACCAAGTAGCTTACTGTAAAGTAACCAAAGTACTTCACTGAGAGGCTACCCCTTGTTAGGAAAAGAAGAAACACAAGAAAAAAATAAAATAAAAAGTCTTAAGATTTTAAAATAATGCCTTACATTTTTTACATTGTTTAAGAACAGTCGATGGAGCTTGGGACGATATAGCTTGGATAGGTGACTTGTAGTAAAACAAATATCCTTTATTAAAAAAAAAAACCGAAAGATTGTATAAAATGGCAGGATTCACCGACATTTTTTCACATCTATACGATGTCTTGGGGCTTCGGTCAGGCCCAACCTTTGTGGTGTTGCACGGAACAGTGGGCCGTTTGTACATGTCTTGGGCTCAAACCCACATGATATTTGGACCTCTTGGTGCGTCCTCCTACATTCTCATAGTTTTTTCGACTTTGTTATAAAATAGTTATTGTTGGAAATTCAACATATGTTTTATTTTTTTAATAGAGTAATTTGTTGTATATAAAACCTGTTAATGAGGGAGTGTTTAATTCTACATTATTAAGATATAAGTATATATGCTTGATTAATTATAGGTATATTCTTATAGTTTATAAGTAGACTTTTCAAATATAATAAGTTTCTTAATATAGTATTGAGTTATTTCTTAATATATTTAATTTTATATATACCTATATATATATATATATTAGGTGATAAAAGAAACAATGCCATGTAGAGTTTTCAAAACGATGATAAGGATTTAAATTATGTTAACTAGATGTGTATCGTGCATGTGTATCATTGGTCGCTACATTAACCCTATACTTGATGACACCTGACATTTTTAAGGTATAAGTGCAAGTGGGATTACGTTCAAATTAGGTCCATAATTTTTATGCTTCACCTCATAAAATTCACTTGATCCATTAAGTCCGTTTTGATTTTTATCATCTTTCTAGAAATTCATAAATCCAGCGGCTTGACCACTTCCAATCAGGATGACGTGTTCTTTTGTGATGATTGTCAACAACATCCACACGGATTTGCCTACGAGAATGAAAATAAATATATTATGGACCTCCAGTGTTTCATACTACAAGTAAGATTCTTCACGAGGGACACCAACACTCCCTCTTTGGAAGATACACTCCAAAATGCAACAATTGTGAAAGAAGGGGCTTCTTTTCATGCTCTCCTTGCAATTTCTCCTTGTGCAAGACATGTGCAACTTTTCCCTTGGAAGTTTGCTGTAAATTTCATGATCATCCACTTAAAATGATCTACACTATTGAAGATGATTTTAAAGAACACTATTGTTTCATTTGTAAAAGAAAAAATAATTCAAAATATTAGTTTTATTATTGTGTGACATGTAACTTTTTTGCTCATCTTAAATATGTTGTGGAAAAATATTTATATATTAAATTTAGAAAAACCTACAAAGATGAAGATCATCAACATCCTCTCACTTTTGTCCTGAAAACATTTGGCTCTCCCTCATATGATGTTTGTGGTTATGATTTTGAGGGAGTGGCCCTTTATTGCAAGGAATGTAAGTTTAATATTCACCCAAATTTTGATCCTTCAAATAATTATTGTTTGGAAAAAGATAATGACCTTAGGAAGAATGATTAAAAAAAGTTATGTATATATCTTGTTATTTTTAAATGTAATGGTATCCTTTATTTCAACAAATCTTGATTATAATTAGTTTTTATTTTCATTTGACCATGTAAGAATTCATTTCTATGGTTGCCACCGTCGAAAGTAACATGGGCGCTGTAAACACCTGGGATTCCGGCGCCAACCAGACTAAGAAGCGCCAGTAGAAGAACAATGCAGGCCAAACTTCAATGCACTCAGAAGAGTCAAGAGAATGATGTGGCTTCACGCTCAAATGACGTTGGAGTGTGAGTTGAAGGCGGAGGGTGGAATATGTAGAATGATGGTGCGAGGCAAAATAAACTTGCTTCTCTAGGCTTGTATTTTATTTTGTTCTGAATGTTAATATGTGATTAATAAGTCTTATGTAGCTAAGGATATTATCAAAATCTTAGTTATAAAATAATAGGTTTCACTATTTTTTGAGTTGACTGTTAGATTAAATAATAAATCTCTTATTATAATATTAAAATAAAGATTCTCCTTAATACTTCTATAAGCTCTCATTGGTCTGAACCTATACATTGTTCACATAATATGGCACCATAAGAATCTAATAATTTAACTATTTTGGTGAAAAAGCATGTTAAGATGTGACTAATAAATTTCATATTGCTAAGATAATAATTAGCCTCTTAATTCTTAAGAACCTATTTTTGATGAGTATGTACATACCCAATTGAAGTAGCCAAACAATCATGGTTCGGGCAGAATGAATGGCCAAACAAATGAAGCATACATGCTTCCTTCTATGGACTCATCGCAATAACAGAAAGAATAAGAAATTGTGCCACTAGGTACTTAGTAAGGCCAACTAGCAAGCTGATGGCTTGTACTGGGTCTTGCGAAAGAAAGCAAGGAGGGAAAGCATTGTCCGATTCAATTTGCAATAAATTTTGTGATTCATATATCATTATTTTTGTTAAATGATCCTCTTAAATATGTGCATTTCATTCGACGTGGATGAAAGCAATATGACGAGAGAAACTACTTTTTAAACGTCTTTGGTTTCAGCGTTTGTGATATTAGGATATCTTTTTTCATGGTACCTGAATTGGGCATTAAGGCCCAGAAATAGTGTAATTTGTTGGAAATTAGAGATTTATTGGCGTTAAATTTGGTTGAACATTTTTCACATCGTGGTACTAGATCATTCTTTGCTTTTCTAGATTATAAACGCTTGGCGAATATAGAATGAAAGATTTGTTTAACATGTAAGGATATTGAATGAGAAATTTTAACAATAACGAGTACTAATAGAAAAAAATAAAAGCAGGTTTTTCATTGGTGAAAAACTTAGGTGATAAAATTACAAAGAATATAATTCATACAGCTTATAGTATAAATTTAATTGCTTTCCTTTAGTGCATAGCATCACCCAAAGGTGATAAATTAAATGAAAAACGAAAGAAGAAGAAGAAGAGAATTCCAGGACGCTGCAAAAGGGGAAAAGAATAAAGAAGCAAGAAGAAAAGAGAGAGAGAGAAGACGATGAAGAGAATCACCAAGGATTGCGTGCCTGAAGCCTCGAATAAATCCTTTCCCTCACTTTCAAGAATTTGGTGAGTGTTCTACTGCTTTTTGATGCTTGAAGATTTAGACCATGAAAAGAGGAAAAGAATTAGTAAGCAGGAGAAGGAGAAGAGAGAGAGAGAGAGAGAGAGAGAGAGAGAGAGAGGAAGGGGGGGGGTGTCTGGAAAGAACAGAGGAATCCAGGAAGGGTTGCGAAGCTATAAATAGAGAACCAATTTGGGAGTTTGGAACTGAACCACAAAAACCTTGCCCACATTACCCAAATACACAACCGCTTCTTAAAGCGCTACCAAAGAACGAATACGACTGAGGCCAGATGGAGACGGACACAAGGAAGATAACTTATAGGGTCCACCCGCATGAAGTTAAGTTTATAGAAGATCTGAAGATTGAAGGAAAGGAGGGAGATCTTTGCCACGTATGCGACGAACTGCTGTCGGTTCGTGGCTTCAAATGCCCCGAGTGCAACTTCCTTTGCCATGAATCATGTGGCCTACTAGATAAGTTTATTACACATCCCTTGCACCCACACCACTCTTTTGAACTTCGTATGCCATTCCGTTATCGTTACTGTGATGCTTGCGGGAAATGCTGCAGCAGGTGCTTCTCTTACTGCTGCACTAAATGCGATTTCACGCTCGACACCACATGCACCTCTCGCTGGCGAGTGAAGAATGCTTGTGATAAACACGCTTTCATTCCATTGGCGAAACATATTCAGTTTACTTGCGAATTCTGCAGCGAGGAAGGCAAGGACAACGGATGCATTTGTGGGGTGTGTCTACTCACGATTCACTCAAAATGTGCCCGATTATCGCCTACCATCAAAATTGCAAATCACCCTCACTCCCTCGCCCTCACATATTCCACTCATGAAGAAGAGAAGCAGAAGAAGCAGGAAGTAGGGGAAGAGAAGGAAGAGGCTGAGATAGTGTGCAAGCTATGTTCTGACAAGGTAAAAACAAAGTATGCATCTTACTTTTGTCAGGAATGTAGGTATGCTGTCCACTTGAAATGCGGAAGAAACCGTGAAGTGACGGAGGAGAGGGATGAAATCACGAGGTCGTTGCCCATTGAACACCATGGCTCCATATCTCACATAATCAACGATATTAATCAAGCGGTTATCGGAAGAAGTCTAGCTAGAACGATCAATCATTTGAGTCATCAACATGTGTTGATTCTTGACCCTGAGGAGGTAGTGGATGATAAGGTTTGTGATGGTTGTATCCAACCAATTTCAGTTCCCTTTTACGGTTGCAACGGCTGCAACTTTTTTCTGCATAGCCTATGTGCTAATCTCCCAGCAAACGCTACCTACGGAGAGGTACCACGCAATTATAACTTGTCGCTACAGGATGGCGTGTTCTTTTGTTCTGCTTGTCGACGACATCGACACGGATTTGCCTACAAGCGTGAAGTTTATCGAAGTACGGTGGACCTCCAGTGCTTCATAACGCAGGGTAAGATTCTTCACGAGGGACACCAACACCCCCTCTTCGGAAGAATCACTCCAAAATGCAACTGTTGTGAAAGAAGAGGTTTCTTTTCATGCTCTCCTTGCAATTTCTCCTTGTGCGAGACATGTGCAACTTTTCCTTTGGAAGTTAGCTGTAAGTTTCACGATCATCCGCTTAAAATGACCTACACCATTGAAGATGATTTTGAAGAACACTATTGTTTCATTTGTGAGAAAAAAAGAAATCCAAAATATTGGTTTTATTATTGTGTGACATGTGACTTTTTTGCTCATTTTAAATGCGTTGTGAAAAAATATTCATATATTAAGTTTGGAAAAACCTATAAAGATGAAGGTCATCGACATCCTCTCACTTTTGTCCAAAAGACATTTGACTCTCTCCCATGTGATGCATGTGGGTCTGATTTTGAGGGGGTGGCTCTTCATTGCAAGAATGTAAGTTCAATGTTCATCCAGATTTTGATCCTTCAAGTAGGCAATGTTTGAAAAAAATTGATGACCTTAAGAAGAATGATTAGAAAAAGTTATGTATATGTCTTGCTATTGATAGATGTAATGATCTACTTTATTTCAAAAAATATTGATTATGATTTATCTTTCATTACCATTTGTATGTATTTTATGTTAGTGTAAAAATTTATTTGACTCCTAAAAAATGAGTTTAAAACTATGTTATCAATAGGTTGTTCTATGATTTCAACATTTAATGACTCCCACAAATGGCAAATCTACAACTCCGGTACATCATAGAACAAAAGGATCAAACTTCTACACACGAATAAAGATCCTCTCAGCCAATTCAAGCAACTCAAAAACACTAAAGCTAGGAGCTTAATCTGTGCTTCTTGCTCCCTGTATAAGATTCCTGCAACCCTAGTATGCTAACTTTCTGATTGGTTACCGAGAAAAATGTTGGAAAATGATTCTTCGTACATAGATCTATAAAACACAGGCACCGATGGGGACTGTATGGTTCAATAACAACACACTCTTTCTTAGAAAACATTTAGGAACAGGAACAGAATGTAGCACGTGATTTGGAACCTAGTTTCTTTATTTACTCCACCATTTTCTCGCCATTCAAGCAGAATCTTCCGAAAGAAGGCTCGAAAAGATTGTTTACCCATGATTAAGAACCTCAAAGGGTTAGCGATGGAACTCGATGCTCCCTGGTTCTTATGAAAAAGTTTCAGGCTAAATTAATGACATTTTTGCCAACCAACAGCTCTTGGCTTACGGCAAACTGGTGTACTGAATGATGCGAAAGAGAGCAAGTAGGAGAAGCATTGTTAGAGACCAAGCATCCATATTCAATTTGCAATAAATTTTATAATTGTCATTGTAATTTTGTTAACTGATCCTCTCACGTGGCCATTAGGGTTAAAAAAAAATGTAAACTTTCTTGTTCAAAGCTATTTTTTATACTTTATAAATAGAAGGAAATTAGGTAATCACAAGAAGAATGAAAAATTATGTTTATGCTTTTAGCATTTAGAATTTGATTTTGTTCAAATATGCACTATTTGCATGTCTCTTTTTTTAAAACTTATTATTCAAGACATGTAATTGTAAGAATAAGAAAATGATACTAGAGCTTGAATTTTTTAGTGAGTGAAAATATTTTGAACAACTTAAATTCAGATCATAAAATTACTCTATTTTCATTCAAGGCACATAATATGAACTAAACCATTTTGTTCAGAGATAACTTGATTTCCTTTTTTGATTATGTTTATCATATTCCAATTTCAAATAATGTAACTATGATGTCAAATGCTATTAATCAGAAAATTACTTGCTACATGGAAAATGTTATTTTTTGCAATGCAATCAGTCTTTGAAATAATCTCTCATTAAAAAAATCCTAATAAAATTATTTTATTTTTTATAAGTTGATTTTACAGAGGGCTAAGCCTCCAACATAGGATCAAACTTTACTGTTTAAATAAACGAATTCTTGTTATAACTTTTTAAAACTTCTCTATGTGAAAACTAAAATTTTAAGTCGCAACAATTATGAATTGAAATATAAATATATCTAATGGTACTATGTACTCTATTAAAAGTAATCACATCTTAAAGCTCAAAAATTATAAAAAGGACATAAACACCAACCAATAAATGGAGTGATTGAATGCAAAAGAAAGAAACAAAATCTGTAAATATAAAAGATTAAAAAAAATTTTAAGTTACTGAAGAAATGCATTGCTGTCCGATTGATTTAGTTGCTGCCCAACAATAATGTATCTTGACCTGTACATTTTGCGCATGGTGCTGGCAGAAATGTAAAGTAACCGAGTAGCTTACTGCAAGACTACACCTTCCTGAAATAAAGTGACCAAAGTACTTCACTGAGAGGCTACCCTTGTTAGGAAGAGAAGAAACACAAGAAAGAATGCAAGTAAAGAACAGGAGAATAAAAGGAAAAAAAAATAAAAATAAAAGAGAAGTTGGAAGCATAGAAGAATCGGTGAGTAAAAAAGAAAAAGCAAGGTGCCAAAGGATAAAAAGGATAGTCTTTGAAAGTAACCTTGACAACAAGGAGAGAAGAGCATCAACTAAAGAAGAAAAAGACGAAAGTAAAAGCCAAAGGCAAAATTCTAACGAAACCGTGGGAAGTAAAAGAAAGAGACAAGAACATAACTAGCGGTTTGAAGATGGAATCCACTGGCTGATTGCCCACGGATTAGTTTTTAATGGACGCCTTCTTCTACGATCATTCTAAATACAATACAAAGTAAGGAAAGAGAGCAAACCTTCAACAAATAATATTTAGTATTTTCTGTGAAGATCATTCTAAATACAATACAAAGTGTGTTGTTTCTTCACAAAAGAATATCTTATGTGGTTTAGTATAGTGTTTGTCCATGTATTGTTAGAAAATGTGGCTCCCAACAAGGCTCTTTTACAACATCTAAACATTGATGATGGAGGGAAAAGTGAATTTCTATACATAATGTAAAAAAAGTCTAAAACATTTCATATTTCTCCATTTGAACTATAATTTTAGACCAAATCTTCACTCTATTGTCTTCAAATACTGATTTGATAATATAGTCCTAAAACTGCTATGAAAAACTTGAGAAGAAAGCAACCAACAATAACTGCGTAAAAAGCCCTTGTTTACCCGCTGAATAGTAATAGTTATTCTATGTGTGAGTCGTGGCAAAACCATCCTAAATGACATTTTCTCACATCCAAATGCAATAAATGATAATTAAATGGTTGTCTCCAAATTTCTTCCTATAACAAGATTTAATGTATATAAATGGAAAGTTAGAAGGAAAACTTAACTAATTAATAAAGTATTCATATAAATAGTCCTATTCATCAAAGTCTATAAGATGGCAAAAGCTCACACTAACCAATACCATATATGCAATAAGGAAAATATATATACAACATATGTAAAATTAAACATACAAACATAATTACACTGACTTGCCACGATAAAGAATATTAGTTTATGCCTCATTGATATAAGTTTATATTACATAGACTCATATAATGAGCCAACATGTATAATATTTGTGTTTAACCCACTCATGAAGGGGAGTATTTAAGATTTATCTATCACAAAATGGACAATATGCTTTATGTTAAATAAGGTTATCCCATCTATTGTCTTAAAATTTTAAAATAGGGCCTTACATTTTGTATAATGTTTAAGATAGTTGAGGGATGATATACCTTGCATAGGAGATGTGTTGCAAAACAAATATTCCTTATAAAAGGATTTTTAAAAAATTAAAAAAATAAAAATTAAAATAAAAATGGTATAGAAAGAAAGTGAGAGAAACCCAATCTAGTTAGACTAGCTCAAACTTCAGGATTCACCGACATTCTTTCCCTTTCTATAATCCCACGGCTATACGATGTCTTGGGGATTCGGACAAGCCCAACCTTTGTGGTGTTTGATTCAAAGTTATTCTGAATTGCACGGCCTGGAGAAAAAAGTGGCCCGTTTGGACATATCTTGGGCTCAAACCCACATGATGTTTAGACCTCTTGGTGCGTCCTCCTACATTCTCACAATATGGAATGGGAAGTTAACAGTCCCATAGGATAACAGCTTTTTCGACTTTGTTATAAAATAGTTATTGACGAATTTCAACCTGTGTTTTATATTTTTAGTAGACTAATTTGTTGTATTTTTTTAAGGTATGAATATATGTGCATTTACATTAAAAAGTGTTATTGTAAAACAATTCAAGTTGAACCATTATAATGAAGGATGTATTGACAATATAGATCTAATCCTAAATTGTTAAAAGAATATAAATATATATTTCTGTCTAGATGTAAGTATATTCCATCACTTTATAAGTCAACATTTTAGGTGGGAATTAACTTCTTAATAAATACATTGTTCTCTTTTATAAACTAACTTATTAAGAAGGAACGGACTTTATTAATTGTCATTGAACATTAGCTTTAGTTTTTGTTAAAACCTATATATAAGTCATAAAAGAAATGATGCCACCTAAAAGAGTTTTCCAAATGATAATATTGGTTTAAGTGATGCAAACTAGATACATGTCGTGCGTGTATATCATTGGTCGCGACATTGACTCCATACTTGATGACACTTGAGCGCTCCCTCTTGACATTTTTAGGGGATAAGTTCAAGTGGGATTATGTTCAAATTAGGTCCATAATTTTCATGCTTGACCTCATATATTCGCTTGAGCTATTAAGTCCGTTTTATAACATATATTCTTGTCAATAAATCTCTCTAGAGGAGTTTCGTTACTTACGCTAATTGTAACATTGCTTTAAAGAGGAGTTCTAACAATTCATTGGCTTTATTAATGAGTCAGTTAAGGGCATATTAAATCTCTTAATCTTAAATTTAACACCAAATAGTACAAGAATCAAATTAGGATAAAGGAAATAGAGGAAAAGGTCCAAGCCCATTGTGGGAGATAAATATCCTTCTTTATGTCTGGGCATAATCCCACTCCAGCAGAATATTAAGAAGCTTAAGCTGGGTACAATCAAACCAAAAAAATCAGGTTCCATGAAACACCATCAAGAGCTGCCACGTTTTACTGTCTCGGGCAAGCGTGCGGCTACAATTCAGTGTTCTTTGCCATGATCGAACGCTGATGTCGACAACAACTTCGACATTGACAACCCAATTGTTTGTGGACCAAAAAGCATCAATCCCGTCAAATTACTCACTATTTTGTCTTCCAATTGACATTTTCTGGATAAGTCTTGAATAAGATAACATGGAGAGCTGCTGTCGCCAGCGCATATCCTTTACTTGGAAGAACAATCAACGATCCCCCACAGCTTGCCAAGTGTGTGGATATTTGTTATAAAAGTTTATTATATTTCTGTTGCAAGATGATGATGTTGGAATAAAGTTTACATGAAAAGTTATTTTTATCTAAAAGTTAATTCACGGATACACTTATATATCTAACTAGTTATATATATTTATAGTTTAATAATATAAAATTAGATATACATATTATAATACACTTCTTTACTCTAATAATTTAATACAGATATAGTGGTGTTTTATATATAAATTTTGAACTTATCCATATCTATAAAATGCTAAAGGAGAACATAATTTTTAATACTATATTAAATACTTCATTCTTATATCAAAAACTAATTTATAAAATGGAGGAATATAATTATACTTAACTAAATATATACATATTACAATAAATATTTTATTCATAAATTAACTTTTGAATTGAAATATTTTTCTATATATTATAATACAATGACTTAAAACACTAAATAGCATTACTAACTCAACTTGTAGATCATTGTTCTTGTTATAACATAAAAGAAAGTTTATCTGTATTAGTTTCTTTCAAGTTTAAATAGTTCACTTTTACCAAATACTATGCTTAGTCTCAAATTTTGAGCTTTTGTTAAGAAATTTAACTCGAATTAATTTACAAAACACAAATTTAACTTGAACTCGATAAAATAATTGATAAAATTTATTAGTTAACGAAAATTTAGTTAAAAAATATAAGTTTCATTGAGTCAAATTCGGCTGTATATTAATTAAATTGCTTTCGACCTAATTTAACCGAAACTGATTGTGTTCACTAATAATGGCTAAGTTATTAAATATTTAGCTAATTGTTTTCTTTATATTTAATGATCTTATATGTCATTTCCTAAAATTGACAACTACATTGTTACAATAATTATGTAAAATGTGCCATACGGTTTTCTAAACGTGGCATGATCCAGGGGGTCAAATGATGAAGCTTGCGGTCCAGATTTATTTGATTACGTTAATTAAATGAAGTGAACGGCTAGGAAAAGCTGAGTACGTTACGCGTTTCCGTATTGAATCTCATGCACCATAAATATTCGTTTCCATTTTCTGAATTTGCCCTCCGCTTTGCCCTTTTTTTCTGTCCAACCAAACAAATCATAAGCGCCTGCACCTCTCGCGAAGGACGTGCGAGCTTCCTCTTACTGCTAAACGACGTCGCGAGACTCGGGAGAACCGGTCAACGGGGGCGTTTTGACCCCAAAGCCCTAGGGTTTTTCAGCGATGACGTCGGAGGATGTGGTCGGGAAGACAACCAGTGAGTCCGTGGTGACGACGATCGTTAACCTCGCGGAGGAGGCGAAGCTCGCAAGGGAAGGGGTCAAGGCCCCGGGCCATGCCTTCCTTAGCATCGGCAAGTCACTCGTCGCCGGAGGAGTCGCCGGTGGAGTGTGAGTTCTCTGATTCTCTCCGTGTTTGGCTTCCTTGATTTTTCCGGATCATCTTTTTTTTTTTTTTTTCATTTCTGAGAAGAAGTTTTGGTTTTGTGTGAATAGTTTCTCTTTGCTCTTGTTTTCTTTTTCTTGTTGTTGTTAATTGTAATTTATATTTGATTTAATCAGAAAAATTTCTAATTCTTAGTTCCGAAGTTTTGGATTTCTTCAAATAAATGTTCATGTATCATTCGGTAAAAGAATACACTTCGTAAATTTGTCTTTTTTCACTGCCGCCGGCGCCGGTGGAGTGCGAGTTCTCTGATTCTCCCAGTGTTTTGGCTGCCGTGATTTTCCTCGATCATCTTTTTCATTTCTGAGAAAAAGTTTTCAGTTCATGACCTCACCCTTCACACCGTCCATGGGGGAAGTATGGCCATCTCAGTTGCATGATTTTTATCTTTCCTTTTTCAATTTATTGAAACGAACTTGCAACCTACTTGGTATAGAGAATTAGAGTTTCATCCTGTAATCCGCTAAATACTTTAGAAGCAGTTAAGAAGTAGGCGGTATGTTTTGGGAGTGAAGTTTTTGTTTATGGGATATGAATTGAATTGAAGATCCAAGGGATTACTGAAATTCTTGTAAATTTTATTTTTTTCTCTTGATCCTTCACAAGATCCCAACTGGAGGATGAACATGCGAGAAATTAGAAATCGAAACATTCAATACATGCATTTGTTTTACCACTAAGCTTTAGGAATTAAGTCAATCACTACAAATATAAATCGAACCCGCTAGTCTTTTTTTGTTCTTGTCTCTTTCTTGCTTCCCATGGCTTGTCCAGAATTTTTCAGTTGGCTTTTGCTCGTCTCTTTCTTCCTTAGTTGATGCTTCTCCCTCCAGAAAGGAGATTGTTTACCCATTATTAAGAAGCTCAAAGGATGAAGCTTAATAGTCTAGCTTGAGCATTGAGGGTCAACCCATCGTCCTAAAACCCCGATGGTATTTCGCGGATCGGTGATGAAAGGGTTGGGATTAGTTTTGGTTTTTTTCTCCGTTGGGTTTCTTTCTTTGAGCTTTCCCATATGGTTTTTCATCGGGCTACCAGAAACCCACTAAAATTCCTAATAGTGGATACCTAAAACCGAGCAGCAAGGCAAGGCAGTAGTGTAGTTTCATTTACCAGTTTCTGCCCAATAATCATATAAATACAAAATATTTTTTTATAAATTGAAGTATCTAATGAGTTTTAAGTAAGAATTTATCGTGACGAAATTCGAGTTTCAATTTTCTTTTAACTTTTTAATGAAGTAATAAAATTGAATTTTTGATAATTGATCTTTAGAATTCATTTTTTAACATGATTAGAAAAAAAGTGTTAAAAATTTTATTTTTATCCAGAAGTCAACTCAAAAGTAATAAATTTTTCTTTCTTAAAAATACGAATTTCAAGTAAAATCTTGACAATATAAAATCTATGTCCTTATTGAATATGCCTTTTTATTTTAAACATAGTACAATATACAAGTGAGACATGGAAAGATAGAGCAGATATCACAAGACCATTTACAGGGACATGTTTTAATTGAACATGTACTTTGAAACCATGTAAGAAATTGATTTCTATCATTGCCACCGTCGAAAGTAACATGGGCGCTGTAAACACCTGGGCTTCTGGCGCCAACCAGAGAAAGAAAGCAGCCATAGCCGTCAATGCACTCAAAGAGTCAAGACAATGATATGGCTTCGTGCTCAAATGACGTTCGGTTGTGAGTTGAAAGCACAGGTGGAACATGTAGAACGATGATGCGAGACAAAACAAACCTGCTTCTTTAGGCTTTTATTTTATTTTATTCTTAGTCTTAAAATGTAATTAATAAGTCTTACATAGTTAAGGATGTTATAAAAAATCTAATTTATAAAATAATAGATTCCACTATTTTTTAAGTTGACTATTATATTAAATGATAGCCTTCTTATCATAATATTAGAGTTAAGATTCTCCTTAGCACTTTCATAGGCTTCCATTAGTTTGAACTTATATATTACTCACATAATATGACACTATAAATGTTCAATAATTTAACCATTATGATGAAAAAAACGTGTTAAGATATGGCTAATAAATTTCATATTACTAAGATAATGAGTTTTATGACTTTTAAATTGATTTTAAAGTTACATAATTAACCTCTTAATTTTTAAAAACCTAAATTTGGTGGAAGATTTTCGGCATTGTCTTATCAAATCATTGTTTGCCAGAATATTTCTAGATTATAAAGGCTTGGCAAATATGGAATGACAGATTTATCGAACATGGAAGGATATTGAATGAGAGATCTTAACAATAAGGTGTATGAATAAAAAATAAATAAAAGCAGCTTTTTCGTTGGTAAAAAACTTAGCCTAAATTGTTGTTATGGCAGTAGATATTTGAAGATAAGATTACAAGGAGTTTGATTCATACAGCTTATAGTATTAAGTTAATTGCTTTTCTTTAGTGAACAGCTTCACCCGATGACACTTAATTAAAGTTAACAAGAAAATATCAGTAATAATGGAGTTGCTTAACCAACCAAAATTCCGGGTGTGGACAAAGTAACAGGTCCAGAGGACAGAGAAAGAAAAAGGGAGGACGAAGGAAAGAATCCATGAAGGATTTGCGTGCTTGCTTTAAGCCTTGAACATACAATCTCCCAACTTTTGTCGAATCTTGTCCGGTGAGAGTGTCGCTTTTGGTTTCAGGGCTTGATGTTTGAAGCCTGAATACTTGACAGGAAGAAAAGAATAAATGGATGTAGGGAAGGGAGAAAGGAAAAGAAGTAGAAGAGAATTGAAAAGAGGAAAAGAAGATAAGCAGAGAAAAGAAAGAGAGAATGGAAGAAGAAGAAGAAGAAGAAGAAGAAAGGTATCAATTAATTATGTGGCTTCATGCTCAAATGACGTTGGAGTGTGAGTTGAAGGCTGAGGGTGGAATATGTAGAATGATGGTGCGAGGCAAAATAAACTTTTGCTTCTCTAGGCTTGTATTTTGTTTTGTTCTTAGTGTTAAAATGTGATTACTAAGTCTTATGTAGCTAAGGATATTATTAAAATTTTAATTATAAAATAATAGGTTTCACCATATTT
Source organism: Casuarina equisetifolia (assembly GCA_028551475.1). Taxonomy (NCBI): domain Eukaryota; kingdom Viridiplantae; phylum Streptophyta; class Magnoliopsida; order Fagales; family Casuarinaceae; genus Casuarina; species Casuarina equisetifolia. The sequence goes on from CM052356.1 coordinate 2,080,813, forward strand.
TGAGTTAACTTTTAGATTGAATAATAAATCTCTTATCTTAGTATTAGAGTGAAGATTCTCCTTAGCACTTCTATATGTTCTTATTGGTCTAAACCTATACATTACTCACATAATATGGTATCATAATAATCCAATAATTTAACCATTATGGTAAAAAAAAAAAAGTATTAAGATGTAGCTAATCAATTTTATATTGTTAAGATAATGAGTTCTACAACCTTTTGAATTGACTTTAAAGTTAAATAATTAGCCTCGTAATTCTTAAGAACCTATTTTTGATGAGTATGTACACACCCAATTGAAGTAGCCAAACGATCATGGTTCGGGCATAATGAATGGCCAAACAAATGAAGTATACATGCTTCCTTCTATAGACTCATTGCAATAGCAGAAAGAATAAGAAATTGTGCCACTAGGTACTAAGTAAGGCCAATTAGCGCGCTGTTGGCTCAAAGCGTGCCGATCGGTGGGGGCAGCATATCGTGCACGCTTGTAGTGGGGGTTGCGAAAGAAAGCAAGGAGGGAAAGCATTGTCCGATTCAATTTGCAATAAATTTTGTGATTAATATATCATTATAGTTGAAGAATGGCTGGTCGGAACAGTAACACAACAAAGGTTGCTCAGTGAAAGGTAAAAATTATTTTTTTATTATATTGTCTCTCTCTCATATTACAATCGTATGTAGTTACATATATAGAAGTGTATTATGGACAAGATACGGGTACCCCTAGGGTAGGGGTACTCAAGTGTGAGACGTGGGACCAATAGGTGTAGGTCCAATAGTCACGTTAGATGTCATGGTCAACATCCCCCCGCAAGCTGACGGATCGGACGAGATGGTTAGCTTGGACCTCAAAGAGCATAACCGAGCAGTGGAGAGTCCTTTGGTGAATATGTCTGCAGGCTGATCAGCAGAAGCAATGAACTGAATGTAGATTTGTCCGCGGAGGAAACGCTCGCGAATGAAGTGATAATCAATCTCAATGTGTTTCGTGCGGGCATGAAAAACAGGATTGGCAGCAAGGTAAAGAGCCGAGAGATTATCACACCACAACGTCGGAGGATGGGGAGGAACAATCCGGAGGTCACAGAGGAGGTACTCGATCCAAATAATCTCGGCAGCAGTGTCGGCAAGGCACTTATATTCAGCCTCAGTGCTGGAACGGGCAACTGTCCGCTGTTTGCGGGAGCACCAGGAAATAAGGTTCTGACCAAAGAAAACACAGAAACCACCGACAGAGCATCGATCATCACGATCACCAGCCCAACTAGCATCAGAGAAGGCATGAAGAGCAGTGGAGGAGCTGGAAGTGAAGCGGAGACCGTAGTGAGTAGTATCAGCTAGATAACGAAGTAACCGCTTCACAGCTTGCCAATGAGTAGTGGTAGGGGCATGGAGAAACTGACAGGCCGTGTTCACGGCATAGGCTATGTCGGGGCGAGTAAGGGTGAGATACTGAAGAGCGCCGACAATACTCTTGTAGAGAAGAGGGTCCGGGAGAGGATCACCAGTCCACTGAGAGAGAGGCTCGGAAGAAGTACAAGGAGTGGGGACTCCTCGAGCATCAGTCATACGAGCACGGGCAAGGATCTCATGAGTGAATTTGGCCTGATTGAGAAAGAGGCCCTGAGAAGTGTAATGAGCTTCCACACCAAGGAAATAGTGAAGAGAGCCAAGATCCTTAATGGCAAACTCCTGATGTAAAGCTGTAAGAAGGGCAGACAGAGGAGCCTGGGAAGAGCCCGTCAGAAGAATATCATCGACATAAACCAATAAGACAATACTGTAGTGAGGGGTATGCAGAAGAAACAATGAGGTATCGATAGCAGAAACATAAAAGCCAAAAGTGGTAAGAAAAGTGCTGAGCCGCTGATACCAGGCGCGGGGGGCCTGCTTAAGGCCATAGAGAGATCGCCGAAGACGGCACACATGATGGGGCCGAGAGGGGTCCAGAAAACCAGGGGGCTGCAGCATGTAAACCTCCTCAGTAAGGGTGCCATGGAGAAACGCGTTGGAGACGTCAAGTTGACGAATGCTCCAACCACGAGAGTAAGCCATGGCAATAACAGTACGAATAGTGACAGGTTTGGCCACTGGACTGAAGGTCTCTGTATAGTCGATGCTAGGTTGCTGATGAAAGCCCTTAGCCACAAGGCGGGCTTTGTACCGCTCAAGAGAACCATCAGATCGAAGTTTGACTTTGTAAACCCATTTGCAACCAATGGACGAGCATGTGAAGGGAGGGGGACGAGGTCCCAAGTATGACTCTGAATAAGAGCCGTGTACTCAGCAGCCATCGCAGTGCGCCAGTGGGGGTCACGGGCCGCCTGGGTGTAGGAGGTGGGTTCGGTGTAGGGGTGGGTGGAAGCGGTGAGGGCATAGGTGTGTTGGCGGGTAAGGCGGCGGCGAGCAAGAGTACCGTCTTGAAGACGGGTGACCATGAGGTGGGGAGGGGGAGGGAGAGGAGGAGAAGGAGAGGGAGGAAGGGAGGACGTAGTGGAGGGAGCGGAAGGAAGAGAGGGTAAGTGAGAAGGGGGATCCACATAAGAGGTAGGTGGAGAGAGAGAGGCAAGGGAGGGGGGAGAGGTAGGGAGATAGGAGAGGGAGGAGGGACAGGGGAAGCTGTAGGAGAGGATGAGGAGGCAAAAGGGAAACTAGACTCATCAAAAAGAGCATCAGTAGAGATGTAGAAACGACGAGTCACAGGACAGTAACACCGGTAGCCACGGTAACCAGAAGGATAGCCAAGAAAGACACAAGGGCGAGAGCGAGGGGCAAGCTTATGGGAGGCATAAGCGCGGAGATGAGGGAAAACAGCACAGCCAAAAACACGAAGAGAAGAAAGGTCAGGAGAGGAGTGAAAAAGAACCTGCCAGGGAGAAGAGTGACCAAGGACAGAGGTGGGAAGACGGTTAATAAGGGTAACAGCAGTCTTGAAAGCAAATTCCCAAAAAGGAAGGGGAACAGAGGAATGAGTGAGTAGGGCAAGTCTGTCTCGACAATGTGACAATGTTTCGCTTAGCAGTACCATTCTAAAACGGAGAGTAAGGACAAGAAACACGCTGATGAATACCATGAGACGTAAGAAAGGAGCGAATAGCAGTGAAAAGAAACTCAGGAGCACCATCACACTAGATGGAACGTAGGGGGTGTTGAAGCTGCGTAGTGACAAAGGAGTGAAAGGCAGTAAAGATGGAGTAAAACTGATCACGAGAGGTGAAGGGATACAACCAAGTAAAGCGAGAATAATCATCTACAAAACAAACATAATATTTATAACCATGATAAGAGGTAACAGGAGTAGGACCCCATACATCAAAATGAACCAGTTCAAGGGGATAAGAAGCCCGAGACTGGGTAGGGGGGTGGGGATGGCGATGGCTCTTACTAAGAGCGCACGCCGTACATAAGGGGAGTGCCGAACGAGTAAAGGGAGTGTGGGTGGATGACAAAAGACGAACAACAGCATCGGAGGAAGCATGACCAAGTCGTTGGTGCCACAAAGCGAGGGAGCCACTGGAGGAAACAGAAAGGGCTGACGGGGAAGGCGAAGCGCCAGGTGGAGAGACACGGTAGAGACCACAATCAAGAGTGCCCCAGAGTAGAATCTGACCAGTATGGAGAGACCGTGCGAGAAAATAAGTGTCATAGAATAAAAACATGCAGTGATTATCACGGGCAAAATGAGAAATGGAAAGTAAATTTTTAGTGATGCCAGGGACAACAAGAACATTAGTTAAACGAAGATAAGGAAAAATGAGAGACTGAAAAATACCGATGTGGGTAATGGGGAGAGAAACACCATCACCTACGGTGAGCTGCTGGGTGCCAGTATAGGGAGTAGCAGAAGTGAGGGGGGCAACACTAGCAGTGACATGATGAGTGGCCCCTAAGTCGGCAAACCAGGAAGCGGTATCTAGGGTAGAGGGAGATGGGGAAAAGGGAAGAGGAGCTAAAGGAGGAGGGAGGGCAGTGTAGTGGGCTTGAGAGGAGGGGCCCAAGTGAGGGAGGGAGGTTATATAGGATTGAGGAGAAAGGGAGGATGGGCCAGATCCATAAGAGGTGGGCCCGGATGAAGAAGAGAGAGGTGGGCTGGGGAAGGAGGCAGGATGGGCTTGGCTGGAATTATAGGAAGATAGAGTTGGGCTGTAAGAATAAGAGGAGAGGGCCGGGCCAAGGTTATAAGGAGGGGGGGCCGGGTTAGATAAGTGGGGGAAGTGGGCCATAGTGGGTTGAGTAAGGTGGGCTTGAGGGTGTGATGTGGGGCTGGGGTGGGCCGGAGGAGGGGGAGGCACGTAGCGGTCACGACAGGTGGTGGCGTAGTGACCGCAGGCACCGGCAGATCTGGCAGTAGGGCGGCCGCCGTTGCCGACGGTCGCCGGCGGTTGCCGGCGGTCACCGGCGATGGTGCCGGCGAAAAAAGAGGGATTCAGCAGGAGAGGCGGCGCGAAGACTGAGGGAGCGGCGCATGGCGTCAACGGCGGCGCGGAGGGGCCGCAAATAGGAGAAGCAGAGACAAACCCTTGATTCGCCAGAAAAGCTGTCGAGAAGGGACAGCCGCCGCATCACGGGCTGAGACGTCGACCATTGACTCGTGGGACAGGAGCAGGCCGTGAAGATCTTCTCTCATCATGGGGGCGATTCGCGATGTAACGGAGATCGCGACGGCAAGCGGCTGGAACTCTAACCCTAACCCACGGAAAACGTGGGTATGGTAGTCGCTGTCGTGGAGAGGCTCCCCGATGAGGGCGAGCTGATCAACGATGTGGGTGGCCTGCTGGAGATACTCGGCCACCGTCCGACCACCACGGCGCATGGAGGAAAGCTCCATACGGAGGGAAGCGGCACGAGCGGTGGATTGGGCAGCGAACGTCATGGCGAGATACCGCCAAATAGTCGCCGATGAGCGGAAGGTGGTCAACTAGGCAACGACTGACGGGGTAGAGGTGGTGAGCAACCAGCCCATGGCGGTTCGATCACGGATGCGCCATGACGCGTGAGCTGGGTTGGGAACCCGGGTCGGTGTGCGAGACGGTAAAGGGGATTGGGAATCAGGTATGAGAAGATGGGTCGGAGGTTCGGTTTCGACCCATCGACAATGGGAAGGAGGTGGGCGGCGTCAAGGAAGGGCTCGATCATCGTCCGCCATATGACATAATTGTTGCCGGTGAGTCGTTCTGGCAGCGTTGGTGACTGGAGCAGGGTCGGGGGTTGAGAGATTGGGGCCGGGTCGGGAATGCGGGCCGATAAAGGAGATTCTGGGCCGGTACTGGACGAAGATGAAGACATCGGGCTAAAAAACAGAAGAAGAGCTTAAACAAGGGAAGAAAGTAGAGGGGAGGAAACAGAGGCCAGGAAAGGGAGGGCTTTCGCCGAGACTAGCTCGATACCAAGTTGAAGAATGGCTGGTCGGAACAGTAACACAACAAAGGTTGCTCAGTGAAAGGTAAAAATTATTTTTTTATTATATTGTCTCTCTCTCATATTACAATCGTATGTAGTTACATATATAGAAGTGTATTATGGACAAGATACGGGTACCCCTAGGGTAGGGGTACTCAAGTGTGAGACGTGGGACCAATAGGTGTAGGTCCAATAGTCACGTCAGATGTCATGGTCAACAATTATTTTGTTAAATGATCCTCTTACATATGTGCATTTCATTCGACTGCTTTTTAAACGTCTTTGGTTTCAGCGTTTGTGATATTAGGTTATCTTTTTTCATGGTGCCTGCACTGAATGCGATTTCACGCTCGACACCATATGCACCTCTCGCTGGCGAGTGAAGAATGCCTGTGAGAAACACGCTTTCATTCCATTGGTGAAACGTATTTAGTTTACTTGCGAATTCTGTAGCGAGGAAGGCAAGGACAACGGATGCATTTGTGGGGTGTGTCTACTCATGATTCACTCAAAATGTGCCCGATTATCGCCCACCATCAAAATTACAGATCACCCTCACTCCCTGGCGTTCACATATTCTATTCATGAAGAAAGGAAGCAAAAGAAGCAGGAAGCGGAGGAACCAGACGAAGAGAAGGAAGAGGCCGAGATAGTGTGCAAGCTATGTTACGACAAGGTAAATACAAAGTATGCAACTTACTTTTGTCAAGAATGTAGGTTTGCTGTCCACTTGAAATGCGGAGAAAATCGCGAAGTGATGGAGTATAGGGATCCAATCACGAGGTCGTTGCCCCTTGAATACCACCATGGCCGCATAACTCACATAATCAAGGATATGAATCAAGCGGTTACCAAAAGAAGTCTAGCTGGAACGATCAATCATTCAAGTCATCAACATGAGTTGATTCTTGACTCTGAGGAAGTTGTGGATGATAAGGTTTGTGATGGTTGTATCCAGCCAATTTCAGTTCCCTTTTACAGTTACGCAAGCTGCAACTTTTTTCTACATAGCCTACGCACTAATTTACCAACAAAGGCTACCTACGGAGAGGTACCACTTAGTTATACCTTGTTGCAGCAGGATGACGTGTTCTTTTGTGATGATTGTCACCGACATCGACACGGATTTGGGTACGAGAATGAAAATAAATATATTATGGACCTCCAGTGTTTCATACTGCAGGGTAAGATTCTTCACGAGGGACACCAACACTCCCTCTTTGGAAGATACACTCCAAAATGCAACAATTGTGAAAGAAGGGGCTTCTTTTCATGCTCTCCTTGCAATTTCTCCTTGTGCAAGACATGTGCAACTTTTCCTTTGGAAGTTTGCTGTAAGTTTCATGATCATCCATTTAAAATGATTTACACCATTGAAGATGATTTCGAAGAACACTAGTGTTTTATTTGTGAAAAAAAAAAAACAAAATCTTAGTTTTATTATTGTACAACATTTGACATTTCAACTCATTTTAAATGCATTGTGGGAAAATATTCATACATTAAATTTGGAAAAGCCTTCAAAGATGAAGGTCATCAGCATCCTCTCACTTTTATTTAGAAGACATTCGACTCTCCCCCATGTGATGTTTGTGATTCTAATTTTGAGGGAGTGGCCCTTCATTGCAAGGAATGTAAGTTTAATGTTCACTCAAATTTTGATCCTTCAAGTAATTATTATTTGGAAAAAGTTAATGACCTTAGGAAGAATGATTAGAAAAAGTTATGTATATATCTTGTTGTTGTTAAATGTAATGGTATCCTTTATTTCAACAAATCTTGATTATAATTAGTTTTTATTTTCATTTGTATGTATTATATGTTAGAGTAAAAATTTATTTGTATAATTTTAACATTTAATGACTCCCACAATTGGCAAATCAACAAGTCTGGTATACGAGAGATCTTCCCAACTAGTTCAAGCAACTCTAAAACACTAAAGCTACGAGCTTAATCTATACGAGTAAAAAAGGGTGCGTGGTGGTATATATTTGGTGAATTGGGAGACTCAAGGATCGCACTGGTGTTAGTATGAAAGTTAGTCATACTATTACTTTTGCTAAACAAAATGGCCTTACCTAACACTAGTGTGCTAGTTCCCTCATTGGTTACCGAGAAAATGTTCGAAAATAATTCTTCATAAATAAATCTACATAATGCACCAATGTCGAGGGCACCATCGGGGTAAAAATAACAAAAGTCTATTTTCTAGTTCCAAAACTATCTTTTATGCTTTATACATAAAAGGAAATGATGTAATCACAAGAGAAATGAAAATTTATGTTTATTTTTTTCAAATATATACTATCTGCATGTCTCTTTTTCCATTTTTACTTTTCATTCAAGATGGATAATTACAATAATAAGAAAATGATACTAGAGCTATACTTTTTTAGTGAGTGAAAATTATTTTTAACAACTTAAAAAATGAAGGTTACAAAAGAAATATTTGAGACCCTTTCCTTATATCAATAGAATAAAAGTATCAATGTGTTAGTTGTTGAGGCAATAATAGGATTAATGGTAAAAAGTTAATTTCGTTTATTAGAGCTTCTCTCAAGTTGCCAATAATATATAAGGCCTAAGAACTTTATTTATGCTATAACATTTAGTAAACTATCACAATAATAGAAAAGAAATTCTTTGAAAATTTTTAAATAATAATAGATTACTATCAACTATGGACATAAGAATTGATTCATTATGAATCACATAATTTTCAATGTGTTGTAATTTTGTGTGCATCTCTTGTTACCAATCATTTACCTCCTAACATCATCAAATCATTTTTAACTTTTGTTAAGTTATAAAAATATAATGAAAAGACCACCACAAATTTGATTGTCATGGAATGGGACAATATGCATGTTTTTCTCCACCTCTTCTTTGCCAAATTCTACTTTTCATCCAATCTTATTCAGCATCTGTAATGAGCTAATAGTGTTTCATATTATTTGGGACATAATTTAACAAAATGTGTTTAGTTAGAATTTAATGTTAGGTTTAATGGCAACCTAAGAAAGGAGATAGAATTGGGTGGAAGTCTTTTCTAAGAAATTTGAGTTTTTCTAAAAATTTTGAACAAAGTAATAAACATTTATACTTAACGTATTTTGGCTAAACATAACTAATAGCAAAGGAAATCACAAAGTGATTTTTGTTAGGTGGTTTGATTCACCTACAATCTAATTCACCCCCTTTTAATCAAACATGATTAAGAAGACATACTTTACTAAAATTTAGAAAAAAAAAATTCATTTTTACAACTTAGAATCTTAACTTGCACTAACATTACTCTCTTACAACTCAAGAGATTGAACACTTTGCTACATTTGGTCTTATTATACAAATCTCTCACAACCTGTGATTTAATTTACAAAGTAAATATGATTTTCAATCACACTATAAATAGAAATTTTGCATAATAATGTAAAATGAAACTTTCAGTTTTAGTTCTTCTATATAAGTCTTTCACCAGAACACATAAGAAATACTTTTTGTCAAAGAGTAACTCACTAAAGATTTTCTTCCTTTTTTTTTTCTTTCTTTCTTTCTTTTTTGTGAAATGTTAGATATTATATGTTAGATATTATTTGTAAAAGCTCATGATTTGCTCTCCTTCCCTCCCTATCTTCACTTTGTATTGTATTTATATTCATTGTGGAAGAAGGTATTATTGACAATCGGCTAGGGCATGCTCTCTTCAGCCCGCTAGTCTTTTTCTGTTCTTGCCTCTTTCTTTTGCTTCCCATGGCTTGTCCAGAATTTTTTCAGTTGGCTTTTGCTTTTGTCGCTTTCTTCTATTCACTTACTGCGTCTCTTTCTTCCTTAATTGACGCTCCACTCTCCAGAAAGGATATTGTTTACCCATGATTAAGAAGCTGAAAGGGTGAAGCTTAATAGTCTAGCTTGAGGTCAACCTGGGCCCGATGGGACTTGGCGGTTCGGTGATGAAAGGGTTGGGATTAGTTTGGGTTTTTATCTCCGTTTGATTTCTTTCCTTGAGTTTTCCGATATGGTTTTTCACTGGGCTGCCAGAAACCCACTAGAATTCCTAGTAGTGGGCGCCTTTACCGACCAGTAAGGCTAAATGGTGTAGTTTCATTTACCAATATTTGCTCATTAGTCAAATAAATACACAATAATTGTTTGTAAATTGAGGTATGTAATGAGTTGTAAGTAAGAATTTATCATAACAAAATTCGACTCTCAATTTTCTTGTAACTTTTTAACAAAGTAGTAAAATTGAATTTATATTAATTGATCTTCCGAATTCATTTTTTAACATGATTAGAAAGAAAATTGTTAAAATTTTTATTTTTACCTAAAAGTCAATTCAAAAGTAATAGAATTTTTCTTCTGAAAAATATTTTTGACAATATAAAAGTTATGTCCTTATTTAATATGCCCTTTTATTTTAAACATAGACCAATGTGAGACCTAAAAAGATAAAGCAGATATCGCAAGACCATTTATAGGGACATTTAGTAATTGAATATGTACTTTGAAACCATATAAGAAATTAATTTCCATCACTGCCACCGTCGGCCACCGTCGAAAGTAACATGGGCGCTGTAAACAATTGAGATTCTAGTGCCAACCAGAGTAAAAAGCGGCCGTAGAATAACAATGCAAGCCAGACTCAAAGTAGCCATAGCCTTCAATGCACTCAAAGAGTCAAGAGAATGATATGGCTTGATGCTCAAATGACTTCGGGGCGTGAGTTGAAGGCAGAGGGTGGACATGTAGTAGAATGATGGTGCAAGGCAAAACAAACCTGCTTCTCTAGGCTTTTATTTTTATTTTTTTTTCTTAGTATTAAAATGTGATTAATAAGTCTTACATTGTTAAGGATGTTACTAAAAGTTCTAGTTATAAAATATTCGGTTTCACTATTCTTTTAGATTACTTTTAAGTTGAATAATAGATTTCTTAACATAATATTAGAGTCAAAATTCTCCTTAACACTCTTATGAGAACCTATTGGTTTGAGCCTATATGTTACTTATATAATGCAACACCATAATGGTCTGATAATTTAACTATTATGGTGAATAAGTGTGCTAAGCTATAGTTATTAAGTTCTACCTTGCTAAGATAATGAGTTTTTTTTACTTCTTGAGTCAATTTTTAAGTTGAATAATTCACTTTTTAATCCCGAAAAACCTATTTTTGATGAGAATATACGTACCCAATTGAAGTATCCAAAAAATCATGCTTCGAGCAAAATATATAGCCAAATAATAGAAGTATACATGCTTCCTTTTAAAGACTCGTCGCAACCAAATGTTCATGCTTCGGGCAGCATGTATAGTCAAACAATAGAAGTATAATGCTTCCTTTTAAAGACTCGTCGCAATAAAGAAAGAATAAGAAATTATGCCATTAGGTCCCAATAAGGCCGCCTGGCAAGCTGTTGGCTCAAAGCGTGCTCGTTGGTGGGTTGAAGAGTGCTGGTGGGCAGCATATTGTGTATTGGTTAACCCAAGGCGACTCCTGCATGCTTGTACCGGGGCTTGCGAAAGAAAGCAAGAAGCAGAAGCATTGTTAGATTCAATTTGCAATAAATTTATCATTATTTTGAAGCGATCCTCTTACATACGCGCATTCATTCAACTTGGACGAAAGCAATATGACAAGAGTTACTGCTTTTTAAACGTCTTTCGTTTCAGCGTTTGTGATGTCAGGTACCGTTTTTCATGGTGCCTGAACTGGGCATGCAAGCCCGGAAATGGTGTAATTTGTTTGAAATCAACGATTGATTGGGGTTAAATTTGGTTGAACATTTTTCGTATCATACCTTTGTTTGCTGTGATGTTTCTAGATTATCAAAAGGCTTGGCGAATGTGGAATGAAAGATTTATCTAACATGGAAGGACATTGAATGAGACATTTTATCAATTAGGAGTATTAATAACAAAATAATAAGACCAGCTTTTTCCTTGGTGAAAAACCTAGATGATAAAATTACAAATAATATGATTAATACAGCTTACAGTATGAAGTTAATTGCTTTCCTTTATTGCACAGCTTCACCCAAAGACATTAAATTAAAGTTAACAAGAAAATATCGGTAATAATGGAGTTCCTTAACCAACCAAAATTCCGAGGGTCGGAAAAGTAACAGGTCAGAGGACAGAGGGAGAAAAAGGGAGGAAGAAGAAAAGAATCCATGAAGGATTTGCGTGTGTGCTTTAAGGCTTGAACACACAATCTCCCTACTTTTGACCAATCTTTTACGGGGAGAGTAATGCTCTGGTTTCAGGGCTTGATGTGTGAAGCTTGAACCCCTGAGAAGAAGAAAAGAATAAATGGACGTAGGGACGGGAGAAAGGAAAAGAAGTAGAAGAGAATTGAAAAGAGGAAAAGAAGATAAGCAGAGAAAAGAAATAAAGAATGGAGGAAGAAGAAGAAGAAGAGAGGAATCAATTAAGGATTGCGTGCCCTTGGAGGAGAAAAGCGAAAGAAGAAGAAGAAGAAGAGAATTCCAAAAGCACTGTATAGGGGAAAAGAATAAAGAGGCAAGAAGAGGAGAGAGAAAAAGGGTGTTCAAGGCATAGACTCTTGCGTGCCTGAAGCCTCGAATAAAAGCTTTCCCTCACTTTGAAGAATTCGGTGAGTGTTTTACTGCTCTTTGATGCTTGAATATTTAGAACATGAAAAGAGGATAAGAATTAAAAACTAGGGGAAGAGAGAGAAGCGGAACATAGGAAATGTGCCCGGTTTTATTGGTGGAACATATTCAATTTACTTGTGACTTCTGCGGCGAGGAAGGCACGGACAACGCATGTTTTTGTAGCATTTGTCTACTCACGATTCACTCAAAATGTGCCCGGTTTTCGCGTACCATCAAAATCGCAGATCACCCTCACTCCCTCACGCTCACATATTCTACTCATGAAGAAGAGAAGCAGATGAAGCAGGAAGTAGAGGAAGAGAAGGAAAAGGCCGGGATAGTGTGTAAGCTGTTCTCTGACAAGGTAAATACGAAGCATGCAGCTTAGTTTTGTCTGGCATGTAGGTATGCTGTCCACTTGACATGCGCAAGAGACCGTGAAGTAATGGAGGAGAAGGATGCAATCATGAGGTCATTGTCTATCGAATACCATGGTTGCAGACCTCACATAATCAAGGATATTAATCAAGCGGTTGTCAGAAGAAGTCTAGCTGGAACGATCAATCATCCTAGTCATCAACATAAGTTGATTCTTGACAATGGGGAGGTCGTGGATAATAAGGTTTGTGATGGTTGTATCCAACCAATTTCCGTTCCCTTTTACAGTTGCGCCAGCTGCAACTTTTATCCACATAGCCTATGTGCTAGTCTACCAACAAGTGGTACCTACGGAGAGATACCACTCAATTATAACTTGTCGCTGCAGGATGGCGTGTTCTTTTGTGATGCTTGTGAACGACATCGACACGGTTTTGCCTACAAGCGTGAAGTTTACCAGCGGACGAGGTACCTGCAGTGTTTCATAACACAGGGTATGATTCTTCACCAGGGACACCAACACACCCTCTTTGGAAGATTCACTCCAAAATGCAACAATTGTGAAAAAAAAGGTTATTTTTCATGCTCTCCTTGCAATTTCTCCCTGTGCGAGACATGTGCAACTTCTCCTTTAGAAGTTAGTTGTAAGTTTCATGATCATTCACTTAAAAAAACCTACACCATTGAAAATGGTTTTGAAGAACACTATTGTTTCATTTGTGAGAAAAAAAAAGAAATCCAAAATATTGGTTCTATTATTATGTAACATGTGACTTTTTTGCTCACCTTGAATGCGTTGTGGAAAAATATTTATACATTAAGTTTGGAAAAACTTACAAAGATAAAGGTCATCGACATCCTCTTAATTTTGTACAAAAGACATTCAACTCTCCCTTATGTGATACTTGTGGGTTTAATTTTGAGGGGGTGGCCCTTCATTACAAGGAATGTAAGTTTAATGTTCACCCAGATTTTGATCCTTCAAGTAAAGATTGTTTGAAAAAAATTGATTACTTTAGGGAGAATGATTAGAAAAAATTGTGTATATACATTGTTATTATTAGATTGAATGGCATACTTTATTTCAACAAATCTTAATTATGATTTATCTTTCATTCCCATTTGTATGTATTACATGTTAATGTAAAATTTTATTTGATTGCTAAAAAATGAGTTGGAAACTATGTTATCAATAAATTATTCTATAATTTCACTGTTTGATGACTCCCACAAGGGGCAAATGTACAAGTCTAGTACATCATAAAATAGAGGACCATACTTCTACACACAAACGAAGATCCTTCTCAACCAATTCAAGCAACTCTAAAACACAAAAGCTACGAGCTTAATCTGTACTCCTTGCTTCTCGCATAAGAATCCCGCAACCCTAGTATGCTAAGTCTCTGATTGGTTACTAATAAAATGTTCAAAAATAATTCTTCGTATATAAATTCACATAATACAAGCATCAAGGGGACTACATGGTTCAATAACAATGCACCATGAGATTTAGAACCTAGTTTCTTTATTTACCCCACGATTTCACGCCATTCATACAAAATCTTCTGAAAGGAGGCCTGAAATGATTGTTTAGCCATGGTTAAGAAGCTCAAAGGACTCTGGTTCTTATAAAAAAATATCAAGCTAATTAATGAAAACTTTTCCAACCAACAAGCTGTTGGCTTAAGAGTATACTGGCGTACTGAATGCTGCAAAAGATAGCGATAAGCGGAAGCATTGTAAAAGGCCAAGCCTCCTTATTCAATTTGCAATAAATTTTGTAATTGACATTATAATTTTGTTAAGTAATCCTCTTACGTCGCCATTGGGGTTAAAAAAAAAAAAAAAGGTTAGTTTTCCAGTTCCAAAGCTATCTTTCATGCCTAATAGATAGAAGGAAAAGAGGTAATCACAAGAAAAATGAAAATTATGTTTATGCTTTAAGCATTTAGAATTTGATTTTTTTCCCCGAATATATATTATTTGCATGTATCTTTTATTTTCTTTTTTTTTACTTATTATTCAATATAGATAATTATAAGAATAAGAAAATGATACTAGAACTTGAATTTTTTAGTGAGTGAAAATATTTTTAACAACTTAAATTCAGATCATAAAATTACTTAATTTTCCTTCAAGGCACATAATATGAACTAAATCATATTCCAATTTCAAAAAATGTAACTATGATGTCAATTGCTATTGATCCAAAAATTAGTTGCTAGATGAGAAATGCTATTGTTTTGAAGTTGATATTTTCCAATGCAATCTATCTTAGAAATAACCTCTCATCAAATAATGTTAATAAGATTATTTTATTTTTTGTAATTTGATTTTAAGGGGGGTAGGCCTCTAGCATAGGACCAAAATACATCATTCAAATAACTAGAATCTTGTTATGACTTTTAGAATTTCTCTCTATGAAACCTATAATTAGGTCACTATAAGTATGAAATGAAGTATTGAAATATCTTATGATATTCTGTACTCATTAAAAGTAATCATATCCTAAAAGCCAAAAATTATAAAAATGACGTAAACACCAACCAGAAAATGGAGTGATTGAATCCTTAGTATGATACACGTTGTCATAATGAGTTCATGGACGTTAAATTGATATCAAAAAGGAGTTAGTTAATGCAAAAAGCTGTGATATATTGGAGTCATATATTCTGGCTGATTGAATGCAAAAGAAAGAAATAAAATCTGTAAACGTACAAGATTAAAAAAAAAAATTGCTACATTAGTGAAGAAATGCGTTGCTGTCCGATTGATTTAGTTGCTGCCCAACAATGATGTGCATTGACCAGTACATTTTGTTGACAGACTTAACGAAATACGCATGGTGCTGGTAGCTTACTGCAAGCTACACCTTAAAGTAAAGTGGTCACTTTACGTCACTGGAGAGGCTACCACTTGTTAGAAAAAGAACAAACACAAAAGAAAGAAGGCAAGTAAAGAACCGGAGCATAAAAAGAAAAAAAAATAATAAAAAAGAAGATGGAAGCATAGAATAATCTGTGGGTAAAAATAAAAAGCAAGGTGCCATATCATAAAAGAATAGTCTTTGAAAGTGATCTTGCCAACAAGGAGAGAGAAGCATCAATTAAAGAAGAAAAAGACAAAGTAAAAGCCAACTGCAAAAATCTAAAGAAACCGTGGAAGGTAAAAGAAAGAGAAGGACAAAACTGTAAGAATGGGTCCAGATCTATTAAAATTTATGGGCAATAGTAAGAGATAGTGCACGCCTTATAAGATGCATATGTTTTGAGTCATTGTTCTAATATGGAACTAGCTCTCTCTTAACAAAAACTAACGGCTCGAAGATAGAATACACATCATTCTAAATAGAATACAAAGTGAAGGTAAGGAGGGAAGGAGAGCAAACCTTCAACATATAATATTTAGTGAGTTGCTTCTTCATAAGAAAATAAAAAATAAAAAAATTATGTGTTTTGGATATTATATAAATTGCTATTTTTAATGTGATTGAAAATCACACTTGCTTTGTAAGTTAAATCTCTTAAATCGTAAGAAATTTGTGTAGTAAAAATAAGTGTCATAGACTTCCTATACATTGAGAAAACAAATGAGACACTCTGAATATATAAGAGTATTGAGTTGTATGTTAATATTTTTTATGATGAGTTAACACAATGATTAAATAGTCCATGGTGTAGGAAAGCCCAGCGCGTAGGAGCCCACATTGATCAGATCGTTTGCTTCTACCGCAGCATAGGTTGATGCAGCCATGACGCCATGAGGTTTTCTGAGTACCCATTTCACTTGTTGATAGGAAATAGAGAGGTCGAACCAGCGAAGGGCGGTTTCTCTCTATCTCTCTGGTTTTTAGGTTTCATCTATTCAACTTTGGCTGCCGTATATAATATGGCTTGAGAACATTATGTGCGCTATATAATTTAGTAAACTGTCATAGTAACTTGAAAAAAGAGTAGCCGGAGAAAAAAAAATTCTTTGATATTTTATGCATATAAAAATATTCCACTAATAATATATTACTATCACTTATAGACATAAGAGTTGATTTATTATTAATCATATATAATATGAATGTCTTCTAATTTAATGTGTATGCCCTTGTTACCAATCATTTATCTCCCAATATCATCAATTTTTTTTTAACTTTTGTTAAGTTTACAAAAGTAAGATAATAGATCATCACAGCTTTGATTGTCATGGAATGGAACAAGATGTGTATTTTTATCCACCTCTTTTTTGACAAGTTCTACTTTTCATCCAATTTTATTCAACATGCAAGAATATTCAACATCTTTGATGTGTTGGCAATGTTTTGCATTATTTGAACAAAATGTGCTTATTTAGAATTTAACCACCGAAATTATTGTTTTTAATTTTTTGATTTGAGCTTTTACTCTTTAGAATCCAATGAAATGGTACACACACTAACAATGTCAACATTTCTTTACATAATACGAAAATCTAATGCATGTCACATGGAATGTTTCTTTGTTCATTTCTGAACCTGAAAATTGTTGGTTGATAAAGAAAAAATTAAACGCCAAACCAGCCAAATCAACGTTGGTTAGGATCAGACAAACCTCAGGATTGACTGAGAGTTTTCACTTTCTATAATCCCACGGCTATGCGAGGTTTTGGGAATTTGGACAGCCCAACCTTTGTGGTGTTTGATTCAGGTATTCAGAACTACACGGCCTGAGATAAAAGGTGACCAGCTTGGGCAATATCTTGGGCTCCAACCCACATGATTTTCGGACCTCTTGATTCGGAAGTTAACAGCCCCACAGCATAACCGGTTTTTCGAGTTCGTAATAAAAATATTTACTGTTGAAATTTAACACGTCATTTATATTTTAGTAAATCAATTTGCTGTATTTTTTATATAAATATTGTTGAATGGTTTACCTCTAATTGAAAATTTTTAAGGTGTAAATGTATGTAATTGATGAAATGCATATTAATAAGGTGCAGTTCACCCGACTCTGATACTATATTAGAAACTGAAAGATTCATCTAAAATACAAAATTGTGTAATAGTGGGTTGTTAGTTAACGAAAGTTTATAAGGCCAAGCTCTCCTGTCACCTTACCCAATGTGAAATTGGATATTTTAACACTCCAATATAATCCCCCTCTCTCTCTTCCCCTGCTTACTAATTCTTTTCCTCTTTTCATGGTCTAAATCTTCAAGCATCAAAAAGCAGTAAAACACTTACCGAATCCTTGAAAGTGAGGGAAAGGGTTAATTCGAGGCTTCAGGCACGCAATCCTTGGTGATTCTCTTTATCATCTTCCCTCTCTCTCTCTCTCTCTCCCTCTCCTCTTCTTGCTTCTTTATTCTTTTCCATTTTACAGTGCTTCTGGAATTCTCTTCTTCTTCTTATTTCGTTTTTCTCTTTCTCCATGGGCACGTAATCCTTAACTGATACCTTTCTTCTTCTTCTTCTTCTTCCATCCTCCCTTTCTTTTCTCTGCTTTTCTTCTTTTCCTCTTTTCAATTCTTTTCTATTTCTTTTACTTTCTCCACCGTCCCGACGTTCATTTATTCTTTTCTTCTTCTCAAGAGTTCAAGCTTCAAGCTTCAAACATCAAGCCCTGAAATAAAAAAGATTGGTCAAAAGTTAGGAGATTGTGTGTTCAAGGCTTAAAGCACGCACGCAAATCCTTCGTGGATTCTTTTCTTCCTCCTCCCTTGCTCTCTCTGTCCCCTGGACCTGTTATTTTGCTCACCTTTGGAATTTTGGTTGGTTAAGCAACTCCATTATTACTAATATTTTCTTGTTAACTTTAATTAATGTCTTTAGGTGAAGCCGTGGACTAAAGGAAAGCAATTAATTTCATACTATAAGCTGTATTAATCATATTCCATGTATTCTTATCATCTACTATCTACTGCCATAACAACAATTTAGGCTAAGTTTTTGACCAATGAAAAAGCTGCTTTTATTGATGGGTAGCTTCTAACTTTTTTCAATGAAGAAATCCTCATTTCTGTGACACAAAGTTTGGATGGATCCTAATTACTCAAACCACAGGCGTACAAGAAATTATTACATTACAAAGTTAAGTGTTATCATAGTTATAATTAAGTTATAGTACCAAGTCAATCATAGGGACGAACATAAGTGTCTAATTTTTCCATTTTTAGGAACTAGACCAACAGCAAGGAGTAACATTTGATTTTCACTTTTGCTCTTTTTTGAAATTTTAGATTGAAGTTAACAATTAAAAGTAAGAAAATATATATATACACACATTACAAAGGGGACTTAAGGAACCAAGTGAATTTATGAAGTCAAACATAAAAAATTGTGTAGTCAATGTTGCGACCAATGATTTACATGCTTGATATGCATTTAATTTGCAACTCTAAAGCCAATATTATTGCTTTGAAGAACTGTTTTAGGTGGTATCTTTTCTTTTATTGCCTAACACATATAAGTTTGAAAGTAAGCTAAAACTAATGGTCGATGACAATTAAGAAAATTTGTTCCTTCTTAACAAATCAGTTTATAAAAGAGAACAATATATTTACTAAGAAGTTTACTTTCACTTAAAAAATTAGTTCATAAAGTGAAAGATACACATACGCTTTAAGAGATACACATATTTATACTCATTAGGGGTGCATATTCATAAAATTCTTTAGGAATTTGGAATTAGATTCACATTGTCAACATGCCCCTCGTTACAATGATCTGTCTCAAATCATCTTACAATACTACATTATTAGAAATTGAAGAGTCACACAGAAATTTTATTTTTATTTTTTTTATATATTGGATTTGCAATTTAGGAGTAGAAGTTGGTGTAGTGAGAGTTAGGTGTGAATTTAGTTGTTTCGTGGTGTGTTTTGATTTATTGATTGCTTAGTTAAGATATTTGTTTTGGAGTGATAAGAGAAGGATATACCTACTAAAAGCCATGTTTCTATATTAAGTTAAGTTAAAGGGATTTAAGTAGATTGTCGGTAGAAGAAGGCAGAATCTATCAGGTCTATATACTGAGTAGATTATGAACTTTTGGTACATCTTACCAAAATCCTGCCTATCAAATTAGTTAAGTACTAAGTTGGTAACTGCTGATGGTCAAGGATTTTCAGAGGATAGACCCAGAGAGTGCTGAGTTTGAGAGAAGAGAGAAAAGGAAAATAAGGAAACTTAAAGAGTGTTGGAAATCTTTAGGAGAAAATAATGATACAGAAGTTAAAATAATGAAATCTGGACGATTAACCCTTGCAAATAGGAACATGGCTAAAGGAAGTGTGACCAAGGATAATGTATTATCTCAACAAGACAAGGAGAGAATTGAACAAGAAATCCAAGAAAGTTTATTCCAAGGGCCTACAAGAAATAAGGAGAAAAATGAGAGGCTAGAAGAGACAAACAACATTATCTTTAAGGAGAGTTTTGAACATAAAGGAAAACATGATTCTTGGAGTAAGGTTGTATTAGGAGGATTAGCACAAAATGCTCATATGAAATACCAGCCACCGGTATTAAATGATGGGAAAATTAGAGTTGCCCCTCCTAAGGAAGTTATTGAAGAAGGAAGTAAATTCTATGAAAATTGTGTTGTGGGTTTCTTTTTGGGTTCAAAATTACCATTTTCTGTTGTAAAAGGAATTGTAGAAAAGCAATGGGGAAAACAAAGCTTAATAGATATTTCTGCAACAGACAGTGGCTTATTCTTTTTTAGATTCTCTGATAAACAAAAGATGGAGGAAGTATTAGAAGCTGGAGTTTGTGATGTGGTAGGAAAACCAATGTTTCTGCAAAAATGGCATAACACTATTAGACTGCAGAAAGGAAAAATCATTTCAATACCAATTTGGATAAAGTTGCACAATGTCCCACATGCTTTATGGGATGAGATTGGTATGAGCTATGTAGCTAGTGCTGTTGGAAAGCCACTATACATGGATAAAGCTACCAAACATAGACAAAGGATATCATATGCAAAAGTATGTGTTGAAATAGATACAAAGTGTTCTCTACCAACTTCATTTGAAATTGACATGGGTAATGGTGCTATTTTTGAGGTAGGAGTGGAGTATTGTTGGTTACCTAAAATATGCAAAAAATGTGATTGCTTTGGACATAAGGAGTGTGTTATAAAGCAAAAGGAGATATGGGTTCCAGTTCAAAAGCCATTAAGTCAGATGGAGAAATATGATGAAGGATGTGAGGATAAAGAAAAATTGGATAAAGGTAATGAAGATCAAGTTCATGACGAGCAAGGACATGAGGATATAAGAGATAAGATTGTAAATTCAATAACACATGAAGTTGAATCCACCATAAGTCCAAAAGCCAAATTAGAACAAAGCAATAAAGCAAGTGTGAATGGAAGGGGAAACAAAAGGAGCCCCAAAAGGAATACATGTGAGCAGGACAATACCAGTAATAGATTTAGTGTGCTTATAAGTAATCATCAAGAACCAAATGAAGCAAGATGCAATGATATTGTAGGTCTTGAAGGTGTTGAAGGAGAAAACACTATACCCCCAAACAAATGATCATATTCTCATGGAATGTCAGGGGCTTGAATAAAAGCCCTAAACAAAAGGAAGTACGAGAAGTTATCAAGAATGCTAAAGCTGACATTGTCATTCTATTAGAACACAAAATAAAAGAAGATAAAGCACAATGGGTGATAGATTCTCTGTTTCCCCAATGGGGTTTTATCCATAATTATAGAGATAATGAAAATGGTAGGATTTGGATTGTATGGAAAAAGCCACAGTTCAACATCACAGTGCTTAGTAGTTCTAAACAGGTAGTGAATTGTAAAGTGGAAGAGGGACATGAAGTATGGTACTTATCTGCCATCTATGCAGCAAATGCAGCGAATGAACGAAAGGATCTTTGGAGTAACCTCACACAATGTTATAACAGTTATGGAAAGAACACTCAATGGCTACTAGTAGGGGATTTTAATACAGTGAGGAATCTAAATGAGAGGGTTAGTGTAGCTAGTAGATGGATAGAAGGAATAGAAGATTTCAACAAGTTCATAAGTGATGCAGAACTTATAGAACCAAACTTTGTAGGACCGCTCCTATCATGGACGAACAAAGGTAAAGGAATAGGGTTCAAAGGCAGTAAATTGGATAGATGTTTGGTAAACCCTAAATGGCTGCAAAGTAATATGGATTTCTCCATTGAATTTAGTACTCCTGGATTGTCAGATCACAATCCTTGCATTATCAAGGTGGGCAATAATAGACCAAGTCAGAAAAGGACTTTTAGATTTTTCAACTTTTGGCCAGACAACCCCCAATTTATGACAATAGTGAAGAATATTTGGCAACAAAGGGTTGATGGCACTATAATGTACAGAATAATGATAAAGTTAAAGGAAATGAAAAAAGAGTTGAGAAAGCTAAATAGAGAGGAATTTGGAGAACTACCAAGGAAAACAGAGGTAGCAAGGAAGCAGCTACAAATAGCACAAGCAAAGCTCTTTGATGATCCTTCAAATACCCAATTGCGCAATGAAGAAAAGGATTGGTTAGAAAAGTTACTAATATGTAGCAAGCATGAAGAAATACTTCTGAAGCAAAAATCAAGGAATAATTGGCTGAAAGAGGGAGATTGTAATAGTAAAGTCTTTTTTGGAAGCATGATGAAGAGGAGAGCAAAAAATCACATTGTTAAGTTGGAATTAGATGATGGGCAACTTACTGAAGATCCTGAAATGATAAAGAACAAAATTCTAAATTATTATCAAAACTTGCTAGGGAGGGCAAACCAACCTCAACCATCAGAAACAAGATTAAGAGAGTTATTTCCTATGGAAATTCCAGAAGAGACAAAGAGAAGCCTTATAGCAGACGTTCAAAGAGAAGATATACAAAAGGTCCTTAATACCTTTGGTGATTACAAAGCTCCAGGTCCTGATGGATATAATAGCTTCTTCTTCAAGAAAGCATGGAGTATTATAGGGAGTGACATAGAAGATGCAGTAATAGCTTTCTTTCAAAGGAGACAGCTACTGCGAAGCATAAATTCAACAGTAATCTCTCTTGTCCCTAAGAAAATTAATGCCACCAATATGAAAGATTTTAGACCAATATCTTGTTGTAATGTGTTGTACAAGATCATATCTAAAATTGTGGCAGGAAGACTAAGTTTAGCTTTGCCTCATTTCATACATCCGTGTCAGACAGCTTTTGTGCCAGGAAGGAACATTAAGGAAAATATTTTGTTGTGTCAAGAGTTGATGCACAATTATCACAAAGATATTCATGGGAAAAGGGTGGCAATTAAGGTTGATATTATGAAAGCATATGATTCAATAGACTGGAATGCAATCCTAAATACACTGAAAGTTTTGAAGTTCCCAGACAAATTTAGATTGCTGATTGAAAGCTGCATCACTACTGTGGGATATTCTGTGAACATCAATGGCTCTCATACAGGTTTTTTTAAGGGGGCAAAGGGACTTAGACAAGGAGACCCTCTCTCTCCTTTTCTCTTTGTTATTGTGATGGAGATTCTTAACAGAATTATACAAAATAAAGTATCTTCTGGAAGGTTTAAATTTCACTGGAAATGCGCCAAAGAAAAGATCACTCATTTATGCTTTGCTGATGATCTCTTTTTGTTTGCTCATGGAGATATTGAATCCATATTATGTTTACTAGATGCTATGCAAGAGTTTGAAGATATAACAGGTTTGAAGATGCATCCAGAGAAGTGTCAAATTTTCTTTTCAGGCTTGTCAGAACAGGAAAAGGCTCTAATACTTGATCATATTCCTATCCAAGAAGGCCAACTTCCCATAAAATACTTAGAAGTACCATTGATTACTAAAAGACTCTCCAACCTAGATTGTACTATCCTGACAGAAAAGATATTGAGAAGAATTGAAGGTTGGGAGTCTAAGCATATTAGTTATGGGGGGAGACTGCAGCTAGCCAAAAGTGTTCTATTCTCATTGCAAACATATTGGATGCAAATTTTTCTACTGCCAAAACAGACCCTTTATGAAATTGAAAAAAGGATTAGAACTTTCCTTTGGACAGGTAAATCTAATGGACGATGTGTAGCGAAAGTGGCATGGAAAGAAGTTTGCTGGCCTAAAGTTTCTGGAGGACTAGGTTTGATAGACATTCACACTTGGAATAAAGCAGCAATTGGAAAACTCCTATGGTCTCTTGTGCACCCCAATTCAAACTCCTTATGGGTTAAATGGATGATAACAGAAAATTTGAAGGAAAGGAATGTATTAGAAGTTGAGATGAAAGGATCACTAGCTTGGAGTTTTAGGAATATTTTACAAGTAAGAAATGAACTAACACAACTAGTGACAGACTCAGAATACAATATTGCCAAGAGTTATGTAGCACTAAGAGAGAACAGAGAAGATTCCAAATGGGCAACACTTGTTTGGAAAGAAGGAGTACCGAAGCATAATTTTATATGTTGGATCATTTTAAGAGACAAACTATCCACAGCAGATCGGGTGGCAAAATGGAATAGTTCAGTGGATCTACGATGCAACCTCTGCCAACAAGAAGAAGAATCACATGAACATTTATTTTTTAAGTGCAGGTTCACAAACTACATCTGGAAGGCTTTGTTAGGCATGAATGGATTAACTCGAAGAATTGAACATTGGAGAGCTGAAATATATTGGATGATCAACACTGTTAAAAAGAAGAGCTTTGCAGCTACTTTGCTTAGTATATCTTTCAAGGCCGTATTGTATCACATTTGGAGCGAAAGGAATAGAAGAAGATTCAGCAATACAAGTCTAGAAAACTCAACCATTATTGTCAAAATCAAGAAGGACGTGAGAGGCAAGATTTCATCTACTAGAGGAGTTAAGCTTACAAATTGTAATAAATTTTTACAAGAGCTTTGGAATTTTCCAAGTGCAATATTTGAGCTTAGATGATGATATTTTGTAATCGAACAATCTTGTAAATTTTTTATGAGTGATATATAATTTGACCTTTCACCAAAAAAAAAAAAAAAGAAATTGAAGAGTCCATCTAAAACACAGAACTATGCAATAGTGGGTTGCCAGCGGAAGCTTATAAAACCAGGCTCTCCTGTCGTCTTACCCAATGTGGGACTGGATATTTTAACACTCCAACACTCTCCCACAATCTCAAAAAAGCCTGACCTTATAAGTTTTCGCTAGCAATCCATTATTGCACAATTCTGTATTTTAATTGGACCCTTCAATTTCTAATATGGACATTGGAAGAAACAGAGGAATACAACAGGGATTGAGAAGCTATAAATAGAGAACCAATTAGGGAGTTTGGATTTACCCAAAAGAAACCTTGCCCACATTACCCGAATACACACCCACTACCAAAGAAAATTCTTTAAACCCAGAATCAGACAACGAATGCGATTGAAGCCAGATGGAGACGAAGACGAGCGAGAGAAGTCTCAGGATCTACCACTGGCATCAAGTTAAGTTTGTAGAAGATCTGAAGATTGAAGGAAAGGAGGGAGATCTTTGCCACGTATGCGAGGAGCTGTTGTCGGGTCGTGGCTTCAAATGCCCCGAGTGCAACCTCCTTTGCCATGAATCATGTGCCCTACAAAATGAGTTTATTACACATCCCCTGCACCCACACCACTCTCTTGAACTCTTTCCGCCATTCCGTTATCGTTACTGTGATGCTTGCGGCAAATGTTGCAGAAAGTGCTTCTATTACTCCTGCACTGAATGCGATTTCACGCTCGACACCATATGCACCTCTCGCTGGCGAGTGAAGAAGAACGCTTGTGACAACCACGCTTTCCATCCATTGGTGGAACATATTCAATTTACTTGTGACTTCTGCGGCGAAGAAGGCAAGGACAACGCATGCATTTGTAGCACGTGTCTACTCACGATTCACTCAAAATGTGCCCGGTTTTCGAGTACCATCAAAATCGAAGATCACCCTCACTCCCTCGCGCTCACATATTCTACTCATGAAGCAGAGGAATCAGAGGAAGCAGAGGAAGAGAAGGAAGAGGCCGAGATAGTGTGCAAGCTATGTTCTGACAAGGTATATGCGAAGTATGCAGCTTACTTTTGTCAGGAATGTAGGTATGCTGTCCACTTGAAATGCGGAGGAAACCGTGATGTGATGGAGGAAAGGGATGCAATCACGGGGTCGTTGCCCATTGAATACCATGGCTGCAGACCTCACATAATCAAGGATATGAATCAAGCGGTTATCAAAATAAGTCTAGCTGGAACGATCAATCATCCGAGTCATCAACATAAGTTGATTCTTGACAATGGGGAGGTCGCGGATGATAAGGTTTGTGATGGTTGTATCCAACCAATTTCTGTTCCCTTTTACAGTTGCGCCAGCTGCAACTTTTTTCTACATAGCCTATGTGCTAATCTACCAACAGACGCTACCTACGGAGGGGAAACAATCAATTGGAAATTGTCGCTACAGGATGGCGTGTTCTACTGTCATGCTTGTGGACGACATCAACACGGATTTGCCTACGAGACTGAAGTTGATCATATTATGATGGACCTTCAGTGCTTCATAACGCAGGGTAAGATTCTTCACGAGGGACACCAACACCCCCTCTTTGGAAGATACACTCCAAAATGCAACTGTTGTGAAGAACGACGTTATTTTTCATGCTCTCCTTGCAATTTCTCCTTGTGCGGCAAATGCGCAACTTTTCCTTTGGAAGTTAGTTGTAAGTTTCATAATCATCCACTTAGAATGACCTACACCATTGAAGATGATTTAGAAGACTACCGTTGTTTCATTTGTGAAAAAAAAAAAAAAATTAAAATATTAGCTCTATTATTGTGTAACATGTGACTTTTCTACTCATCTTAAATGCGTTGTGGGAGATTATTCATATATTAAGTTTGGAAAAACCTACAAAGATAAAGGTCATCAACATCCTCTCACTTTTGTCCAAAAGACATTTGACTCTGCTTTATGTGATACTTGTGGTTCTAATTTTTACGGAATGGCCCTTTATTACAAGGAATGTAAGTTCATATGTCTTTGGAAAAAATTGATTAACTTATGAAGAATGATTAGAAAAAGTTTTGTATATATCTTGTTATTGTTAAATGTAATAGTATACTTTATTTCAAAAAATCTTGATTATAATTAGTTTTTCATTTCCATCTGTATGTATTATATGTTAGTGTAAAAATTTACTTGTATAATTTCAACATTTAATAACTCCCACAAAGGGCAAATCAACAAGTCTGGTACGTCATAGAACAAAGGATCATACTTCTACACACACAAAGAGATCCTTCTCAACCAGTTCAAGCAACTCCAAAACGCTAAAGCTAAGAGCTTAATTTATAGGAGTAAAAAAAATGGGTGCGTGGTGGTATATGTATGGTGGGTTGGAAGACTCGGAGATCGCACTGGTGTTAGTATGAAAGTTATTCGTACTATTACTCTTGCTAAACAAAATGGCCTTACCTAACACTGGTGTGCTAAACTGCTTGATTGGTTATCAAGAAAATGTTCAAAAATAATTCTTCATATAAGTCTACATAACACACGCACCAATGTTGAGGTCGCCATTGGGGTAAAATAACAAGAGTTTGTTTTCTAGTTCCAAAGCTATCTTTTATGCTTTATAAATAAAAGGAAATGATGTAATCACAAAAGGAATGAAAAAATATGTTTATGCTTTAAGCATTTAGAATTTGATTTTTTTTCAAATATATATTATTTGCACATCTCTTTTTCTTTTTCTTTTTCTTTTTTTACTTATTATTCAAGATGGATAATTACAAGAATAAAAAAAATGATACTAGAGCTTGAATTTTTTAATGAGTGAAAATATTTTTAACAACTTAAATTTAAATCATAAAATTTCTCAATTTTCCTCCAAAGCACATAATATGAACTAAACCATTTTGTTCCACAACAAAGATAACCTGATTTCCTTTGTCCATTGTGTTTATCATATTCCAATTTCAAATGATGTAACTATGACTTCAAATGCCATTGATTAGAAAATTAGTTGCTAGATCGCAAATGTTATAGTTTTTAATTTGATTTTTCGGATTGCAATCCATCTTAGAAATAACCACTCATTAAAAGAATCTTAATAAGATTATTTTATATTTTTAAGTTGATTTTAAGGAGGGATACACCTCTGGCATAATATTAAGGTCTACCATTTAAATAGATAAACTCTTGTTATGAATTTTTACAACATCTCTCTATGAAATCTATAATTATGAAATGATATTAAAATATCATATGGTATTTGTACTCTATTAAAGCAACTATATCTTAAAAGTCAAAAATTATAAAAATGACATAAACACCAACCAATAAATGAAGTAAGTAAATCAAACCTTGTCATAATGAGTTCATGGACATCAAATTGATATGAAAAATGAGTTAGTTAATGCAGAAACTTGTGTTACGTTGAAGTAAGATATTCTAGCTAACTGAATGCAAAAGAAAGAAACAAAATCTGTAAATGTACAAGATTAAAAAAAGTGCTACTTTAGTGAAGAAATGAATTGCTGTCCAATTGACTTAGTTGCTGCCTAACAATGATGTACATTGACCTTTACATGTTGCTGCCACACTTGAAGAAGGACGCATGGTGCTGGCAGTAACGAAAAATAACCGAGTAGCTTACTGCAAGGCTACACCTTGCTGAAGTAAAGTGGTCACTTTATTTCACTGGAAAGGCTACCCCTTACTAGAAAAAGAGGAAACACAAAAGAAAGAAAGCATGTAAAGAACCGGAGCATAAAAAGATTAAAGAATAAATAAAAGAGAAGTTGGAAGCCATAGAAGAATCGGTGGGTAAAAAGAAAAGGCAAGGTAACAAAGGATAAAAGGATAGTCTTTGAGAGAAGCATCCATTGAAGAAGAAAGAGACAAAAGTAAAAGCCAACGGACTAGTTTTTAATGGACACCTTCTTCTATGATCATTCTAAATACAATACAAAGTGAGGGAAGGAGAGCAAACCTTCAAGAAATAATATTTAGCGTGTTGCTTCTTCACCAAAAAATTAAAAATTAAAAATTAAAAATTAAAAATTTCTTATGTGCTTTAATAAAATTCTTATATAGGATAACTAAAATAGCAAGTTTCACTTTACATACTATATAAAAACGTTATTTTTAATGTGATTAAAAAAATTGTAGTATTTGCAATTCTTGTAATGTTGGTATAATACTAAAGATATACCTCTCTATTTCTATACACGAATTTTATTAATATAAATTTACTTTTCTATCAAAAAAATATATAATTAAAAATCATAACTACTTTGTAAGTTAAATCTCTTATACAATGAGAGATTTTTGTAATAACAATAAGTGTCATAGACTTCTTATACACCCAAAAATCAAATGAGACAATTTTATCATATAAGTGTATTTTTTTTTTTTTATAAACTCACACACCCGGGGAGAGGGGAGGGACGGGATATATATATAAGTGTATTGAGTTATGTATTAATATCTTTTATAATAAGTTAATACAATTGTTGAATAGCCCATGGTGTAGGTAAGTCCAATTATCCTCTTAAGATTTTAAGATAGAGCCTTATATTTTGTATAACATTTAAGAATAGTTAAGGGAAGATATAGTTTAAATAAGAGACGTGTAGAAAAACAAATATCCTCTATAAAAAAAATAAAATTAAAGATAAAATAAAAAGATGGTATAAAAAGAAAGTGAGAGAAACCCAATCTAGTTAAACAAAATTCAGGGTTCACCGACATATTTTTCACTTTCTAGAATCCTACAGCTATACGGTGTTTTGGGGATTCAGTCAGGCCCAACCTTTGTGGTGTTTGATTTAAAGTAATTGAGAATTGCAGGGCCTCAAGAAAAAAGCGGCCCGTTTGGACATATCTTGGGCTCAACCCACATGATGTTTGGACCTCTTGATGTGTCCTCCTATATTCTCACAACATGGGTTAGGAAGTTACTTAACAGTCCTACTGGATAACAGGTTTTTCGAGTTTGTTTTAAGATAGTTATTGTTGAAGTTCAACATGTGTTTTATATTTTTAGTGAATTAGTTTGTTGTATTTTTTATATAAAATTTTTTAATGATGCATGTTTTCAATCTTACATTATTAAGATATAAATACATATGCTTGATTAATTTTAGATATATTCTTTTACTTCATAAGTTAGCTCAAGTTTTTTCTTAACATCCTTATAAATAAGAGTAAATTAACATAAAAGTGCTATTACGAGATGATTCAAGTTGGACCATTTCAATGAGAGGTGTGTTGACAATGTAGATTTAATCCCAAATTCTTAAAGAGAATTTTGGTATTTTGTTGGCTTTATTAATGAGTCAGGATATATTAAATCTCTTGGTCTTAAATTCAATACCTAATATTTATGTAAGAGTACAAGAATTAAATTAAAATAAAGGAAATGGAGGAAAAGGTCCAAGCCCATTGTAGGAGACAAATATCATTGTCTGTATCTAGGCATAATCCCACTCCGGCAGAATATTGAGAAGCTTAAATTGGGTACAATCAAACCAAAAAAATCAGGTTCCATGAAACACCATCAAGAGCTGCCACGTTTTACTGTCTCGGGCAAGCGTGCGGCTACAATTCAGTGTTCTTTGCCATGATCGAACGCTGATGTCGACAACAACTTCGACATTGACAACCCAATTGTTTGTGGACCAAAAAGCATCAATCCCGTCAAATTACTCACTATTTTGTCTTCCAACTGACATTTTCTGGATAAGTCTTGAATAAGATAACATGGAGAGCTGCTGTCGCCAGCGCATATCCTTTACTTGGAAGAACAATCAACGATCCCCCACAAATTGCCAAGTGTGTGGATATTTGTTATAAAAGTTTATCATATTTCTGTTGCAACATGATGTTGTTGGAATAAAGTTTACATGAAAAGAGGATTAAGTTATTTTTTATCTAAAAGTTAATTCATGGATACACTTATATATCTAACTAGTTGTATATACTTATATTTTAATAATGTAAAGTTAAATATACATACTGAAATGCACTTCATTACTCTAATGATTTAATACAGTTTATTATGTAATGATGTTTTATATATAAATTTTGAGTTTATTCATATCTATAAAGTGCTAAATGAGAACATAATTTTTAATACTATATTAAATACTTCATTCTTATATCAAAAACTAATTCATAAAATGGAGAGATATAATTATACTTAATTAAATATATATATATGCTACAATACATATTTCATTTACAAGTTACATATATGCTACAATAAATATTTCATTTACGAGTTAATTTTTGAGTTGAATTTTTTATATATATTAGATTACAATGACTTAAAACACTAAATAGCATTACTAACTTGGCTTTTACATCATAATTCTTGTTACAACATAAAAGAAAGCTTGTCAATATTAGTTTTTTTCAAGTTTAAATAGTTCACTTTTACCAAATACTAGGCTTAATCTCAAATTTTGAGCTTTTTTTTAAAAAAAAATAACTCAAATAAATTTACAAAACATTAATTTAACTTGAAATCGATAAAAGAATTGATAAAATTTATTAGTTAATGAAAAATTAGTTAAAAAAAATAAGTTTCAATGAGTCAAATTCGGCTGTATATTAATTAAATTGCTTTCGACCTAATTTAACCGAATCTGATTGAGTTCACTAACAATGGCGAAGTTATTAAATATTTAGCTAATTGTTTTCTTTATATTTAATGATCTTATATGTCATTTCCTAAAATTGACAATTACATTGTTACAATAATTATGTAAAATGTGCCATACGGTTTTCTAAACGTGGCATGATCCAGGGGGTCAAATGATGAAGCTTGCGGTCCAGATTTATTTGATTACGTTAATTAAATGAAGTGAACGGCTAGGAAAAGCTGAGTACGTTACGCGTTTCCGTATTGAATCTCATGCACCATAAATATTCGTTTCCATTTTCTGAATTTGCCCTCCGCTTTGCCCTTTTTTTCTGTCCAACCAAACAAATCATAAGCGCCTGCACCTCTCGCGAAGGACGTGCGAGCTTCCTCTTACTGCTAAACGACGTCGCGAGACTCGGGAGAACCGGTCAACGGGGGCGTTTTGACCCCAAAGCCCTAGGGTTTTTCAGCGATGACGTCGGAGGATGTGGTCGGGAAGACAACCAGTGAATCCGCGGTGACGACGATCGTTAACCTCGCGGAGGAGGCGAAGCTCGCAAGGGAAGGGGTCAAGGCCCCGGGCCATGCCTTCCTTAGCATCGGCAAGTCACTCGTCGCCGGAGGAGTCGCCGGTGGAGTGTGAGTTCTCTGATTCTCTCTGTGTTTGGCTTCCGTGATTTTTCCGGATCATCTTTTTTTTTTTTTTTCATTTCTGAGAAGAAGTTTTGGTTTTGTGTGAATAGTTTCTCTTTGCTGTTTGCTCTTGTTTTCTTTTTCTTGTTGTTGTTAATTGTAATTTATATTTGATTTAATCATCAAAATTTCTAATTTTTAATTCCGAAGTTTTGGATTTCTGCAAATAAATGTTCATTTATCATTCGGTAAAAGAATACACTTCGTAAATTTGTCTTTTTTCACTCCCGCCGGCGCCGGCACCGGTGGAGTTCGAGTTCTCTGATTCTCCCAGTGTTTTGGCTGCCATGATTTTCCTGGATCATCTTTTTTCATTTCTGAGTAAAAGTTTTCATTTTGTGCGAATTACTTATCTTTGCTGTTTACCCGTGTAATATATGTTTGATTTAATCACGAAAATCTTAAATTTTTAATTTCGAGGTTTTAGTTTCCTGATTATTTTTTCTGTTTCAAATAAATGTCCATATATTCATTCGGGAAAAGACTA
Source organism: Casuarina equisetifolia (assembly GCA_028551475.1). Taxonomy (NCBI): domain Eukaryota; kingdom Viridiplantae; phylum Streptophyta; class Magnoliopsida; order Fagales; family Casuarinaceae; genus Casuarina; species Casuarina equisetifolia. The sequence goes on from CM052356.1 coordinate 2,113,002, forward strand.
TACTTCGTAGATTGTCTTTTACATATGGTGGTTGGGGTGATAATCAATGATAGAGCCGATTTTCTTTTTCTTTTCGGATGGGAATGATAAACTTGTTCTCTATTTTGCTTTTTAACATTGTTGAATTGGCAAATTTGGTTGTTTCTAGACATTCATCTCTTAAAGTTGTATGAATATTTGGAGAACTAAGTTTAGGAATAGTCACATAAAGCTACATGATATTTCTTTTATTTTTCTTATTTGATTCTTCATTAAGATTCTTGGGGAGGTTTAGATGGGGTGCGAGATCAAAGACTTGTTGTCAGTGCTCCAAAACAAATTTGCGTCTGGCATACTGTTCATTGGTCGGTAGAGGTTATTGGATGTCGTTTGAATTCCTTCTCCTAATTGTTAAGGGAATGGAGTTAAGGCAAATTAGTATATTCGGTGCATTTTTATTCCCTTTTTACTGTTATGGCTTCATGGGTGGTATAAAATATATAAGATTTTAACTTCTTTTTGCAAGTTGTACCCCAGTAAGTTTTAAGTTCATGACCTCACCCTTCACACCGTCCATGGGGGAGTATGGCCATCTGAGTTGCATGATTTTTATCTTTCCTTTTTCAAGTTATTGAAAAGAACTTGCAACATACTAGGTATAAAGAATTAGAGTTTCATCCCGTAATCCGCAAAACAGTTATGAAGCAGTTAAGAAGTAGGCGGTATGTTTTGGGAGTGAAGTTTTTGTTTATGGGATATGAAGTGAATTGAAGATCCAAGGGATTACTGAAGTTCTTTTAAGTTTTATTTTGAGTATTTAACTGGGAAAGAGAGCCAAAAAAAAAAAAGAAGAAGAAGAAAAAACTTATGTCTTGCAACTTGAATTTTTGAAAGTTCTTATATTTGAGATGTCTCATTTACTTTCTGCTGCAGCTCTCGTACTGCTGTTGCTCCGCTGGAGAGATTGAAAATTTTATTGCAGGTAGTTTCTTCTTCACTATCTGGACTGCTTTTCTGTTGGGGAATAGAAATAATTTCACGACTATTTATTTATACTCGTTTGGGAGAGAAAATTTTCATGATTCTTATGATGACATAGGAGAGGGAATTTACATTTGGACGTATTACATATTATTGGTACTTCAGCAGGAATGAGTGGTTTTTGCCTTTTGGACTGTGTAGGTTCAAAATCCTCATAATATCAAATATAATGGAACGATTCAAGGCTTAAAATACATATGGAGAACTGAGGGTTTCAGAGGGTTGTTTAAAGGCAATGGAACCAATTGTGCACGTATTGTTCCGAACTCAGCTGTGAAGTTCTTCAGCTATGAGCAAGCATCTCAGTTTGTTTCTGCCCTCTACACCCATACATTGTGACGTCTTTGATTCCCATTAGCATTTATTCTCTGTCCTAGTATTAATTACTTCCATTTTGAAACAGGGGAATTTTGTGGTTTTATCGACAACAAACTGGGAATGGTACGACCATCTATTTCTTCTCCTTTCTTCTCCTTTCTTCTCTCTCTCTCTGTGTCCCTATTTCTGGGGTTTCACAAGCGGGTATATAGAGATGATAATGACGACCATGCATGGTTAAAATTACAATTGTTCATGATATCATGCAGACGAGGCTCAGCTTACTCCTGTTTTACGACTTGGAGCTGGTGCATGTGCTGGAATTATCGCCATGTCCGCTACTTATCCAATGGACATGGTACGAGGTCGGTTGACTGTCCAGGTATTCTTTGGAGTTCTCATTTCAAATCTTATCTGATTGGCTACCCTAAGAACACCTTACGGCAGCTTTTCATTTATTCGCTTTAGTTGCTTAACTCTATCCCTTTGCTGTAATCTTACAGACAGAAAACTCTCCTCGCCAATATAGGGGAATCTTCCATGCTCTTTCTACGGTCCTTCGGGAAGAAGGCCCACGGGCTCTTTACCGAGGCTGGCTACCTTCTGTTATAGGAGTTGTAAGTTACTAATTCAATCGATGAAGCTACTCTGCTGCTACCTACTGAATTCGTTCACTGCATATTTGCATGTTATGGTCTGCACTTGAGTACATGTACCTTTTTGCTTTAATGTCAAAGTTCGGTTTCTGGTGTTACCCAGGTTCTGCTGGGACATAAGTAAAATTAGGTTATACCTATTAAATTTATACCGTAGATTAACGTTTTGTAATATTTGCAGTGGACTTTGATGTCTATTTTCAGATGAGTAGTCAGAATTTCATTAGGAAGGAAATAATTGCTAAGATGGTCTTCTCAGGTTCCTTACGTGGGTCTCAACTTTGCCGTGTATGAATCGTTGAAAGACTGGTTGCTTACAAGTAACCCTCTTGGACTGGCTGATAACTCTGAGCTGAGTGTGACAACAAGGCTTGCTTGTGGTGCGGCTGCTGGAACCGTTGGTCAGACTGTTGCTTATCCTCTAGATGTTATTCGACGTAGAATGCAGATGGTAGGTTGGAAAAATGCTGGATCAGTTGTGACTGGTGATGGGAAGAGCAAGGCACCCCTTGAATACACTGGAATGGTTGATGCGTTCAGGAAAACGGTTCGGCATGAGGGATTTGGAGCATTGTATAAGGGTTTGGTCCCCAATTCAGTGAAGGTAATTGTAGACATATTGAGCCTATCTATCACTAACTTCAGTATTCCTATTTTTCATTGTTTTTTGCATTTTTCTTTTTGGGCATGCTCTTGATGGAGAGTCACATTAGCATATTTTGTTTTCTTAATAAGACAAGATTATTGGATCAGTTAATATTTAGGCTATAAATGGAAGTATGGATATAAACGTATCTTAATGACACTGCTTTTCTCTTTAGGTGGTTCCATCCATAGCAATAGCATTTGTGACATACGAGGTGGTGAAGGACATTCTTGGAGTTGAGATGAGGATATCTGACTGAGAAAGAGGAACTTCAAGCTTTTTGTTCAACTTTTACGCTAATTTTGGAAGCAAAAGTGGTTTACTAGAAGGTATATTGTCAGCAATTATGTTCCTTGCAGCTGGTAGGAATCTTAGAGACCCACTTTTAGCTGCATGTTGATATTCCTTCCAATCTAGACCCGTATGTCTCCATCCAAAGCTATCTTAGTTATTAGCATTCATATTCTTATGCTATGGCAATAATATAATGCACTAGGTGCATTCTGATGTTTTCCCTGAGAGGTTAAGTAATTTGTTACAGTTTGTGGAGACTATTCTGTAAAATGGAATTTGCTTTCTTAGGGGTTTTGGCTTTTGTACCTTCCCTTCTCTACAAATATGGAATTATGACCTGTTGGGACTTATGCTTTTGTATGCTTTCAGCTTCTTCTTTTTTGTGTGTGTGTGTGTTAGATGAGTGGGGTTTAAGAGTTATGGAATGTTCAATGGAAAGCTTAGGTCCTGAACGATTACTGAACTAGTAGCCTGTTAATTTTGCATTTTGTTGGTTATGTGAATTCAATGATCTTGTGTAATATGATGAATGAGGCGGACTTAATGTGATTCATTAAGTAAAACTTTAGAGCTCCATTGCCTTTTAATTAGGTTGGTATAGGTCAAAAAAGATTTGCGGTATGAAGTGTCCAATTGAAGACTTAAGCAGCCAAATAACCAATTTGTTCATTAAGAAAAACGCCTGTGCCATGAACACATCCAGCCCAAATCTACAGTTTTAGCCGTTCTATGATTCAATCAGGTTACATGTCTATACTTGCCGGAGCAGTGAAAATGGAAAGCTAAATTGGCATCCAAACTCTGTATAATGTGCTGAACAATAATATTCAAGCATCATCTAAAATACCTATCAACATAGTGGCCTGGCTCGGCAAACCCAGACAAAAAAAGAGAGAAAAAGAATCAATAAAAACAATCATGGAGACAAAAAACCAAAATGGACGGACATACACATCGTTTTGGAATGGTGATCAGGCACTCCCTCAGCTTGCCCTCTGGCCTCTAGCAGTCACCTTTGAGAGCGCTTCCTTCAGGTAATCGTAGCGGCTGCGGTGATAATCAATCCACACGCACAGCTGCCTTATAGCTTCCCTCTTCTCCTCCCCAATATCCAATATACCTTCCTCCTTTTCTTTCATCGTCTTCTGTAAGTCTCTCACCGTGTTCTCAAGTTGTTTGGCTAATTTATTCAGATTATCTTTCTCTGCTTCTTCCTTCCTTGCTTTGGTTTCTAGCTTGTCAACCTGCTCTCTCAGTGCCAATTCCTTATCTTTCGTTTCTTGTAGGTGTTTTGCTAGATCGTTTACCTGCTCACTTAGCTTTTCTTTCTCCTTGTTTGTCTGAGTGACCCAGTTCTTTGCGTTGTGAAGCTCGGTTGACATATCCAACATACTTTTCTCGTAGTTTCTGCAGTCTTCTTGAAATTTCTGGATCACTGTCGCCAGTCCTGTCAATGTTCTGTTTACGCTCTCTGAGATATCTGTTATCATCCTTTGATGAGCTTCGTTGTTGCTAACGATTATGCCTGACAATGTCGCTATTCTGTCTTCGAGGGCGCGACATTCTCGCTGGAATTTGGATTCCATAATCCTGAAAGCCTCTTCCTTCTCGGATAGTAATTGTTCGGTGACACGGAGCTTCTGGTTTGACAGGCGGAGCTGAACTTCAATATTGCGAACATTCTCGACCAGAGTACTGTGTTCATCTCCTTTTACTTCCACATCTCTTTTTAGGTCTTCCGCCAGTTGTTCCAAATCAGCCACCATTTGATCTTTGGATTCAATGTTCCTGCGGAACTCCTCAGCTGCTTCTTCAATCTTCTTTTCTTCAACTTTGAGACTTGACTTGCACTGCTTAAGCTGTCCTTCGAGTTGTTTACATTCCTCAAGTAGCTTGTTGTTTGCATCTTCCTGCTCTTTCAGAATCCCCTGCTGATGGGCAATCTTGCTAGTCAGCTCAACTTTTTCATTCTCCATTTGTGTTAGGCTTTCCAAAAGTTCCTGTTTCTCTCTCTCAAACTGCAGCTCCAGCTCGTTTCTTTGGTTCCGCAAGGAACCCAACTCCTGTTGTAGGCTGTTAATCTTTTCCTCCAAGGCCTTTATTTGTGCAGAAGATTCATCCTCTCCACTTTTAAGTTTCTCATGGAGGGCAGAGAACTCCAAACCTCTATCTGTCACCGTTTTCTCCATCTCAATAATTTTAGCCTCCAGCCCTGCTTTCTCCTCCTTTAACTGATCACTCTGGAGAACCTTTTCGCGTATCTGCTCTTCTAGTTCACTTTTCTGGTTTCGGATTGAGTCCACCTCTGATTCGAGATCTTTCACTCGCACAATTAAACTTTCTTTTTCTTGCAAAAGTCTCTCTTCATCCGCACTCTTGCTTGCAATCTCCTCTTTCAGAGTTTCTATCTGAATCAGGTATTCAGAACTTTCAAGAGTTTTTTTCTCAATGTGTGATTCCATTTCACTTTTCTTCCCGTGTAGAGTCTCCAGCTCCTGCTGCAATGCATTAGCCTGATCCATTAAGGCTTTGACTTGAGACGATGCTTCATCACCTCTACGCACAATCTGTACTTCTAGTTCACCTTTATGAATGTGTAAAGAATCTAAGTCCGCTAGCAGCTTGTTGATCTGATCTGTCAACTCTGCGATTTTAGATGATGATTCACTCTCCTTCTCATCAAGTTTCTTTATGAGAACCGAATTTGCTTGTTCTCTCTCCTGTGAAATATTTTCAAGCTTAGAAATTCGAGCTTGCATTTCTATATTCTCCTCTCTCAGTTTTTTTGCTTCAGTTGCTCTACTCTCTAACTGCATTTCCAAATCTCTTTTCTCATTTCGTAATAAGTCCAGCTCCACTTCCAGGCCTGCTACTTGTACCTCCAATTCCTTCATTCGAGTTGATAATTCGTTCTCCTGCACCCCATGTCTCTCGGCAAGAGTTGAAAACTCCGTCTCTCTCCCAATCAAATCTTCTTTTAACTGGACTGATTCAGCCTTGAGTTCCTCTATTGTTTTATGAGCCTGCTGGACCTCATTTGAAATCTCTGAGAGTTTCAAGCTTAGAGATCTATTCTGTTCCTCACTGGCCTCCAGAATGCGGCTTAAATTTGAAATTTGCTCTTCAGCGAGTAGGAGCTGCTGCTTAATATTTTGGAGTCCATTTTCTTTGATCTCAACTTGTACTTCAGTTTCTTTTTTCAGGGTTTGCAACAACTCCAGCTCCTGTTCCAGATTTTGTACTTGTGACTGCAAACCATTTATTCGAGCAGATGATTCTCGGTCATGCACATCAAGCGTATCCTGCAGATTTGAAAGCTCTCTTTCCCTCTCGCCCAATTTCTCCTTGAGCTGACTCTGTTCAGCCTTCAGTTCCTCTATCGTTTTATGAGCCTGCTGGGTCTCATTTGAAATCTCTGAAAGTTTCAAGCTTAGAGATTTATTCTCTTCTTCAGTGGCCTCCAGAGTCCGGCTTAAATTCGAAATTTGCTCTTCAGCGAGTAGGAGTTGCTGCTTAGTATTTTGGAGTTCATTTTCTTTGATGTCAATTTGTACTTCGGTTTCTTTTTTCTGGTTTTGCAACAACTCCAGCTCCTGTTCCAGAATTCTTACTTGTGAATCCAAACCATTTATTCGAACTGATGATTCACTGTCATGCACCTCAAGCGTATCCTGGAGATTTGAAAGCTTTCTTTCCCTCTCGCTTAATTTCTCCTTCAACTGACTCTCTTCAGCCTTCAGTTCCTCCATCGTTTTGTGAGCCTGCTGGACCTCGATTGAAATCTCTGACAGCTTCAAGCTTAGAGATTTATTCTCTTCCTCAGTCGCTTCTGAAGTGCGGCTTAAATTCAAAATTTGCTCTTCAGCAACAAGGAGTTGCTGCTTAATATTGTGGAGTTCAGTTTCCTTAATCTCAATCTGTACTTCAGTGTCTTTTTTCTGGTCTTGCAACAACTCCAGCTCCTGTGCCAGATTTCCTACTTGTGATTCCAAACCATTTATTCGAGCAGATGATTCACTGTCATGCACCTTAAGCGTATCCTGGAGATTTGAAAGCTCTCTTTCCCTCTCACCCAATTTCTCCTTGAACTGACTCTGTTCAGCCATGAGTTCCTGTATCCTGTTCTGTGCCTGTAGAATATCATTCGAGACTTCCGAAAGTTGAATGCTTAAAGATTCGTTCTCTTCCTTGGAATCTTTCAAATTTTGGCTTAATTCTGAAACTTGCTGCTCTGAAGAATCCAGCTGCTGTTTCATATTGGAAACTTCACCTCTAACCGCTTCTAGTTCTTTCTCTAGGTTTATTTTTTCATCTTTCAGCTGATCAACCAAGGTGCTCAAGCCTTCTCTAATTTTTTCTCCCTCTTCAATCCTTCTGATAGCAGTTTCTTCCTCTGAGATCAAACTATTTTTCTCTGCGATCAGTTCTTCTCTCTTACCAGCAGTCTCCAGTTTTTCACTCAGAACACTATTCTCAGCCACAAGTTTCAATTTTTCAACACTTAACGTTTCACCTTCAGTCTTCATATCTGCAATGGCTTTGTCTGCTTCTTGTATCCTGTACAAAGCTGCCGAATGTTCCAAATCCAGAGCTTCTTTCTCTTCACTAGCGGCTGTCAGCTTCCTCTTTAGGTCAGCAACCTCTTGATTTGCCATTTCAAGTTCTTGCTTAATACCATCACTAATTTTCTGATATTCACTTTCCAATTTTCCGTTTTTAGTGTCTTTGTCCTTTGGTGAATAGTCTGAATCTGAGTCCGAGCTAGATGAAGAATTTTCTTTTCCTTGTTTGTCATGAACTTTTTTCCTCAGCTCTCCTGTCAGATGGTCGTATCGTGCATAGAGAGATTGGTATTGTTTGTGGAAATCCTCAATTAGTTGAGCAAGTGATTCTTTTTTGGAGTTTTCTTCTGGGCTAACATCTCTTTCTTCAACATCTTCATGCTTGATAAGCTTCAAAATCTTTTCCACTTTGCTATCGATTTCTGCAAAATCAGGGAACTTAATCAGAAGATTGAACACCAAATGATGTTGTAAGAATTGACATGTCTTGACAAGAAAATACCTAATTTAGATCCTTTTAGCTGCTCATCCTTATCTGAATCTATGTGACTGCCAAATAAGGACTTTATGGAATCCCTGAAGCGATGCTTTCTCATCTCTTCTTCACTCTTTGAAATTCCTTAGCATCAGGAGAAGGTAGTCTCCGCCTTGATTTCAGAAACTGAAAATGTACGAAATGAGAGGAGCTTTTGACGGTGTAAAGCTTAGTGCTTTCAAAGTTATAACAAATGCATAAATAGTCATGAGTAAGAGGAAGGACTGCTTAAGAGCCAAAACTTAATAGCAAGAGGGAGAGTATATCAAGGTTGAATATGATATCCTATTCGAACAAGATATAACTCTGCAATCCTACTCTTAACACCAGAAACCATTTGCAAGACGGGCTTTTTTCCTTTTGCAAGTAAACATAAGATTACATACAAAGGTTACTATGAAGATCGGACTCTCGTGGAAGCGTTTTACATTGTAGCCCATAGAATTTGTAAACTACCATAACCTGGCAGAGCATTAACTGCGAAACTATTCCTATCACTCTACCAAACCCGCTGTCTGCCAAGCGATGGCATTTATTCACTTGTAAGATTGTTCAGACAGACAGCTTTATGGTACAAGCAAATCTTTAATTGAAAATTGGTCGTCTATGTTAGAAAATTCTTGTCTAATGTAATAAATTTTCACACACCATAACAAATTTAAAAATTTATCTCAAATGTTGAATTTAAACAGGTCTATAGATCCGTATCTTAGCAATGTAAAACAAATTCACACACCATAATGTCTCTCACTATTGACAAATATTATAACTCTATCATATCAAGGGGGTAATTATCTAATTCAAAAATCAACTAAAAAATTAATAAACCCTCCTTTAATTTTAAAAACTTTACAAACCCGTGTCTTAGTAATATAAGTGAAACACTTCCCCAACTAACAAAGGTACAACGAACATTCAGTTTAATACAAAATGCCGAAGGGCAAGTATATCAGCAGGCAGATCTGTATGGAATTTATTGCCTAAAAATCAAAGGTTCAACGGATGCATAGTTCCACGTAACCACAGATGGTAGCTGCAGCCGCGAAACTAGATCGACGAGTACGGGTGGGCTTCACCTATAAATATATTGGTTTATGAATCTTAATAGATGGGACCACACTGATTATAGAACCCTTTTGTAACATCAAGCACCAACTCAACCCACATAGCGTTGTGCTTTCCGAATCAAACCAAGCAAATAGAGACACGCATCTTGAATTTACAACAATACCCTCCCCAAATCCATTCAAAACCGACATGCGTCCCACCCATCTTCAATTTCTTGGTTATCTCTTCTTTTTTTTCCTTTCTTCAGAACGAAGATACTCAAAAATATTATTATTTAAATAAAATAATATAGAATCACTAAAACACTTAAAGTCCGCAGGCCACTAACGACGCTATCGTTCTAAACTGGCGCCACCTCAGCATATTCCTGGAATCGGATCCCCCAAAGCCAAATTTGGATTCAGAAAAGACAGTCTTCTTTAAGAAAAAAGTGAGCTGTGCTTTTTGTTAGCTTCTTCTTATTCACAAATAATCTCATAATTATTTTTTCATGCCGGACCTGATACTTCTCATTTAATAAGCCAGTTATAACTTAGCATAAAAACACAAATTCTTTAAGACAACCAAAACGGTTTTTTCTGAAACGGAGTACGGCAGCACTTTCCAATTTCAGCCACGCGGAGAAAACGGTAAGGAAATGAGCAGTTCAGCCCCAACGAATGGTCCGAAACAGGAAGAAAATTACTCACCTGCCACAATCGTCCTCTTCACTTTCCCTTCTCCTTCCCCCAGCGAGCTCTAAATTTCCTGCAAAGATAGGTACACGGAAAATTAGCGATTGGTAAATAAATCCGAAGCAAGCTTCGCAGTTTAGCTTTGAAATTGGTTTGAATTTCAGACTAGAAACGAACAAGTAGTTATTAAATCCAGCAATCCGAAAAACTAGATGAAAAGATTTGGGAGTCGAGCTTCTCAGACAACTCGTGATCTAAACACAGTCTGAAATAATTCCAGCTTGAGCTCCCGATCATTTCAACAACAAGAACTAAAACCGAGCTTATAGACGAACCAAACGTGCAAAATCAAGGATGAAATATAAAATTCACCGCAGAAGAACTTGGAAAACAGAGCGGGGATTTCAAACCAAAAACTCGTATGCTCCAGTGAAACTGAAGTCTCAAGACTCGAATTCTGTAGATCGAAATCACAACTAAAAGAGTTTCGAACTAAACACAAAAAACAAAGATGATTACATACGGAACCGAAGATTACCTGAAAGTCAGCGAAGAAATCTTCCAGCCGAAGATCTACGCCAGAGAAAACAAACAAACGACGAAGAACGAAGCTCGCCTCTCCAATTACAGAGAGAGAGAGAGAGAGAGAGAGAGAGAGAGAGAGAGAGCGAGAAAGCAAGAGAGGAGAGAGAGAAAGAGAGAGAGAGAGAGTAATGGAAAATGATGTAAACAAAGAAACAAAAGTGAGTTGGAAAAAGTCGTTTTGTTTGGATTTGAGCGCACAAAGAACTGCCACAACAATTGTGAGCTTCAAATTTCAGGAGCCGGAATCTTTTGTATTCTTCTGCACCATTTGCCATTGTGTTCTCTGCTTAATTACGGTAGCACCACTCTTCCTTCCCATCCCATTTTCAAGTGATGAATTGAGAGATTTTTTACTCTTTTAGAACATTTTTATTTAATTGCAATTATTGTTCATCAAAATATTTGGCATTCGTTTGAATAAAAATCCATTGCAATTACTAGTGGCCTTGTAAGTTTAGATCCTCTTAACTTATTACTGAATCAAGAGAAGGTTTACTACTTTAAAAAATTAAGTGTTAAATTTAAAATTTTTTAATTTTAAGTAATTTGAACTATTAACTAAGCCACATGTTGTCGACATATCCTATAATATTTAATATTTAATTTTAGGTTGTTATGTGTCATATAACACATCAACATATTTATATTTTTCTATTATCATTAATCAAAACTTAAATAGTTGATTTAGTTAGTATTTAGGTGTGATATAATTTTAGGGTATGAGGTTTATCAAACTTCTAAATACCGTATTTTTTAATTAAAATTTGAGTTGTAGCATATTATTATCAGCCATTTGTTCAATTTCTCGAGGTGTACGTCAACATATCTCGCAAATTTTGTAGTAAATTGTTGAAGAAAAGGCGCGAGACGTCAATGTTTTGGTAAAACGGTGATGTAATGGCCCACTATTTCCCGCCTTTGCGGCCGGTCTTGTACTGAAAGTAACCGCCTCTGATTGGCTGCGGCTACGGGAGGAACTGTAACAAGTTTTCCTGCTTTGGGAGGGTGTACACTCGGACATTTTAGTTACAAAATTGTTTAGCAAAAAAGGAATTATTTGCTAATATTTAAGCTAATATAATCTATAACGTGCTTGCTAATTAGGACGTGTCTAGCACCCATAATCCAAAAATATAGTGGAAGCCTTATTGATTTTTAAGTAAATTTCATTTAAGAAAAAGAAGAAGACTATTAATTAGCAAATGATACTTTAAAAAACCCATCCTAATTTCATATAAATGTTATTTTTTAATATTTTATTTGGGGTCTATTGAGATATTGTATATCCCATATCAAAAGTGAATCTTGGCCATCTTGGCCTTGTTAATAGTAGGGATATACCTTTTATTGTTTATAAATTTTAGGATAAACCTCTATGTTTTAATACATTATCAAAACTATCGGTCTTTTTTAATATGAACCTTAGTGTCTCAATTATCTTACATACTATCAACATAGAGGGGGGGTGTTGAGGCATTGTATATCTCATATCCAAAGTGAATCATGGCCAACATGTTTATATTAATGACATGAGTATACTTTCTCATTGATTTATTAAATAATCCAAAACTCTCACTAAGCTTTGCTTGATGGGAATTCAAATCCAAAATATTTGTTTTGCAAGAGCTTCTGCACAAACTCTCCTTATATCTTAATTACAACCCAAGAATAGGCATATCTCTTATTGCCTATAAATTTTAGGACCAGCCTTCTCACTTTAAGAGGGTCTAAAACATTATTAATAATCAAGTATCACTAAGGCACTTAATGTATGCATTTTATTAAATTAGAGACCATGTGGTCACGTTGCTTGTACTCTCAAGAGGTCACGTTTCATGTGGCCTTTCAGGGATGTAAACAAGTTACCAATGAATCGTGGAGGACTTCTGCAGAGGGAAATGATTAAAAAATATGGTGATGAGTTGAATGCAGTTTTAGAACTTACCTAAAAGACAGCAAACGAAGGAAAAAGAATTGAGAAGTATAGTTTGGATGAAGTGGAATGTCCCCAAAATGTGCAATTAAATCAATAAGGACAGCGAAGTTTATTTGGCGAGACAGCTAAACTTTGTTGAGAAGAACAGAGGAATCAGGAAAGCTTGGCTGCCGTTGCTTCCATGTGGTCTGATGAATTTGTATTGGACCTCTATGCCTGTCTCCTTGCCAAAAATGTGTGAATTGAATATGGCATGATGAGAAATGACCAGGCCACTGGGAGGGAACTACTGCGGCCATTTTCAAGTTTAGGTCCTTCGAGCATTCTTTAGGTGATCATATGGCCTCCCTCTTCTCCTGTTCAAGAGTCAAAAACTACTTCCCAAGTTGGTTCATTTTTGTCTCTAACCTTGTAGCTTCTCTCTTAACAGCAATTCTTCTTCATAAGTTAATTCATCTTTTCTTTTATTAGAGACAAAAATTCTACATTAAAAATACCTCTAACTAGTCAACTAACTTTTGAATTAAATTTTTAAACCATGTTAACACAGTATTATAACTTATCTTAATCTTTTCTATTTTAATTTAACTTTAAGTTCATATATGTTTAAAAGTTTTATGTTAAAAAGATATACTTTTTTAATGGTAATTAAATATATATAACAAAATATCTCCTACCATTGTGCAGCTTACTTGTTAACTTCTTTTTGTGACCTTCAATTTCTTGCAATCCTTTTGGGGATTGTCCTTTTTCTCTCAATTTTGAGTGGAATTGGATTTTCTAAGCTTCATCACTATACGAATCAGGGTGGTGTTAAAGTTAAACTTATTTGGCAAAAACTTGGCAATTCAACTGGAAGGACAACTCGTGCTAAAGTGTTCACCAAAAATAAGGTTTGCTGACAAAATAATGACATAGAAAAGGACAAAGAGACAGCTCCTTAACCATTATGATAGAGATCCCAGGTTACTGCTCCCTAATATAATAATGGTTATTGATTGCAACAACTGGAAGGCTACACTAAATCGAATTGAGCACATATCCATGTGACAGGGACTATAATTTGCAGCAAATAGTAAAATGCAGGCTTTGTCCTCAATTCAAGATCAAGTATATTTAAAGGAGAGTGGTGTACTGGGTTTGTCCCTTTTCTTGTACTGCATGAACATGGATACGTAAATTTCTAGTAAATGGTAAGAAAATCTGAAAAATAACTAGGAAAGATGAAATAATCCTTTCTCTTTAATCTAGCAAATAGTTCCAATTTCTTCTCTTAAAATTAGTTATTAAAACAGGAAGACACTTAGACATACAGGAATAATAAAATATAAAGATATTTATAATACAAGACAACTACTATTTTATAAGCTTATTTATCTCAAATACGGACCACTCTATAAGTGACAGGATCAAACAATATGATGCAAATCACAAAAACTTAAGATTGATTGTCTCCGCATTACAAAATCTGTTTACTGTTCTCACACTAAAATATTCTGAACTCAGAAGCCTTAAATCACTTTGGATTCTGCAAGTGCCTTGAAATACTTGCTTCCTGAATCTAAAGGTGAAAACTATACCTTGAAGTTTGAGACTTTAAGCTATATTCTATCTTATCTAAGTAGACCCAAATCTACAAGATTGACCATGTTTTGGATGAAACACCGTGGTAAACTGGATTATTGTTTACCCTTTTTTCTCACACTGTTAATGTTGCTAAAGAACCTATATGATTAGTTCATAAACATGGGAGGGAAAAGTTACTCAAAGCTCAAAGACTAGAGGATTAATTGCCTAAAACTTTAAGGACAAAGGTAATCAGAAAGTCAAAATCCCATTAAACATAGGGGGTTTAGGTGCCTATTGCAACCCAAAATTTCTGCATGAAAATGGCGCAAACTTTCAATCTCATTTTCAAACTTCGTTTTGGGTTCTGTGTAAAACGCGAATCTGACAAACCCTGCAAGATTTCATACCAACGCCATCATAAAAAGCATTACGAAGGCCCGCAAAACAGCGAAAGAAAAGAAGTACAGAATCTTATTTTGAAAACAACACAAATAGAAAATAATAAATTTTTAATAATTTTATTCTTAAAATTTTCCTTTGTAACTTTTTTCTTCAGCAATGCAGTTTTGTCCTTACGCGGAAAAGGCCATTCTTTTGATGCAATCGCCCTTTGATTTGGGATTTATTACAGCAAAAAGCCACTAAGATGCACGTGGATTTTCTCACGGCGTCGGAGCAAAACAGCGTGAGGTATTGTCTCAGTAGAATCATTGGACACTTATTGTAATGCCACGTGAGTCATGTCCCGCTTTTTCCGATGTCTTGTCAGCTAGTGGGTGGGTAAATAGACCAGCTACAGCAAGTGCAGGGAAAGAAGTTTAATTTTCAATCATTTAAAGATTTGAGAGAATTTACTCATAATTTTTTTTAGATAGGCACAAGAAATACAGAGAATGAACCTCAAACTTTAAAAATATAAGTAATTAAAGAAAGTCTTAGCTATAACTAATTTCTTAATGGGTAATATATGGCTCTTCATAGATACGTGTCACTTATGTAAGATTATAATTATGTTTTATTAGGCTGACGTTCTTTGTTATCCAATTTTTCAACAGGAAGGTCTCTAGTTGTTGCATGACTATGACTTATATTAATAAATCTAATTACAATATGGTAGTGCAGTTAACTACCGACTAGGAAACAACTATGGGCATTATTTGTTTATGATATGATGATTATATTCTACCAAACAAACATCCTTTCTTCAATAATTTCCTTTCCTTTCTTGGATGACATAGATGATTAGAAGTCAATGTCACGCATCAGACAAGAGAAAAGTCTTGTTGACTAGATTATAGCCAATTCTTTTCGGATATTGTATGAAATGTTAAATTCATGATCCCTTATCTTGTCGTAAGTTAGTAATCAACCACTGTATTACTAACTTGTTTATCGACTCTCTAGCTGGCTAGAGCGGCTGCTCATGAGTTACATGGGTTGGAGAGCTCATGTAATGGCATTTGGCCTACCAGGAATGGACCTCTGAGGCATTGTGCATTGAAAGAACATGCATTGGGGCCAGGCTATCATTATCTTTGCCTAAGAAAAAGGGACGCAATGAGTAGGCGGTGCACATGGCTTCGGCGTGTCCAGTTTCCCACCATAGCCGCTATGGGAACAGGCAATTTTCTACTAATCCTGATTGATTATCGTTATCCATTCATGCATCACTTTCCTTCATTTTTTAAAGTTAACATAGCAGCAGGTTAGACTTACCTGCTAGGCTTCGAATGGGGCTAAAAGCATCGGGGAAGCTCTACTCCTGCACTTGAATATCCACCTTCAGCTGCGCAGGTTCGACGCTAGAACCAAACCAAATTGAAGCTCATAAGCCAAGTCATAGTGAATATCACATGGTTCAATCTATAATCAGATATCAGTTCAAGGGGCATTTTACATGAATTGACCAACCATACAATTGCTTGGGGCCATTAAGGAATTACTGTTTCCTCTCCTACCACGGTACACTCTCAGAATCTATATTCCTAGGCATTCCCCAGAGACTCAAATTCCCTCAAAATTCTGGAAAGAACAGACTAGCAGATTAATGTTTCACTTTACCAAGTTCAAAAAAAAAAAAGAAAAGGTGCATATTTACAACAAGATACCGGACACTGACAGCATGTTACCATGCTAGTATTCATCAGAAGACATCTTTTGCTTCTTCCACTTGTACGCCACTTCCAATATCTTGAGATTTGGGGTCGGGGTTTCTTCTGGGAACAAATAGTCAATATACTCCTCATACCTGCCATTCGAATTCGTCAGCACGGGCGTACAAGCAGAACAAAGGAAAGCTTACAACAGAACAGAACCTAACAAAATCAAAACTGCAGCTATGGACCGGTTCATTCAAAATTCAATTGGGCACCATCCGGTTGAAAATGATTCTAAAATGCTAAACTTTGAAAAAGGATGAACTAAAATGAGTGCTTCACATGGATACTCTGAAGTGCAATTTGTACGCTGGTCACACCCAATTAGGCATTTTGTTCAACAGTTCCATGAATATCAAGGCAAGCTTAAGAGATATCCTAAAGTCTGGAATCATGGAATGTTGCAACAAATAAAGTATTGGATGATGACTAACGCATAAAGCTTTAGCCTCATGTATTAAAATACTAGCCTAAGAGTTCAATAAACATGTGAAAATAACATTGTCTGCATTCACCAGTTAGGGTCTAGCCCGTTTGCATTTTGAATGAGACAGTAACACCAGAACCTTATAAAGAAAGATTAAGGTTGGTGACACATACCCAGCAGGACCATCTTCAGTTACCATCGGCCTTCTCTTTTTCAGCTTCTTTGGCAGCTTACTCTGGACTATACTAACGTCTCCTAACTTGCCAAAGCTACTCTCCATATTCAACCATTCTTCCAAGAGCATTGCTCTTTCTTCTTTCAGTTCAGGTGCAGAAGTCCTAAAATAGTTGATAGCTTTCTCAAAAACCCCTGATTCAACAAATGGAAAAGATCAGACTTGTTTATTTGGTGATTAAATTCAAGAACAATCATATAATTTACTACAAGAAGTAACTGCCAAATTTGCTTACTTCTTGCACGCTGAATGCAATGTTGCTTTTGTTCTTGGATATATTCTTCTGCCAAATCTGAACCCCCTCCGTCCCCCATAGCAGATGCCTCAAACTTGGCATAGCTTATCCACACCTTCAGATGCTTAGTTCTGTCCAGTAGTCTCTCATAGAGTTCTCTGGTCCTTTCAAACTCACCTTCTGATATTTCAAAGTCGATATATGTCTGTCATGAGGGAAAAATAATAATAACATTATAAGTTATCATACCAAAACGCTCAGCAAGAATTAATAGTATCTTAAAGCTTTCCTACAGAAAACTGAAACCCACTGCATTGGTCACCAGAAAAGTTATCATCATATCAAGAGAATTCCATATATCAAGCAACAAAACAAATCGCACCATAAGAAACTGCTGCCTTTATGTAGGCTTCAAAAAGGTAGATAACACGCCTTACATATTTTATCAGCAACCAAACAGAGATATCAAGAATAATAGGTGCCTTTCTATGGGCCCCCTTTTCATCATTTCTGGATAGAAAATTGAAGGATCAAGAAACAACTTCTTTCATTTTAGATAAGCAACATAAATTAAATGAAAGTACGGAAATAATAGAGAAACCTACAAGCATCATCCTCTGTATAAGTAATAGTGCATCGAAAAAGGATGTGCACAATCATAATGAAATCTGTAAGCAAGAATGAACACTAACAATACTTAGCTTTGACTAAAATGTTAGAGACGTACCTTCCACAACAACTCTGGCATATCCAGAGCTGGTTGGGCTGTGGCAAGCTCAAAAATAGCCCTAGCCCGTTCAGTCTCACACAAAGATCTCTCCAACTCTGCATACTTGCTCCATGCATAACAATTCTCAGGCGACCACTCTAGATACCTCTCATATAGTTTCCTGCACCGATCTATATTTCCAAGCTGCAGCTCTATCTCAATATACTTCTTGAATATCTATTTTTCCAAAAAGAAAAATTAGAATTGTAAAGATATTCCAACCCCCTAACACAACATATACAGATACTTGGCATCAAACTCAAATTACCTTATCTTTAGGAGCTTTGCCGATTGCATTCCCTAGAATTTGTCGTGCAGCCTTGAGATTCAGCTGCCGAATCTCAAACTGTGCTGCTAAAAGCCATATTTTAGCAAAAGAGAATTTCTCATGAGGAATCAATTTAAGACACTCCCTGGAAAAATTAATAGTGAATGAGCAATCTCTTCAAAGAAAATCAGATTCATCGAAACATGTGAATCATACATAAGAGACCATAGATACAAGTTCATTCATGAGCGAAGGTGTACATCACTCCATAAACATTTCCATAAATTTAGAAAAAGCATGCATTATAGAGATTTCTAACTAGGTCAACCATTATAATTCTCTACTAAGTCACTAACTTATCAATTGCTCATGATCACTGACATCCAAATGGTTATACCATACAAAATTCTCCCAGAATCCTGAATTCCAAAATCTACAATTCATAGAACCTCTTACATTGATTATGCAAAGATTATAAACCAAAGAGCACAAAAAGTACACTGAAATATGCAATCTTTGTATGTTGATTTTTACCAAACCTCTATAATAACTACTTTTTTGTCCCAGGTTTCTTCTTTGAAGAAATGATCAACTCCCAACATTACCTAGTATACATCCAATCTAGATATCTATCTATGTAGATGTACAGCCATGAAAGGTGGAGCATATAAATTACTTCTCCCATAAGTTGACCAACTACAGCACATCAAAAGTTAATTCCCGCAAAAATGTCTAGCTAGTTGAAACTTCAAACATACAAGAGATTAGCACGGGTGCATGACTGTGATTTCAATCAAAAAGATAACAGAAATAATACACCATCACCCTCTTAAATAACCACCAAATTCCGCTAAAAATTTTAAATTACTACTACAACTTGCACCCACATAAACTTCTAAATCAATTCAAGTAGTACCCCCAGTCAAGATCGGCCACCATTTGAGATGAAACAAATAAGTTAATTGCATTACCAACGTGTGCATGAGCTGTTTCTTCTGTTAAAAGTACCCACATTTGAGAAACAAAATTTTGAAATTTCTGCAACAGAGGGTCTTGCTTCTTGGCTGTAACAGCACAATCACCCCTCAATTCTCCAACTGGTGGCCATACAGCCACCATCTCACTTCTACTCCAGGCAGCTGCTCAGCAATTGCCTCTTTTCTCTTGCAGCCACCTCTGGCACTGAGGCCACCCCTCTCTTCTCCTAATGGTGATCCCATAATCACATCCTCTCTTCTCCGGAAGATGCTTACATGCAGTCCAAAGGTGGTGGCCACCTCCACCACCACGCCCCAAAGGCACCCTCTCGTAGGCGTTGTTTAATAAATTAGCCTCTGAAACTGAAGGTACTTTTGGCAGAAAAATGACTCGCAAACATGCATGGTAAACATAATTTATTTATTTATTTTATTTTTTGTGTGAAAAATAACGGTCATATTCAACACAAGAGGACAATTCAAAAACTGTTGGAATATATAGGTCAGATTCTAATAGATTACAGTTTGGAAATGCTAGTTTGAGGGCGCAAAAGTTTACTTAAGCCAAAAGATAATTGACTACAAAACAGCTACAAATATGTCCAAAAATGAATAACTACTAATTAACAACAACACCCACACAACCCCTAGCCCCCGGCCCCTAATCCCAAAAAGAAAACTCTGGCTATCTTGTCAAATATCACAATGCTCAACTTTGAGGTACAATGGAATCAAGTATATAAACATCACTTTAACTTGCATGAACAAATTTCATCTAGACTTTAGAATACACTACAGAGATTTCAAACTATTAGGTATAACAATTGCTTATGATACAGCTGTACAACATATAGTTTCTTACAAAATCTATGGTCAATAAACAATCAGATAAAGTACTTTGAATTCCCAAAGGCACACACCATACTTAAAAACAACCACAAAAGCTCGGGAAAACAACTGCATCAGAATAGCATGAAAACAACACTGCCTCACATGTGTCAAAAAAAGTACCAATTTCAAGTTCATAATTGATATGGTGCACAACAATCCAACTAGGCTAAGGACCAACAAGACCATCCAAAAGCATCCAACAAAAACAACAAATTTAAAACAGCTATTTTTACTCAGCTTTCAAGTCCAAACAGAAGATAACACATGACCTGTGCCAACTACAACAAAGACAAATTCCTCAAGAACATTAAATCGAAAGTCTTTTGTTCTTTTGACAAACTTACCTATAGACTTCTCTTGTTCGTTCTGCATCTCCGGCATCAAGCTCCTCATATAGCGCATAATTAATCCTGCAACCACACATTATACAAGCAATCGATCATGCATATGAACCCCTAGAAAAGCGCATCAAAGAAAGCTACATTTCAAATGGAAAAATTAGACTTACCACAAGTAAATATACCGCTGCCAATACCGCTTCTCCTCTGCTGGAGGAACATTACCAATGGCCCTCTCGTATACTTCCCTAATCCTCTCCTTATTCCCAACACTCTCTTCCAAACGAATGTAATCAAACCAGGAATCATAATTCAGTGGGTTCTTCCTCACCTCGTCCTCATATTGGAACCTCCTCTTCCCCACTATAGCATCTTCTATCCCCTCCTTATCCCCATATTGCTTTTCAAAAGCCACAAACTTCTTATACAAGTCCTCTGCCCTACCTTTCGGTATATGATCAAGTGAGAACTTGTATATACACCTTGCTCTCTCAGTCTCTTTGCAACGCTCCTCAAACTCTGCGAATGCTACAAATAATTGCTCAGCCTCCTCATCATCGGCAAGCTTCTCCACTGCCCTCTCATACACATTCCTTGCCCTAGTGACTTCACCATTCTTCATCTCAAACTTAGCATACCGGATCCATGCTCCCACTTTGGGGTGGCACTGCACAAACCGCTCAAAGATCTGCCTTGCTCGCTCGACCTCATTGTAACGAAGCTCAAATTTGATGTATGAGAGCCAACCTTGCTGGTCTGGCATCCAATTCATCCAGCGCTCAAAGACTTGCCTGGCCCCAGCAACGTTGCCAAGCATCTCCTCCATGTGAATGTACTTGTACCAGAGCTGATCTACTCTTGGCAAAAGTGACACTGCTCGGTCCCAAACATTCCGTGCATGGTTGATGAACTTGTTCTTCATCTCCACCTCAGCATACTTGAGCCATAGTGTGTGATTCCGGTAGTCAACCTCCAGGGCACGCTCCCATACAGAGCGTGCACGATTGAAGTCCTTCTGTGACTCTTCCCACTGTGCATACTTTATCCAAACACTGATATTCCATCTGACCCGACGGATGAGATCTTCAAACTCCTTCCGCTTGCGAAGGCGATAATCAGCAAGCTCAGTGATATCAGTGATTTTCTGTTTCGGTGGCCGGATCTCAGCCTCCTGTCGCTCCCGAGCCTCACGAAGGATCTGCTCAGCAGTGATCTGAATTGGTGCCGGAGTTTTGTTCTTGACTCTAGTTGGCCGCGGGAGCTTAACCTCTGTATCCTTTCGGGTTAGGTACCCTAAGGTTGGATCAGCCTCCTTCGCCATTGTTGCTTGAAGAATGAATCAACTGAACCTGAATGGATAACAGAAATGGTAAATGCAGAAGAAATAGAAACTATGAGAGCTGAAGGTGGCCCACACTAAAAAACCTAGAAGACATAGAGCTGGATGGGTAAGCCCAAAGAGGCCCAGCATTAACCTATCCGATTCCATCTCCAGTCTCTTCATCATAAGAATGGATACCGTTAGATGTAATGGCTAACCAAGAAGGGGGTTCAATTGCTTTTCTGGATTTTCTAGTGTTTAAAAACGTTTTTCTAGTATCACGATAACTAACCATATAAGCAACACACAGATAAACCAGATTTACCACGGTGGTTCAGCCCTCACACCTATGTTCACCCTCTTCTTCCTTCAATCCAACCAATTGAAGTCTACTTTACTCATTGCTCAAGAGAAAACGTTTCCCTACTGTTTACAATCCTTTCAACAAAGGATTACAACCCAATGTGTGCCTCAACACACACTACTTTGTCACAACTAACAACTCAAAGGTTTCTCAAACCTTATACAACACAAACAATTCCTTTACGATACAAAATGTGTGGGGAATTGCTAAACTAAGGGCTTTCTAAAGATGACATATAGCAAATCAGGCCCTAATCACGAAACCCCCAAATGATAATAAAGTTAGGGTTTCCGATTTTCATGCAAATATATGTGCACAATAATAATCAATGTTCAATCAGCGCATATACAAGTACATTCACAGCAGATTTCATAAAGTGTAAGATCAATAGAGCACTTCACCGAAGATCTTCACAATCTAGTTTTCGTTCTTGCCTTTCTGTGCATAAGATCGTGTAGTGAGCAAGCTAACAGTAAAGTAGTAAAATCTTATATCATACCTCTTTTTCTTCAACTTGAAAAATTGCCGCTCAGAATCTCTGCAAAAATCTGACCCTCCCGAATTTCTTCCCGTTGAGAGAGCGACTCTCCACAATTTCGGTGATGTGCGGAGGCATACTGTCGAGGTTGGCTTTCGTTCAAAGTCGATCCCAAAACGGTGTCGTTTCAGTGAGCAACTGTTAATTTCATCAATCGGGTCTTCTCGGGTCACTTTAGGGTCGCGGATCGAGGTTCGGGTTTTTGCCGCAAACTTGCTCAAATCTCTTCGTTCTTGCATCGAATCTCTGTGGGCACATCATAAATCAACAAATCGATCTTCTCTTCATCAACGTATGAATTTTAACCTTCCGAATCACCATAATTCGTCGTCTCTTTTACGTTCGTTCAACCGGGTCTAGATGGGTTTCATCGGTTGCTTCTTCTTCTTCAACAAGTCGCTCAAATCATGCCTCAACTTAATAGGTCAGCTTCTTCTCATCACAAAATCATCCGGGTCGCAGTAGATTTCGCCTTCAAACAGCTCAGATTCAGCTTGGACGCTTATCGGGTTCCTCTGCCTAGTCGTCGGGTCGCGCGATGGATCTTGCCCGGAAGCTTCTAGATCGAGTACTCGGGTCGCGATCTTCAGTCGGGTTTATAATGGGTCGCTCTCGGGTTGTAACTCGGGTCAGGCAAGCAGTCGGATCGCGCACTAGGTCGAGTGATGCGTCTTGCGCGGAGTGGACTTCGGGTCGTCGGGTTCTAGGTCGCTCGTGCGTCTGGGTTACGCGGAGCAAGTCTCGCGGGCCGTCCGGTCGCGCGTCTGGGTCGCTACTGGATTGGCCTCATGCACATGGGCCTCGGTCGTGGGCATGAAGTTTGATCGTGCAGGGCTTTGGTGGATTGGGCTGACACGAAACTTTGGATTCAGAATTTTTCTGAAATGCACACTGAATGGGCCACTTGATTTGTACATAATTTGGCAATTCTTTTGAACTTTCTTAGACCATTTTCCTACAAGAAATATTCATGCATTATTTTTCTTATAAGACAAATAATAACAAAAATATTTATTCTTATTTTCTATTTGATAAAACTTTCAAAAGTAAATCAAATAATATCATTATATGATATTATAATTTGTACACCATTATCTCCTATATTCATTTTGCACATTATACTACGAAAAATGTTTATACATTAGCTTTAAATATATTTTTCACATAAAAAATACACTTTTATGAAATACGTTCTTTTTCCTTTTTATCATCATCAAAATAATAATGGAATAGCAATATTTTTGACAAATACCCTCTTAGATCTGACAAATGGCATTGCTTTGAAACAAACTCATTTATCAGCTGTCGTGGCCTCCTTTGTGTAAATTGCTTTTTATTTTTTTTGGTAATCTCATAATAATCATAATCATATTTCTCCAGACAGATAAAAAATCACGTTAAAACTAAGGGTAATACAAATTAAGGCATGGATCAAATCATAGCACAAATTAGCGAATACTCGTGACACCAAGTACTACATAAATAAAGGAATGGCTATGGACCCACGTGAAAGACCATATTAGTCCAGATGAAAGACACAGCGAATAATACCATTGAGACATAATACCAATACTAAAATGTGAACCACGGTCCCCGTGGTCCCCTACCACGCTATTCTAATGTAAACTCCTTTTGTCTTCGGAGGGGAAGGCTACTTAGAATAAAGCTAAGACTCTGGAAGGACAAAGCACCCCATCATTGTTTGCATCACTCTAGCTTCCTTCTTCGGAGAAAACGGTATTTGGTAGAACACGCCTAATCCTCTTGTACCTTTTAATAAATAAAGAAAACAAGTAAACTGCTTAGAGTAGGTAAATCAATCATTTGTCCTAGTGGATACGACATTAATCCTCCTGTAACTTTTAATTCATGTACTTGAGATGCACTGCTTCTAGCTCTTAGTATTCTAAGATACAAAACAGGAAAGTACTTCTAACGAAGGTTCACCTTATCTCAACCAAAAAAAAAAAACTGGTTTTGATATCATAAAAAAGAATCAGGTTCCATCTCTTCAATGTTCTCATCAAGGATAGGAGTTATTGAGTTTATATATAAGGCACATTGTTAGTGCTCTCTTCTTGGATGTGAGATTCTATTGCCTAACAATGTAACACCCATATAGACGTGTCCTTGGTCTAGTTTCAAGCACAACTTGCATTCTAAGATTTCATGATTCATAGGATTCTACAATTCATGCCAAGTATTGCATTTTGCTAAGTATACATTTCCATAGTGATAAAAAAAAATTTAAAACTAAAATTTGTTTTTAAACATCTTGGACTAATCCCTTAGAAGGTATTATTAAAAGATCATCAATTTCTAATGAAATAAATATTTTTTTTAACACTCACAAACATGAGAAGGGGGAAATGGGAATCGAACCCTTAATTGATTAGACTCACTGGTTGGGGGCTGACTTACCACTAAGTCAAGGAGATTTCCCCTAATGAAATAAATGTCATCCCTTAGAAAGTATTGTTAAAAGATTATCAATTCCTAATAAAATAGATGTTGTAATGGCTTGCTAGAACCCTCAGTTGAGCACATATGATGTACATGTCATTTTGAAGTAACCCATTGATATGCTAATAAGCCGTTTAATGGAAATTCCATCTATCACTTTATTGTGAAAGACCATATTTGTTGGCTATGCTATTGAGTGGGGTTTGACAATGAATTTGAGTCAATGATTGAAAAATATCTTCCTCTCGATTTTCATTTGCTTTGAAATTCAGGGCCATAGTTCCTAATTGAATTGGGAGACCCACATCAGTGTCCTAGAATTACTTAGCTTAAATATTAAATGTTTTATGAACAGATATGGTAAAACACTAATATAGCTTCTTCAATTTCTCGATAAAGAAAAATATAACCAACGGTCGTTTGAACGTCATTTTCCTTAGTTTCTTCGTATGTCTCATTGCCAACTGTCCAATCAAGTACCATTAGGAGCTTTTCATCTGGTAAAGACCACCCGATCTATTAGTTTTCTCCATTTTGAAACCCTCTAAGGTATGCAATAGCATCACAGCGGGAGCATGACCCATTCGCAGCGAGGCTTGGTTGGAGCTGCGGCCGCCGCCGCAAATGCAAGTATTAACCATTACATATGTCTATTGATCAGTACATGATAGCTTTGCACATTTTGTCAACACATCCGACAACACGGCCATCGTATTATTGCATAGATATTGTCATAGCCAACAGATTTATATAACCAACTGTATAACATACGAATGAGATAGCAACTTGTTAAAGAATACGAATGGAATATGTTCAGGTGGACCATCCTTTGAGCCATTTGTATATTAAATTTTCAAAAACTTGTAGCATTTTTATTTTTATGTTAAATTTTACATCATTCTCTGTTTTTTCCTTTTTCTTTTTTCTTCATTATCATAATAGATTCTCTCTACAACGTATCAAATATGTTAGGAAAAAGTAACTTAATTCAACTCTCAAAACATAGACTCACATTTTTGCCTAGTCCGACAATTTGATAATTAATAATGGCATCAATAAATATAATGAAGTACATCAACTAGGTCAAAAGGGAAATGCAAAAGTCAACAAAAGTATGAAGGCGAGATAGCACAACGATCTAAATTGAAGCCTGCTAGTTCATAAAGAAGCAAGAAATTATATAAATACGACATGGCATTTGATCAACACATGTAAGACCAGGCTTGATCATCTCCCATCATCAAAGGCCAATAATGTCCGGTCTCTCACACTATGATACCCAGTAGAATTGTTGTTAGCAATATCAGACTTTTCACCGAGCAAGTATTTAGTCACTTCAAAGTTGGAATTTATCCACGAATGCTTCTCGGAACTTCTAAGACCCTCCAATTCTATTGTCACTTCTTTCATAGTAGGCCTATCCTCGCCTTTCACTCTTAAGCATCTCTTTGCTAGGTTGGCCACTTCCTTCATTTGTTCCACATTTCCTTCATTCATTATTTGTTCCTCAAGAACACCAAACAACCTATTCTCTTCTAAAGAAGAAAGAAAATACATAGCTAGACTTCTTTCTTCCTCAGACCTTTCAAATGAAAGTGCCTTTTCCCCTGTTAATAACTCTACAAGGACTACTCCAAAACTATAAACATCACTTTTCTCAGTTAATTGACTTGTGTGAAGGTATTCAGGGTCTAAATATCCTAACGTACCTTGTACCATTGTAACTACTTGTGTTTGATCTAATGGAACTAATCTTGAAGCTCCAAAATCAGACACCTTTGTTGTGTAACAACCATCTAGTAATATATTTGAAGGCTTGACATCTCTATGTATTATTGGTGGAGAAGCTGCGGAATGTAAATACGACAATGCTTCAGCTGTTTCCGTTGCTATCCTTAGACGAGTTTCCCATGATAAGGTATATCCCTCCCTTTTTTTATGGATGTGTTGGAAGAGAGTACCATTTGAGACAAATTCATAGACTAGCAAAGGCGTTTCTGTCTCCAAACAACAACCCAAGAGTTTAACCACATTTCTATGATTAATTTGAGAAAGTACAACAATCTCATTGATGAACTGATCAATTTGGTTTTGATTGACGACTTTAGATTTCTTGATGGCTACAACTCTATTGTCTGAGAGGAGTCCTTTGTAAACAATACCAAACCCTCCATGGCCAATAATTAGGTTCTCATCATAGTTATTGGTGGCCTTCTTTAGCTCTTCTGCGCTGAAAACTGTGGTTGCTTCAGTTGAATTTTCTTGTTGGGATAGTTTCTGATTTAATGTTAAACCCCCATTTTCTCGAAAATATCTCTCTCTAAGCTTGATTAACTTTCTTTGCTTGACAACCAAGTACAACCACAAGCTACAAACAAACACAACTATAGAGCATATACTAAAACCTACATTTTGAAACAAAATTAAAATTATCTTAGAAAAGACTAGGCAATAAAATATTATCTATCAAAAGCAATAGAGAAATAGAGGGCATTTAGGCATGATTCACTTTAATAATCTTTAATCATATTGCTCAAACACACATACTTACCCAGTGCCATTCTTGTTACAGAATTTGACTGCTTTAGGGTGCAGCCTGGTCCACCTTTCCTCCCATTGCCTTCGTACCCATCCTTACAAGGACAAGTGAAATTCCCTTTGGTGTTGAAGCATGTTGAATAACCATTGCAGGGGTTTGAATTATCATCGCACTCATTAATATCTAAAACAAAGTACAGCAAGTCACACGGTTATTTGCTCATTTACCACTACAATTCACTTATGACATAACTTTGCAAATAATGCTTGCAGAAAGAAACTGTATACTACCAAGTTACCCCAACTAACAAACTAAAAGCAGCCTTTTTATTTATTTATTTACACATGTACCAAAACTTATACATTTAAGTGTCAAACTTAAAAATAATATATCTCAAATTCTACTAATCTATCGTGGAACTAACAATTGATCAATAAAAACAGTTTATTTCAAATGCTACTGTTGAGAACCTTGTTAAACGTGTAACACGTACCTTGGCAACCGTCGGTTAGATATGGGTTTCCTTCAAAGCCGTCTTCGCATCTGCAACGGTAGCCATACCCATTTTCAGGGTTGTAACATTCGCTGTTCGGCCCACATACAGGATTTGATCTGTCGCAGCTTTTGTTACCGATTGACCAATCAAGAACCATTGGAAGTCTTTCGTTGTATTGTAGACTCTGAAGGTAATGGGAGGAGAAATTGAACTGGTCCTTTTTAACAACAAAAGCATAGCTGCATGGATTAAAGCTCCATATTTTTGAATGATTATCAAAACTATAGGCTTTTAGAGTGAAATTTTTCAAACTTGGTGGAATCTCCACCTGGCAACACCCAATCCCAGAGCAAGACCCATTCGGGACATTGCCAATGTTTTGACATACGGACATGCAACCCATGGAGAACGAGTCGTTGTGCTGAAAGCCATTTAAGTATGCATAAGTGTCACAGCCAACGGCCATGAATGTGTTTTGGGTGTGAGAAATAGTGAAACTGGGGACTCTTAGAGAAGGAGAATTACGATATCCAAGCGAACCCGAGCTGTAGTAACACTTATGAGCTGTATACATCAAGATGTCAAGCTGACCTTGTAGCAAAGAGATGTTGGTAACAATCAGGTTGCCAGTTAGAAGTTGGCCGGAGGATCGGTTGCAAGAGAGTTGAAAATCTTCATTCAGGTAACAATCTTTGCGTATGCCAAATGGAAATGGAACTTTCACGTCTCCACACCGTTCGTTGCAGTTCCGGCGAGCTAAATGAGCTGCTACTGCGGTGGCTGCCATTCTTGAAAAGAGCACGCCAACCCACGTAACTTGCAGAAGCACCCGATGGAAATCCATAGCTCCCACTCTTTTCTCACGGGAGGATTCAAGTCTATATTTTGTTTCCTAGACTTCCTCGAGACGGCAAAATGTGTTTATAGGCATATGCACCGCGTATGACTTCACTTTCGAGTCAAGCAACATAGGCTGGACGTGAATAAGGTGCGATGTTGAAACGCTTTGCGTGGCAAATATCTTGAAGAACCTAAATGATTGCATTTTTTCCACGCGGCATGACTTTCTTCCCCTTCAAGACAATTCCATCACAATTGTTAGCAGAGTCTACACGGCAATCCACATTAGTACGTACTCTGTGTCAGTCATAGCACTTTTACAGAGTCATGTACAGAGTTTTCACCCTTTTGCACGTTACCTCAACACCATATAGTGAACATGATTTCTCTTGTAACATGGATTTTACTGGAGTGAGAAACTTTACAGCAGAGAGAAGATTTTCCTCTCTTCTTTCTCCCATTTTCTGTTTTTTTTTTTAAGTATAATCAAAATAGAAAAGTCTTATTTCCATCACCTATCAAATGCCTCAAGTCATAGTCTTAGTATTAAGTGGTATTTGAAGTCTTGCCACATGATATACTAAAGTTTGAACTTCCCTTTCATCTAATAAATTTCTTAAATCTTTAGATTCTATCTTGATAAAACTGAAAAAAAAAAAAAGACAAAAGGACACAACTATCTCAACTTAAGTGCAATTTCATTTGAGATTTTTAATTTCTCAACAATACGAGCAATTTCAATGTCTTCTAATAACTTATCTAGCCATCTTCCATTAACTATTGGCCTTTCCAATCCAAATCTTCAACCTCTTTTCCTTGCACGTAATAAGCTAAGTGAAACAATGCCTAGTGCTATTTCTAGTGCTTCACAATTTACCAAACTAGACCTAGGTCATAACCCGTTTTAGGCTTTAATTCCAACAGCACTTGGGAATTTCAAGTGCTCAGCCTACAAAATAAAAACTTGACCATTGAATCTTTTTATAGTTCCATCATAGCGTCCACCACTTGTATAGCCTATTTTATATTATTCTAATTCCTGTATGTATATAAATTGAACGAATGCATTATTTTAGTAATTGTACCTATGTTTTCCTTTTTTTCCTAGAATTTGGGCCTAAAACTGAACTATTTAACACTTGTCCGCCATCTTAAACAAAAAGCCTCATTTTTCTCAAGCATTTGGGCCGGGGTTTAAATTAGAAGGATATAATTAATTAGTATCTTTAAAATCTTTCAATCAAAAGTCTTCATCCATTTGCAAGAATATAATTCCTACTTCATTGCATTGCCTTTGTCTTTTTTTCTTTTTTTTTTTCCCATAAAGGCATTCATTTGTTTTTTTTTTACTATCTTCTGTATATCGTTGTTTGATATATTCATTATATTCAAAAGCCAGACAACCCAAAAGGCAAACAGAGCGGGGATTTCAAACAAAAAACTCATAATTTCAGCGAAACTGAAGTCTCAAGAGATCGAAATCACAGCTGAAAGAGTTTGAATTAAACACAAAAAAAAAAAAGATGATTATATCACCGACCCAAACATCACCTAAAAGTCCGAGAACAAATTCTCCTGCCGAAGATCAACTTTAGAGAAAACAAAGGAGGAAGAACGAAGCTCGTTTCTCCAATTACACAGATTTACGTTAACGTTGGATCAGCATCTTAGGCCTAACCTTAATGGAAAACTACGAGCGGAGTAGACCAACAAGTTCCACAGAAGAGAACTTCCGCATAGAGCGGGAGAATGACACCCCCATAATTTGATGGAGGTACCTTCACATTTTCAGAGCTGCATTGCTAGCAGTGACACTGAAAATTCATTTTCCATGATGATAATTATTTTTATTTGTCAATGAAATGTCTCTTAGAATCTGTATTTTCCTAGAAATGAAAACAGGAAGTAAAGCTATATTCCTAGCAATGATATTGATTTTTTTTATTTTATAAATATGTGAGTTTATTCTCTTAAAAATAAAAGAATACAAAAACTTAAAGGCTAACTTAATATTGTAATTTATCTAAGAAAAAATCAAGTTTAGTATCCCCAATTATTCCTAAATAGAGATATTACTCACATATTATTTTCCTAATTCTAACCATTGATAAATCATTTTCCTTAGTGATAATCATTTTTATTTGTCAATAAAATGTCCCTTAGAATCTGTATTTTCATAGAAATAAAAGGAGAAGTAAATAGCACTTATTACTGTGTGTTGTCTTGGTGTTCATGGCAAGTTGATCTATTTGAGTTGATATGCGCTGCATTCTGCTATCCTGGAATATACCAGTAATTTGACAACTGGTCATTACATGATAGCTTGGCACGTTATGTAAACGCATCCGACAACAAAACCAAAACATGGCCGTCCTATTATTGCAAGGATATTGCCATAGCCACCAGATTTATAGAACTCTATAACATAGGAATGAAATAGCACATTATTAAAGAAGACGAATGGAATGTGTTCAGGTGGACCGTCCTTTGAGCAATTTGAATTTTAAATTTTCATAAACTTACACCATTTTTATTTTTATGTTAAATTTTACACCGTTCTTTTTATTTTTCTTCATTAATGTAATAGATTCTCTCCACAACATATCAAATATGTTAGGGAAAATTCACTTAATTTAAATCTCAAAAAATTGACTTACATTTTTGCCTAGTACAACAGTTTGATAATTAGTAATATCATAACTAAATATAATGAAGTATATCAACTACATCTAAAGGAAAATGCAAAATGTCAAGTAAGCACGAGAGCAAGACAGCATAACAATCTAAATTGAAGCTTGCTAGTTCATAAAGAAGCAAGAAATTATATAAATACAACATGGTATCAACTCAACATATTTAAGATCATGATTGCTCATCTCCCATCATCAAAGGCGAATAATGTTTGGTTTCTCACACTATCATACCCAATAGCACCATTGTTAGCAACATCATTCATGTGGGAAGTAAAAGTTTCTCCAAGCAAGTATTCAGTCTCTTCAACGCTGGAATTTATGCACAAATACTTCTCAATACTCCTAAGACTATCCAATTCCATTGCCACTTCTTTCATGGTAGGCCTATCCTCGCCTTTCACTCTTAAGCACCTCTTTGCAAGATTGGCTACTTCCTTCATTTGTTCTGCATTTCCTTCATTCATTATTTGTTTCTCAAGAACACCAAACAGCTTATCCTCTTCTAAAGAAGAAAGAAAATACATAGCTAAACTTCTTTCTTCCTCAGGCCTTTCAAACGAAAGTGCCTTTTCTCCTGTTAATAGCTCTATAAGAACCACTCCAAAACTATAAACATCACTTTTATCAGTCAATTGACTTGTGTGAAAATATTCAGGATCTAAGTATCCAAAAGTTCCTTGCACTATCGTAGCTACATGTGTTTGGTCTAGTAGAACTAATCTTGAAGCTCCAAAATCAGACACTTTTGTTGTGTAACAACCATCTAGTAATATATTTGAAGACTTAATATCTCTATGTATTATAGGTGGAGAAGCTATAGAATGTAAATACGACAATGCTTCTGCTGTTTCTGTTGTTATCCTTAGGCGAGTTTCCCATGATAAGGCATATCCCTCACTTTCTTGATGAATGTGTTGGAAAAGGGTACCATTTGAGACAAATTCGTAGACTAGCAAAGGCGTTTCTGTTTCTAAACAACAACCCAAGAGTTTAACCACATTTCTATGATTGATGTGGGAAAGTACAATAACCTCATTAATGAACTGATTGATTTGGTTTTGGTCAACAACTTTGGATTTCTTGATGGCTACAACTCTATTATCTAAGAGGAATCCTTTATAAACAATACCAAACCCTCCTTCACCAATAATTAGGTTCTCATTATAGTTGTTGGTGGCCTTCTTTAATTCTTCTGCACTAAAAATTTTGGTTGCTTCGGTTGAATTTTCTTGTTGGGATAGTCTCTGATTTAATATTAGACCCCCATTTTGATGAAAAAATCTCTCTCTAAGCTTAATCAACTTTCTTTGCTTGACAACCACGTACAACCACGAGCTACAAACAAACAGAACTACACAAGAGATACTAAAACCTACATTTTAAAACAAATTGAAAATTATCCTCAGAAAAGAAAAAAGCAGTAAAATATTATCTATCGAAAGTAAAGAGAGATGAGGGGATTTGGGCATGATTCGCTCGATTAATCTTCAATCATATTGCTCAAACACACATACTTACCTAGTGCCACTCTTGTAACAGAATTTGATTGCTTCTTTGATTGCTGCTTTAGGGTGCAGCCCGATCCAGCTCTCTTCCCATTGCCTTCGTACCCATCATTACAATGACAAGTGAAACTTCCTTCGTTGTTGGAGCACGTTGAATTACTAACGCAGCGGTTTGAATTATCATTGCACTCATCGATATCTGAAACAAATTACAACCAATCACACGGTTATTTGCTCATTTACCGTGACAATTCACTTGTGACATACCTTTGCAAATAAGGCGCGCAAAAGGAAAATGTAGAGTATCAAGCTACCCTAACTAACAAACTAAGAAAAATCTTTTTTTTTTTTTCTAATTTATTTATTTAGATACATATTCAAACTTACACACTTAGTGTCAAATTTAAACCCAATAAATTTTCAACCCTATTAACTTACCACTGACTAAAAGATAATTCACGAAAACAATCTATTTTAAATGCCACTATTGAGAACCTTGTTTGGTGTGTAACACATACCGTTGCAACCATCGGGTAGATATGGGTTCCCATCATAGCCGTCTCGGCATCTGCAACGGTAGCCATGCCCGTCTTCAGTGATATAACCCTCGCTGTTCGGTCCACATATTTTCTCACCGATCGCCCAGTTAAGAACCATTGGAAGTGTTTCGTTGTATTGTAGACTCCGAAGGTAATCGGAGGAGAAATTGAACCGGTCTATTTTAACAATAAAAGCATAGCTGCATGGATTGAAGCTCCATATTGCCGAGTGATTCCCAAAACTATAGGCTCTTAGAGTGAAAGTTTTCAGACCTCGTGGAATCTCCACCTGGCAACACCCAATCCCAGAGCAAGACCCATTCGGGACATTGCTAATGTCTTCACAAAAGGACATGCAACCCGTGGGCAAACGGATGTTGTCCCGGAAACCATAAAAGTATGCGTAAGTGTCACAGCCGACGGCCACGAACACGTTATGGGTGTTAGAAAGGGTGAAAACCTGACTGGTTCGGTTTGTTAGATAAGAAATGTAATTATATTGAAGCAAACCTGACTTTCCAAAACACTGTTGAGATGTACGCATCAAGATGTCAAGCTGACCTCGCAAAGAGATGTTGGTAACAATCAGGTTTCCAGCTCGAAGTTGGCCGGAGGATCGGTCGCAATCGAGTTGAAAACTTTCATTCAGGCTACAAGCTTTAGTTATGCCAAATGGGAATGGAACTTCTACGTCTCCACACCGGTCGGGGCAGTGAGGGCGAGCTAGCTGAGCCGCAACGGCGACGGCTGCCATTCCTGAAAAGAAAACGCCAACCCACGTAACTCGCAGAAGCACCCAATGGAAATCCATAGCCCACACTATTTTATGACACGAGGATTCGAGTCCACAGTATATTTTGTTTCCTAGATTTCCTCGAGATGGCAAAGGTTTTTATAGGCATGCGCACGGCTTATGACTTGACTTTCGTGTCAAGCAACAAAGGTTGGACTTGTATAAGGTGTGATGTGGTAAAGTTGAGGTGGCAAAACCTCGTTCATTTAAAACCTCTATATTACAAATATCTTGTAAAATTTAAATGATTGTATTTTTCCACACGGCATGACTTTTCTCCCAACCTCAGTCTAATGCGACCATATTCAGAATAAAAAAGTCCTGCTTTCATCACCTATCAAATGCCTTAAGCGCGAGACCTAGCAGTTTAGCAACAAAATCTCATATGTTTAATTTAAAACCCTCAATATTATAAATTATCTTGTAAATTCCAAATGTTTGTAATTTTCCATAGCTTAGGACTTTCTCCCCCTTTTTATTTTTAAGGCACGAACTTTCTCCACACTTCAATTTAATGTCACCACATTCAAAATAGAAAGGTCCTGCTTTCGTCACCTATCAAATACTTCAAAATAGAAAAGTCATATTTACATTACCTATCAAATGCCTCGAGCCCGGGTTCTAGTGGGTTAGTGGCATCTAGAAGTTCTACCCCATGAGAGACCAAAGTTTGAGCCTTTCCTTTACCAATAAATCCTCTAGATCCCTATACCTCGTAGCGATTGAGGGAAAAAAAAAAAAATTCCCCAAAAGCCACGTCAAGTACATTTACACAATTGTTGACAAAATAATCTTAGGTGCTGATTTCAACTATTTAATGGGCCATCTTGCTTCAACCATTTAAGCTTAACTACAATTTCATTTGAGATATTCAATACCTCGACAATAAGAGCAACTTTCAATGCCTTCATAACTTCTGTGTCATCAACTATTGGCCTTTTCAATCCAAATCTTCAACTTCTTTTCCTTGCGCATAACAAGCTAAGTGGAACAACGCCTAATTTTATTTCTAATGCTTCACAACTTACCAAACTAGATTATAACTCCTTTAGGCTTAATTCCTACAGCACTTGAGAATTTAACACTCCTTCAATTACTTACCTTAGAAAACATTAACTGATCATTCAACCTTTTTCCGGTTGCAGGGCCTGGCCCATCTGAGGGCGCACTACTTGTACACGCTGCTTTATGTTATTGTAATTTCTCTATGTATATAAACTGAACGAGGGTATTATTTCAGTAATTTTATCTATGTTTTTTTTTTCTTCTTCTTCTAGAGTTTAGGCCTAAAACTGAACTGTTAAAAGACACGTCAGTGCCACGTCAACCAGCCACGTCAGCCAGTGGTGCCACGTCAGACAGCGGGCCACGCTAGCCCTAACCCTAGCAAGCGACGGGCGACCCGCGCGACCCGCTTCACGCTCGATCTCGACCCGCTCTCACCTTCGTCGAGTTCGTTCGAACCTCTCGCCAGCGCTGCCTGCAGATTTCCTTCCTAATTTGCTTGATTTGATTTGTATAGCATTCCAAGTGTAAATAATCAAAGAACAGTGGTCCTAGGTCGTCAGAATTCTAATTCCGGCGGAGATTAAGAAAGAGGTAAGAACCTTAAATTCTATATGCGTGAAATTTGTAAATTTCTCCCGATAATCTTTATTACTGAATCAATTACAAAGGTAGAATCAGTGACATGGTATCAAACGCCTTAGGCCAACGCCCCGATCCTCCCCTCCTCATGTCTTCCTCCGCTTCCGCTACTTCCGACCCCCAAACTACTCTCTCAATCCCGACTATGCCGGCGGCGCCACCTTCATCCTCCACGCCCGCCGCTCCCTCCCCCTCCTTCCAAGAGCGGTTCGACGGATCAAATTTCGTCGTTTGGAGAACCCGCCTCCTCCCGTTCATGCTCTCGAATCGGCTTCTCTCCATCCTTGACGGCACCGAACCCGCCCCCCCTCCACCATCCTCGAACCTTCCGGCACCGCCATTCCGAATCCAGATTACACAGCCTGGTTAATCCGTGACCAGACTGCGTTAAGCTAGATTCTGGCTACTTCGACTAATTCGGTGGTCACACAACTTTCGGACCACCGATCCTCCGCCGCGGCCTGGGATTTCCTCAAGAAATCCTATGCTGCGCAATCGTCCGCCCGTGCCTCGTCTCTCCGTCTTCAGCTCCATACCATCACCAAAGGATCTCGGTCTGTGACCGAGTTCCTTCATGAGGTGAAGGGGTTGCTCGATCAACTCGCCGCCATCGGTGTCAAAATCGATGACGATGAGTACGCCAGGCAGCTGTTTCGTGGACTCGGGGAGGAGTACGACACGTTGGCGACCTCCGTTTCCGTTCAGAACCAGACCACTCCCCTCAGTCGTGAGGCTCTCCACGGGCAGATTTTGGCTCAGGAGGGTCGCCTGAACAACCGGACCGTCTCCACGGTCACTCCGGCGGCCTTCGCCTCCTACCCCGGCGCCTTCCAGGGCCACCCACCACCAGACCCCCTCCTCTCCCGGCCCACTCCTCTGCGCCCACAGCCCCCCCCTCCGGCCCAACACTCCTCTCCCCCTCCTACTCGAGACGGGCTTCTCCCCACCCCACCAGCCCAGTCTTGGCCCGCTCGACCCAACCCACGTGGTCGACGCCGCAATGGGCCATTTTGCGGGCTCTGTCGTCGGGCCGGGCATCACGTCTCGAACTGCCGAGAGTGGTTCAACCCGGCCTTTCACCCGCCCACCCACGGCCCGACCCAAGCCCCATCTCACCCGCATGCTCATCACACTTACCCTGCACCCTACCTCACTGGATCCTCTCCCCCCTCCTCCGGCATACTACAACTATCCTACACCCTACCACACCGAATCCCCTCCTCCCCCGCATGCCCACTATAGTTACCATGCACCTTCCCCCACCCAATCTTTTCCTTTAGCTCACTATACTACACTTCCCCCTCCCCTGTCTCATTATGGCCCTCCCCTCCACCCCCCCTCCGCTCTAGACACCGCCTCTTGGCTCCCTGACTTCGGCGCCTCTCACCATGTCACTGATTCTACCTTGGGCCTCTCTCATGTCACCCCCTACACCGGATCTCAACAACTCACCGTAGGTGACGGTGTATCTCTCCCCATCACCCACACAGGTACTCTCCATACTCCCTCTTTCACGCTATCTAATGTCCTTGTTGTCCCCTCTATCACCAAAAATCTTATTTCCGTTTCCAAATTTTCCTCTGAAAATTGTTGTTACTTTCTTTTTTCCTCGACTCATTTTTGGGCTATCTCTTCCCATTCTGGACAGGTCCTCCTCCACGGTACCCTTGATCGTGGCCTCTATCGTGTGCTCCCCACTAGTGCTTCCTCCTCTCCACATGCCTTTGCTGCCTCCAGCGTCAACTCCCTCACCTTATGGCATCGTCGTCTTGGTCATCCGTCCTCGGCAATCCTTCTTCCTTTTTTGAAGTCATCATCCATCAAACACACCTCCCCCCCTCTCCCCTCCTTGTACTGCGTGTGCTCTTAGTAAGAGCCATCGCCTTCCCCACCCCCCCTCCCCCTCTAGGTCGTCATTTCCTTTGCAATTAATTCACTTTGATGTATGGGGTCCCGCCCCTATCGACTCTTTCAATGCCAATAAATTTTATGTGTGTTTCATTGATGATTTCTCCCGTTTCACCTGGTTATACACTTTCTCTTCTCGCTCTCACTTTCTCACTACTTTTATCACGTTTCACAAGTTTGTTGAGAATCAACTTCACTGCAGACTTCAAGCCATTCAGTGTGACGGAGCTCCCGAGTTTCTCTCCACTGCCTTCCGGACCTACCTACAAGAACATGGCATCCATCAGCGTCTCTCCTGCCCTTACTCCCCATTCCAGAATGGCACTGCCGAGCGCAAGCATCGCCACATTGTCGAGACTGGCCTCACTTTACTTACACAGGCCTCTGTTCCCCCTCATTTTTGGGACTTTGCCTTTGAGACCGCGGTGTATCTCATCAACCGCCTCCCGACTCCACTCCTTGGCACTAAATCTCCTTGGCAGGTACTCTTTCACCACTCCCCAGATCTATCCCATCTCCGCACATTTGGTTGTGCAGTATTTCCCTACCTCCGACCCTATACTCCCCACAAGCTTGCTCCCCGGTCCCAAGCTTGCATCTTCCTTGGCTACCCCTCTGGTTACCGAGGTTACCGCTGCTACAATCCTCAGACTCGGCGCATTTTCATTGTTGCCGATGCCCTATTTCATGAGGATGTCTTCCCCTATCACAAGCCTCCCTTTCCTTCCCCTTCCCCCGATCTGCCCCCCCCCCCCTGGTCCTTGTCCCTGTACCTGTTCCTGTCCCCTCTCCTAATCCCTTACCTCCCCTTCCCTCCTCAGATACCCTCGAGCCCACTGACACTAGCTCCCCCTCCCCCCCACCCTCTCCCTCACCCCCAGCACCCCTGGTCCCCCCCTCTCGCCCCGTCACCCGTTTGCAGGATGGCACCATTGCCCGTCGCACCATCACTCGCCAGCAGACATATGCCCTTACAGCCTCTGCCCATCCCTATCCTGAACCTACATGCTTCACCCAAGCTGTTCGTGCTCCCTGTTGGCGCGAGGCCATGGCTACTGAGTACACTGCTCTCATCCGCAATGGCACCTGGGTCCTTGTTCCTCCCCCTCCTGGCATTCGTCCTATTGGTTGCAAGTGGATCTACAAGGTCAAGCTGCACTCGGATGGCTCCCTTGAGCGCTATAAGGCGCGTCTTGTTGCTAAAGGCTTTCATCAGCAAGAAGGCATCGACTTCACCGAGACCTTCAGTCCCGTTGCCAAACCCGTCACTGTCCGAACTATCCTCTCACTTGCCTACTCCCGTGGGTGGACCATTCGCCAATTGGACGTCTCCAATGCCTTCCTCCATGGTCATCTTCAGGAAGAAGTCTACATGGACCAGCCCCAGGGGTTTGTTGATCCGACTCGCCCTAATCATGTTTGTCGGCTCCGTCGTTCCCTCTATGGTTTGAAGCAGGCTCCCCGCGCTTGGTATCAGTGACTGAGCTCCTTTCTCATCTCCATTGGCTTCACCATCTCTGTAGCTGACACTTCCCTCTTCACTCGCCACACTCCTCGGTACAGCATCATTCTCCTTGTTTATGTTGATGATATTATTCTCACCGGGTCGTCCCAGGCCCCTATTGCTGCTTTATTACAGATTCTTCACCAGGAGTTTGCCCTCAAGGATCTTGGCCCCATTCACTACTTTCTGGGCGTTGAGGTGCAACCTGCTGCCGATGGCCTTCTCCTTCATCAGGCGAAGTTCACTCATGACATCCTTGCTCGTGCCAAGATGACTGATGCGAAAGCTGTCTCCACTCCCTGCACCACGGATGAGCCACTCTCTCTCTGGCATGGTGAACCTTTGGCTGATCCTGCTCTCTATCGCAGTATAGTTAGGGCTCTTCAGTACCTGACACTCACACGCCCTGACATCGCCTATGCGGTCAACACCGCTTGTCAGTTCTTGCATCGCCCTACCTCTGATCATTGGCAAGCAGTCAAGCGCATCCTTCGTTACTTGGCCGATACTCCTCGCCTTGGCCTTCGCCTCACCCGCAGTCCCTCCACGTCTTTTCATGCATTTTCAGATGCCGGATGGGCTGGTGACCGTGATGATCGCCGCTCCGTTGGTGGCTTTTGCATCTTCTTGGGCCGCAATCTTATTTCCTGGAGTTCTCGCAAGCAACACACTGTTGCTCGTTCCAGCACTGAGGCCGAGTACAAGTCCCTTGCCGACACCACTGCTGAACTCATGTGGATTGAGTATCTTCTCCGTGATCTTCGTGCTCTCCCTCCTCATCCTCCAACTTTGTGGTGCGACAATCTCTCCGCCTTATACTTGACAGCAAATCCAGTCTTTCATGCTCGGACCAAGCATATTGAGATTGATTTTCATTTTGTTCGAGAACGTCTAGCTCGTGGTCAACTTTATCTCCAGTTCATCTCGTCTGTGGACCAACCTGCTGACATTTTTACCAAGGCCTCTCTTCTGCTCGGTTTCGTCTTCTTCGCTCCAAGCTGACGGTGCAATCTGCCCCTTCAGCTTGCGGGGGGATGTTAAAAGACACGTCAGTGCCACGTCAACCAGCCACGTCAGCCAGTGGTGCCACGTCAGACAGCGGGCCACGCTAGCCCTAACCCTAGCAAGCGACGGGCGACCCGCGCGACCCGCTTCATGCTCGATCTCGACCCGCTCTCACCTTCGTCGAGTTCGTTCGAACCTCTTGCCAGCGCCGCCTGCAGATTTCCTTCCTAATTTGCTTGATTTGATTTGTATAGCATTCCAAGTGTAAATCGTGTAAAGATATATATTGTAATTGATTCAGTAATAAAGATTATCGGGAGAAATTTACAAATTTCACGCATATAGAATTTAGGGTTCTTACCTCTTTCTTAATCTCCGCCGGAATTAGAATTCCGACGACCTAGGACCACCGTTCTTTGATTATTTACATGAACGAGTTCATACCCGGAACTGTCCCCATTCGTCCATACTTCTCCGCCCATCTTAAACAAAGAGCCTCATTTTTCTAAAGCATTTGGGCCGGGATTTAACTTTTGTTGGTTTGGTTCTAATTTTTCTTTTTTGGGCCACCCGATCGTATACTCTTCAATACTACTTCGAATTTATTGGGTGAATTTACGCTATTTATCCATCATATTATTTAAACTAATGTCCCTTATTTTAGTCAGTAATTCCCAAATAAAAGTAAAAATAAAAATAAAAATATTTGAACTTAGTGCTTTCTTTAATGAGTCTGTTGACATCCATTATCGAGCACTTGAGATGTCAAATAAATCAAAGCCGAGTTGTGTTTGTTGGAACAACTATATCAAGAACTATCTAGCTTCAACCGATTATGATGGTGTAGTGAAGGTGCGTATCCTATACTTTGCAAATAGGAGAGAATTTCTGAAAAAGAATACTTGTGCCAAAATGTGAATGAGCCAATCTATGTGGAGCATCTTCATCCTTTATCTTGGCAAAGCTATAGAGTTCTAAAATGGTTTCTCAATATTTCTTTGAAGATCATAAGTACATGGAATAACTATCTGGTGTTCTTATGTTATTCATCTCCCCGACAAAGTTGGTTTTCTGTAACTAGTTCATGCCCATGCTCTTGTTTCGTCTGTCAAGTCCGGTTCCATTTGTTAACTTTAAATAGCAATTCTTTCTTGGTTAGAATGACTTATAGGGGTAATACGTTTTTCTATATGGCAAGCAACTGATTTTAGACCTTAAGGTTTCATCAAATTAGATGCACTTCCAATTTTATAATACTTTCTATGGATAGCCTAAACTATTCTTTATTCTTTATTCTTTATTCTTTGATACATTGTCTCTGCTGACGAATGGTTTGGGTCTTTCTACTTGAATAATATGTCTATGTCCAATATGGGTGTAGGTAACTTTCAGACAATCTTGTGCCTTGATTGTACTAGCAACAGGATGTATGTTTGCGTGGATTCCACAATATAATACAAACCTTATGATTAACTGAACCTTCGTATCACAAGTTTGAACATTGGAGTTGTTATTTGCTTATATTATGTCTCAACCTGTGGGTAGCCTTGCTTAGAAGTAAAATAATCTTTCCGCATCGTCATGATATGTTGTGGTTGCTGGGTTTTTAGTTACGGGATTCGAGTACGGGCCAGAAGTTTTCTCAATTCGCAAAGCATGAAACAACGGCTTGGTGTGGCTTCAATGACATCCTCAATAGCATTGCCAATATCTAAAGCTAGATCGATTGCTGGTGTGGCTTTTCTGGTTTTGGCTATGCTCACACCTAAGCTTCTACAGGATTTGTACTTGGATATGCTACTATAGGTACTTAGACTGTCACCCTCATATATGGAATTAATAAGAAAACAAGTACTAAGTTTCAGATCAGTGAATAAACTGAAATAAAAGAAGACATCTCTCTCTTAGCGCCTAAAGCGCACTATGCTCCGCTTCAACAAATTAAAGTTTTCAGTGGAAACGGTGAACCACGTGAGCAGGTTAGATGTGTGGGATAGAGGGCTCATAGTACCTGCTAGCGCGGCTATGCAGTGGAAGGGAAGGAGCCTAAATCAGTCTCAGCACCAATCAAGAATTCCCAAGGAATTCCAATAATTTTAGCTATTCTAGGTTCGTCGACATTGAATCAATGGAATAAACTTCTAGCACTTGTTCCACTTTTTAGAAAACCTCGTATGAAATCTCCATAGCAATATTTGCATGAAATTGAATTCATTTGATTCAAACTTCAAGCAGTCAGCCATCAATCAAAATTACAATAGAAAAACCCTAGGGTTTAGACTATACAAATGTTTTAAAGATAAACAAGAAGAGAAATTAAAGAAGAGTAAGTCAGGAAAATATTACCTAAAGAGGAAAGGGTGAAATCACTGCATTTTGAGCTGCTTCTGGGGCTTCTGCATCACTAGGCGGTTGGAGGAAAGAGACGGAAGGAGCGACTGGGGGTGGGTGTTAAACATGTTTCAGATGCCATAAGGAGTTCTAATTCATCGTTACTGTTCAATTAGATCTAACAGATGACATCGCTTTGAAACAAACGCATTTATCAGTTGTCGTAGCCTCCTTCACGTAAATTGCTTTTTATTTTTATTTTTTATTTTTTTATCTCATAATAATCATAATGTATTTCTCCAAACAGATAGAAATTCACGCTAAAACTAAAGCCAATACAAATCAAGGCATGGATCAAATTATAGCACAAATTAGGGAATACTTGTGACACCGAGTACAACTTCATAAATAAAGGAATGGCTACGAACCCACGTGAAAGACACAAATTAGGAAGGACACAAAACGTGAACCACCGTCCCCGTGGTCCCTTGCTACGCTATTCTAATGTGAACTCCTTTTGTCTACAGAGGGGAAAGCTACTTAGAATAAAGGAGGGAAGTACTTCTAACGTTGACCTTATAGTGTAGGTTCATCTTTTTTCCTAAAAAAATAATGACTTTGATATCATGTGAAAGAACCAAGTTCTATTTCTTCAATGTTCCCATCAAGGATAGAGTTATCCAAGTGTATAAGGCACATTATGAGTGCTCACTTCTTGGATGTAAGACTCTATTATTCAATAACATAATGCCCATGTAGATGAGTCCTTGGCCATGTAGTTTTAGGCACAAGGCACAACTTGCATTTTGAAACTTTACAATTTGTGGGATTTTACAATTCACATCCAATATTGCATTTTGCAAAGTATACATTTCGATAATGATAAAGTTTTTCCAAAACCATTTTTTTTTTTCACATCTTGAACTAATCCCTTAGAAGGTATTGTTAAAAGATCATCAATTTCTTAGGAAACAAATGTCATCCCTTAGAAGGTATTGTTAAGAGATTATCAATCCCACTGAAACAAATGTAGTAATGGCTTGCCAAAACCATCAATCCAGTATATGTAATATATATGTCATTTCAAATTTATCCCTTAATGCGATAATAAGTCATTTAATGGTAGTTCCATCTATCACTTTATTGTGAAGGACTAGATTGGCTAGTTATGCAATTAAGTACCTACATATCCTTTTGAGTGGGGCTTGAGAATGGATTTGAGTCAATAATTGAAAAATATCTTTTTCTCTAGTTTCATTAGCTTTGAAATTTAGGACCATTTTTCTTAATTGAACCAGGAGACCCTAATTCACACTAGTTTCATAGAATTACTTAGCTTAAATATTAAATGTTAAATGTCAAATGAACAAGTATGGTAAAACCCTTGTCTAGCTTCTTTTAGTTTCTCGATAAAGAGAAATATAACCAACAGTGGTTTTAATGTCATTTTTCTTAGCTTCCTCACATGTTTCATTGCCAACTGCCTAATCAAGTGGAAGTTTGTAATCTGGCAAAGACGGGAGATAATCGGAGAAGTTGAACTCGCCTTATTTACAACAAAAGCATAGCCGTAAGAATGGAAGCCCCATATTTTAGAATAATTTTGAAAGATCAGTGCTCCTAATGAAATATTTTTCAATCCATCCGGAATCCCTATTTCGCAACACCCAACGCCAGAGCATTCCCATTGACTACACTGCTAAGGCTATGGCATGAAATGAGCAGCCAATCCAGCATTTTTTCCGGTTTTGAAACTCTCTTAAAGTATGCAATAGTATTACAGCTAGAGCATGAGCTATTCGAGGTGAGGCTTGGCTAGAGTTGCGGCCACCACTAGAAATGCAAGTATTAACCATTACATACGTCTACTGAACATCATATAATAGCTTTGCTCTTTTTGTAAACACATCGACAGTTCAACATGGCCATCGTGTTATTGCGTAGATATTGCCATAACCACCAGATTTATGTAACAAACTCTACAACATACGAATGAGATTTTATGAATGAGAAAGCAACTTATTAAAGAATATAAATGGAATATGTTCAGGTGGACCATCCTGTGAGCCATTTGTATATTAAATTTTCATAAATTAATACCATTTTTATTTTTATGTTAAATTCTACACCATTCTTTGTTCTTTCTTTTT
The DNA here is from genome assembly GCA_028551475.1 of Casuarina equisetifolia. NCBI lineage: Eukaryota > Viridiplantae > Streptophyta > Magnoliopsida > Fagales > Casuarinaceae > Casuarina > Casuarina equisetifolia. The sequence goes on from CM052356.1 coordinate 2,157,797, forward strand.
TTAATTCTTCAATATCATAACAGATTCTCTCTACAACGTATCAAATACGTTAGGGAAAATTCACTTAATTCAAATCTCAAAACACAGACCTACATTTTTGCTTCGTACAACAATTTGATAATTAGTAATGGCATTAATAAATATAATGAAGTACATCAACTATGTCAAAAGGAAAATGTGAAATGTCAACTAAGCATGAAAGCAAGATAGCACAATAATCCAAATTGAAGCCTAAGAAGCAAGAAATTACATAAATACAACATGGTATTTAATTAGCACATTTAAGATCGGGATTGATCATCTTCCATCATCAAAGGCAAATAATGTTTGGCCTTTCAAACTATCATGCCCAATAGAACTATTGTTAGCGATATCAAAATTATGAGAAGTAGAATTTTCAACAAGCAAGGATTCAATCTCTTCAAACTTGGAATTTACCCACAAATGCTTCTTGGCACTTCTAAGACCCTCCAATTCTATTGCCACTTCTTTCATAGTAGGCCTATCCTCGCCTTTCACTCTCAAGCACCTCTTTGCAAGATTAGCTACTTCCTTCATTTGTTCCACATTTCCTTCATTCATTATTTGTTCTTCGAGAATACCAAACAACTCATTCTTATCTAAAAAAGAAAGAAAATACATAGCTAGACTTCTTTCTTCCTCAGGCCTTTGAAATGAAAGTGCCTTTTCTCCAGTTAATAACTCTACAAGGACTACTCCAAAATTATAAACATCACTTTTCTCAGTCAACTGGCTTGTGTGAAGATATTCAAGATCTAAGTATCCCAAAGTTCCTTTCACTATTGTGGCTACTTGTGTTTGGTCTAGTGGAACTAATCTTGAAGCTCCAAAATCAGACACCTTTGTTGTGTAACAACCATCTAGCAATATGTTTAAAGACTTAACATCTCTATGTATTATTGGTGGAGAAGCTGCAGAATGTAAATACGACAATGCATTGGCTGTTTCTATTGCTATCCTTAGACGGGTTTCCCATGATAAGTTATGTCCCTCACTTTGTTGATGGATGTGTTGGAAGAGGGTACCATTTGGGACAAATTCGTAGACTAACAAAGGAGTTTTTGTCTCCAAACAACAACCCAAGAGTTTAACCACGTTTCTATGATTAATTTGAGAAAGTACAACAACCTCATTAATGAATTGATCAATTTGGTTTTGGTCAATGACTTTAGATTTCTTGATGGCTACAACTCTATTATCTGAAAGGAGTCCTTTGTAAACAATACCAAACCCTCCATGGCCAACAATTAGGTTCTCATCATAGTTGTTGGTGGCCTTCTTTAGCTCTTTTGCGCTAAAAATTTTGGTTGCTTCAGCCAAATTTTCTTGTTGGGATAGTTTTTGATTTAATATTAAACCCCCATTCTCACGAAAATATCTCTCTCTAAGCTTGATTAACTTTCTTTGCTTGACAACTAGGTACAACCACGAGCCACAAACAAACACAACTATAAAGCAAATACTAAAACCTACATTTTGAAACAAAATTAAAATTATCTCAAAAAAGAAAAGGCTATAAAATATTATCTATCGAAAGCAATAGAGAAATAGAGGGCATTTGAGCATAATTCACTTAATAAGCTTTAATCATACTGCTCAAACACACATACTTACCTAGTCCCATTCTTGTAACAAAATCTGATTGCTTTAGGGTGCAGCCTGATCCCCCTCTCCTCCCATCGCCTTCGTACCCATCATTACAATGACAAGTGAAATTCCCTATGGTGTTGAAGCACGTTGAATAACCATCGCAGGGGTTTGAATTATCCTCGCACTCATTAATATCTAAAACAAAGTACGGCCAATCACACGATTATTTGCTCATTTACAATGACAATTCACTTGTGACATACCTTCTGCAAATAATGGTTACAGACAGAAAATGTAGAGTATGAACCTATCCCAACTAACAAAATAAAAGCAATCTTTAGTTTTTATTTATTTTACTTACACACATATTTAAACTCATACACCTAATGTGAAACTTAAGATTAGTAGATTTCAAATCTTACTAACATATCATTAAACTAACAAATAATCAAAAAATGTAATCAACAAAAAAAGTCTATTTCAATTCAACAATTGAGAACCTTGTTAAATGTGTAAGACGTACCTTGGCAGCCATCGGGTAGATATGGGTTTCCTTCAAAGCCGTCTTGGCATCCGCAACGGTAGCCATACCCGTTTTCTGGGTTATAACATTCACTGTTCGGTCCACATATGGGATTTGATCTGTCACAGCTTTTGTTATCGATTGCCCAATCAAGAACCATTGGAAGTGTTTTGTTGTTTTGTAGACTCCGAAGGTAATCGGAGGAGAAATTGAACCGGTCTTTTTTAATAACAAAAGCCCAACTGCATGGATTAAAGCTCCACGTTTTTGTGTGATTATGAAAACTACGGGCTTCAAGGGTGAAATTTTTCAAACCTGGGGGAATCTCCACATGGCAACACCCAATCCCAGCGCAAGATCCATTCTGGACTTTGCCAACGTTTTGACATAGGGACGTGCAGCCCATGGAGAACGGGTTATTGTCTTGGAAACCATTAAAATATGCGTAAGTGTCACAACCAACGGCCACGAACATGTTTTGGGTGGTAGAAATTGTGAAACCGGGAAATCTTAGATAAGAGTAATTGTTATATTGAAGAGCACCCCACTCGTCGTAACACTCACTAGCCGTATACATCAAGATGTCAAGTTGACCTAGCAAAGAGATGTTGGTAACAATCAGGTTTCCAGTTCGGAGTAGTCCGGAGGAGGTTTCACAATCGAGCTGAAAATATTCATTCAGGTAACAACCTTTGCGCAAGCCAAATGGAAATGGAACTTTGATGTCTCCACACCGATCGGAGCAGTTCGGGCGAGCTAACTGAGCTATTACTGCGGCAGTTGCCATCCCTGAAAAGAGGACGCCAACCCACGTAACTTGCAGAAGCACTCGATGGAAATCCATAGCCCACACTATTTTCTGACACAAGGATTATAGTCTACAGTATATTTTGTTTCCCAGATTTCCTCGAGATGGGAATTGTTTTTATAGGCATGTGCACCGCTTATGACTTGACTTTTAAGTCAAGTAACATAGGTTGGACTAGTATAAGGTGCGACGTGTAATGTTGAGGTGGCAAAGCCTCGTTCATTTAAAACCTCTATATTATAAATATCTTGTAAAATCTAAATGACTGTATTTTTCCACACGGCAAGACTTTTTCCCCCTTTAAAATTTTTTTTTTCCATACGGCACGAACTTTCTTCCCCATCAGTTTAATGCCATCGCATTCAAAGTAAAAGAGTCATGCTTTTTCACCAACTATCACATGCATCAAGCCCAAGACCTAATAGTTCAGTGAAAAAGTCTCATACATTTAATTTAAAAACTCTATATTATAAAATATCTTGTAAAACCTAAACGAAACTCCCTACGTTATTGGAGCAATTGAATTACCAAGGCAGGGATTTGAATTATTATTGCACTCGTTAACATCTGAAACAAGATACAGCCAATCACACGTTTATCTACTTATTTACCATGGCAATTCACTTGTGACATACCTTTGCAAATAACGCTTGCAAAAAGAAAATGTAGAGTATCAAGCTACCCCGACTAAAAAACTAAGAATATTTTTTTCTTAATTTATTTTTTTACACACATATTCAAACTCACACTATTAAGTGTTAAATTTAAGACTAATAAATACTTAAACCTATTAACTCACCACTAACTAAAAGGTAATTCACAAAAACAATCTATTTTAAATACTACTATGGACAACCTTGTTTAGTGTGTAACACGTACCTTGGCAACCATGCGGTAGATATGGGTTTCCTTCGAAGCCCTCTAGGCATTTGCAGCGGTAGCCATGCCTGTTTTCAGGATCATAACATTTGCTCTTCCGTCCACATATAGGATTTGATTTGTCACATCCTTCCTTACCGATCGCCCAATCAAGAACCATTGGAAGTGTTTCTTTGTCTTGTAGACTCCAAAGGTAATGGGTAGAGAAATCGAACCGGTCTTTCTCAACAACAAAAGCAAAGCTACATGGACTGAAGCTCCATGTTTCCGTGTGATTACGAAAACTATGGGCTTCCAGAGTGAAATTTTTCAATCCTGGTGGAATCTCCATCTGGCAACACCCAATCCCAGAGCAAGACCCGTCCAGGACATTGCTAATGTTTCGACACAAGGACATGCAACCCATGGAGAACGGGTCGCTACCCTGGAAACCATTAAAGTATGCATAAGTGTCACAGCCAACGGCCATGAATGTGTTTTGGGTGTTTGAAATTGTGAAACTGGGGATTCTTAGAGAAGGAGAATTTTGATATCCAAGCAGACCCGAGCTGAAGTAACACTCCTGAGCTGGATACATCAAGATGTCAAGCTGACCTTGTAGCAAAGAAATGTTGGTAACAATCAGGTTTCCAGTTAGAAGTTGGCCGGAGGACCGGTTGCAATAAAGTTGAAAATCTTCATTCAGGTAACAATCTTTGCGTATGCCAAATGGAAATGGAACTTTCACGTCCCCACACCATTCGTTGCAGTTACGGCGGGCTAAATCAGCTGCTACTGCGGTGGCTACCATTCCTGAAAAGAGCATGCCAACCCACGTAACTCGCAGAAGCACCCGTTGGAAATCCATAGCTCCTACTCTTTTCTCACGGGAGGATTCCAGTCTACACTATATTTTGTTTCCTAGATTTCCTCCAGATGGCAAAACGTTTTTATAGGCATATGCTCCAAGTATGACTTCAACTTTCGAGTCAAGCAACATAGACTGGACTTGAATAACGTGCTACGTTGAAACGCCTTAGGTGGCAAAACCTCGTGCATTTAATTTAAAACATCTATATCACAAATATCTTGTAAAATCTAAATGATTGCATTTTTTCCACACGGCATGACTTTCGTGCTCAATGTCAGTCATAGCACCTAAGTATATTAGCATAGGGGCCGACAGTCATGTACACAGTTTTCCCCCTTTTACACGTTACCTCGGCACCGTATGTTGAACACGGTTTGTCTTGTGACATGGAAAATTTACAGAAGAGAGAAGATTTTTCTCTCTCCTTTACCCGTTTTTTTCTTTGAAGTACAATCCAAACAGAAAAGTCCTGTTTCCATCAACAAGCAAACGCCTCGAGTCAATAGTCTTTGTTGTAAAAGAAGCCCTTTCAGTGCAACGCCCAGCACCCCACTCCACACCGTTTTGACCTTTGGGTCAGGAACGCAATGCCATGCTCTGGTGTTTTGTCCTCTCATGCCACGCATGCTTTTGTTAAAGGCACGAATAGGCCAATAATCCTATGTGCCATCGGTAGTTACATAATGGAGTCCTACCCCATGTACTCCACACTCTCTCTCATCCTGCTGAGAGATCACCTACTCGGGAATGTGCTGTTGCTGTCACGGATTCTGGCCATCTCGGCATGAGTCAGCGCCAGCAACCACGAGCACTCCACATAGTGCCTCACCAAGTGTTAAAGTATAGAAATCCTACCTACTACATTACCATATTAAGCCCCAAAATAATGCTAAATATACTGTTATTTCATAATTATATTTCCTTTATTAGCTAGCTTGTACTCTATAAATGTAGTGATCCCATTGTATAGTTTGTAAGCAAGTACAATAGAGAAAACCTCTTTACATAACTCTGACCCATCTCCCCAATTTCACCCTTTCTTACATGGTATCCAAGCCAACGTTCCTTTGACCTACTTCCGCAATTTTTTTTGGCCATCGAGTAAAACTGTTTTTTTCTTTTATCATTATTTTTTTTCTCTTTATTTTTATTTCCACCCTTTCCATATTTGCCCCTCCTTTTGCCCAAATTTACCCCGATACCCTTATCCCCTTCGGAACCCTAGCCGCCTCTCACACCCCTCATCGGAACCTTAGCCACCGTCACCGCCACCTCCTATGGCCAATCCAAACCCTTCTCCAGCCTCCTCTTCTGTCCCTCCATCCAATCCCGTGGTCCCCCACGATCCTTATCTCTTCTCTCCTGCCAATTTGCAGCCCATTAGCATCGTCTCTAAGAAGCTAATCGACGAAGCAAATTGGGGGATTTGGAGCTCACAGGTCCGCACGGTGTTCCTTGCCCACAGCAAACTTCCTTTCCTCATCAGCGCTCTCCCTCGCCTGACCGATGACCCTGAAATGATAGCCAAATGGGATCAGTGTCAGGCCGTGTTGAAAATGTGGCTTCTTCATTCCGTCGAACCCCACCTTGAGAGCATGGTTTCCTACCTCGACACCGTCGACGCCATCTGGGCTTCTCTTCAGGACAGCTTCGCCAAGATCTTCGGAACCCAAAAATCTTTGGTCCAACAAGCCATAAGCGATTTGCGTCTTCCCGATGGTGCAACTGGCGATGCCCTTACCGCGTTCTATGTCCACCTCAAAGACCTCTGCGGTGAACTTAAGGCATACGATCCTCCCACCCGGTGCGACTGCGGAAAATGTCAATGCGATGTCAATCGCCACCTCCAACTGAAGGCTCAGGAGGATTTCACCATGCGGTTTCTCCTCGCACTGCTAGACGACTTCACCACCCTTTGTAGCAATGTCTTGTCCTAAAAGGAGCTTCCTTCTGTGGAGAAGACATATGCCCTCGCCAAGCAAGATGTCCATTAGAGGTCCCAATGCGATGGCCGAAATCCTGCCGGCGACAACAGCGCCTTCCAAGCACGCCGAGACCCCCCTCCTGCGCTCCCCGCACGAGACCGTACACACAGGCCTTCTGGCCCATGGTCTGCTGACCCTTCTCTGCCCGCGCTTGGGCCAGACTTTGTCTCTGGCCCGTGCGGCCAGCCCCGCACTCCAGCCCTGCTTCTGACCCAACAGGCCACCTGCAGCTACTGCCATAAGCCCGGGCACACCCACGAGGTCTGCTATCAGTTAGTGGGCTATCCCACTGACTCGCAGACCGGCCCAAATGAGATGCTCGTCAACACCCCACTACTCACGGGCCCTTAGCCCACAATGCTGCCATCATTGGTGGGCTAGCTCTTCCTTTTTTTGGGCCTCCTACTGTTGGGCTTGGGCCCCTCTCTCCACATAATAATATATCCTCCTATGGTCACACTTATCCGGGCCCCAACATCATGGGCCCTGTCCCTTCCGGCCTTAGTAGCATTTATGGGGGCTCCACTGGCCTCAATCTCTCCGCTGATCAACAACAACACCTCATGACCCTCCTCGACCAAGCGGGCCCCTCTGACCCCTTCTTAAGTACCATTTCTTCCTTTGTTCATCCTATTTTGTCTTTATGGATTATAGACTCGGGGCAAGTGATCACATCACTTGCAATTTAACACTTTTAAATTCATATAATCCATGTGCCACTCCACTTAATATTACTTTACCTGATCACTCCACCCGTCCTGTTACACACATCAGCCACTATCGCCCTTACCCGAACCTTCACTTAAATAACATTTTATTTGCTCCTTAATTTAAACATAATTTATTATCCATCCAAAAATTAACCCGTGACAATAATTGTGTGGCTTTGTTTTTTGATGATTTCTATGTTTTTCATGACTGAACGACTGGAGATCTGACTGAGCTCGGCAAGGCTAATCATGGGCTTTATTTTCTATGTTCCGAATTTCCTACAAATTTTTGTTCTATTTTTTCTAAATATTTACTTTTCCTAAAAAGTATTTTTTGTACTCCCAAACCTTCTTTTGATTGTAATTCCATTTTTATTAATAATAGCATTTCCTATGAGCTTTTACATCAATGTCTTGGTCATTCCTCCCTCCGCACTTTTTCTTCGCCACACTACTCCGTTTCTTGTCCTTCCTCCTTCTCTTATCCAATATGCCCTTTGGCAAAACAAACTCGTTAACCTTTTCCAACACGTCACACTATTACCCAAACTCCCTTTGAGCTTGTCCATATGGATATTTGAGGCCTTTATCAGACTTCCACCCAAGATGGTGCCCATTATTTTCTCACCATTGTTGACGATTTCACTCGTGCCACTTGGACTTTCCTTCTTAAATTTAAAAGCCAAGTTTTTTCCAAAATTCAATTTTTTGTCTCCATGGCTCCCACTCAATTTGGTCATCCTGTTCGTCGGATTCGTTCTGACAATGGCACTGAATTCTTTTTCGCTGAATGTCATAATTTTCTCACTCAACACGACATTCTTCATGAATCTTCTTGCATCTACACCCCTCAAAAAAACGATGTTGTAGAACGCAAGCATCGTCATCTCCTTGATGTGGCTCGTGCCTTGATGTTTCAAGCCCATGTTCCCTCTCTTTTTTAGGAAAAATGTCTCCTTACTGCCACTTATCTCATTAATCGTCTTCCTTCCTCTTCCATTCATGGTTCTAGTCCTTTTGAAAAATTATTTGGTAAACCTCCCCTCCTTGATCACCTACGTGTTTTTGACTGTTGTTGTTATGCCGCCACCGTTGGTGCTTGTGACAAGTTTAGTCCCTATGCTTTGCCTTGCATTTTTATGGGCTATCTTTCCTCCCATAAAGGATATTGCCTCTATGACCCTCATTCTCACAAATTTTTTGTTAGTTGTGATGTTATTTTTCAAGAACAGTGTTCCTTTTTTGTTCTTCCCATGATAGCCCGTCGGCCCCGTCTTCTCCAACTGCTTCAGCTCCTAACACGTACACTTCTTCATCTTTACCAGTGGACCTCCCTGATGAACCTCCCTCCCATACCCCTTCGCCTTTTCTTGATACCCCTCTTCCTTCCCCTGTTTCCGATCCTTCCTTCACCGTAGCTCCCATCCCTACTGCTTTCGCTCCTACTTCCCCCCCCACCCCCCCGACCAACCCTCCATTTCGCCACTCCAGTCGGCCTACCCGACCCCCCATTTAAAGCACGGACTACCTATGTCCCACCCTCTTGCAATAATCATGCACTTCACTTTATCCCATTTCTAACTATGTCTCTCTTCACCGATGCCACCTACCCTACCAACATTTTCTCGCATCCATCTCTGCCATTTCCAAACCCACCACCTACCATGAGGCTATCACCAACCCCAATTGGGTTGCTGCCATGGATGTTGAACTTTCTGCTCTTGAGGCAAATCACACTTGGGATGTCGTTCCCTTGCCCCCAGGTCGTCGTCCTATTGGATGTAAATGAGTTTACAAAGTGAAGTACCGTGCCAATGAATCCATTGAACACTACAAAGCCCACTTGGTTGCTAAGGGATTTAATCAGCGAGAGGGCATTGATTACCAGGACACTTTTTCTCCCACTGCCAAACATGTCATTGTTCGCCTCCTTGTCAACATTGTTGTTACTCATCACTAGCCTTTCTTCCAGATGGACGTCTAGAATACTTTCTTCCATGGTGACCTTTCTGAGGGAGTTTATATGGAACTTCCCCCCGGATTCCGCAATCAGGGGGAGTCTCGAGTGTGTCAATTGCACAAATCTCTCTATGAGTTAAAGCAAGCTTCTCGACAGTGGAACAAGAAATTCACTAGGGCACTTCTTGCCCATGGCTTCATTCAGTCCTACCATGACTATTCCTTGTTTACCAAAAGGCGAGGTACTGCTTTTATAGCCTTACTTATTTATGTTGATGACATTTTAATCATAGGGAATAATCAAGCTGTCATCGAAGACCTCAAGCAATAATTGCATGCTACCTTCTTCATGAAGGATCTCAGATTGTCAAAGTTTTTCTTGGGCCTCGAAATCGCCCGTTCACTAGAAGGGATTTCATTGAGCCAACGCAAGTACACACTCGAGCTGATTTTTGAAGCTAGTCTAGCTAGATCTAAGCCTTCCCTCATCTCGATGGAACAAAATAAAAAATTCACAAGCATTGAATATGATGAAAGCTCAAGTGAAAAGCCAGATGATCGACCTCTTGCAGATTCGTCAGCCTACAAGCAACTAGTGGGATGACAAATCTACTTGACCCTTACTAGACCTGATATCACTTTCTCCATTCAACTTCTTAGTCAGGTCATGCATGATCCGAAACAATCTCACATGGACGCAGCTCTTAAGGTGATCAAATATCTTAAAAGCTATCTAGGACTTGGCCTTATGTTCTCTTCCTTTCAGTTTGAATTGAAGGCATATTGTGACTCAGATTATAGTACTTGCCCTATGACGAAAAGATCTACCACCGGTTTTTGTATCTTGTTGGGAAACTCACTGATTTCATGGCGATCAAAGAAGCAACCTACCATGTCACTCTCATCCGTTGAAGCAGAATATCGCGCCATGCAAGTCACTACTTGTGAAATTGTTTGGATCATTGGTCTGCTTAAGGATTTTGGTTTCCACATGAAACATCCAACATTACTACATTGTGACAATGAGGTTGCAGAGAAGATTGTAGCAAATTTGATATTCCATGAGCACACTAAACACATTAAGGTTGAATGTCACTACGTGAGAGAAAAGCTTCAATAGGGTATCATCATAACTAGACACATTTCCACTACAGAGCAACCTGCAGACTTGTTGACAAAAGCATTATGTAGTAAACAACACTGGCATCTTCTCTTCAAGTTCGGAGTATTTGATTTATACAAATCTCCGACTTGAAGGGGAGTGTTAAAGTATAGAAATCCTACCTACTACATTACCATATTGAGCCCCAAAATAATGCTCAATATACTGTAATTATTCTGTAATTATATTTCCTTTATTTGCTAGTTTGTACTCTATAAATGTAGTGATCCTATTGTATAGTTTGTAAGCAAGTATAATAGAGAAAACCTCTTTACACAACTTTGGCCTATCTCCCCAATATCACCCTTTCTTACACCAAGCCAGCTCGGCGTTGCCAGTATCTAATAAACAGGGAAGAGTCATGCAAACTAGCTGCCATACCATCGGCACTGTGAAGTCAGCTTTCATGAAGTACAAGAGGAGTTTGGAAGAAAACCCTTCGTATGAAATTATGATGTCGGAGGACACTAGCCCCGCACCATATTGCAAGTTATAGAGGGAAAGTCAATCCCACCACTTGATGATGTTCGGCACCGCACCATTCTACAAGTTACTAATGAAGGAAAGTTTCGTGTGAACGTGAAGGAAAGTAAAGTGAAGAAGGGAAGGGGAGTAGCAATCAGGTCACTGACTGTAGGTGTACCGAAACCCTTAGAAGTTTGCGGGTAAAAATAAGCGGCCAAGGGAGCCAATAGGCTAAGCTTATTTAGAAATCTCAAGCCTTTTGTATATCCACTTTGTTTTAATGCTAAATCAATATAAATCAACTTCCGTGTAACTCTTATATCCCTTTTCACATTTTTCTTCTTTTGTAATTAAGTGGTATTTGAAGGCTTACCACATGGTATGATAAAGTTTGAACTTCTATTTCATTTAATAAATTTCCTAAATTCCCATACTGTCTTAATAAAACAAAACAAAACAAAATAAAAATAGATACTCAACTATCTTTTCATTTGAGATCTTCAATATCTAAAAAATATAAGCAATTTCAATGCATTTTAATAACTTCTCTAACCATCTTCCATCAACTACTGGGCTTTACAATCCAAATCTTCAGCTTCTTTTCCTTGCACGTAATAAGCTAAGTGAAACAATGCTGAGTGCTATTTTTAATTCTTCATAATTTACCAAACTAGATCTATCTCATAACCCATTTTAGGCTTCAATTCCTACAGCACTTAGGTCATAACCTATTTCATTAGTTCCTACATCACTTGGGAATTTCAAGTTGCTCAACTTACAAAATAAAAACTTGACCACTAAATCTTTTTATATTAGTAGGGCCTAGCCCACTATAGGGCCCACTACTTGTATAGCCTATTTTATATTATTCTAATTCCTCTAGGTATATAAATTGAACGAGTGCATTATTTCAGTAATTGGACCAATGGTTTTTTTTTTATATATATATATAGAATTTGGGCCTAAAACTGAATGATTTCACCCTCTGAAGTGTCTCCGTACTTTCACACTCCTCCGCCCATCTTAAACAAAAATCCTCATTTTTCTCAAGCATTTGGGCCGGGATTTAAATTAGAAGGGTATAATTAATTAATATCTTTAAAATCTTTCGTCCAAAAATCTTCATCCATTTGCAATATAATTCCTACTTCATTGTATTGCCTTTATCTTTTTTTTTTCTTTTCATAAAGGCATTCATTTTTTTTTCTATCTTTTATATATTGTTGTTTGACATATTCATTATATTCAAAAGCCAGACAACCCAAAAGGCAAACGGAGCGGGGATTTCAAACAAAAAACTCGTAATTTCAGCGAAACTGAAGTCTCAAGAGATCGAAATCACAGCTGAAAGAGTTTGAATTAAACACAAAAAAGAACAAAGATGATTATATCACCGACCCAAACATCACCTAAAAGTCCGAGAACAAATTCTCCTGCCGAAGATCAACGTTAGAGAAAACAAACGACGAAGAACGAAGCTTGTTTCTCCAATTACACAGATCCACGTTAACGTTGGATCAGCATCTTCGGCCTAACCTTAATGGAAAACTACGAGCGGAGTAGATCAACAAGTTCCACACAGAAGAGAACTTCCGCATAGAGGGGGAGAATGACACCCCCATAATTTGATGGATGTACCTTCACATTTTCAGAGCTGCATTGCTAGCAGTGACACTGAAAATTCATTTTCCATGATGATAATTATTTTTATTTGTCAATGAAATGTCTCTTAGAATCTGTATTTCTTTAAGAAATAAAAAAGGAAATAAAGCTACATTCCTAGCAATGATATTTTTTATTTATGAATATATGAGTTTATTCTTCTAAAAATAAAAAGAATACAAAAACTTAAAGGCTAACTCAATATTACAATTTATCTAAGAAAAAATCAAGTTTGGTATCCCCAATTATTCCTAAATAGAGATATTATCTCACGTATTATTCTCCTGATTTTAACCATTTATAAATCATTTTCCTCAGTAATAATTATTTTTATTTGTCAGTAAAATGTCTCTTAGAATCTGTATTTTCATAGAAATAAAAGGAAAAGTAAATAACACTTATTACCGTGTGTTGTCTTCGTGTTCATGGCAAGTTGATCTATTTGAGTTGATATGCGCTGCATTCTGCTATCTTGGAATATATCAGTAATTTGACCACTACATAGACCTACTGGTTATTACATGATAGCTTTGCACGTTATGTAAACGCATCCGACAACAAAACATGGCCATAGTATTATTGCGTAGATATTGCCATAGCCACCAGATTTATGTAACAAACTCTATAATATAGGAATGAGATATCACTTTATTAAAGAAGATGAATGGAATGTGTTTAGGTGACCATCCTTTAAGCCATTTGTATCTTAAATTTTCATAAACTTATACCATTTTTATTTTTTATGTTAAATTTTACACCATTCTTTGTTTTTTTTTTTCTTTCTTTTTTTTATTCTTCATCTAACAAATTCTCTCTACAATGTATCGAATATGTTGGGGAAAGTTCACTGAATTCAAATCTCAAAAAACTAACTTATATTTTTGCTTAGTACAACAGTTTAGTAAGTAGTAATGGTAGGGCTAAATATTATGAAGTACATCAACTACATCAAGAGGAAAATGCAAAATGTCAACTAAGCATGAAAGCAAGATCTCACAATGATCTAAATTGAAGCTTTGCTATGTCATAAAGAAGCAAGAAATTATATAAATACAACATGATATCTGACCAACACATTAGAGATTAAGATTAATCCTCTTCTGTCATCAAAAGGTGAATAATGTTCGGTCTCTTACACTTTTATACCCAGTAGAACCTTTGTTAGCAGTATAAGACTTGTCAGAAGCAGAATTTTCACTGATGAAGCATTCATTCTCTTCAAAGTTGGAATTTACCCACAAATGTTGCTCGATACTTCTAAGACCCTTCAATTCTATTGCTACTTCTTTCATAGTAGGCCTATCCTCGCCTTTCACTCTTAAGCATCTCTTTGCAAGGTTGGCCACTTCCTTCATTTGTTCCACATTTCCTTCATTCATTATTTATTCCTCAAGAACACCAAACAACCTATTCCCTTCTAAAGAAGAAAGAAAATACATAGCTAGACTTCTTTCTTCCTCAGGCCTTTCAAATGAGATTACCTTTTCTCCTGTTAATAGTTCTGCAAGAACTACTCCAAAACTATAAACATCACTTTTCTCAGTCAAGTAACTTGTATGAAGGTATTCAGGGTCCAAGTATCCGAAAGTTCCTTGAACCAATGTGGCTACTTGTGTATGGTCTAGTGGAACTAATCTTGAAATTCCAAAATCAGACACCTTTGTTGTTTTACAACCATCTAGCAATATATTTGAAGATTTGATATCTCTATGTATTATTGGTAGAAAAGCTGCAGAATGTAAATACGACAATGCTTTCGCTGTTTCTGTTGCTATCCTTAGAGGGTTTCCCATGATAAGGTATATCCCTCGCTTTCTTGATGGATATATTGGAAGAGAGTACCATTTGGGACAAATTCGTAAACTAGCAAAGGAGTCTTTGTCTCCAAATAGCAACCCAAGAGTTTAACTACATTTCTATGGTTAATTTGGGAAAGTATAACAACCTCATTGATGAACTTATCAATTTGGTTTTGGTCAACGACTTTAGATTTCTTGATGGCTACAATTCTATTATCTGAGAGGAATCCTTTATAAACAATACCAAACCCTCCTTGGCCAATAATTAGGTTCTCATCATAATTGTTGGTAGCCTTCTTTAGCTCTTCAACACTAAAAATTTTGGTTGCTTCAGCTGCATTTTCTTGTTGGGATAGTTTCTGATTTAATATTAAACCCCCATTTTCACGAAAATATCTCTCTCTAAGCTTGATTAACTTTCTTTGCTTGACACCGAGGTACAACCCCAAGCTACAGACAAACACAACTATAAAGCCAATGCTAAAACCTACATTTTGAAATAAATTGAAAATTATCATCAATAAGAAAAAAGCAATGAAATATTATCTAGCGAAAGCAATAGAGAGATAGAGGGCATTTGGACATGATTCACTTGCTTTGCTTGACACCCTAGTACAACCACAAGCTACAAACAAACACAACTATAAAGCCGATACTAAAACCTAAATTTTGAAACAAATTGAAAATTATCCTCAGAAAAGAAAAAAGCAGTAAAATGTTATCTATCGAAAGCAATAGAGAGATAGAGGGCATTTGGGCATGATTCACCTTTATAATCTTTAATCATATTGCTCAAAGACTCATACTTACCCAGTGCCATTCTTGTAACAGAATTTGACTGCTTCAAGGTGCAGCCTGATCCGCCTCTCCTCCCATCGCCTTCGTACCCATCCTCACAAGGACAAGTGAAATTCCCTATGGTGTTGAAGCACGTTGAATAGCGACCACAAGGGTTTGCATGGTTATTGCACTCATTAATATCTGAAACAAAGCACAGCCAGTCTCATGGTTAATTGTCATGACAATTAACTTGTGACATACTCTTGCAAATAATGTTCGAGTCCAGGACTAATAAATTTCAGATCTTCTTAGCTTATTACTAAATTAGCGAGTGATTGGGAAAAATAATTTATTTTAAATGCAATTGTTGAGAACTTTCTTAAACGTGTAACACGTGCCTTGGCA
Organism: Casuarina equisetifolia; assembly: GCA_028551475.1. NCBI lineage: Eukaryota > Viridiplantae > Streptophyta > Magnoliopsida > Fagales > Casuarinaceae > Casuarina > Casuarina equisetifolia. The sequence goes on from CM052356.1 coordinate 2,173,395, forward strand.
ACCGCCAGGTAGATATGGGTTTCCTTCAAGCCTTCTTTGCATCTGCAACGATACCCGTTTTCAGCGTTATAACATTCACTGTTCGGTCCACATATAGAATTTGATCTGTCACAGCCTTCGTTACCGATCGCCCAGTCAAGAACCGCTGGAAGTGTTCTGTTGTCTCGTAGACTCCAAAGGTAATCGGTAGAGAAACTGAATCGGTCTTTTTTAACAATAAAAGCATAGCTGCATGGACTGAAGCTCCATACTGCTGGGGTATCAGTAAAACTATAGGCTTGCAGGGTGATTCTTTTCAAACCTGGTGGAAAATCTACCTGGCAGCACCCAATCCCGGTGCAAGTCCCATTAGTAACACTGCTAAGGTTTGGACACCGGGTGTTGCAGTCGATGAAGAACGTGTTATGTTCATGGAAACCATTAAAGTGTGCGTACGTGGCACAGCCAACGGCCACAAATATGTTTTGGGTGTTAGAAATTGGGAAATTTGGGACTATTAGAGAATAATCAACACTAAATAGAAGAGGACCCGACTCGCTGTTACACCGTTGAGCTGTATGTGTCAAGATCTTAAGCTGACCTTCTGGCAAAGAGATGTTGGTAATAGTCAGGTTTCCAGTTCGAAGTTGGCCGGAGGATGGGTTGCAATCGAGTTGAAAACTTTCATTCAGGCTACAACCTTCGGTTATGCCAAATGGGAACGGAATTTCCACGTCTCCACACCGGTCGGTGCAGTTAGAGCGAGCTAACTGAGCTGTTGCGGCGGCGGCTGCTATTCCTGAAAAGAACACGCCAACCCACGTAACTTGCAGAACCACCCGCTGGAAATCCATAGCCCCTAGTATTTTCTGTCTACAGCAATATTTTGTTTCCTAGATTTCCTCGAGATGGCAAACGTTTTAATAGCCATATGCACCGCGTATGACTTGACTGTCGAGTCAAGCAACATAGGTTGGACTCGACGTCGTAACGTTGAGGTGGCAAAGCCTCGTTCATTTAAAACGTCTACATTACAAATACTCTTGTAAAATCTAAATGATTGTATTTTTCCACACGGCACGAACTTTCTCCCCCATCAGTTTAATGCCATCGCATTCAAAGTAAAAAAGTCATGCTTTTTTCATCAACTATCACATGTATCAAGCCCAAGACCTAATAGTTCAATGACAAAATCTCATACGTTTGATTTAAAAACTCTATATTATAAAATATCTTGTAAAATCTAAATGGTTGCATCTTTCTATACGGCAGGAATGATTGTACCTTCCCATACGGTAGGACTTTCTCCCCTTTTTTCCTTTTCCATACGGCACAAACTTTCTCCCCACCTCAGTTTAATGTCACCACATTCAAAATAGAAAAGGTCCTACTTCCATCACCCATCAAATGCCTCGAGCCCCGATGCTACTTGGTCAGTAGCATTTAGAAGCTCTACCACATGGGAGACCAAAGTTTGGGCATTTTCCTCCCCAATAAATGCTCCGCAATAGAAGGTAAAAAAAAAAAATCCAAAAAACCGCGTTAAGTATATTAGGACACTTGTTGACGAAATAAGCTTAGGTGCTGATTTCAACTATTTAAGGGGCCATCTTCCTTCAACCATTTGAGCTTTAGTACAATTTCATTTGAGATCTTCAATAACTCAACAATGTGAGAAATTTCAATGCTTCGTAACTTCTCTGTCCATCAACTATTGGCCTTTTCAATCCAAATCTTCAACTTCTTTTCCTTGCACATAACAAGCTAAGTGGAAAAACGCCTAGTTTTATTTCTAATGCTTCACAATTTATCAAACTAGATCGTGGATCGGGGTTTAGGGTTTTGCCGCGAACTTGCTCAAATCTCTTCGTTCTTGCATCGAATCTCTGTGTGCACATCATAAATCAACAAATCGACCTTCTCTTCAGCAATATATGAATTTTAAGCTTCCGAATCACCATATTTCGTCGTCTCTTTTCCGTTCGTTCAACCGGGTCTAGATGGGTTTCATGGGTTTCAACAAGTCCCTCTCGGGTTGTGACGCGGGTCAGGCAAGCAGTCGGATCTCTGACTAGGTCGCGCGATGGGTCTCGTGCGGAGTAGACTTCAGGTTGTCGGGTTATGGGTCGCTCATGTGTCTGGGTTACGCAGAGCAGGTCTGGCGGGCCGTCGGGTCGGGCATCTGGGTCGCTACTGGATTGGCCTCAGTGTACATGGGCCTGGGTCGAGCGCATGAAGTTCTGGATCGCAGGGCTTCATGGATTGGGCTGACTCACGAAGCTTCGGATTCAGAATTTTTCTGAAATGCACACTAAATGGGCCACTTGATTTGTACGTAATTTGACAATCCTTTTGAACTTTATAGGACCATTTTTCCTACAAGAAATATTCATGCATTATTTTTCTTATAAGACAAATAATAACAACAATATTTCTTCATATTTCCTCTTTGATAAAAATTTTACAAATATATCAAATAATGAAATTATTTGATATTAGAATTCTGCACTATAATCTCTTATATTCATATTGCACATTAAACCATGAAAAAACTTTATACATTTTCTTTAAATATGCCCTTTTTTTCCTTTTTATTATCATCAAAATAATAATAGAATAACATTATTCCTAACAAATACCACTTATGCCTTTACTGTTGGGTCTCAATAGTTTTCACAATCGAACTGAAAATCTTCATTCAGGTAACAATCTTGGGTTATGCCAAATGGGAATGGAATTTTGGCGTCTACTCACTGGCCGGGGCAGTCAGGGCGAGCCAACTGAGCTGCTACTGCGCCGGCCACCATTCCTGAAAAGAGAGGCCAACCCACGTAACTTGCAGAACCACCCAATTGAAATCCATAGCCCTCACTATTTTCTGTCACGAGGATTCGAGTCTACACTATATTTTGTTTCCTAGTTTTCCTCGGCCAAACATTTTTTTAGGCATAAGCACCTCGTATGACTTGACTTTCGAGTGAAGCAACATAGGTTGGTGCGATGTTGAAACGCTTAATGTGGCAAAACCTCATCCATTTAATTTAAAACCTCTATACTACAAAATATCTTGTAAAATCTAAATAATTGAATTTTTCCATATGGCATGGATTTTTTCATACTTCAGGACATTTTCTCCCTTTTTATATTTTTCCACAAAGCACAACTTCCCTCCACCCAACACATTAATTTAATGTCACCACGTTCAAAATAGGGAAGTCCTATTTCCATCACCTACCAAATGCCTCAAGCCAAAGTCTTAGTAATTTAGTTGCATTTGGAGACTCTACCACATGAAAGGACAAAGTTTTAGCTTCCCCTTCCTCCAATAAATTCCCTTACTGTATCTAAATAAAATAAAAAATCAAATTCTCCGAAAGTCACATTAAATATGTTTACACGTTTGTTGACAAAATAAGCTTAGGTGCGGTCAACTATCTCGGCTTAAGTGCAACTCCATTTGAGATCTTCAATATCTCAACAATATAAGCAATTCCAATGCCTTTTGATAACTTCTCTAGCCATCTTCCATTAATTATTGGCCTTTTCAATCCAGATTTTCAACTTCTTATCCTTGCACGTAATTAGCTAAGTGGAACAATGACTATTGCTATTTCTAATACTTCATAGTTCACCAAACCAGATCATAATCCATTTCAGGCTTAATTCTTACAGCACTTTGGAATTTAAGACTCCTTCAAGTGCTCATCTTATAAATCAATAACTTGATCATTGAATCCTTTTTATAATTGTAGGAGCTGACACATTATAGAGCCCACTACCTGTATAGCCTATCTTATTTTATTGTAATTCATCTATTTATATAAATTGAAGGAATACATTATTTCAGTAATCGTATCAATTTTATTTTTTCTAGACTTTGGGCGCAAAACTGAACGATTTCACCTTCCGAAGTGTCTCCGTATTTCCACACTTCTCCGACCACCTTGAACAGAAAGCCTCATTTTTCTCAAGCATTTGGACCAGGGTTTAACTCCTAAATTCATTTGAGCCGTGATTTAAATTCGTAGGATATGATTAGTTAAGAACTTGGAAATATTTCATCCAAAAATCATTGTATTGCCTCTATGTTTTATTTTTTGATAAAAGCATTCATTTTTTACCATCTTTTATATATCATTGTTTGATATATTCATTATATTCAAAAGCCAGACAAACCAAAAGGCAAATAGAGCGGGGATTTCAAACAAAAATCTCGTAATTTCAGTGAAACTGAAGTCTCGAGAGGTCGAAATCACGGCTGAAAGAGTTTGAATTAAACACAAAAAACAAAGATGATTATATCACTGAACCAAACATCAGCTAAAAGTCAGAGAACTAATTCTCCAGCCGAAGATCAACGTTAGAGAAAACAAACGACGAAGAACCAAGCTTGCTTCTCCAATTACACAGATACTCGTAAGGTTGGATCAACATCTTCGGCCTAACCAGAATGGAAAACTAAGAACGGAAAAGCCCAACGAGTTCCACAGAAGAGAACTTGAGCATATAGAGGATGACACAGCCATAGTTTGATGGATGTATCTTTACATTTTCAGAGTGGCATTGCTAGTAGTGATACTGATAAATTATTTTTTTTAATGAATATTTGAATTAGTTCATCTAAAAATAAGGACATACAAAGGCTGAAAAGCTAACCCAAAATTACAATTAAACTAAGAAAAAATCAAATTTGAAATTCCTCAGATATGACATAACAAAACATTTATTTAAGAAAAATTAATATTTTTAAATAAAAATGTTCTCTCTTATATTAATTTTTTATTCTGGCCATTGATAAATCATTTTCCATGGTAATAATCATTTTTATTTGTCAATGACATGTCTCTTAGAATTGTATTTTTCTAGAAATAAAAAAGGAAATAATACTTATTACCGTGCAATGTGTTGATGTTCATGGCAAGTTGATCTATTTGAGCTGTATTCTGCTATCCTGGAATATATCAGTAATTTGACCACTGCATAGGCCTATTGGTAATTATATGATAGCTTTGCACGTTATATAAAGACATCCGACAACTCAACGTGGCCATTGTATTATTGGGAAGATATTGCCACAGCCACCAAATTTACGAATGAGATATTGTGACTGAGATAAAAGAATACGAATGGAATATGTTCAGGCGGACCATTCTTTGAGCCATATGTATATTAAATTTTCACAAACTTATACCATTTTTATTTTTATGTTAAATCTTACACCATTCTTTTTTTTTTTTTTAATTCTTCATTAGTGTAATAGATTCTCTCTATAACATATCAAATATGTTACGAAAATTCACTTGATTCAAATCTCAAAAAACTGACGAGCTTTCTTGCCTAGAACAATAGTATGGTAATTAGGGATGGTGTGACTAAATATAATGAAGTACATCAAGTAACTCAAAAGGCAAATGCAAAATGTCAACTAAGCATGAAAGCAAGATAGCACAACAATTTAAGCTGAAGCTTGCTAGTTCATAAAGAAGCAAGAAACTCTATAAATACAACATGGTATCCGATCAACACATTTAAGATCAGGCTTGATCATTTCCCATCATCAAAGGCAAATAATGTTTGTTAGCGGTATCATTCTTATGGGAAGCAGAATTTTCACCAAACAAGTATTCATTCTCTTGAAAGTTGGAATTTACCGATAAATGATTCTTGGCACTTCTAAGACCCTCCAATTCTATTGCCACTTCTTTCGTAGTAGGCCTATCCTCACCTTTCACTCTTACACACCTCTTTGCAAGATTGGCCACCTCCTTCATTTGCTCCACATTTCCTTCATTCATTATTTGCTCATCGAAAACACTAAACAACCTATTCTCTTCTAAAGAAGAAAGAAAATACATAGCTAGACTTCTTTCTTCCTCAGGTCTTTCAAATGAAACCGCCTTTTCTCTAGTTAATAATTCTATAAGGACTACTCCAAAACTATAAACATCACTTTTTTCAGTCAACTGGCTTGTGTGAAAGTATTCAGGATCTAAGTATCCAAAAGTTCCTTGCACCATTGTGGCTACCTGTGTTTGATTTAGTGGAACTAATCTTGAAGCTCCAAAATCAGACACCTTTGTTGTGTAACAACTATCTAGCAATATGTTTGAAGACTTGACATCTCTATGAATTATTGGTGGAGAAGCTGCAGAATGTAAATATGACAATGCTTCTGTTGTTTCTGTTGCTATCCTTAGACGAGTTTCCCATGATAAGATATATCCCTCACTTTGTTGATGGATGTGTTGGAAAAGGGTACCATTTGGGACAAATTCATAGACTAGCAAAGGAGTTTCTGTCTCCAAACAACAACCCAAGAGTTTAACCACATTTCTATGATTGATTTGGGAAAGTACAACAACCTCGTTGATGAACTGATTAATTTGGTTTTGGTCGACAACTTTGGATTTCTTGATAGCTACAACTTTATTATCTAAGAGGAATCCTTTATAAACAATACCAAACCCTCCTTGGCCAATAATTAGGTTCTCATCATAGTTGTTGGTGGCCTTCTTTAGCTCTTCTGCACTAAAAATATTGGTTGCTTCAGTTGAATTTTCTTGTTGGGATAGTTTCTGATTCAATATTAAACCCCCGTTTTGACGAAAAAATCTCTCTCTAAGCTTGACCAACCTTCTTTGCTTGAGAACCAGGTACAACCACGTGCTACAAACAAATAGAACTACACAGCAAATACTAAAACCTACATTTTGAAACAAATTGAAAATTATCCTCAAAAAAGAAAAAAAGCAGTAAAATATTATCTACTAAAAGCAAAGAGATATAAGGGCACTTGGGCATGATTCACTTTAATAATATTTAATCATATTGCTCAAACACATACTTACCCACTGCCACTCTTGTAACAGAATTTGATTGCTTCTTTGATTGTTGCTTTAGGGTGCAGCCTGATCCGGCTCTCTTCCCATCGCCTTCGTACCCACCATTACAATGACAAGTGAAACTCCCTACGTTGTTGGAGCAAATTGAATTACCAACGCAGGGGTTTGAATTATCATTGCACTCATCAATATCTGAAACAAAGTACAGGCAATCACAGGGTTATCTACTCATTTACCATGACAATTTACTTGTGACATACCTTTGCAAATAACACTCACAAAAGGAAATGTAGAGTATCAAGCTACCCGAACTAACAAACTAAAAAGAATTTTAAAAAAAATATTTATTTACATACATATTCAAATTCACCCACTTAGATATAAAATTTAAACCCAATAAATCTCTGGCCCTATTAACTTACCATTGATTAAAAGGTAATCCGCAGAAAGAATCTATTTTAAATGCTACTATTGAGAGCCTTGTTTGGTGTGTAACACGTACCTTTGCAACCATCGTGTAGATATGGGTTGCCTTCAAAGCCGTCTTGGCATTTGCAACGGTAGCCATACCCGTTTTTAGGGTTGTAACATTCGCTGTTCGGTCCACATATAGGATTTGATCTATTACATCTTTTCTCGCCGATCGCCCAATCAAGAACCATTGGAGCTATTTTGTTGTCTTGTGGACTCCAAAGGTAATCGGAGGAGAAATTGAACCGGTCCCTTTTAACAACAAAAGCAAAGCTGCATGGATTGAAGCTCCATGTTTCGCTGTGATTACGAAAACTATAGGCTTTTGGATTGAAGTTTTTCAAACCTCGTGGAATCTCCATCTGGCAACACCCAATCCCAGAGCAAGACCCATTCCGAACATTGGTAATTTTTTGACATCTGGACATGCAACCCATGGCGAAATTGTCGTTGTCCTGGCGGGCATATAAGTATGCATAAGTGTCACAGCCAACGGCCACGAATATGTTTTGGGTTTTAGAAATTGTGAAACTGGCGGTTCTGAAAGAAGGACTATAATTATATCGAAGATAACCCGTCTTGTTGTAACATTGACGAGCTGTCTTCATCGAGACGTCAAGATGACCTTCTAGCAAAGAGATGTTGGTAACAATCACTTTTCCAGTCAGAAGTTGGCCGGAGGATTGGTTGCAATTGAGCTGAAAATCTTCATTCAAGTAACAATCTTTGTGTATACCAAATGGAAATGGAACTTCCACGTCTCCACACCGGTCGGGGCAGTTAGGGCGAGCTAACGGAGCTGCTGCTGCGTCGGCTGCCATTCCAGAAAAGAACACGCCAACCCACGTAACTTGCAGAAGCACCAGATGGAAATCCATAGCCCACACTATTTCCTACACGAGGATTCGAGTCTACACTATACTTTGTTACCTAGATCTCCTCGAGATGGCAAACGTTTTTATAGGCATGTGCACCGCGTATGACTTGACTTTTGAGTCAAGCAGCAAAGTTGGACTTGTATGTAAGAAAAGGTATCCTTGAAGTGAGCAATTTGAATTTCTAAATTACTGTAATAATTTTGTACATCGGTAGGCTAGGAGAAAAACACGATAAGGAAAAGAGTAGAGAAGAAAAAGGTACTTATTTATATTTGGATTGCATTGGTCTTTTATGACTCATATCAAAAGAGTATTTTGAATATAATTATTTGTTTTTATTCTCTTTTGATGTTCAAATATTTATTATGTAGATTGTAATAATTAAGTATTATTACAATTTATATAATAATTTGAATTGAAATTTTCATTTTTTAAAGTTAGTATTTGATACACATTAAAAGCTGTATGTGAAGGTACAAGTAGTGAGATACAAGATGCTTGTCTTTTTTTAAGACAAGCTCGTCTGTTTATGGCCTCCAACAGAACCACTTATTTCCTACTATAACTTTCTACGAAATTTACGTTAGAAGTGCAGTGCACGCTATGTTCAACCAGCGCATTGAAGATGCACTTTTAGTTTCTTTCTTCTTTCTCCTTCTTCCACATTTGAGCCTCTGAAGTCAACAACTTGCATCATGGTGCGGGGTAGAGTTTCTGATCAGGTGTCCTCTGGGTTGGCAGCAACTTGTTTTTATTTCAGGAAGGCGGTCTTGACAGTACCAATGGTGTAGCAACAGGTGTGGAACCTCTTCTCGGTTTCATACGATGGAAGCAGAGTCATGTGTGCAAGGTGTGCAACCACAAGCAAAGCTTATGCTTTCGTGTGTTGAGTTAGGTCTATTACCAGAGATCCCAAACACAAATCAGTGTCAATATTTGTCACGTCATCAGGCTTGCACACGGGAGTTTGTTCAGGGGCTGGTGATCTTTCAAAGCAGTGAGTGACAGCATCCAAGAGAGTGGGTGGCAGTCCGTTGTGCATCCAACGGTCTCCATGCTGCATGATAGGTGGTCGGATGCCCAGAGTATCTGCATGTAACGCTTGCGAGGTCAGACCACCAAACTTCCATTGAGTTACATTGTTGTTGGTCTGAGATAGATTCCACGGACTAACATGGTTCGGAGTGGTAGCACCGTTTGTAAGCTTTCTTTGACAAGGCCTATACATTTTCCAAGATTTTTTTGTAAAATCTGAGCTTTCTTTAATACCACCGCATTCAAAATAGAAAAATCCTACTTCCATCACCTATCAAATGCCTCGAAACATAAAAGTTATATTTCCATCACCCATCAAATACATCAAGCCTGAGTTCTAGTTAGTCAATGGCATCTAGAAGCTCTATCACATGAGAGACCAAAGTTTAAGCGTTCCCTTCCCCAGTAAATTCCCTAAATCCTTCGACCTCATTGTGATTGAAAGAAAAAAAATCCTAAAAGCTGATTTCAACTATTTAACGGGCCATCTTTCTTCAACCATTTAAGCTTAAGTGCAATTCCATGTGAGATCTTCAATATCTCAGCAATCCGAGCAATTTCAATGCCTTCACAACTTCTCTGTCCATCAACTACTGGCCTTTTCAATCCAAGTCTTCAACTTCTTTTCCTTGAACGTAACGTGCGGTATTTTGTTTCCTAGACTTTCCTCAAGATGGCAAAACGTTTTCATTGGCATGTGCACCGCTTATGCCTTGACTTTCGAGTCAAGCAACATAGGTTGGATTGTATTTTTCCACACGGCAGGACTTTCTTCTCTCCCCCCCCCCACCCCTCCTTTTTTTTTTTTTAATTTTTCCGTATGGCACGAACTTTCTCCCCCATTAGTTTAATGCCATCGCATCCCAAGTAAAAAGTCATGCTTTTTCATCAACTATCAAATGCCTCAAGCCCAAGACCTAATAGTTCAGTGACAAAATCCATCCGTTTAATTTAAAAACTCTATATTATAAAATATCTTGTCAAATCTAAATGATTGTATCTTTCCATAAGGTAGGAATGATTGTATCTTTCCACATGGTAGGACTTTCCCCCCTTTTTTCCTTTTTCATACGGCACGAACTTTCTCCGCATCTCTGTTTAATGTCACCACATTCAAAATAGAAAAGGTCCTACTTCCAATCACCTATCAAATGCTTCAAGATAGAAAAGTCATATTTCCATCACCTATCAAATGCCTTGAGCCCGAGTTACAGTGGGTTAGTGGCATTTAGAAATTCTACCACATGAGAGACCAAAGTTTGAGCGTTTTCCTCCCCAATAAATCCTCTAAATCCCTCAACCTCATCGCAATTGGGGAAAAAAAAAATTTTCCCCAAAAGCCACGTGAAGTATATTTACACACTTGTTGACAAAATAAGCTTAGACGCTGATTTCAACTATTTAACGGACCATCTTCGTTCAACCATTTAAGCTTCAGTACAACTTCATTTGAGATCTTCAATACCTCAAGAAATACAAGCAATTTCAATGCCTTCATAACTTCTCTGGCCATCTTTCATCGACTATTGGCCTTTTCAATCCAAATCTTCAACTTCTTTTCCTTGCACATGACAAGCTAAGTGGAACAACGCCTAGTTTTATTTCTAATGCTTCACAATTTACCAAACTAGATTATAACTCCTTTTAGGCTTAATTCCTACAGCCAATTACTCACCTTAGAAAACATGAACTGACTATTGAACCTTTTTACGGTTGTAGGGCCTGGCCCATCCGAGGGCCCACTACTTGTATAGCTTGTTTTATGTTACTGTTATTCCTCCATATATATAAACTGAACGAGGGTATTATTTCAGTAATTTTATCTATGTTTCTTTTCCTTATAGAGTTTGGGCCTAAAACTTAATGACTTCGCACTCTGAATTGTCTCCATACGTGCATACTCCTCCGCCCATCTTAAACAAAGAGCCGCATTTTTCTCAAGCATTTGGGCCGGGATTTAACTTTTCTTGGTTTGGTTCTAATTTTTCTTTTTTGGGCCACCCGACCTCCTTAGCATACTCTTCAAAACTACTTCGAATTTATTGGGTGAATTTACGCTATTTATCCATCATATTATTTAAACTAATGTCCCTTATTTTAGTCAGTAATTCCCAAATAAAAGTAAAAATAAAAATAAAAATATTTGAACTTAGTGCTTTCTTTAATGAGTCTGTTGACATCCATTATCCAGCACTTGAGATGTCAAATAAATCAAAGCTGAGTTGTGTTTGTTGGAACAACTATACCAAGAACTATCTAGCTTCAACCGATTATGATGGTGTAGTGAAGGTGCGTATCCTATACTTTGCAAATAGGAGAGAATTTCTGAAAAAGAATACTTGTGCCAAAATGTGAATGAGCCAATCTATGTGGAGCATCTTCATCCTTTATCTTGGCAAAGCTATAGAGTTCTAAAATGTTTCTCAATATTTCTTTGAAGATCATAAGTACATGGAATAACTATCTGGTGTTCTTATGTTATTCATCTCCCCGACAAAGTTGGTTTTCTGTAACTAGTTCATGCCCATGCTCTTGTTTCGTCTGTCAAGTCCGGTTCCATTTGTTAACTTTAAATAGCAATTCTTTCTTGGTTAGAATGACTTATAGGGGTAATACGTTTTTCTATATGGCAAGAAACTGATTTTAGACCTTAAGGTTTCATCAAATTAGATGCACTTCCAATTTTATAATACTTTCTATGGATAGCCTAAACTATTCTTTATTCTTTATTCTTTATTCTTTGATACATTGTCTCTGCTAATGACGAATGGTTTGGGTCTTTCTACTTGAATAATGTGTATATGTCCAATATGGGTGTTGGTAACTTTCAGACAATCTTGTGCCTTGATTGTACTAACAACTGGATGCATGTTTGCATGGATTCCTCAATATAATACAAAACTTATGATTAACTGAACCTTCGTATCACAAGTTTGAACATTGGAGTTGTTATTTGTTTATTTTACGTCTCAACCTGTGGGTAGCCTTGCTTAGGCGTAAAATAATCTTTCTGCATCGTCATGATATGTTGTGGTTGCTGGATTTTTAGTTACGGGATTCGAGTACGGGCCAAAAGTTTTCTCAATTCGCAAAGCATGAAACAACGGCTTGGTGTGGCTTCAATGACATCCTCAATAGCATTGCCAATATCTAAAGCTAGATCGATTGCTGGTGTGGCTTTTCTGGTTTTGGCTATGCTCACACCTAAGCTTCTACAGGATTTGTACTTGGATATGCTACTATAGGTACTTAGACTGTCACCTCATATATAGAATTAATAAGAAAACAAGTACTAAGTTTCAGATCAGTGAATAAACTGAAATAAAAGAAGAGACCTCTCTCGCTTTAGCGCCTAAAGCGCACTATGCTCCGCTTCAACAAATTAAAGTTTTCAGTGGAACTGGTGAACCACGTGAGCAGGTTAGATGTGTGGGATAGAGGGCTCATAGTACCTGCTAGCGCGGCTATGCAGTGGAAGGGAAGGAGACTAAATCAGTCTCAGCACCAATCAAGAATTCCCAAGGAATTCCAATAATTTTAGCTACTCTAATCCTCAATCCTTTTTTCTAGGTTCGTCGACATTGAATCAATGGAATAAACTTCTAACACTTGTTCCACTTTTTAGAAGACCTCATATGAAATCTCCATATCAATATTAGCATGAAATTGAACTCATTTGATTCAACAGCCATCCATCAAAATTACAATTAGAGAAACCCTAGGGTTTAGACTATACAAATGTTTCAAAGATAAACAAGAAGAGAAATTAAAGAAGAAGAGTAAGTTAGGAAAATATTACCTAAAGAGGAAGGGGTGAAATCACTGCATTTTGAGCTGCTTATCGGGCTTCTGCACCACTAAGCGGTTTGGGGAAAGAGACGGAAGGAGCGACTGGGGGTGGGTGTTGAACAGGTTTCAGATGCCATAAGGAGATCCGGTTCACCATTACTGTTCAATTAGATCTAACAGATGGCACCGCTGTGAAACAAATGCATTTATCAGTTGTCGTGGCCTCCTTCACGTAAATTGCTTCTTTTTTAAAAAAATATATCGTAATAATCATGATCATATTTCTCCAAACAGATAGAAATTCACGCTAAAACTAAGGCTAATACAAATCAAGGCATGGATCAAATTATAGCACAAATTAGGGAATACTTGTGACACCGAGTACAACTTCATAAATAAAGGAATGGCTACGAACCCATGTGAAAGACACAAATTAGGAAGGACACAAAATGTGAACCACGGTCCCCATGGTCCCTTGCTACGCTATTCTAATGTGAACTCCTTTTGTCTACAGAGGGGAAAGCTACTTAGAATAAAGGAGGGAAGTACTTCTAACGTTGACCTTATACTGTAGGTTCACCTTTTTTTCCTAAAAAAATAATGGCTTTGATATCATGTGAAAGATCGAAGTTCTTTTTCTTCAATGTTCCCATCAAGGATAGGAGTTATCCGAGTGTATAAGGCACATTATGAGTGCTCACTTCTTGGATGTAAGACTCTATTATTCAATAACATAATACCCATGTAGATGAGTCCTTGGCCATGTAGTTTTAGGCACGAGGCACAACTTGCATTCTGAAACTTCACAATTTGTAGGATTTTGTAATTTACATCAATTATTGTATTTTGTGAAGTATACTTTTCGATAATGATAAAGTTTTTCCAAAACCAATATTTTTTTTTTCACATCTTGGACTAATCCCTTAGAAGGTATTGTTAAAAGATCATCAATTTCTAAGGAAATAAATGTCATCCCTTAGAAGGTATTGTTAAGAGATTATTAATTCTCAATGAAACAAATGTAATAATGGCTTGTCAAAACCTTCAATCCAGTATGTGTGATGTATATGTCATTTCAAATTGATCCCTTAATGCGCTAATAAGTCATTTAATGGTAGTTCCATCTATCACTTTATTGTGAAGGACTAGATTGGCTAGTTATGCAATTAAGTACCTACATATCCTATTGAGTGAGGCTTGAGAATGGATTTGAGTCAATAATTGAAAAATATCGTTTTCTCTAGTCTCATTAAATTTGAAATTTAGGACCATTTTTCTTAGTTGAACTAGGAGACCCTAATTCACACTATTGTCATAGAATTACTTAGTGTCATAGAATTACTTAGCTTAAATATTAAATGTTAAATGTCAAATGGACAAGTATGGTAAAATCCTTGTATAGCTTCTTTTAGTTTCTCGATAAAGAGAAATATAACCAACAGTGGTTCTAATGTCATTTTTCTTAGCTTCCTCACATGTTTCATTGCCAACTGCCTAATCAAGTGGAAGTTTGTAATCTGGCAAAGACGGGAGATAATCGGAGAAGCTGAACTTGCCTTATTTACAACAAAAGCATAGCCGTAAGAATGGAAGCCCCATATTTTAGAATAATTTTGAAAGATCAATGCTCCTAATGAAATATTTTTCAAGCCATCTGGAATCCCTATTTCGCAACACCTAACGCCAGAGCATTCTCATTGACTACATTGCTAAGGCTATGGCATGAAATGAGCAGCCAATCCTATATTTTTCCCGGTTTTGAAACCCTCTTGAAGTATGCAATAGTATCACAGCCAGAGCAGGACCCATTCGAGGTGAGGCTTGGCTTGAGCTGCGGCTACCACTGCAAATGCAAGTATTAACCATTTCATACGTCTACTGATCATTACATGATAGCTTTGCATGTTTTGTAGACACATCGACTGTTCAACATGGCCATCGTATTATTGCGTAGATATTGCCATAACCACCATATTTATATAACAAACTCTATAACATACGAATCAGATTTTGTGAATGAGAAAGCAACTTATTAAAGAATATAAATGGAATATGTTCAGGTGGACCATCCTTTGAGCCATTTGTATATTAAATTTTCATAAATTAATACCATTTTTTTATGTTAAATTTTACACCGTTCTTTGTTCTTTTTTTTTTTTTTTAATTCTTCAATAGCATAACAGATTCTCTCTACAACGTATCAAATACGTTAGGGAAAATTCACTTAATTCAAATCTCAAAACATAGACTTACATTTTTGCTTCGTACAACAATTTGATAATTAGTAATGGCATTAATAAATATAATGAAGTACATCAACTATGTCAAAAGGGAAATGTGAAATGTCAACTAAGCATGAAAGCAAGATAACACAATGATCTAAATTGAAGCCTAAGAAGCAAGAAATTATATAGGTATAACATGGTAGATCGGGATTGATCATCTTCCATCATCAAAGGCAAATAATGTTTGGTCTCTCAAACTATCATGCCCAATAGAACTGTTGTTAGAGGTATCAAACTTATAAGAAGTAGAATTTTCAACGAGCAAGGATTCAATCTCTTCAAACTTGGAATTTACCCACAAATGCTTCTTGGTACTTCTAAGACCCTCCAATTCTATTGCCACTTCTAAGACACACCAATTTTGTTGCCACTTCTTTCATAGTAGGCCTATCTTCGCCTTTCACTCTCAAGCACCTCTTTGCAAAATTAGCTACTTTCTTCATTTGTTCCACATTTCCTTCATTCATTATTTGTTTTTCAAGAATACCAAATAACTCATTCTTATCTAAAGAAGAAAGAAAATACATAGATAGAGTTCTTTCTTCCTCAGGCCTTTGAAATGAAAGTGCCTTTTCTCCAGTTAAAAACTCTACAAGGACTACTCCGAAACTATAAACATCATTTTTCTTAATCAATTGACTTGTGTGAAGGTATTTAGGATCCAAGTATCCTAAAGTTCCTTTCACTATTGTGGCTACCTGTGTTTGGTCTAGTGGAACTAATCTTGAAGCTCCAAAATCAGACACCTTTGTTGTGTAACAACCATTTAGCAATATGTTTGAAGACTTAACATCTCTATATATTATTGGTGGAAAAGCTACATAATGTAAATACAACAATGCATCGGCTGTTTCTATTGCTATCCTCAAACGAGTTTCCCATGATAAGGTATGTCCTTCACTTTGTTGATGGATGTGTTGGAAGAGGGTACCATTTGGGACAAATTCATAGAGTAACAAAGGAGTTTCTGTCTCCAAACAGCAACCCAAGAGTTTAACCATATTTCTATGATTGATTTGGGAAAGTACAACAACCTCATTGATAAATTGATCAATTTGGTTTTGGTCGATGACTTTGGATTTCTTGATGGCTACAACTCTATTATCTGAGAGGAATCCTTTATAAACAATACCAAACCCTCCTTGGCCAATAATTAGGTTCTCATCATAATTGTTGGTGGCCTTCTTTAGCTCTTTTGCACTAAAAATTTTGGTTGCTTCGGTTGAATTTTCTTGTTGGGATAGTTTCTGGTTTAATATTAAACCCCCATTTTGACGAAAAAATCTCTCTCTAAGCTTGATCAACTTTCTTTGATTGACAACCAGGTACAACCATGAGCTACAAACAAACAGAATTACACAGGAGGTACTAGAACCTACATTTTAAAACAAATTGAAAATTATCCTCAGAAGAGCAAAAATGATTCACATTAATAATCTTTAATCATATTGCTCAAACACACATACTTACCTAGTGCCACTCTTACAACAGAATTTGATCGCTTTTTTGTTTGGACCGTATTATTTGTCTGCTTTAGGGCGCAGCCTGCTCCACCTCTCCACCCATCGCCTTCGTACCCATCATTACAATGACAAGTGAAATTCCCTACGGTGTTGGAGCACGTTGAATTGCCAAGGCAGGGGTTCGAATTATTATTGCACTCGTTAATATCTGAAACACAATACAGCCGACCACACGATTATCTGCTCATTTACCATGGCAATTCACTTGTGACATACCTTTGCAAATAACACTCACAAAAAGAAAATGTAGAGTATCAAGC
Organism: Casuarina equisetifolia; assembly: GCA_028551475.1. NCBI lineage: Eukaryota > Viridiplantae > Streptophyta > Magnoliopsida > Fagales > Casuarinaceae > Casuarina > Casuarina equisetifolia. The sequence continues at coordinate 2,190,457 of CM052356.1, forward strand.
TACCCAACTAAAAAACTAAGAAGAATTTTTTTTTCTTAATTTATTTTTTTACACACATATTCAAACTCACACTATTAAGTGTTAAATTTAAGACTAATAAATTCTCAAACCTATTAACTCACCACTAACTAAAAGGTAATTCACAAAAAAAAATCTATTTTAAATGCTACTATGGATAACCTTGTTTAGCGAGTAACAAGTACCTTGGCAACCATGCGGTAGATATGGGTTTCCTTCGAAGCCCTCTAGGCATTTGCAGCGGTAGCCATGCCTGTTTTCAGGATCATAACATTTGCTGTTCGGTCCACATATAGGATTTGATTTGTCACATCCTTCCTTACCGATCGCTCAATCAAGAACCATTGGAAGTGTTTCTTTGTCTTGTAGACTCGAAAGGTGATGGGTAGAGAAATTGAACCGGTCTTTCTCAACAACAAAAGTAAAGCTACATGGATTGAAGCTCCATGTTTCCGTGTGATTACGAAAACTATGGGCTTCCAGAGTAAAATTTTTCAATCCTGGTGGAATCTCCATCTGGCAACTCCCAATCCCTGAGCAAGACCCATCCAGGACATTGCAAATGTTTCGACACAAGGACATGCAACCCATGGAGAACGTTCGCTGTCACAGCCAACGGCCATGAATGTGTTTTCGGTGTTAGAAATTGTAAAACTGGGGCCTGTTAGAGAAGGAGAATTATCATATCGAAGCGAACCCGACCTGTCGTAACACTTACGAGCTGTATACAGCAAGACGACAAGCTGACCTTGTAGCAAATAGATGTTGGTAACAATTAGGTTTCCAGTCAGAAGTTGGCCAGAGGATGGGCTGCAATAGAGTCGAAAATCTTCATTCAGGTAGCAATATTTGCGTATGCCAAATGGAAATGGAACTTTCACGTCCCCGCACCGTTCGTTGCAGTTACGGCGAGCTAAATGAGCTGCTACTGCGGTGGGTGCCATTCCTGAAAAGAGCATGCCAACCCACGTAACTTGCAGAAGCACCCGATGGAAATCCATAGCTCACACTATTTTGTTTCCTAGATTTCCAGGAGATGGCAAAACGTTTTTATAAGCATATGCTCCGCGTATGACTTCACTTTCGTGTCAAGCAACATAGACTGGACTTGAATAACGTGCTATGTTGAAACGCCTTAGGTGGCAAAACCTCATCAATTTAATTTAAAACATATATATCACAAAGATCTTGTAAAATCTAAATGATTGCATTTTTTCCACACGGCAGGACTTTCGTGCTCAATGTCAGTCATAGCACTTGAGTATATTAGCATAGGGGCCGACAGTCATGTACACAGTTTTCTCCCTTTTACACGTTACCTCTGCACCATATATTGAACACGGTTTGTCTCGTGACATGGAAAATTTACAGAAGATGGAAGATTTTCCTCTCTCCTTTACCCGTTTTTTTCTTTCAAGTACAATCAAAATAGAAAAGTCCTGTTTCCATCACCTAGCAAACGCCTCGAGTCATAGTCTTTGTTGTAAAAGAACCCCTTTCAGTGCAAAGCCCAGCACCCAACTCCACGCCGTTTCAACCTTTGGGTCAGGAACGCAATGCCATGCTCTGGCGTTTTGGTGGTTTGCCCTCTCATGCCATGCAGGCTTTTGTCAAGGGCACGAATTAGGCCAATAATCCTACGTGCCATCGGTAGTCACATAATGGAGTACTACTCCACGTACTCCACACTCTCTCTCATCCTGCTGAGAGATCACCTACTCGGGAATGTACTGTTGCTGTCACGGATTCTTGCCATCTCGGCATGAGTCAGCGCCAGCAACCACGAGCACTCCACATAGTGCCTCACCAAGCCAGCTCGGCGCTGCCAGCATCTAATAAACAGGGAAGAGTCATGCAAACTGGCAGCTATACCATCGGCACTGTGAAGTCAGCTTTCATGAAGTACAAGAGGAGTTTGTAAGATGCAGAAGACCCGTCGTATGAAATTATGATGTCGGAGGACACTAGCCCCGCACCATACTGCAAGCTATCGAGGGAAAGTCAATCCCGCCACTTGATGATGTTCGGCACCGCACCATTCTACAAGTTACTGATGAAGTTTCATGTCAATGTGAAGGAAAGTAAAGTGAAGAAGAAAAGGAAGGGGAGTAGCAATCGGGTCACTGACTTTAGGTGTACTAAACCCTTTAAGTAAACTTCCAAAAAGTTTGCGTGTAAAAATAAGCGGCCAAGGGAGCCAATGGGCTAAGCTTACTTAGAAATCGCGAGCCTTTTGTATATCCACCTCTAGCTTTAATGCTAAATCAATATAAATCAACTTCCGTGTAACTCTTATATTCCTTTTCACATTTTTCTTCTTTTGTAATTAAGTGGTATTTGAAGGCTTACCACATGATATGATAAAGTTTGAATTTCTCTTTCATCTAATAAATTTCCTTAATTCCCAGACTATCTTAATAAAACAAAATAAAATAAAATAAAAATAGATACTCAACTATCTTTCATTTGAGATCTTCAATATCTCAAAAATATAAGCAATTTCAATGCTTTTTGATAACTTCTCTAGCCATCTTCCATGCCTTTACAATCCAAATCTTCAGCTTCTTTTCCTTGCACGTAATAAGCTAAGTGGAACAACGCCGAGTGCTATTTTTAATGCTTCACAATTGATCAAACTAGATCTATCTCATAACCCATTTAGGCTTCAATTCCTGAAGCACTTGGTTCACAACCCATTTCAGGATTTAGTTCCTACATCACTTGAGAATGTCAAGTGCTCAGCTTACAAAATAAAAACTTGACCACTGAATCTTTTTATAGTAGTAGGGCCTAGCCCACTACTTGTATAGCCTATTTTATATTATTATAATTCCTCTAGGTATATAAATTGAACGAGTACATTATTTCAGTAATTGTACCTATGGTTTTTTTTTTTTAAGAATTTTGGCCCAAAACTGAATGATTTTACCCTCTGAAGTGTCTCCGTACTTCCACACTTCTCCGCCCATCTTAAACAAAAAGCCTCATTTTTCTCAAGCATTTGGGCCGGGATTTAAATTAGAAGGATTTAATTAATTAATATCTTTAAAATCTTTCGTCCAAAAATCTTCATCCATTTGCAATATAATTCCTGCTTCATTGTATTGCCTTTATCTTTTTTGTTCTTTTCATAAAGGCATTCATTATTTTTTACTATCTTTTAGATATCGTTGTTTGATATATTCATTATATTCAAAAGCCAGATAACCCAAAAGGCAAACAGAGCGGGGATTTCAAACAACAAACTCGTAATTTCAGCGAAACTGAAGTCTCAAGAGATCGAAATCACAGCTGAAAGAGTTTGAATTAAACACAAAAAAGAACAAAGATGATTATATCACCGACCCAAACATCACCTAAAAGTCCGAGAACAAATTCTCCTGCCGAAGATCAACGTTAGAGAAAACAAACGACGAAGAACGAAGCTTGCTTCTCCAATTACACAGATCCACGTTAACGTTGGATCAGCATCTTCGGCCTAACCTTAATGGAAAACTAAGAGCGGAGTAGCCCAACAAGTTCCAAAGAAGAGAACTTCCGCATAGAGGGGGAGAAATTCTCTTGATAAATCATTTTCTTTAGTGATAATCTTTTTTACTTGTCAATAAAATGTCTCTTAAAATATTTATTTTCATAGAAATAAAAAAATGAAGTAAATAACACTTATTTCCGTGTGTTATCTTGGTGTTCATGGCAAGTTGATCTATTTGAGTTGATATGCGCTGCATTCTGCTATCCTGGAATATATCAGTAATTTGACCACTACTTACACTTACTGGTTATTACATGATAGCTTTGCACGTTATGTAAACACATCCGACAATGCAACATGGCCGTCATATTATTGCGAAGGCATTGCCATAGCCACCAGATTCATATAACAAACTCTATAACATAGGAATGAGATATTATGAATGAGATAGCACCCTATTAAAGAAGACGAATGGAATGTGTCCAGGTGGACCATCCTTTGAGCCATTAGTCTATTAAATTTCCATAAACTTATACCATTTTTATTTTTATGTTAAATTTTACACGGTTGTTTGTTTTTTTTTTCCCTTCATTAATGTAATAGATTCTCTCTACAACGTATCAAATATGTTAGGGAAAATTCACTTAATTTAAATCTCAAAAAACTGACTTACATTTTTGCCTAGTACAATAGTTTGATAATTAGTAATAGCATAACTAAATATAATGAAGTACATCAACTACATCTAAAGGAAAATGAAAAATGTCAACTAAGCTTGAAAGCAAGATAGCACAACAATCTAAATTGAAGCTTGCTAGTTCATAAAGAAGCAAGAAATTATATAAATACAACATGGTATCTAATCAACACATTTAAGATCATGATTGATCATCTCCCATCATCAAAGGCGAATAATTTTTGGTCTCTCACACTATCATGCCCAGTAGAACTGTTGTTAGTGGTATCATTCTTGTGACAAGCAAAATTTTCACCAAGCAAGTATTCAGTCTCTTCAAAGTTGGCATTTACCCACAAATGTTTCTCAGTACTTTTAAGACCTTCAAGTTCCATTGCCACTTCTTTCATAGTAGGCCTATCCTCGCCTTTTACTCTTAAGCACCTCTTTGCAAGATTGGCTACTTCCTTCATTTGTTCCACATTTTCTTCATTCATTATTTTTTCCTCAAGTACACCATACAACCTATTCTCTTCTAAAGAAGAAAGAAAATACATAGCTAGACTTCTTTTTTCATCAGGCCTTTCAAATGAAAGTGCCTTTTCTCCAGTTAATAGCTCTACAAGGACCACTCCAAAACTATAAACATCACTTTTCTCAGTCAATTGACTTGTGTGAAGGTATTCAGGGTCTAAATATCCAAAAGTTCCTTGCACTATTGTAGCTACTTGTGTTTGATCTAGTGGAACTAATCTTGAAGCTCCAAAGTCAGACACCTTTGTTGTGTAACAACCATCTAATAATATGTTTGAAGACTTAACATCTCTATGTATTATTGGTAGAGAAGCTGCAGAATGTAAATATGACAATGCTTCAGCTGTTTTTGTTGCTATCTTTAGACGGGTTTCCCATAATAAGGTATGTCCCTCACTTTCTTGATGGATGTGTTGGAAGAGGGTACCATTTGGGATAAATTCATAGACTAGCAAAGGAGTTTCTGTCTCCAAACAACAACCCAAGAGTTTAACCACATTTCTATAATTGATTTGGGAAAGTACAACAACCTCATTGATGAATTGATGAATTTGGTTTTGGTCGACAACTTTGGATTTCTTAATGGCTACAACTCTATTATTGGAGAGAAATCCTTTATAAACAATACCAAACCCTCCCTGGCCAATAATTAGGTTCTCATCATAGTTGTTGGTGGCCTTCTTTAGCTCTTCTGTGCTAAAAATTTTGGTTGCTTCAGTTAAATTTTTTTGTTGGGATAGTTTTTGATTTAATATGAAACCCCCATTTTGACGGAAAAATCTCTCTCTAAGCTTGATCAACTTTCTTTGCTTGACAACCAGGTACAACCACAAGCTACAAACGAACAAAACTACACAGCATATACCAAAACCTACATTTTAAAACAAATTGAAAATTATCCTTAGAGGAGAAAAAAAAAAGCCGTAGAATATTATCTACTGAAAGCAATAGAGAGATAAAGGGCATTTGGGCATGATTCAGATTAAATAATCTTTAATCTTATTGTTCAAACATACATACTTACCTAGTGCCACTCTTGCAACAGAATTTGATGGACTTTTTGTTTGGATCGTATTATTTGACTGCTTTAGCATGCACCCTAATCCGCCTATCCTCCCATCGCCTTCGTACCCATCATTACAATGACAAGTGAAACTCCCTACGTCGTTGGAGCACCTTGAATTACCAACGCAGGGGTTTGAATTATGGCACTCGTCAACATCTGAAACACAGTACAATCAATCACACCTTTATCAGCTAATTTACCATGATAATTCACTTGTAACATACCTTTGGAAATAACGCTCATAAAAAGAAAATGTAGAGTATTAAGCTACCCCAACTAACAAATTAAGAAGAATTTTTACTTAATTTATTTTTTTATACACATGTTTAAACTCATACATTCAAGTGTCAAATTTAAAACCAATACATTCTTGACCCTATTAACTTACTACTAATTAAAAGGTAATTCACAAGAAAAAAAATCTATTTTAAATGCTACTATTGTGAACCTTGTTTGGTGTGTAACGCATACCTTTGCACCCGTCGGGTAGATATGGGTTTCCTTCAAAGCCGTTATGGCATTTGCAACGGTAGCCACTCCCGTTTTTGGGGATTAAACGTTCGCTGTTCCGTCCACATATATGCTTTCGTCCGTCACATATTTTCTCACCGATCGCCCAATCAAGAACCATTGGAAATTTTTCTTTATGTTCTAGATTCCGAAGGTAATCGGAGGAGAAACTGAACCAATCTTTTTTAACAACAAAAGCATAGCTGCATGGATTGAAGCTCCATGTTTCTGCGTGATTTCGAAAACTAAAGGCTTTTAGAGTGAAATTTTTCAAACCTTGTGGAATCTCCACTTGGCAACACCCAATCCCGGCACAAGACCCATTCGAGACATTGTCAATGTTTTCACAAAAAGACATGCAACCCGTAGGCAAACTGTTGTTGTCCCGGAAACCATAAAAGTATGAGTAAGTGTCACAGCCGACGGCCACGAACACGTTTAGGGAGTTAGAAAGTGTGAAAACCTGCCTCGTTTTGATTGTTAGACTAGAATTGTAACTAGATTGAAGAGAACCTGACTCGTCGAAACACTGTTGAGCTGTCTGTATCCAGATGTCAAGCTGACCATCTAGCAAAGAGATGTTGGTAACAGTATGGTTTTCAGCTCGAAGTTCTTTGGAGGATTGGTCGCAATAAAGCTGAAAATCTTCATTCAGGCTACAACCTTTGGTTATGCCAAATGGGAATGGAACTTCCACGTCTCCACACCGGTCGGGGCAGTTAGGGCGAGCTAACTGAGCTGCTACACCGTCGGCTGCCATTCCTGAAAAGAACACGCCAACCCACGCAAGTTGCAGAAGCACCAGACGGAAATCCATAGCCCACACTATTTTCTGTCTACAGTAATATTTTGTTTCCTAGATTTCCTCGAGATGGCAAACGTTTTAATAGCCATATGCACCGCGTATGACTTGACTGTCGAGTCAAGCAACATAGGTTGGAGTTGACGTCGTAACGTTGAGGTGACAAAGCCTCGTTCATTTAAAACCTTTATATTACAAATACTCTTGTAAAATCTAAATGATTGTATTTTTCCACACGGCACGAACTTTCTCCCCCATCAGTTTAATGCCATCGCATTCAAAATAGAAAATTCATGCTTTTTCATCAAGTATGAAATGCCTCAAGCCCAAGACCTAATAGTTCAGTGACAAAATCTCATACATTTAATTTAAAAACTCTATATTATAAATATCTTATAAAATCTAAATGATTGTATCTTTCTATACGGTAGGAATGATTGTACTTTTCCATACGGTAGGACTTTCTTCCCTTTTTTCCTTTTCCATACGGCATGAACTTTCTCCCCAAGTCAGTTTAATGTCACCATATTCAAAATAGAAAAGGTCCTACTTCCATCACCTATCAAATGCCTCAAGCCCCGGTGCTAATTGGTCAGTGGCATTCAGAAGCTCTACCACATGGGAGACCAAAGTTTTGGCCTTCTCCTCCCCCAATAAATCCTATAAATCCCTCAACCTTACCGCGATTGAAGGAAAAAAAATCCCAAAAACCGCATTAAGAAAATTAGGACACTCATTGACAAAATAAGCTTAGGTGCTGATTTCATCTATTTAACGGGCCATCTTCCTTTAACCATTTAAGCTTAAGTACAATTTCATTTGAGATCTTCAATACCTCAAGAAATACAAGCAATTTCAAAGCCTTCATAACTTCTCTAGCCATCTATCATCAATTATTGACCTTTTCAATCCAAATCTTCAACTTCTTTTCCATGCACATAACAAGCTAAGTGGAACAATGCCTAGTTTTATTTCTAATGCTTCACAATTTACCAAACTAGATTATAACTCCTTTTAGACTTAATTCCTATAGCACTTGAGACTTTAAAACTCCTCCAATTACTCACCTTAGAAAACATTAACTGACCATTGAACCTTTTTACGCTTGTAGGGCCTGACCATTGAACAATGCCTACTTGTATAGCCTGTTTTATGTTATTGTAATTCCTACATGTATAAAAACTGAACGAGGGTATTATTTCAGTAATTTTATCTATGTTTTTTGTTTTTTTTTTTTCCCTTCTAGAGTTTGGGCCTAAAACCGAACGACTTCACACTCGGAATTGTCTTCATACGTCCATACTTCTCCGCCCATCTTGGGCCGGGATTTAACTTTTGTTTGTTTGGTACTAATTTTTCTTTTTTGTGCCAACCGGCCTCCTTAGCATATCCTTCAATACTACTTCGAATTTATTGGGTGAATTTACCCTATTTATCCATCATATTATTCAAATTATGGTCCTTATTTTAGTCAGTAATTCCCAATGACCTTAATTGGAACTTGGTACTCATATTGCTTCTTTACTGATGATTTGTACGGTAGAAGCTGTAAATGTAGGTTGACAATCTTCTTACGTACTACTAAAAACATGTCGTATGCATTTAAACCATAAGGATACAATTAATTAAGATCTTCAAAATCTTTCATCCACAACTCTTGTACTGTTTCTATCTTTTATGGTTTCGTAAAAACATTTATTTTTTACTATCTTTTATATATCATTGTTTGATATATTCATTATATGTTTAAATTTTTTTACTTTCTCAATCATTGGTTTTTAAAAAGTAAGTTATATTAAAAAAATATCTATAATTTTGTCTCATCATTTTATTTCATTATTTTGAATATTCTTAATTACATATGTCAATTTGTTAGTGGTAGAGCTACCAACGAACTAAGTGTCATAGGCCTAAGTTTGATCTTAAAAAGTTAACTAAATAAGAAGAATAACCAAACTCTTTATATTGCCAAATCATTTTGCTTATTTTCTTGATGTATGAGAATGAATTATGTTACATTCTTATATATCCAAATTCACATTAGATACCTTTACATTAAGGGTTTGCATATTAGGAGATTGTAGTCACAAGTCCATTGGATTGGATTGCAATTTAATGTATGAGAATGAATTATGTTATATCATTCTCTACCCAAATTTACATTGCCCTTAACATGGATGGGGTTTCTTGCCTACCTCTACATTAAGGGTCCACATTCTAAGAAACTCTAATTACAAATCTACTGGATTGGATTGTAGTTTGATTTTGATATCACTTGTTACATGCTTAAGTTTCATCTTAAAAAATTAATGCAATAAAAGGAATAGTTAAATCTCTTTATATGATCAGATTATTATATTTACATAAAGTTTATTTTTATAAGCTTTTTTTTAACCCAAAAAGTCAACACTTATTCTTTGCATAAAAATATCATTACATAATTATAAAAAAATATGTGACAAATAAAATGAATATTTACTATCATGGAGATGAAATAATTGTAACTTTCTTGTGGTGGCCTGCAGGCTTGCGGCCAGCACAAGTATTCCCGTCCTTTGATCGCCGACGAGAATATTTATATTTCCAAAGGTCGGCTCCAGCCATACTTTCAAGGTGACAACATCGATTTCTGTGCACTTGAGTTTAAGGATGTGGGCAGCGACAGCGTCCCTTACTGGAGTCAAATCATCATAGCGGACCACTCCCCGCGCCCAGCCACGTGATGCGCAACACTTGTCGCACATGCAATGACTCTACCCCCGTGCTCTGGGTCTGACGCGGTTCTGCTGCTCGTGCTACCTCATGACGTGGCACGAGGAGAACCAATGGGTGGCCGCATCAAACCTCTCGCCCTCGGATGGCCACGTGATTGCGACCATCATCACCTGCTTTGTTGCGGGTTCTGCTCGTTATGTTGAGCCCACGTGGACGGTTCATCGCCAGTTCTTCTTTTTGCTCAGACGAACACGATCACCGCATTCTCCTCATTCTTTCCTTTTTCGCTGGGTTTTAAGATTTGGAAGCGTGAAAGTACAAGAATAGTCATACGTACTTATTTATTTATTCGTTGGATTCCTCGAATGGATTGGTGGCCAAATGGTAACCACAAGGCCATGAATTATTTTTCACTTAAAAAAATGATTTTGGAGTAGAAGAATATACTTGCGTTTAGATATAGGGATGATCGGTGGTGCTTGATTTATCTTAAGACCAAAGTAAAAGAACATAATAATACACCAATGCCTTAATAATATGATACTTAACACCTACATTCTTAATATGTTTTTTCATCAAAAGGGTTCAATCCAAACTATTATCATATGATATCACTTTTTACATTAACTTTAAGCTTACTAATATTTAGAAGTATGCTAAAGAATAATATAAATTTTAATATTATATTAAGAAATTAATTTATTAAATGCTGACTATTAAAGTAAAATAATATAACCTTATTTAACGAGATATGTATACTCATTCAATAACAATATGTTGATTAGACATTTACATAATCAACATACTTTCTTATTATAATGATATAATATAAACCATTGCGTATTACTTATTATATAGACTTTAAGCTTACTAATATTTTCAAGAATGTTAAAAAAGAATATAAACTTTAATATTATGTTATAAAATTTGTTTTATCTCAAAAATTGACTTTTGAAGTAAAATGATACATACCCACATTTCACTAGACATATATACTCAAACTTTAATAATGTGGGACACACTATTAACATGCCTTTCATCATAAATTAGTTTACTTAAAACTAACATACAATATCACTTTTTTTTGTAGATTTTAGACTTAACTAGCATTTATAAGAATGTAAATAAATAATCTAAACTATTATATTATGTTAAAAGAACTTATTTGATCTCAAAAGCTAACTCTCTATGTCATTTTATTATATTCCATGGAGGATGATGGCATTTTGGAAAATACACCTACAAGGAGTAAACCGGAAAATAAATATCCGGAAAATCTTCTTTTTAATTTACTGGCGAGTGGCTGCTTATTTTCCGCGTGGGAGATTCGGAGATCTGGTGCCGCGCAAACCGAAACCCATAGAGAAATCAATTAAAAATATTATCCAACCGAAAAAATGAAAAAAGGAATCATATGGTTTTCAAATGCCTTAATTTTTGAAGCGAGAGTGTGAGAGAGAGAGAGAGAGAGAGAGAGAGAGAGAGAGAGCGAGCTTGGATAGCGAAGATATTTATTTTCCAGGTGAAACCGGAAGGGTGATCTAGGGATTTTGCTTTCCAGCTTTCCCTGTTCCACTCGCGAGGATTTGAAGGAGCTCTCTGCTTGTGGCGGTCCAGCTCTTCGTTTCCGTACAGCGAGTCGGTAAGCTTTGTGATAATCGGAGTGTTCTGTTGTGTTGTGTTTTGCTTTTGTTTTCCGCTGTCTGTTTGCCTTCTGGGAAAATGAGACGGAGGTTTGAGTTGGTTTTAAGGGGCGGGGTGTGATGTTCTGTTTTTATGTTACTTAATTCTGTCATTTCTTCATATTCGTGCAGCAACCGACTACCTGAAATTTTGAGTTTTATTGTTTAATCTTGTGTATTATCACAATTGTGTAGATTATGCATATATTTGCAATTATACCAAGATGTTTGGATATAGATGACTTATTTGCTTTGGTAGTCTGTTCCTGATGGTTCTTTTTTTTTTTTTTTTTTTTTGAGCATTCAATTGTAATGATATTGTTGTCTATACCTTTAGATGTTGGTGTCAACAAATGGTTTTGTTTGCTATGGCATTGCCTTCGTCCTCTTAACTTTTCTAGCTGGATGATACTAGCAGTTGCCCTGAGGAGAAATTGGAAGCAAGAAGGCAAGATGTGCTTAGTAGTTTATGGAATTTTGATGGAACAAGTCCCATTTACAGTGCAAGCGTAAAATTTGATTTAATGAGGACAGTTTTGGTGGCATGGATGAAGGAGTGGATGAAGCCGAGCCATTAGGTGCGATGGAGGGTGCACGCCTTCAAAGCAAAGAGAGCGAGTATTCTCGGAGACCTGAAGGGCGCAACATGTTGGAATCCCAGGAAATGTTTATAACTGGAGAGGGGGACTATAACCGGAGTCCACCCCAGGAATTTGCAGTTCAAGAGGGCAAGAACCTGAGGAGTATAAACCATGGGAAAGGACTGGAACAACCCCATGCTAATCGATTCTCCATGGATGACACAGGTATCACAGTTGAGGAGTTGAGAGTGACTAATTACAATGGATCAAACGTAGCCATTGTTGGTACATCAAGCAGTCGAGAAAGAATACAGGCTCGGCAAAATCAGTGGCAGCATCTTTATCAGCTTGCTGGTGGATCAGGAGGAGTGAATTCACGTGGTGATACTATGAATAAGGACAATGGACATGCAATTTCAAGTTTTTGGGAAGATATAGGGGGCATGCCTTTTCCAGAGTTATTGGCTCAAAAACCATTTGGTGGTGATAATAAGGATATGACAGAACACGTGACAAGTGCAGAGAATCGAGATGCATCAGTCCACAATGGAGTTATCCGGACAAAGATCATATCTAAATCAGGATTTTCTGAGTTTTTTGTTAAAAAGACTTTAAAGGGAAAAGGGATTGTATGTAAAGGCCCTCCTCGTGATGTGTTTCATGATGGGACCAGAGATCAAAATGCTTTAAAGATTGGGCCTAGAGATCAAAATACTTTGAAGATTGGGACCAGAGATCAAAATACTTTGAAGATTGGCACTAGTGCTATGGTGGCTTCGGATATATCACCAGGATTGGGTTCCAAGACTGCACTGCCTTCTCTAGGTGTTCCTGGTTTTAAAGCTCCTGGTGGTTCTGATCGTGATGGGGTTGGTTTGAGACAATGGCTGAAAGTTGGGCACCATAAAGCTAGCAAAGTTGAGTGCTTGTATATATTTAGACAGATCGTGGGTGTGATTGAACATTTCCATTCTCAAGGAATTGCCTTGAAGGAGTTACGGCCCTCTTGTTTCAGACTGTTGCCATCAAATCAGGTTGAGTACATTGGCTCGCCCATTGAGAGAGAAGCATTAAATAGGATAGGGGATCAAAATGCTTTGAACTCAGATAATTCTCTTATAAGAAAAAGGCCTCTGGAGCAGGTAACGTTTTCCTCTGCTGCTTTATATGCAAAGAGGCAAAAGTTTGGCGAGAGTGCAAACTTCATTAGGCGGCGGCATCAATTGCCTCCTAGATCTTGCCAAAAACTTGAAACTACTTATGATAGCAGCAACAGTAACACCTATCCAAGGGATTCTTGTGAAGTATATAATGAGGCTAATCCAAGTAGAGAATGTGAAATTCAAAGCAAGCCCAGCAGCCTTTGTGCATCAACTATAGCTCACCAGCAGTTGATTTCTCTGAGTGATCAGTTGGAAGAGAAGTGGTATAGAAGTCCTGAGGAGCTCAATGAGGGTGGCTGCACACCATCGTCAAATATCTACTGTCTTGGTGTTCTTATTTTCGAGGTAGGATGCTGCCTCTTCATTTACCAGTTAAAATTTGGCTTTTGTTTTATTGCTTCTCCAAAGCCAGAGATTTTTGTCAGTTTGGTTTTGAACTCAGTGAGTGCTTTGGATACCTACATAGTGCAAATAACTGTTCATCTAGGCCATCGTGCTTGGTATCACCAAGCCGTGCTAGTGTCATTTCTACTTGACCCTGTGTGTTTGTTCTGTCTATTTTGAGCTGTAGTTTTGGTTAGTGATTGTTCAAAACTACAAATGAATATAGCTTTTACGTAATGTCCTTAAGGTTTTCATTGGTCTATGTTTTGCAAATGATGCTGAATGTAAAGCTGATAAATGCAAATATCTCTATCTTTTGACTGATGTTTTAAGGTACTGCTGAGCTTGGAAAGATTGTTAATCTCTAAGGTTTTGTTGGATAAAAGAAGCAAATATGAAACTCACAGTTCTAAATATATCTATGGTTCCTCTGTTGGTGTTTTATCTTAAGGGAATCTGTGTATGTCATCTTAACTGATTCATTTCTCTCTGAATATTCAGCTACAAATTAATAGAATTTATGATTTGATCTAGTCTCTAATTTGCAAAGGACTCAAGCTATGTAAGAAATTCTTGGTATCACTAGGCCTGAGAACTTAAAAGTTTTGCTGCACTCTTGAGCTAGGAGGATAAAAGTTCAAATTGTTTCCTCATCTGTTCCTAAATCAATCATATTCCTGATATTCCTGATCCATAGTATGCTTTGTCACTGCACTGCCCTTTGGCACTATTGACTTGAGTTGCTCCTCATTATTGCTCATTTGTGGTTGTTGAACCATCTTCATCCGTTACTCTCCATTAAATTGTAAGTGTAGTTTGTATTACTATAGACCAAGTTAGACCCAAATGTTATAGCAACACAATATTGGCTTCTCATGAAAGAACACCAGTATAAGATTACGGGTCATGAGTCTATACCACTTCCCAACCAAAGAAATAATTGGTGGTTTTGCTTTGAGACTATTATCCAAGTTTGGTTTCTGGAAGATATAACTTAATGTATGTCTGTCAGTTATACCTATGAGTTATGTTTTTATGTTATCATTTACTGCTAGTTGTTGATTCTTGTTGAAGCATTGAATAACAAAAATGTATTTTTTTCAGTTTCTTGGTCGTTTTGACTCTGAAAGAGCTCGTGCTGCAGCAATGTCTGATCTTCGTCATAGAATTCTCCCTCCAAATTTTTTATCAGAGAATCCCAAGGAAGCTGGATTCTGTCTTTGGCTAATTCATCCAGATCCTTCATCACGCCCGACAACCAGGTAATATTGGGTGATATAGGAATTTTCAACCTTATAGGATTGAGTTTTCAATAACATAAACCTGATGGAAACCCTTTGAGTTTTGGTCCTCTGTTTGCATCTTTTCTCACACAATGTTCTGAATTTGCAATTATTTGGGTCCAACAGGGAGATTCTACAATCTGAGGTTCTTAATAGAGCGGTGGAGGTCTTTCCTGAAGAATTATCATCATCAATTGATCAAGATGATGCTGATTCAGACCTACTATTGCATTTCTTGGTTTCACTGGAAGAGGAGAAGAAGCAGCGTGCTTCCAAGTTAGTAGAAGAAATTAACTGCTTGGAAGCAGATATTGGAGAGGTTGAGAAAAGGCGCACTTTAAACAACTCATTGATGCATTCTTGCCTGCAGAATGGCACTCCCAGTTGCAAGGAGACTCTGTTTGATCATAGAGAAATGTCGGCCTTGGATGTGCTTTCTCCATCATTCCCTATATCTAATACAACTGACTTGAGGTTGACAAGGAATATCCATCAGCTTGAAAAAGCTTACTTCTCTGTGAGATCTGAAATTCAGGTCACTGAAAGTGGTGCAACAACACGGACAGGTATGGATTTATTGAGGAATCGTGAGAAGTTGCATCCGGCCCAAAAGGTTGAAGAAAAACCAATTCCTACTGATCAGTTAGGAGCCTTTTTTGATGGTTTGTGCAAGTATGCTCGTTATAGTAAGTTTGAAGTGCGTGGGATACTAAGAAATGGGGATTTCAACAACTCCGCAAATGTAATTTGCTCACTCAGTTTTGACCGGGATGAGGAGTACTTCGCCGCTGCAGGAGTATCTAAGAAAATAAAGATATTTGAATTTAATGCTTTCTTTAATGAGTCTGTTGATATCCATTATCCAGCACTTGAGATTTCAAATAAATCAAAGCTGAGTTGTGTTTGCTGGAACAACTATATCAAGAACTATCTAGCTTCAACCGATTATGATGGTCTAGTCAAGGTGCGCATTGTATACTTTGCAAATAGGAGAGAATTTCTGAAAAAAGAATACTTGTGCGAAAATGTTAATGAGCCAATTTATGTGGAGCATCTTCGTCCTTTATTTGGCAAAGCTATAGAGTTCTAAAATGGTTTCTCATTGTTCCTTTGAAAATCCTCCCTCTTCCTTTTGCAAGGTTAAATTAGATCATAAGTACATGGAATATCTGTTTGGTGTTCTTATGTTATCCATCTCCTCAACAAAGTTGTTTTTCTGTAACTAGTTCATGCCCATGCTCTTGTTTCGTCTGTCTAGTCTGGTTCCATCTATTAACTTTAAATAGCAATTTGTTCTTGATTAGAATGGCTTATAGGGGTAAAACGGTTTTCTATATGGTAGGGGGTGACTGAAATTTCTAAGACTCCAAGGTTGAAACTGATTTTAGACCTTAGGGTTTCATCAAATTAGATGCACTTCCAATTTTATAATACTTGCTATGGATAGCCTAAACTTCTAAGAGTACAACCATTTCCTTTATTCTTTGATACATTGTCTCTGCTGACTAATGGTTTGGTCTTTCTACTTGAGTAATATATCTGTGTCCTATATGGGTATAGGTAACTTTCAGACAGTCTTGTGGCTTGATTATACTAACAACTGGATGCATGTTTGCATGGATTCTTCGATATAATATAAACCTTATGATTAACTGACCCTTTGTATCACAAGTTTGAACATTGGAGCTGTTATTTGCTTATATTATGTCTTAACCTGTGGGTAGCCTTGCTTAGGCATAAAATAATTATGTCTTTCTGCATCTTCATGATATGTTGTGGTTTCTGGATTTCAGTTATGGGATTCAAGTACTGGCCAAGAGTTTTCTCAATTCACAGAGCATGAAAAAAGGGCTTGGTCTGTTGACTTTTCTCAAGTGTCTCCCACAAAATTGGCCAGTGGTAGTGATGACTGCTCAGTAAAATTGTGGAGCATTAATGAGGTATCCGTACTCTCTCTCTCTCTCTCTCTTATTCACTCACATTATTTTTACTAAAGTCCATTTAGATTCCCGTTATGACAATGATTTTAATGGAAGTATAACAAAGAAGGGGTGTTATTTAATTTTTACTTTCTCCTTGGGCCAAGAGAGCTCGAGGACTCATACATAGAAAATAATTGACGTTTGAGAACATATGTGTTTTCTATGGAGACTTGTTTCATTTCCACGGGCGTTTCTAAATGCTAATCAGAAAGTAGTGAACATCAACTGCAATCTTCTGACTAAGTCTTTGTGGTAGAAATGATTGAGTGAGACAGCAAGAACTGTCCTTGGCTGGGTTACTTGGCAAGATGTGGCACTACATCAAAGGATGTTGACAGTTTAACTATAATCCATGTGAAGATATTGTGACATTTTAGCACTTAATTCGTCTTATCTCTGTCTACTGCTAATAACTTTTTGAAGGCTTATGCGACGGAACTCTTTGCAGAAAAACAGCCTGGATACAGTCAAGAACATTGCAAATGTATGTTGTGTCCAATTCTCAGCTCACTCCTCACACTTGCTGGCCTTTGGATCTGCTGATTATAGAACGTATTGCTATGATCTTCGTTTTACTAACATCCCCTGGTGTGTGTTGGATGGTCATGACAAAGCCGTGAGCTATGTGAAATTCTTGGACTCCGAAACACTCGTTTCTGCTTCCACTGATAACACACTAAAGCTTTGGGATCTCAAAAAAACCAGTCCTTGCGGTTTGTCCAAGAATGCTTGTAGCTTGACTCTTAGTGGACATGCTAATGAGAAGGTTGGTTTTCTTATGCTAGAACCTATTTACCCTCCTTGATTCTAACATGTGGCATTTATTTTTGTTTGATCAAGAATCTGATATTTCTTCTGTTTCTTGGTTGGGTCAACTTTGTACCTCTTGCTTCCTCAGAACTTTGTTGGTTTATCCACAGCTGATGGTTATATAGCATGTGGTTCAGAAACGAATGAGGTATGCATAAACTGCCAGTGTCACACTGTGATTTTAATTAACTGATTATGAGGTAGGATCAATTGCCCGTGCAAAATTTAAGATGCAGGAAGCTTGCTTCCTTTTTGCTTTTCCCATTAAAGAAGGAACTTCTCTAATCAATTACAGTGGTCTCATTTTTTCAGGTTTTCACTTACTATAGATCTCTGCCTATGCCAATTACTTCCCATAAGTTTGGCTCCATTGATCCTATCTCTGGAAAGGAGACTGCTGATGACAATATGCAGTTTGTTTCCAGTGTCTGTTGGAGAGGGAAATCAGACATGGTTGTTGCTGCCAATTCAAGTGGGTGTATTAAAGTTTTGCAGTTGGTTTGAGAACCAGGCAATCGACGGACCAAATCTTTGCAGTCCGGCTTCTTTAAAGCTTGTGAGTTTCCAAGGTTCTCTGGGAGGACTATCCTTGATCAGAGGCCTTAAGGTAGGGGCAAACTCTGACAATGTAGAGGATTCTTTCCACTAGTTGTTCATGTGGAGAGCACACATCATTTTGAAACACCGAGTCTGGAGCATTTCAGCTCGAAAAAGTAAAAAAAGGTTTCTTCAAGAGACAGCCACTCCGATATTCTTTAATATTCTGCCTCTCCACATCGGAAGATTAAGATATCAGCATAAGACATAAAACCAAACATCATGTAGTCATTGACAGAAGCGGCCTGAGGTATTGCTTTGAGATGTAAAATGATTGACAAATCAACAGCAATTCACCCAAATGGATTCAGAGATCAAGATTTGAGTTTTGGGAACAGCTCTATCGAGGCATCCAGAACAATGTGATGTATTTTTGCAGTTGCTCCGAAGAAAAAATGTCGATTTCTTTTGTCAAATGATTTTTTGGTGAAGGACTAGTATTTGCTAGCCAACTTGTTAGTTCATCGACTGCTCAGCGGGGCTGTTAACACGGGCAAGAAATTTAGAAGCCGCTATTGTAAAGTTTCTTTGAGTTTGATGTATATGATATGATATGTTGCTTACAGATCTAACACCATGATATGATTCCAGATTTTTTATATTTCTTCCCCATTGTATAAACTTGAAAAGAAGAGAGATTCAAACTCCTGAAATTTTTTTGGTCCTGTATTAATGTTGTAAAGGAGATTAGCCCAATTTGAGACTTACATAAAGATCTGGTATTGCAGGCAAATGGAAACTGTTTACAAACAGATGAAAAGCATCAAAACCCAAGCTGCTGTCTAGATCTCTTGGTCTCAGGTTGATGGATGTGCAAGTAAAAAGTAAAAAAAAAAAAAGAAGAAGAAAAAATGGCATCAAAGACCAATAGATGGATCACAAGGAAATTGTTGCATGAGATAAGGGAAGAAAATGAACACATGCAGTCAAGCGTGGAAATTTCACTTTCCCATTAAAACCAGAGCTACAAGTTCTTTGTGAAGAAGAAATCATGAACTAAATCTGCAAAATGGTGATAGACCCACGTTTTTTCTCAAGTTCTATGCAGATCAACGAACAACTGTGTTTCAGTTAAATTAGACCCCTACAAGAGAATTCAGAATCCGAGCCAGAGCTCCTTCCTAGACTTGGATGCATGGGACTCATCATCATGGGCGTCTTACTCCCTCTGTTGATCTTCATGCTGCGACCACATTGTCTCAATGGAGATTGTGCAGGTGATCTCGTGGGTAATGATCGTGCCGGTGATGATCTTGCCGGCGAGGATCTTGGAGTTTGTGGTTTTGGTGTTCCTGGAAAAGCAAATCAACTAGTTTAGTGATATTGCATCAGGGGATAGATTTGGTGTAACGGGGGCGAGTTTAGTGTTAGAGAAATCATCACTAGCTGACCAACAAAATGGACTTCTAATTTTATAGTTGAGTTCAACTTCTATTGATCCTACCTGTTATACCAAATATGGAAGATTTATTGTCTTGAACTTAGAAGTAATCTACCTGGGGATTTTCTGGTCTTTGGCTCAGGGCGTTTCTTAGCCAAAACTTTCTTTACAGGAGCCTCTGAACAAACTGTCATCTCATCGAAGCTAACTGAACCTGCATCACTTGCTGGAACAAGTTGATCATCCAATTCAGACACGTTATCATCTCTGCAACTTGAAATTGCAGCATTTGTAGGAGCCGAGTGCTTCTCTGTAGGGCTCATGAAAGTCTTGTCCTTCTCGGCAAGCTTATAAGCAAACATTTGAAACGGGATTTGGGTTACTGAGGGAAGATCACCATCCACATATGCAGGAAATTTTTTAACAAATAAGGCCTCTATGTCACAGAAGTCTACAGAAGGCGATTGCAGCTCAGGTTGGCCATTGTCGGGGTTCATGGCAAGGAATTTCTTGACGTAGCGCAAGATCCTACAGATGGATGAGAAGCTTGGACGCTGACTTGGGTTGGTTTGCCAGCATTTCTTGGTCAAGTTCACAAGGTATTTTGGTGATTGGAATGGGAACAGAGGTCTTTCCCCTGCTTTGATATTTCGACTCATCTTCTCCCCTTGAAGATGGCTGTCTTCAAAAGGAACCTTCCCTGTCAAGAGCTCAAAGCATATCATCCCGAAGCTGAAGACATCTGCTTTCTCAGTGTACTTGGATGCAGAAGCACTTTCAGGCTGTTCCTGCTCTGCCAGAACTTCGGGCGCATACCAAATAAAAGGGTTGGTCCCATTCTGTTCTGTGTTCTGTTTTGGTGAGTTCAAAGAAGAACCCTGGACAGATGATAAACCAAAACCTGTGACTTTTGCTAGAAAAAAACCATCTGTGTGATTCCTTGCTTTCATAAGCACGTTGGAAGGGTTCAAATCTCCATGATAGATCTTCTGAGAGTGCAGATACTCCATCCCTCTTGCAATCTGAAGCATGATATCAACAACAACGGTTGGAGAGAACAGAACCCGCCTCCTTGAGCCACAGTTCTCCTTCATGTAGCAGCTGAGGTCCTTGTTCATCAACTCCGTAACAAGCAAGAACTCCTTCTTCTCCTCGTCATGGAATCCACAGAGGTACTGCAATATGTTGGGGTGGGAAAGAGATAGGAGATTGGAAATCTCAGAACTGAAAGTCTCAAGCTCACCATAGAAGTGCCTCAAAACAAAGCTTTCCCCCAGCCATTGAATTTCCTTGTACTGGCTTCCCCCTCCTAACCGGCGCCTCACTGCATAATCCTTGGATCCTAATAGAATCGAGCTCGGGAAGAGTGTCCCGGGAAGTTGCTCAACTCCATTGAGTTTCTTCAGCAGCAAGTCTCCAAGCCGCACCTCATTTTTTGTCAATGCAGCAGACACAGAACTTCTCTTCTCCTTGATAGCTTCAATGAGCCTCCCTCTATCTTCTCTCCATGCAATATCCACACGGCTGGTGATCCCTCCAGGGATTAAGTACTGCTTCCCAAATCCCCATTGGAAAAGCTTCGGATCATTCCACTCCTTATCATACTTCCTATTGAGCACCACTCTCCTCTTTTGCATCTCATCCTCATCAAGCCCTGCAATCTCTCCGGCAATTTCGATGGCCTCGACTACGGCCGGGAAGTAGCTGAGCAGGTTGTGGATGTGAAACTCAACGCACTCCTTGTTCTGATGGAGAGTGACAGCTTTTACCCACCAGCCCCTTTGATCCAAGCATTGCTTGATGTAAATCTCGCCTTCCTTGAACACCCTGTAGAGCTCTCTCAATGGCTGCTCAAGAGGTTTCCATTTCTTGTTCTTCTCTTCCAACTTCAGATTCTGTCTTATCTCCGCCGCAATCGTGTCAAATGCCAAACAGAAAATGTCAAGAAGCAAACAACACTGGCTTTTGTTGAATTGAATATCGTCTTGCAACACCATGATAGCCTTCAAACTTCCCAAAACCTCTCCGATATGCCGGAACTGTTCCATTCCGGTACCGAAGAGGCGAATTAACAATGAAATCACGCTAAGGAAACCAAATCCTGAAGAGCTAATCTAAACTCAACTATTCAGCTGCCTTCATACAATGCTTTAAAAGAACAGGAAACCAGAAAATGAAAAGGAAATCAGACATGAAAGACAGGAAATCAAAAACCAAAAAGAAAAAAGCTGCTCATCAATCAAATCAGAGCAAACCAAAACCAAAACCAAACTTTCATACCTAAAGTGAAAAAGTTCCTCGTTTTCTCCTGCTGGAAATGAGCATCCAAAAGGAAACAAACCCAGCTCGCCGGAGTTCAATCAATCTGATCAACCAGCAAACCATCACCGATTGATACCCAAGGAAACCAAATAAATCCAAACAGACAAAACAAAAAATAAGAATAAAATTTGCCGACAGATCGCCAACTGACCAGTTCTATAACCACCGGACGTGAAGAAAACACCAAAACCAAGAATCCTTTGTATCTGATTCGTTATTCGTATCTGAAACTCCGAGGAGGTGATTTTATCAGGGTTTTGGACAAAAAGTTAAATAAAGACAATATCTGAAACCCAACAAAGACAAGAACAAGAACAGGAAGAGGATGCAGTTTCTGTCAGCTGTTTTGTTCGAGGTTTGCAAAGGACAGAGCGGTTGAAGAGGTCCGGTTTCTTCGGAACTTGTATTTATACTTGTTCCGCGAGCCTCGTTTTCGTTTCTAAAACCAAAAATTAAAAAATAATTTTTTTTTTTTTTTTGGTCCTTCAGGAAACCGTTACTCCTGCGAGGTTTAACTGCTCCGTTCCCGCGTGTCGCGGCTTTCGACGACGTCGTTTGGTGAAGTAGACGGTCCCGTTTCCTGGCAGGCGGTTGGTCTGGTCATAACGGATGTGCGGTCTGAAACTTTTCACCTAACTTTGACCGTTTGTTTGATTTAATTAAGGTAAGTAATTAATTGTTTATCCAGTGAAATTATACAGTGAACTTCCAAGAGAAATGAGTTGTGATGGGCTAATTATGATTAGGAGAACCATGTTGGGATTGGCACGCCAATCATGGAAAAGACCACGCATGTTTACATCAAAACATGCTATGGTCCTTTTGAATCCTAAAGTCAAGGCTTTTGTGGAATAAATAAATGAAAACCTTTTTCCTGTAGCAAAAAAGAAAAAAAAAATATCCTAGATAAGTGAGACATATGTATAAAATATTTAAAATAAAGTTTAAATGAAAAATTGATCTTTTAGTTTTAAAGGACAAAAGGGTTACAATAGAAGACAAGATTCAAGCTTAAATGAAAGAAGATTTTTCCATTAGGTTTGAATCTTTTACAACATAGAAGTTAATTAATTTTTTTAATTGAGTGCAAACCATTATTACGTGGGTCATGGACCTTTTGCTTTTGCTCTTTTTCTTTCTATATTGGGTTGGTCTAACATTTCCAAATCAACATGTGAATTTGTGATTTTGGGATTGCAAAAAGAAAAAATATGTTGACTCACTTAGTTGGGTGTTGGGAAAATCTTGTGAATGTTTGAAGCATAATTAAATAGAGATCATAATTATTCGGGTCATGATGTTGTAATAAACCTTTTGCTTTTTCTCTTTTCTTTATCTAGTGGGTTGGACTAGCTCTTTCAACTAAGCAAAAAGTGAAACCCAATCCCATACCTACCCGCTTTTAGACCATTTCTTCTCCATTTTTCTATAAAGCTGGGGGACATTGACTTTTGCCATCGATCGAAAACGCCATTTGAACAAGCCATATGTCACAGGACTTCCTCCTCCCTTACAAAAGCAAGCAACCCCAATCTTAGCTAGACAAGTGAGTTTGATTACTTCTTTAACAAGGCCGACTTTTTAGGAAGGAACTTAAACTCATTAACAAATAATATCATAGTTAATTTATGACAAGTAATGAATTCTAATCATTTAAGCAAGCTTAGTATAATACACGTAATTCTCCTATGTTAAAAAGGTAAGTGAGACAATCTAGTCATATGTGGAGACTACAAGAATCCACATGCTTGTCACACATAAGACCTTAAATTTCAAATTGTAGCCTTTTCTATTGGGTAATTGGAAGCAACTATGCTTGATGCTTTACCTTCCAAATGCCCTAATGGGCGACGTGGGGGAGAAGGACAAGCAACGTCGCAGCTACGTTAGTGCATGGGGTGCAAAGCACGTTTAACGTGTTCGACGGGACGCTTCAAGGCGTGCGTCCACGACGTCTTATTCTTTTCCCCTCCATGATTTACGCAGAGTAGTCTTCGTCGTGGTCTGCGGATTCGGTGCAGGCCTTCATTTCATGAACACCAACTGCTCGAGAAAAGTTCTTCTGATCAATTTGCTGCCCGCAAGACCTACCGGTAACCTACAACAAATAATAATTAACATTTTCAAAGATTTTTTGTGGGATAAGTTAAAGAACTAGAGAATCTGATCGTTGTAAGCAAAAGAGTGTTTTTCAATGGTGGGATGGTCTGAATACGACCCTTTCTTGTGTCATGCTCAAGACAGATGGTCTTACAATAGGAGATGAAAGAAACCTTGAAAGGTGTGTGGCCGGCAATTATTTGAAGTTTTTTATCAACTAGTACCTAGAAATCGTCCCATTCATCAATTATCAAATAATGCCCAATTAACAAATGAAACTGACCTGAAAGGCTTAGCTTTAAGAATGATTTCTTTTGTTTATTGCTGATAAGGATAGGGTTTGATGTGTTCCTTCCATTTTCTTTGTTTGTTTTATTTTATGGATTTAAGGGGGTACCACTTTTTGATGGTGTGTTGAATAAAGCATACCTAAATTTACACTTTCTGAGTTTTTCCAGATGTAATCTCTTTACCTTTTCTATCAAAAGATGTTCTGTTTTTAATTTATGTTCAATTGTGAGGGCTTTAAGTTTTGGTTTATCAAGTTTTGACACTATTATTACAAGTGATTTGTTGTTTTATTTGGTACATATGTTATGGGGCTCTGTCACCAATCAAGGATAGCTCCTCCATTGACGTTGGCCCAATTGGCGTTGCAATGTTCAGCTTGGATCCATGCTTAAAAGCCTTCATTCCCTTGTAAGATTTGAGCATTGGCCCAGTTGCTGCTGGACCTAAACTTGCCAAGCATTGTTCAACTTTTAATGGTGTCTTGTGCTGCTAGTTTTAGATTGAGCCTGTCTTAATATTAGTGAGTCGGAAGGTTAGAAATGTTCAATAGATTTGAGAACTGATTATACATATTAAAATATTCAAAACAAATGATGAAGATCTTATAAGTAACAGGATATAGCTAGGTAGATATTTGAAGGGAAATAGAAAAGAGAGAATATGAAATAAAGAGCGATAAAATGTTAATATATCTTCTTTTATTGATTGCTTGTGGCACATGGCAATAGAGGTGTAGAACAAAGAAGGAAATGACTTCTCTTATTTTAGAGTTTGGAATGCTTATGAATGTTTTCTCAAGATAATGTTATTTTCATTTTTGTCAAAAGTTCAAGGGATTAATCTTTGTTTTTCATTTATTAAGTTTGCCCATTGCACACTTTTCCTACATTATATATACAAAAAGGTTATCAACAAAATGCATATCCCCTCCTAAATAAACTAGCTCTTGACATACTCAATAGCTTCCCATTGGCTATTGCAATGGTGACATGGAGACCTAGTTGAGCTTGCAAAGGCAACATTTTTTATTGGGTAACTAAAATTCTCCTTGTTTCTTATTGGCTTGTAATCATTTAAGCCACCTAATACCTTGTAATGTATAAATACATTACATTAAGATAATATTTTTTACATTTAAATATTACTCAAAGATTAGACATATCTATAGTTCAAAATTGAATGAGATGGAATAGACACTCTCCCATATATAAAGTATATTAAAATGATTCAAAGTTAAATAATAGTTAAAAGGTATCAACATAAACTCTAATACTCTATTACATAGTTTAAAGGCATAACACAAATATTAAATCTTGAATTGAGAAGACATTTTTCACATTTTAACATTACCGAATAATCTCATCTTTTTTGTGTAGTACTTTTATCTACAACATTTGTTATTCTTGTACATACATTAATATATTTATACAAAATATTTTGGATTGATTGGAAATTGTGAATAATTAAACAGCCTAGGTCCCTTCTTGGCCTATAAAAAGAAAGTGCAACTTAAGACTTTTCATCCTCTTATGAGTTGGTAGCCTTTACGAGGCTGTCGATTTAGAGCGTAAGGCTATTTACCTCATATTGATTGCTATCTTGGCGGCCTTTATGAGTTTGTCGATTGAGAGGGTGATGACTATTTACATCTCATTGATTCTTATCCTAATAGCCTTTATAAAGTTGTCGATTGAAAGGGTGAACTATCTACCTCTCATTGATTGTTATCTCTAGAAATAAAGAATGAATAAAGGTATGCACCTACTACATGTGACTTATATGCACGTCAAGGATAATGGATGGCTTTGTTATTATCTTTCCAAATTTCTTCCTTTAAATTTTTTGTTTGAAAATAATTATAATTTATTAACAATTTCATTTAAAAAACAAGAACAAGAATGTGTTACAAATGTATGTTATAATTAAAGGTGTAACTTGTCAATTTGTTGGTGACCCAATAAAATTATTAGTGGCTCGGCGTCTTCTTTGCTTAGGAGGTATTAAGTTTAATACCTATTTTCTACTCCTTTATTTAAAAGAAAGTAATTTAATAACAAAAAGAAAATGATAACTTAATTCAAAGTGTTTATCTCCCAAACTATTTAACAAATTTTCTTTACTTTGAACTTAACATTCTTAAGATATAGTCTCATATTATTAAAGAAATTGTTAAAAATCTTGCTTATAAGATAATTTATTTCTTAAGTTAACTTTTAAATTAGATAATAAATTTTTTAACATAGTATTAGAGTAAAGATTTTCTTTAATATCCTTATAAACTCTCACTAGCTAAGTTCAAGCATTCCCCCATGTAATGTAGCATTATAATGGTTTGATAATTTGATGATCATAACAAGAAGGTGTTTTAAGATATAAGTAATAAGTCATAAGCTAAAGAAGTTATTAAAAATCATGCTTATAAAATAATAAATTTTACTATCTTTTGAGTTAATTTTTGAATTAGATAATAATCGTCTTAATATGTTATCAAAGCAGGTTTTTGCTCTCTAAGACTTTTACTTTGCATCAAAAGGCATACAAGCCAAAGTTGAGAATTTAAACTTGCATTAGCCACTCAAAACTATGAAGTAGTAGCATCTACAAAGATATTGTTAAAACCATAGTTCCTTATTATAACAAATATAAACTTAAAGCACATGTTACATTTGTTATCAAATGAACCCATGATTAATTATATTATTGCACTCTATTTTATTTTACGGGTTATTTCCTCATTGGATTGAACTAACAAATGGGGTATCTTCCTGGATTAGTTGCCACCCACTAATCCACTTTTAAATATTTTGCACCAAAAAATCTAGAACTACTTGTTTAATAATTTTTTTAAAAATAAAAACCTTGTGGAAAATCATTTTCTCAAAAAAAAAATTGAAGTTAAAAGAGAAAGAAGAATCTATATCACTATTTAATTTGTTAAAAAACTAAAATTCTCATCATATTGAAAATATTTTCAATAATTATTTAAAGTCCTCGTAGCAATTTTTTTATTTTTTTATTTTTTTATTTCTCAAAGATCCGTTTCTTTATAAGGAAGGACAATCCTCGGACATCGTCACTGAGCTCGCGGAGCAAGCAACATAGATAGCAGGAATCACTGAAAGGACGACGTAGAAGTGCACGATGAAATGGTACTTCGTTGCTACGGTGCTCACCGTTCTCACGAGCTCGCAGGTCAGGCGACAAAACCCTAAAACCCTCTTTTACATTCAGAACTCGATTCGTTACAAATGTCGTTCATTTGCGGGTTAGGCTTTGCCATTGTATAGATCTCTTTCATTCTCTGCTTCGAAGTTCGAATTCTTACTGCATTAGATTCGTTTTGCTCTTCCCAATGTCTAAAACCTCATAATTTCAAGTGATTTGTACCTATTTGCGTCAATTTCATTTAATCCGATACTTTTTTGGTGATATAAGTTGATTCATGTTGATAAAAGTTGATTCATGTTGACTGGAAAGGCTAAGTAAGACTTTAAAAAATATTGGTGATTTTGTATGTGACAGGGAATTTTGACAACTCTCTCTCAAAGTAATGGACGGTACTTGTATGACTATGCTACTGTTCCTTTCCTTGCAGAGGTTTACAAGGTAGTTTTTGAGCTAAATTTTGTGATTTTAAGTTGTGTAATTCAGAGTTGGATTTGTTAATCTTATTTATGGTTAAGTACAGCTATTGGTTTCTAGTATACTTCTTTGGCGAGAATGTCGGGTATCGCCATCTGCAAAGATGACCACAGATTGGAAAAGTGTGCGCTTATTTCCCATCCCTTCAATCATATATCTGGTTCATAACAATATTCAGTTTGCTACGCTAACTTATGTGGATACGTCGACATATCAGATTATGGGTAATCTGAAGATTGTGACCACTGGCATAGTGTTCAGGTGTGCCTACATTCTGCTTTTCAGAGTTGTGTATGCTATGATATTTTTCAATTTTCATTTTCTGCTTGTTTTTTGTAAAGTTTTTGGTTTTCATTCATTACTTTTCTACTAGGACTGATGTTCCATTTGATCTATAATCTTGTTACTACTTACTGATTAATTACTTTACATCATGCCTAGGCTATTCCTCCGGAGGAAGCTGTCGAATCTACAGTGGATGGCTATTGTTCTATTAGCCATTGGAACAACCACAAGCCAGGTGAGAAGTCAGAACTACTCTAAATCTGAAGTTGGGTTTACAGTTGAAACCATGATATATTCCACATCAACTAGGGGGCTAATCATCAAGTGCTGGAGATTAATGTTTTTAGAATGATGATCTTCTTGCTGATCCAGACATACTTCAATTAATGAGATGCAGCATTCTGCCTTGTTTTTTAATGGTATTCATAACACGGGACTGAAACCCATATTGGCTGAATGGTCTTGAAAGAATGGGTACTTGAAGGGACAAGCCTGGAAAATTGGGAGCAGGTCTAATCGGAGATATCAGAGAAATATGGTTTCCTTTTCCATTTTCTTTGCATTCAAAAAGTGGGTCATTACCTATCATGAATGCAAGGGTTGGTGAGGGTTGCTGTTGTTTGTCCAAGAACATTCAAATAAGATCTCCATACTTTGACCGATGAGTTAGTGATATTGTTGAAGAACCTCTGTCACATAACTGCCTGGTGATTAAGACACTTCTACTCTAGGCTATGGATGGTAAAACATGAGATTTAATGACAAAGCAACTACCAGTTTCTACTGTAAAATGCTGGACAGTTAACGAGCTTCTCCTCCAAACTTTCTCTTGTACAAATAATATGAAGTGCTAATGGAAGTTATTTTAACCATTTTTCTTTTTGGTTCTTTATGCCACGTTCTTAAGTTGAGATAGCCAAATCGATTGTCTGAAGCATTACAAATGATGTTTCCGTCTTTGCAGTATTTGGTTTCTTATTTTATGTGGAGTTGTTTCTATGTACTAGTAGGTATAGTTGGAAAATTTCTTCTATTACTGCCTTGATTAATTGATGCTTCATCCAGAAATATGTATGAAATACCATCTATTATGTTTGATTTTCTGTTCCTTTCTTAACTAAGCTGATGAAGAACTTAACTAAGATAAGTCCTTGTGTTCTGCATCTTATCTGAGGTAATTGTATGGGTAAAGTATGTAGTTGCATAATCTCCTTGTAGGTAAAAGGTTGTGGAGAAGGTTCATGTGACTCTCTATTCTCAGCGCCAATTCAAGGATATTTGCTGGGAATCCTATCGGCTTGTCTATCAGCATCGGCAGGGGTTTACACAGAGTTTCTGATGAAGAAGAACAATGATAGCTTGTATTGGCAGAATGTACTATTATATACGTAGGGATCTTTTCTTCACACAACTACTTTCTTATTTAACAGTAACATTGTTTACACAATACTCATCTGCATTTTGAGTAGCTTTCGTTGCAAATCTCATGCCAGAAATCTTTCATTGGTATAATTCTTAAAAGATGTTAGACCATATGTGTGCTCCCATATTCGGCAATGATTATTCCAAGTGTTCCCCTTTTTAAAGTCTAAAATCAGAATAAGGGAAATATTAAATCATGAATTCTGGCAGTTCCTCAAGTTTCTAATGAAATATCTGCTGCGTGACATAGATTTTCCTTTCCTTTGAGATATGTGCTTAAATTATGTTTTGCTTGTACTTTTATGTGTCAACTCTCTATTAGTTAATCGTGTCTAGTAAAGTAGTTGACTTTTAGATAATGTTTCTTTCTCAGGTTTGGGTCAATTTTCAATATGGCACGGCTTCTTATGGATGATTTCAGAGGTGGCTTTGAGAATGGCCCTTGGTGGAATCGCATTTTCAATGGATATAATATTATAACTTGGATGGTAGTATTAAACCTTGGATCCTCTGGTTTGGTGATTTCATGGTTGATGAAGTATGCAGACAATATTGTAAAGGTGATTACTTTTGAAGCTTCATTGCAAGCATATGCTACACCAAAATGTTTGTCACTGAAGGATTTTCTTGGTTCATCTTCCTCATATTCTGTTTATGAGTCTGCCAAGCCACATGAGAATTATGAGAGTAAAAATGAGCTTACTTTAGGCTAAATTCTATAAATTTTGCTGACAATCTAAAAGGATCCTTTCTCTTATCATTAGAGGACTACCTTTCTCCAGTGACTTCATGTGAAAACTATCACTATGAAATTGCTTGAATAAGGATTCTTGCACATCTTTGTACTGTAACTTTAGGTTAGCATATTTCATTACCTCAGAACAAGACCTAACCATTTGCAAATGGAGACTTTTTCCCTTTTAAGTGGCATATAAGATTCATAAGGCAAATAGTGAGTTATTTCTGGACCTTTCTGATCAGGAGCAGGAGACATGTTGTCGCTTGTTGGCTAGCCTGTCCTTAGTGGCTGTAAGTCAATGCTATAGGCTACAGTCTTGAGAGCATTTGGGCTTTAAAATTTTCTCTCCCTCGGTTATTGTTGGGTTAGGTGCTCTCTTGATCAATAGCTTTTCGGTTTTGGCTGCTTAGTTCTTATGAACAATCTTAGCACTAGTGTCTGGTTTCATACTTTCTTTATCACTTGCATATTTCGGTAATATTATATCTGCTGCATTTTGATCCAACAAGTTGATATTCTTCCTTTATAATTTGAATAACTGTCTGATAGACTGAAAACAGATAAGAATACTCTGCCTATGAGGTGGTAAAACTGCCACGTTAGGTACAGAAATTCTACGGACATGTAATCATATAGGTCATGAAAATTTGATTTACTCTCTTCGGTTGTCCTTTCAGAGTAAGAAATCTTTTTTTATCTAGGTTCAAATTTTACCCTTGGTAAGTTGGCTGCACAGAACTTTTTATTTTTTGTTTCTAGGAAGGGTGGTGGTGGAGGGGTGGAGAGTGGCTGGAAAGATGAGGACAGATGTATAATTATTTACTAATTTTATCTGGATCCCTCTGTAGAGGAAATCTAATGCTGTAATACTAGTGCTGGAGTTTTGGAGTGTGACTTGTGCCCAACAATGGCAGCTCGAATAATGTGTTTTTGTCTTTTGTGCGTGACATGCATCGATATCAGGTGTACTCCACATCAATGGCTATGCTGCTCACAATGGTTTTATCAATATACCTTTTCAATCTCAAGCCTACTCTGCAGGTAAGTTGCCATGCGCTTTAAAGACTTTTAGTTCTTAACCTTCTTTCTATATATCTCATGCCAAATGATCCCTTTTTTCTTGGTTACCTTGTTGCAGCTTTTCTTGGGCATTATTATCTGTATGATGTCATTACACATGTATTTTGCCCCTCCAAACATGCTTCTGGATTTGCCACCAACCACCAAACCAGCTTCTGGAAGCATAAAAGAAAACGATGTTGAACGACAAGTAGAGTCCTGATATTTCTCTTCTTCAGGGAGGCTAATGCTTTTGTCAGATCCTCAGTGCAAGGTGCTTCTAATTAATGAAATGCCAGAACCGGAATGTAACTAAGCGGCGATAAACGCGATGTCCATTTATAAGCATCTGCGGTTGGAAATTGTCTTCTAGATGTGTGAATTCCTGGCTAGCAATTGCTGTCGAAGAGAGCAATTCCTTACTGGCAATATACTAGCCAAGGTTGTGAGAGAACAAATTTGTACCATAATGACATGAATACATTGATGTAGGTTGATCTCTCAAATTCTTTTACCAATCTGTATTGAATATCCTTGTTCAAAATCTGTATTTCCTTCATGTACGATCACTAAAGAAGTGGCGGGCGGCAAGAAATTTTTTGCGATTCTATTCTCTGAATCAATTGTGTTTGGCTATGCTATGTTTCCATCGGTTCCTGTCTTTGATTGTTTATTTCTTTCCCTACATCAGCCTTTGCTGGTACTGTTTTATGTATGGTGTTACGTCAGCCTCAAAAATGTTGGTAGATTGTCCATCACCTGCTAAAGCAGCTCCTGAGAATCTAAAAGAAGTCTCTATTGAGAAGCAGATATTCCAGGTTTTTGTCCTGCTGGTGCTTTTGTCAAGTGCTCACTGGAATTCTGATCCACGGAGTTTAGTACACGGAAACGTCCAGTGTAAAAAACATTTGGAGCTGGAATCAATACCATCTTTTATGCTAGTCACTTGGGTGATGCACAAAACCAGTCATTATGGAACTTAGCCGAATATTGTGGGCATGACATGAATAAGTGTGATTGCCTGTGAATGAGGTGGTTGGATGGCCGACCTCCAGATTCCAAAACAAAGTTGCAGTATAATTCTTGCGAACATTCTTTCTTACAATGGTAAGAAATATGTTTCTTTTCACCAGAACCTTCACTAGCAAATCGAAGGTACCCATCAGCCTTGTCCAGGTCTCTCTGGGCTCTTCTCTGATTTTGGCCTGAGGTCATGGTGAATCTTGATCACCTCCTTAACCTTAGGTCGGCAAAAAGGCATATTTGGATAGAGATATGCACAGATGTAACATCAAAGCTGCAACTGGGCACATTATTTTGTAACTTGGACAGAAAGCTCTAGAGAATGGATGGCTTAGCAGTGTTTCTGGAGCTCATGAGTCAAATAATCCCAACGATCCAATCCTTAGGAATGAAGACACCGATAGGTGGCTTTCAGTGTCGTTCAGAGGCATTAAATTGTAGTTAACAACCAGCCTTGCCCGCCACGATTTGCTAGAAATCGAGCACAATATTCAAAATGGTTCGCTTTCAAGACATTAATGCAGTGCCATCCCTCCTTGCTTCCTTCTAGTACATGCTTCAATGTTCTTCTTTCCGGGACGTCTATAAAAGGGCAGCTTGGCATTGGGTTTTGCTCAATTCAGGTAGTAGTAGAGAAGGTGAGGATGAGTGGAACCGGCTGCTCCAACGCTGCATATGCCATGTCAGGGCTGCTGAGGCCAAATGGGCATCAAGTGGGCAAGAGCAGCAGCTGCTGCCAATTCCAGATGCCTCTGCACTACCCGAAGTACAAGAAGAGTGACTACGAGACCATGCCTGAGTGGAAACTCGACTGCCTGTTGAATGAGTATGGCCTGCCAGTCACTGGAGATGTCAACCAAAAGAGGAAGTTCGCCATGGGAGCCTTCCTTTGGCCTTCCCAAGAATGAACAAAGTCCATGAAGGAAATATTTCCTTCTGTTCTTAAAATCTTGTGGTTTTAAGAACTATAGCTTAGATGATTATCTGGGACTACCTTGATATGGGATTGGTGTATTTTATGTGCTTCTTAATACTTAATGATTGTTGGTTATGTAATGACTCTTCAAATATAATAAAAGTAGCTATTAATCTCTACTTCTTTCGTTGCATTTCATGAATTGGCAAGCAATTCAATATTATTTGAATCATTTCAACCACTCTCTCAATCTTTTTCTTTCTCAATACCATCCTTTCAACCACTTCCTAACTTCCCATCCTTTAACAAATCTGACCCTACATTCCATCAAAAAGCAGGTAGCCAATAATCAAGCAAGATATTCACCAATCACTTCTAAAAGGGAAGCCTGACAGAAAATAGAAGAGAACAACGATATCCTTTTCAACAGGTGATATGTCCTTACATGCCAAATCTTATGGCATCATTCCTTTGCTTGAGAATCATCTTAAAACTGAAACATATGCTCACTTTTACAAGTCAGTCTGTGAAGAAGAAATGAACTCTCTTAACATCGTGATTGTATCACAATATTTTAACATATGTGAATACTAGCCATTGGTAGCCTACTTTCTTTGTCATAAGTCTATTTTCAGATCTCCACTAAGCTTTTGCTATCTGAATGTGTTCAATTGGCAGAGTAACATTGTTCTTCCTTCATGTATTGACAAGAAGCTGGATTACATGAAAGCCTGTTGCATTGCTTTCAAACTGGGGCGTTCAAGAGGTAGGGCCAGCCTTTTTGTATCTTTCCTTGGTTAATATTGGTTTAAGGGTCCCATTACCTAAACATGGTTGAGATTTGGCAATATTTAGATGGTGACGTGCTATGTTATGAAAACGAAAGAATATATTTCATGGAATAAAATGAGGAATTTGTTTTCCAAGATTTGGTTATAACTCTAATAGAAACGGTGAGAAATTAGGATTTAATAATAAGTTATGACTAGTTATTTTAATATCTATAAGAAATTAAAACAATTTTAAAAATTTGTCTCATCCATGCATGAAGACTCCAGGATGCCAAAATGTCGTCCCTATTTAATCATATATTTGTATAATGCAGAAGAAAATTTCAAGTTGAAAAGGTCTGAGGGCCCCTCACGTTTCAGAGGCAATAACTTGATAAACACTTGTGATTAGTATTGTTATTTTATTCGGTATCGAAAGAGGCAGCTTTCTGCCTTATCTTCCTGGGATATGTTAGAGGCCACTGAAAGCAGCATCTGATGAATGCATTTAAAAGGGTGTATTGTCAGTATCTCTGTTGTCCTTATCCTTAGGTATTGCTTTTTTTGAAGGATGCTTATGCGTATGTTTTCAAGAAATAAAGACAAAGAGTGAGAAACAGAAGGAAAGATTTGTCTGATGTCTCAAAGAATAGGAATATCTTCTGCTGCCCCTTCCTTTCAGCTGACTTAAATGGCTGGAAACCTGAAAAACCAATTGGGCATAGCAGACTTCACATGGAAACACAGTAGTCTTTCATATTCTCTTTTTACTTATAAAAGTGGCCATTCTTGTAAGTTTAATTCAAAAGTTAATTTGTAAGTTAAAAAGACAAATCTACATTTATACCCAAAGTTCTTGTCTTTTGAATGTGTAACAACTGTTCTCAACATCCTTTTTACATAGAGAAGGCTCAAGATGCTGGAGTTTGAGATAGACCTTGTCGATAATTTAATAATCTGCTCCAAACGTAGCCTCGATACTTATAATTGACCTAGAAACCTTATGCAGCGCTTTTGTTAATTGACACAGTAGAAGCCTGCAACTGCAAGTGAAGAAGCAACCCAATAGGCGTTTACAGTAAAACCTCATCCTGCATGCAGTTTTTAAGATCACTGTTACAAACTTTCAGGAGCTTTAATAACAATCTTGATAGTTTTCTTATATTTTAATGTGTTTCTAGTAGCCTTATGTGCATAGCTTGTTCAATTATACCGAAAGACAGCACTTCGTTTATATCAAGAAAACCCCATTATCAAACAAAGGAGAAACTGTTGGAAGTTCAAGATCAACTACCCATGCAACCATCACATCGGGTTGGCGTGGTGTAATAGAATTGGTGTCTCTAAACAGTACTACTTAGTCTTATGAAAAAGAAACATCAGAAGTACAGGTAGTTGTCTTCTTCAATTTGGCAATTACTGCTTACCTCCTTTCCACGGCATGGACATTTCCACAGATGGGAAATTCTCTGTCGGATAAAATTATTGTACTGGTACCTACAGTCGGTTTCTTGCAAATGCAAATTTAACTGCTACGTTCTGAAACTGTGTGCAATGATTTCTTATATGGCACTGGTAGTTGAAGATTCCTACGCTCTTATCCTGTCGTTGTCTTATCAGTACTGGGTGGAGCATGCAGTGAACCGTGGCAGGCCTAATGGTTCTTAATCCTCGATGAACCCACTTGTCAAGATGGGTCGATGCCGCCGCAACACATAAATGCTTTCGCTTCAACGATGATCAATGATTGATGGTCGAGCAGCTTCCTCAAGGCAAGTTGCTCCGATCAAGATTTGGAGTACTGAATATTATTGGGTTTAAAGATAAACAAGGTGGAACATAATTAATTTAGACTATAATGTTATGCCAAGAAGTTAAATGTATAATTCAAAAATTAGCTTAAGTTAAATGATTCTTATTTCATTTAAATGTCTACTTCAATGATATTATATTTTAATATAAAATCTCATTTTACATAGACTTAGCCTATGTGTGAAGAAGCACAGATAACCCAATAAAAATTCATTGTTGCAAAACTATGTATACCAAAGCATTCAAGCATCTTCTATATATGTATTCATACACATCTCCTGCATTTTTGGGTCCTTGTGAATCTCTAGCCCGAGAACTTTCTTTGAACGCCCAAATCCTTTATTCAAAGTTATCATCCAGTTGAGATTTCAATCTATTAATTGACGTAGGGTAACAACTGATTTCTTGTTCATCAATCAGCTGTGTGTACTATACGTAGTTACTTTTAGAATAACTTTGTCCAACCAACAAATGTTCTTCTTCTTTTTATTCCTATGAATAGGAACCAAGAAATTAAAAAAAATAAGCATGTAGTATATGTTTCCATGGACTTATATGAGAAAAATTTCTTGAGAACTTTTTCTAACAGATGGACACTTACCCAGAAACACTTTTCACGTTTGTATCATAGCAAAACAATCCTTCAAATCAAAACCTCGTCTCTTAGATCAACATTTTCTTGTAAGAACATATAATGGGTCTTAAATATTTCAGGTCACACTAAATCTCAACAGCCTCCTAATGGTTGCTGTGGATGCTCTTTCTATAAGAGAAAAGAGAAGAGGAAATTGTGAATGGCAGCAAGGAGGTGGAATCAAATTGGATTTCCAATCCTATTTCAAAATTGGTTGCTAGTTTAGCTTATGCAAAGGATAAGGAAGGGGAGACACTAGTAAGGAAATTCTCAGGCAATTTCGTGGAAATTTCCATAAAGAGTATAGAACTTCAATGTATCCGGGTAAACTTTATTGGAAGGACATGACGTAGAATAGTAAGGATTTTACTAAAGGATTGAGGGTATGATCTTCGCTAGATCTTTTTGAATGGAATTCTTTTTTTCAAGGTTAGGTAAAAAGAAACTTGGGGTATTTCAAACTCCAACCGTTTAAGTGGGGATTTCCTAATAGCTTCAACTAAGTTACCAAGTAAGTGATTTGTTGAATGGAGTTGTTTCCTTTTGACTATGTTCAATTTCACCTCTACCTAGTACCTTTATGTTATTGTCTTGCTACCAGTATGCCAAAAAACTAGGTTTGATGGGTGTTTCATAGAATTTCACTTTAAGATCGTAACACTTCACCCAGTCACAATCGAAAGAATGGACAAAGTGGTTAGCAAATGTTGAAAATTATTATAATACTAGCCAAGATTGAGCTATAGAAAAGACTCTCGTTAAGTGATTTTTGCAATGTGAGAGTTTGCATGTGTGAGGAACTTAGTCATCGTGTCAAAAATTCTAGAACCAATGTTCAGGCCCCCATAAGGCTAGACACCGACCACTTTTCTGGCTCATGATATGTTGGAAGGAGCAGCCCAAGCTCTGAAAGTGGATCGTTTAATTAAACAGAAATTTCAAAGCATGACATGTGGTTGTGTTGCCAAGTGAGCTCATGTCGACTTTTGATGTTTCTACAACACTAAACCCTGTTGTCGTGGGATGTTTTGCAGTATTTGAAGGGAACAATATAACTTGAGTGTTTAAGTCTAATCAAATAAGAAGTTAGAATGTCTGTTCTCTTCGTTTTGGCCACACATTGTTATTTGCTAAATGCTATATTCCAGCATCCATGTTCTCTTCGTCATCTCATTACTATTGTTTGATATATGATCTCATTTGTAATTCTAGATTCACATAATTAATTCAACGTCCAAGATCTATGTTAGCATTATGCTACATTTTTACAATAAGACGACAATAAAAATCCTTAAATAACAGAAAGTCGGCATCATTGCCATAATCTCAATCTCGTATTTACTACTAGTTCAAGGAAAAAATTACAAATAATTATTTGAATAGAAGAAAAAAATCTTTAAAGATCTCAATACAATGACCTAATTTTATGCTTTATCTCATAAAATAGATGTAATCTTCAAATTTTTTTTCCTAATCTTTTTGTCTACCTAAAAACTATTTTCTTGACCTTAATGAAAAACAAAAGAAAAGAAATTATCCCAATCAAGTTGGCAACTATGACCCTAATTTTATTGGTCAACATAAAGAAAATTATACAAGGGAATGTTTGTTATATGAAAATTAAGAATTTTTAATCATAATCTTTTTATATTTCTGATACGAGGTTATAAATGCTAGGATAGATCCCTAAAGTTTATATACTTCAAACTTTATTAGATACCTCAACTATTTTGTTAAAATATTAAACTCTAGAGATTAGCTTGTATGTTTCATTTGAATATAATCCTCAACTTGAACCCCCCACAAATATGAACTCTTCTATAAACTTGTAACAAACCACTACATTATAAGCCATTGTACTCCAACTTGACCCATGCAACCCATAACAGACCGTAACTACGTTTATTTAGTATGATGGGCCCTTGTCCCACATTTTCTTTACCAAAAAAGAAAAAAGAGAGGCATTAAAAATTCAAAACTGAAAAGGCGAAAAAGACAAGAAGAAGAGTACAGGTGGACCAATTGAAATCGCGGCATATGGCGCCAACTAAGGAGTGGATGGCAGGCTTTGGAAGCGGACGGTCACAAGCTCACATGGCCTCACAGCCTCACCACAGTGGTCTCCGAAACACGCGCCTTCCCGCTTATGGACCCCCACGTCCCCTCTTTTCTCGTTAACCGGTATTTCCCGTTTTTTTTTCTCTCTCTCTCTCTCTCTCTCTCTCTCTCTCTCTCTCTCTCTCCTCCCTCCGCTATAAAACCGCCTTTTCAAAACCCTCCCCTCCATCCCCGCCTCTCCGGCAGATTCCGCAACCGTCTCGCTCTCTCTCTGCGCGGCTTCACCGAGCTCGATCCGTCATTGTGATAGGCGTTGCACACAGAGAGAGAGTGGGAGAGGCGTTAGGCTTGGCTTGTTCGCAATTCGAAGGAGCGGAAGAGAACGCAGAAATGGCGGTTT
This sequence comes from Casuarina equisetifolia, assembly GCA_028551475.1. Taxonomy (NCBI): domain Eukaryota; kingdom Viridiplantae; phylum Streptophyta; class Magnoliopsida; order Fagales; family Casuarinaceae; genus Casuarina; species Casuarina equisetifolia. Next base: position 2,229,586 of record CM052356.1, read on the forward strand.
CCAGAATGCCTTTCGGAGTTTTGGTCCTTGCTGCTATCGTTTTCGCCGTCGTTGTTGTCTTGCCTACCGTTCAGGCACAGAGCCCCGCTCCTGCTCCAGCCCCCACCAGCGACGGTTAGTTTTCTGTCTCTTGCTATGTCTTTTTGATACAGATCTGAATTTGTAATGTAATGCTTTGGATTTGACGTTGGTTTTCAAAAGTTTTTCATTTTTGCTTTGTATCTCTGACCTGATTCCACTCAAAAAGCTAATCTGAGTGAGAAGAGACGAGTGACAAAATCCACTTAGATGGTGAGATCCTCAATTCTCCCTTCACCCACGTGAAGGGAAGCCCTCCATAGAAGATTCCCTTAACTTTGATACTATTTGTTATAACTTGAATTTCATTTTAAAAATCTAACTTTAGAAGTGTAATCAAATCTATTTATATGGCTAAATCGCTCACTTTCCTTCCTAATGTAAGAGAAAGCCTTCCTTAAAAGGTCCCACATTTATGTGATTGTTGGAAAGTATCAGGGAAATGATTACTCATGATAAGTCACCTTTCTTGCTATCGTTTTATAAGGTATAATATCACATTGTGCATGAAAGGGCCTAGGAACAATTAGCCTTTTCTTTTTCTCTTTAGCTTTGACTTTTGTGATATGAAGTGGATTTTGAGGTTGGTGTGAACATCCTTGTGAGGCTGCCATTAAATGTTTATGTGTTTGTTTTTCAGGGACATCAATCGACCAAGGGATTGCGTATGTGCTGATGTTACTGGCCTTGGTGCTTACTTACCTGATCCATGCAGCGGACATGTCCTACAGCTTCTAGATTTGACATAAAACAAGGGAATGGTTCAATGTATGGTGGAGAAGTTAGGTGTATGGAGGAAAAATGTCGTTTTTAGTGGGCAGCTTGGAATGTGGGTCTGAATATTTTTGTAATTGGTCTGGCTATGTGAGTAGTGTTCTGACTTATGACAAATTTGTTGTTGGGGAACTTAGCTGTTTCTGATGTTTGCTATTATTGTATTGGTGTCACTCTAATTCAAACTATGGTTTTTGATAATTCTTGTTCATTTCTTCTATCGAGGTTACCTTGTTATTCCTTATTTCTGTGAATTGCTTCGTTGTACTTTGTCATGAGTTGAAAAGAGTGATTAAGTGAAACATAAACAATGCCATTGGAAAGATCTGTTTTTTGTCACTGAGTAAATCCTTTTGGATTACTTGATTCCGCTCAAATTGGATGAAAGTTCATAAAAGAACATGTGATGAGAAGGCATTTGGCAGATTAGTATGACTAAAATGAATGCACATTCCTAAGTTGTTGAGAAGCTCATTCAACATGCTTCTGCAGTTATGCAGCCCATGACCTGTTGCAGGTCCATCAGTCTAGGAAGATATGAAGGACATTCCATTTACGATCAGCAATTCTAATCTTTTCTGCCTTGTTTATTCCATTAGTGAAGAAGTGCTTATAAGAACTAAATCAAGTATTCAAATGCTGGAAACATATGTATGCCCTCCAACCAGAACCCAGCTAAAATTTGTCAATTCATTAAGTTTTGACAACAGCGTAATCTCTTATGCATTTTCAAATAAAGTTGAATCACCAAATGTTTTTGTACCTGCTACCAAGTTTCTCATCATTGAATATCAAAATAGGCTTCAGTCAAAATTCAATCAGACTCCCTTGCTTGCTGGTTTTGGTTCCCCTTGTTGCTGACCAGCTAGTGAGAACTTCTTGACTTTCTGTTGGGAAAAAAGAATAGAAATGCAAACAAGAACACAATTTCAACCACAAGACAGAGCTGCTAAAGAGTGCAGAAGCAATACGTGTACGTGTATTTTGATCTAAGTGAAACAGAGAAATAAAGATAGAAGGCTATTGACTTCACAAGAATTGTGACAAAGAAAGATTTCTTGTTGGTCTGTAATCAAAATGGAACAAAGAAAAAGGATTCTACTTCACAAGAATGATGCAAAAAGACCCATCTTTTCACATCATCTATATGTTAAATCGCACTGTGAGATGTGAGTTCCATTCAGAATGTGCAACCTCCCCTGAAGCTAAATTGTTTTCACTTTGTCAAACCAAAGTTTTCCACCGCAGCAGTATCTACACTATCCTTTCTCAATAATCTATTGATCTTGCAGATCCAGATCTTGCCATTCAAAGGGCGGGCTCAATTAAGCTCAATTCAAACTTCAAAGGCCACTGTATTTCATATTCTAGAAGTGGGACACGAAAGAAAGTGCTCTAGGCTGCCACTGAAGAAGAGGAATAAGAAGCTAGAACACCCAAGAAAAAGATAGCGTTAAATGAAATTAATTTCGACCTACACCTATTCCAGCACAAACAACAAAGAATCAACGAAGGGGTCCAGGGAGAGTGAATGCTCTTCAGAGAACGGATATTTTCATCGTTCTGCTAAGTGCTGACAATGGATCAGCACATGATGACTACAGTAACAAATGCACAAGCAAAGGTGCCAAGTTTGTTAAATTGGCATGTCATGACTAAAAGCTCAAACATGTTTCAGTAGCATCCTTATTTTCCCAAGATTTGTCTCGGAAGCGGGTAATGGTTGCCAAGGAGAAGAAATAACAAGGTACCGAAGAGGCTATATAGTAGATGCTTGCTTGAGGCTAACTTTTCTTGTAATTAATGGCAGATTTGACACATTGCTTCAGTTGCTAAACTTCTTCCTCTTATATATAAATTGTACTAATCTAAATGTCCAAAACAGAAATTCCATGCTTGGGAGTATCGACACAGATCTTAACAAATGCCAGTTCAAATTCTGAGTAGCAAATCAAAAGATCAGAAAAGGAGTAAAGGTCATTCCAATCAACTTCAACAAATGTTTCTGCTTTGGCACCATACCCACATTTTGATATCAAGAGACCAAGTAAAGATCTTTTCAGTCAACATTCAACAAATGATTGTGCTTTAGTACCAAACCCCACATTTTCATGTCCAACATTTCAGTTCACAAGCCACCCAAATACTAAGACCTATATTTTCATCAGAGTAGTCTATGATAAGCCATACCCATATTAGTAAAAGCAAATAAATCATAAACAATTTTAAGAATGGTAATAACCCAACCCAGAAACTCTTAATCCCACGAATCTATAAGTTGAATTCTACTTGGTTCCCACAAAGCCAAAAAACCTCACACATCCGTTAAACATGACCAACAGGCAATCACAATCATACCAAACAAAATCCTCAACTAACATGCCAAACCGTCGCTTTTACACAACCAGAGAGACCAAGAGAGACCAAGAGAGGGGTACCTTGTTAAGCACGCACTCTCGCAGGGACTGCAAGAGGCGGAGGCACTTGTCTTGATCGTAAGGCGACTGTGCGACGCAGTTGAGCAGGTCAAGAGCCTCCTGTGCGCACGCGGGTTGGCTCTGAGAGCCCCCAGCTTGATCCATTCGAGTTTGGGGGTTTTGGGTAGTCTGAGAAAAACCCAGAACTGGCTTTATAGATTAACTGTTTGGTTCCCTAGAAGATGTTTCGGAAAATTACTCCTTCGCTGGGCACATATAGACATGTCCACCTTGCCTGCTGTTTTCGTCAACCAAGGGGCTGGGAAGTCCCAATGTCTAGCTTTTTCGGGGTACACCTTTTGGAACCTACTGGAAACTGCTATCATCTATGAATTTTAAGGTATTTTATTATATAATTAAAGGTCCTCAATCAAAGAAAATTTGGAGAAAATTTTTAAAAATCAAACTTTAAAAATGATAAATATGAAATTTTATAATATATTTTCTTTTTTAATTATGCCATGATAAATTTAGGACATGTTGAACCAATTGTTCCTGAATAACTTATATATCTAATGTCAATCTTCTATGAAATATGATTATTAAATTAAGCACAAATTTAAGTTTATTTATTCATCAATGAGCTAAATTGTTTTAATCTCAACTCCATTTATATTTATTGTATATACTTGTCCAAATATTTTAGCAATATGATTTAAGATTGTAACAATAAAATTCTACATGTTCAAAAAGAATTTAGAGTTAAGCATCAATTCTAAGAAGTGAAAAAAAAGTCCTTTTAGCTTTTATTTTTCCTACTTCCAAATGTCCTTGATATTACTGCAAACAAACAACTGAATATCTAAGTGGAATCCCTTCTAAATATTAACTTAAGAACTTGGAAATAGACTAGAATTTTGTAGAGTTTATATACATATATGTGAAAGGTATTTTTTTCTAATTACTAAACTAGGTGTTTTGAATACATCATATATAACAAAAATTATAAATTTTGATTGTAACTAACAAAACAAGAAATAAATAGATAAAAAGAACTCTGATATTTATAATCATTTTATTGTTTAATGTTGCATGAAGTCTCTTTTTTCCTTTTATTTTTTTTCTCTCCACCAAAACAATGAAAGAAACACCAATTGTTTCATATACTAACTTTTATGTTTAAAATTTACACAAATATGAGGTCAATTTGTCTTTTGCAGAAGAATAAAAAGGCTTTCAATATTCAATCTGGTTTATTTAGAAACTTAAAACAATTGCCATAACCAATTGGGTTAATCTTTGAAACATTAAGTTATTGAATAAGCATAAAGAATTAACTCCCTGCTTGATAGAATTAATCAATCTACCTAGGTAACTTTATGATTGTTAGTATGACTATGTAATGTGTGTTTGGTTATAATATAGTGATTGTGCGTGTGTATTGTAAAAGTTAAGTAAATATGTAGTACTTTAGAAGTACTACATGTTCCAAGATAAATAATTGTATGATACATACAAATATAAGACTAATGAATTTAATTTCTATAAATATATCTAACTACTTCAAATGATAAATCTTTGTTGAAAGAAAAAAAAATCACACAAATGTAAAGAAATGCACTATGTACACTTGTGCTCATTTTGTATAAAGGAATAATGAATTAACTGGTCAAATCTAAACAAAATAATTTTTTTTGAAAATAAAATATATCACTTTGGTGACACGACTAAATCACAAATTAGGTTGAAGGATTATTGGTTACTAAAAAGGGGAACTTCAAAAAGTTACTTGTTGACTTGCCCAAATGCTTGCCATTTGTAAACTGGATAAAAAGTGAAAAGGAGGGGAAAAGAAAGGACAAAAAGTAGAAACATTTAATGATGCATTGGGCAAACTTGAAACAGTATGGTTAAGGAGGTTAAAAACATCCATTTTTAGGCTGGGTTCAATTAGTTTATTTTGCATGGAACTCTCTAAAATACATCAAGCCTGTTCCTTTTGTCATAGTTTCTTAGAAGTTCATTCTACTATTCATAGTATCTCAACAAAATTGAACATAGTTAACTTTGGTTGCTGAAAATGCTCCTCTCCTCTACTGACGAGGCACCAAAAACAAAGACACTCTTCTCTAAAAGTAGAGATGAATTAATATTCTCAATTATTTAACTGAAATTTCCCATTAATAAGCATGCATTGACTCTGTCAAACCCTCAGAACACCACCAAAATTCCATGAACAAGCACAAAAGCGGAGCTGCTGCCTATGTAACCAAAGGAGTCCATTTCCAGAGTTATTTTACCTTCCGTGTTGAAGGGGTTAGAGGCAATAAATCAAGTGCTCCCTCAACACAAATGCTCGGGAAAATGGCAAAGATGCATCTCAGTTTGCTCTTGTTTGCAGCAATCGGCTGCTTCATGATGGGTTCGACTAGCGCAATGATCCACATTGTTGGGGGAGCACATGGCTGGCGTGTGCCCGTCAACAAAACTTTCTTCGAAGAATGGGCTAAACCAAGAACTTTTGGTCTTGGCGACAGACTTGGTAAGTTCAAGAACCATCAAATCCAATCCATTACTGTTTCAATTGCTTGCATGTTATGTTTGGTTTGGGTACTCCTCTCATATTAACTTCAAGGTGGATTCCGCGGCTTGGCACAAAGAAAATATAGAAGAGGTTGAGAGACGATAATTGTTAAGAAGTGTATTTCTACTTGAAAGCTGGTTCATAAAATGAAGGAATATACCTACATTTAATTGAATATATACTAATGCTTTAGTAATATGAAATTAGGTATTCACATTGCAACATGTCCATTTACTACAATAATATGACACAAACCATTTTTTGGCATTGCTTTTTGTGTAGAGGATGGGCTTACTCATATTTATAAAGGTATTAATAGAGAATTTATGCTATGATATTATGTTAAGAAGCTTATTTCCATAAAATACTGGCTCATGAAGTAAAGGGTTGCATGCATATTTAATCAAGCACACATACTAAAAACTAATACTGTAAAAATAAATATCTATGCTGTAACGTGCCCCTTAATTATAATAGTATGACATGAACCATCCCATGGTTATGCTTTTTGCGTAAACTAAGGGCTTAATTATATTTATAAAGATATTAATAAAAAATTTGGGTTTTAATATTATGTTAAGAAGCTTATTTCTATCTTATAAAACAAGCTTAGGGAGTGAGGGGTTGCACACATGTTTAACTAAGCATACATACTAATAACTAATAATGTAGGACTAAATATCTGTATCGTAACATTAACGTTAAACCTTAATCTATTGCTTAGTTATATATTTATGACAAAAGCATGAGGTTCACAGAAACATAGACAAGCTCTAAGTAGGCGAAGTTTCAGTTTTCCCGTACAGGCCGGAAGAGGAGAATGTGATAGTGGTTAACCAGGAAGACTTTGTGGCATGCACTCAAAAACATGTCATAAAAGCGTACTACTATGGACCAACCATCTTCAAAGTCCAAACTGCTGGGAACCATTACTACTTTAGTGGCGTTGGAAAGCACTGTGAGGCTGGCCAGAAGCTCAATATCTCTGTCGGGGCGGCCTGAAAATCTTTTTTAAAATGGAGATTGCAGATGAAAATTAAGCCTGTAACTAATAGTTTTCATCTCAGTCTTTCCCGTCTTATCTACATGCTTGTATACGGCACCTATTTACTCCTCTACTGAAAGTTGGAATGGTTTCTGCTATTTTTATCATATAAATGGAATGCATATGATGATTATGGTCTAATTTGCTTGAGTGCTTATTCTGATTACTGCCAAAGGTCTCTGATATGAAATGAGAATGCTATTCATGATGTAAATGGGCAATTACTAAGCAGCCGAACTTGCAGTTTTTCCATACAGGCCAGGGTCCAACAACATCGTGGTGGTTGGCAAGGAAGATTTCGACGTGTGCGGTCACAGGAACGTCACTAACATGTTCTACGATGGACCAACAATTCTGAATCTCACAGAGAAAGGTGACTACTACTATTACTGTAGCATTGGGAGGCACTGTGAGGCCGGCCAAAAGCTCCACGTCCAAGTTCTCGACCAAAAGGGCTCTGCCGGAAATAATTACCTTTTTCATGTTACCTCCAGAGATGCCGCTGGTGCTGCAGATGCTCCAGAACCAGCTGCTGTAGACACCAAATCTGCAGCATCCACCTTTCAAAACTTTAGCAAAGTTTCTTTAACAGTTGTTGTTTTCTTGTGTTCGCTGCTCATTTAAGGAGTCTCTAGTTGTAGTTGAGATTAGATACTTCTAATGCATTTATTTCGTGCATTGACTCTGTTTCAAGCGAGCACCGGCAGTAAAGATGGATAGTATAACATTGAAGCTAGGTTCCATTGGTAGAGGGAAGATTGCAGCAAGGCTTACCTTTGATTGTTTCTGCCCTGCTAAGAATTTTATCAAGCCCCTAAGACTGGCTTGCTTAGCTTCATATGTCGAGATAAAATGTCATTATGCTACATTCTTGTGCCTCACAATAATCAATATATCAACTTATTATACTCCTTATATGTGAAGGTATTCTACCCTTTTATAAGTTACTTCTCAAATAGAAGTAAGTCTTCTAACATGATATTGTATAAGTTAAGTGTAATCACATCTGATTCTAGAATAAGAAAACCAAAATCTCAATCCCATTGACAAAACTGAAAAAAATTATAAAAAGAAAAACCTATTAACTTAGAAATATAAAATCTTTTTAAACCAATTATATATTGAGTAAAAGTTAAAAACTCTCAACTTTTATCTTCTCATAATTACAATAAGATTTGTGTACTGGATATGTTCTTGCATTTATGTTCTTCAAGCCCATATTCTTGTAACCTTTTTGTTCACATCCAAGACCAATCCATGGCCCTGCAAAAGGCATGCTCATGGACACAGACAGACAGGCATGGGCGTAGACATGGGCCTGATCCTTTTCCCTTTCCCTTTTGTTTGCAGAGAGACAATGATTTTCCTTGTGTTTTCTGCAGGGAGTAAGAACAAAGACTTCAGTTTAATGTTCAGAGAAATAGGACATAGCTGCAGGAAAGTGCAGTCCCATTTCCCACGAGAAGTGCGTTGTTGCAGTGTGGGACACTTCTTAATATCTCCATCGCAATTCATGAGATATCCATGTTTTCTATAATGTACATACCTACCCAAATGTACCATCCATTATGGATGTCACTCTATAATCTCCCCTCATTACACTCTCCTGTCGGTTGGTCCACCAACACTACATGAGCAGGAAAATATGGTCCCCTTCTTGCATAGTTATATCTCCCGCTACTGATACGGAAGGATTGCAAGTTTGGTTCGCTTGTTGTACATAGATTCCATATATGAACAATGAAGGTTTAGAGTTCAAAATGTGTGCATTTATGTTAAGCTTTCTTATAAGTTGATTATAAATAAAAAGAGGAAGAAGAAGAAGAAGAAATAGTATATGATTTACCTCTCTCTTAATTACATTTATGTTACTAGTACAAAAGGACTATGAGTTTGGTTTACTAATGTCATGGAGTCTATACATTATCAATGAAGATTTATAACTCAAATTTATGCATTTATCTTAAAGAGATGTAGGTTGATGTTGCTTTATCTTATTATTTTTTTTTATGTATATACCTAAACTAATATATTTAGACATGAAACTTGAAATTAAGAGATTTTAAATAATATTTACTCTTAGTTAAGTTAGTTGCTTATCAATCTTTTTAAAGTAGTTGGCTTTATCTATTTAAGAATTATTTTTAAAATTATATATGCATTTTGTTTCTTACAAGTTGATTCTATAAAGAAATAAATTTTGTTACGTAATGTTGAAGAAAAGAGTTTTATATTAAAAATATATAAAAATATATCTTAATTCATAAGGCTTTTGAGTTGAACTTTAAACTTATTTCTAAAACATAACACATTAGTCCTTCATCTAAGAAAACACATTTTCTTAGACAAAACTTGCAATTCAAAATGGTTACGAGAGATGTACTTGATGAGACTTTGACATCCTTTAGCCTTGGCCTCTTATGTTCAAGTCATCAAAGGACAGGGAACATGGGCGTCAAAATGAGGACAAGATCTTTGAGATATGCTATTATAGTTTGTCTCGCATTTGTATAAAGATTTTCCTTCGTAAATCTTCCTTAAAATATAATATGCATATTCTATTTATAAGTCAATTTTAAAATAAATACTAAACTTTAAGAGGGTGCAATCGCTGGGCCCTTTAAAATGAGCAGAAGGAAGAAGCCCAACATGATTGGACCAAAGTTATGACGTGGGTATCCGAGAAAATGGTGGGAAATTTTACTGCTTGCCAAGCAGAAGAAGGAGGGTCCACATCAGCATAGGAGGGACATAAATAGGTGGGACCACAATCACAGTCAATACCATCAATACCCCTTCAAATACAGGGATGGCTGAGCTGGGTGTGGTGTGGGGACCATGGGCCCAGCAGGCCCAGTTGTTCATTTGCACTGCTCGAGGTGAAGAGAAACCGTTAACCTGACATTACGGCAGAGATTGACTTTTTGTGACTGGAGACCACCCAAGATCTTCCATTTTCCTGCATGAATCTGTAAAGTTTTGGCAACTTGCACCAAGCACTGTGGCTTGGCTGGCCGTGACCTCCTGCTGCTTTAAAGAGCAAGGTCCAGTCCCATGGTGGTGTCTATTCATCAGATTATGAACTAAATCCTCATTGATAAACAATGCTTAACAGTGTAGATTCCCGCCTGATAATGACACAGTAAAATTTGCAGTCCCGGGTCTAGGTCTTCTTTATGTAGCTAAAATGGCTAACAAAGGCGCATGGGCCATTGCAACAAATAAACTTTATATGAGACTTTGTGTGCATTAAAGGGGTTTAATGATTGTACTAATGAGAAATAATTTTAGTTTAGTTCATGACTTGAAGAATTATTTTTTATACTTAGACATTACTTATTGACCATATGTTTTTTTTTTTAAAAAAAGATAAATTTACCCTAATAGAATTTAAAATATAGAAATAAAAGAGCATACCCAACATTATAAAAGTTATGAAATTTAAAGAAATGAAAGTTAAAAGTCTTCAAATCTAACTTAAAATAACATTTTTCTAGAAAAACTATCATTCGTACAATTTTACTTATAAAGAAAACATCTTTTATTGCGTTCAGCTTATATTTTCTTAAAATTGTATAGAAATGTCAGTATCTCTTTTATATAAGACTTTTGTCATTGATACTCTCTCATACATTAAACTTAATGTTGAATGAAATGAAATGTACCTTTCTTACACATTAAATATGTTTAAAGTTAAATGTGAATTAAAGTAGATTTACATAAACTTTAATATTCTATTGAATCTCGTTTTTGGGTGCTAATCTTCATTTTTTTACCCAACTTTTTTTTTTTTCCTTTTTTCATGTGTTTGGGAATGTTAGAAGATAAAACATGGTTGGAGGAATTTGGCTCAAATCTATCTGAATTCTGGGACATGAATACACCATAAATGTAACGGACATAAGCCGCATATGATTTGTAGGGAACCGAAGTCTAGGATTCAGAAAGTGAAAGACACAGTTGCTGTCGTGATGTGCCAAATGGCTTGAGAAGATCTGAAAAATCCGAGTTTTAGACCTTGAAATCTAGCCCTGCTCTGAGTTATCGCTCTCTGATTGCAACACAGCACCCCTTGACCTCCGAAAAAGAGACTCCTGCACACACCTTCATGCAGCAATACGACAATGCAAACATGCTTCTGCATTTTATCTTAAAGGGAGAAACCCCGGAAGCAGTCAACTGTCTAATCTGTAAGAGGATGTTTGTCTCGGCACCGGTTAACAGACCTTTGGCTTTTACGAATGGTGCATGTAATATAAGCCAAGTATAGTTTTCAGATGCTGCAGCGCTGCAGTGAGGCCACTAATATGCCAAAAGCCGCTGGCATCCTTCACCCAGCTTGCAGCGAGGACCAGTTGCCATATATTTCATCAATCCAAATAAAACTTAATTTTGAAGCTGCTCGTGACCTTAGTATTAAAAAATTCAATCTTATTCAAAAGTTCATTTTAGAAGATTTTACATATCACACTCCGTATCGAGGAGAACATTTTACATAAAAAAAAAATCTTTATCTATGGGGAAATGAAATTCTACTTATAAATTGACATAAGAGTATGAAGTGTTAGAGAAAAAAAAGTCTATTTAATTAATGAGTTAATTTTTAAGTTAAATTTTGAATTTATTGTTAATACAATGTTAAAACTTAAATTAATTCTTTTTATTTATTATTTAGAGTCTTTTTAGATACACTTAGTACGTAAGAGTGTTTATTTTATCTTATTCAATTTTGAGTTTAAAATATACTTAGTATATGAGACAAAAGTTATAAATAAAAAAAATTAATTATTAGATAATAATCAAATGTAAAAACTATCTCATCAACTTACTGTGCTTATTAAATAATATTGTAAAGCCTTGTTTAATTAAAGCTATCTTTACCCCGTAACGGCTTTTTTCTTATGCACTCAACATAAGTTGACTTGTGACTCACCCACTTCGGCCATAATCATGGGCCTTTTTTTCTCGAGAATTTTACCGACAGACAAACACGGAAGAAGGGTCCCATACGAAGCCCCCACCTAAGTAGAGCCTCAACCCTCCATACCCCATCATGATGATCTGCATGCAGAAAAGAAGTATCTTATCAAGACAACATAATAGCCATCTTTTCTACGTGAGGGCCGCCTTATAATTACAAGATCTTCCTTTCCCCTTGTAGCTCGAAGACCAAGTCTCAATCAAAACAACTCTCACTTGCAACATTTAAGCCTCCTCATTGATGGAAATTTGATTAAGACATCCACCGACAGGGAAAGCAACCTTTTTACGGAAGTAAAATCTGAAAAGAACACACTCCCTTAAATTTACTGAAAACGTGATTTGGTTTTGCTACTGTGGAAGACAGCGAGAGGTACATGGATGCCAGAAGAACGTGAGCAATTAACGCAGGCTACAATGAACAATAATAATAGTCGGAGGGACAAGACTTGGGTAGGTTTCCTAAGTCGTCAAGGTTAGGTAGAAAGTTAATGAACCGCACACAAGAGTGAAATATGGGACAAGGAAGGGGAACAATTTCACGTGCTTACCGTTTACCAAGAGGACAGTCATGCAGATGTCGAAGAAGGAGAAGCTCTCTTCCTCCGTATCATGGAGGATTGCCACGCACCGATCAATCGCTTATTCAATTCTAAAACTTTTAGTTCCTTCAAGCAAATCCCATGTCAACATACCAAGTTCTTTGTTTTTAATCAATATATTACTTTGTTTATTAAAAAATGAAAGAATATAAAAATTAAAAGACATATCTCAACATTAATTACTTTAAGTTAAAATATAAATTTTATAATATGACATTAGAGTTTAAGTTAATTTATTACAACTCACATTTAAATTTGAACCTTTAAAATATGCTTGGCATGCAAGGAAATATTAAAGAAAAAAAATCACACATTTAAGAGACACAATTTTTGGATAATGTTTTAATATAAAGTATCTCATTAACACATAACATTTTATCTACAATATATCTTCTAGCATTACAAGAGTGAAAGATGAACATATTTAAATTTGAACTCCGACATTAAATTAAAAAGCTCCAAGCTACTTAAAAGTTCATTTAAGAGAGGAGAATCTTGGTTCCTTATCAAGAAAAAGTTCAAAACTTTCAAAAGAATATAAGACTTTGGAAATACTATTTGTAACATGGTCCACGTCGCCTAGTTTGTGAGACAAATTAGAGAGAATTTTTATTTCTCCTGTTGGTATATGTGTTAAAGACACGAGACATGTGACAACGTTGAGGTCTCATTGGCAAAGGAACAAGAAGTAAGCCAAACCTCTGGCTGGGCATGTCCTGACTAGGCCAAGAAACGATGGAGACAAGGAAGACGGCAGCAGAGGAACAAAGCCACCTTTTTTTTTTCCTGTTTTTCTTTTCGGCTTTTACCTTTTCGGTGGGCATGAGTTGCCGCGCGTGAGCAGTCTCTCCTTTCCATGGCTACCACCAGCTTTAGAGCCCATGGACGCTCCTCTCATCGCCCAAAGCTTCTAGCTAAAGCCCAGTCAAAGCTGCTTTTTAAGCTTTTCTGAGCACTGTACACGGCGTGGACGTGGGGCAGCGCAACGTGGAGCCACCAACATCCACTGAATGTCGCTGCCAAAAATCTCTGAATCCGTCACTTGCTGCCTTCCTCCCTCTGCTAAATATCAGATCTGCTTGATATTTTTACGTACCAGCCATAACTGTTTGCCGCTGCCTCCTCACCTTCCCAAATCCTAGACCACCACAGCCTGCCACGTTGACCAACTGTTCTTTCATTTCTGAACCGCTTTGCTATTTTTAAGAAAACATCCCAAGTGTTTTCTCGGTAGCCTCAGGTTAGAACCAGTAATCTATGACGGTAAAAAATCACTGGGTTGTCACTTTCCTCTTCTGGGTTTGTGCCAAACTAGAGGCTGATGCACTATCTTTCAAATTCCGACTAGATTGCGGTTTCCACAAAATGGGTCCCTTCTTTTTTGAACCTCCTGCAATTTGGAGCTCTAGAGTATCATCTTAGGAAGCCATGGAATTGTCTGGATTGGACCCCTACATTAGACTACAAAATCTTTCAAGATCCTTACTATCTAATCATCACTTCGAAAGGTAAAATTCAGGCCACAACGCACCTTGCTGCAATGGCCAGACACAAAACATTCAGTCATTTTCATACCTTAATCTAAAAAAGTGGTGTACGGAACATTAGCTGGAGTAGCAAATTTACATTTATAAGATTTCTGGTGAGGCATGAAGACATTAAAGAAGAGTAATTTCTCCAGGCATGAACAGTGTAAGTGAATTTATATTTAACGTCGTTTCAGGAGTGTGCCTGCCACGTGGGTGTGCGAGGATCGGCGGAGAGGAGAATAAAGGAAGGAACATGAAGCGTCGTGGGCAAAACTCAGTCCGTCACCGTTACCGTAGCGGACTTAACTAAAATTGATATGGAATAAATTACATGATAGTTTAAAAAGCACATGAAGATGAAAAAAAGAACACCGAAACCGAAACAAAAGACCGATTCGAGGATCCCGCCGATACAAAACTTGCCGATTTTGGCAACACGGGAATCGTCATTCTACTCAGAACACAAGAGGGTCTGACCCAAATATATCGCCGATATCTTGGAAATAGTCATCCACGTGCCATCTGGAGAAACCGAATCCGAAATTTTCACAAGAACTGAGGAACAAATCGCCGCAAAATTCTTCCCCGAAAACGCTGTCCCTGAGACTCGTTTCGTCGAATGGATCGGGTAACGAACTTTGGAAGTCAAACATGTCGTTCGGGATGAAAGAGTCGAAGGCTGAGTATTCCGAGAAGTTCTCCGATACGCAGGATTCGTCTCGTGCGTCTGGGATTTCGGGGGTTTGTTTGGTACTTTCCGGACCCTGCGACTCGGCCTCCTCCTGGGAAGGTGAAGAACACCGGAGCACGGAAGTGGGCGAGCAAAGGTTGTGGTTGCTGTGAGACTCGTCGCCGGAGATGTAGCCGGAAATGGTCTTCGCCGGCGGGGGGATAGCGAAGTTAGTGAGCGCGTCGGGTCCACGCAGCTGGATGGCCGCGTTGTCGTACACCATGGCAGCCTCTTCTGCAGTGTCGTATGTCCCCAACCAGAGCCGCACACGTCTAAGTGGGTCTCTGATCTCCGCCGCCCATTTCCCCCACGGCCTCTGCCGTACTCCCCGAAACTTCTTCGCCGCCGGCTCCACCTTCATCGCCCGGCGGCTCGGCGGAACCCGGGAAACACTGCTCCTCTTCCTCACAGTGCTCCTCCTGGAAAGGCCGTCGTTTTCTCTTGGGCACGTCTCGATTGTGATCTCATTCACAAACTTCTTAACCCTTTGCCGCGGAAAGCACACTTGCTCTTCATCATCACTGGATGAGTCGGTGGCATAACCATCCGTAACCGATATCCGCACAACTCGGCGCTTCACAGCATCCGGGTTGTTTTCATGGACGGGTCTGAGAAGCTTGGTCAAGTTATGGTGCTCTGTGTACTTGACTTGAGGCAGAAGATTAACACTCTGGTGGTTCATGTTGAAGACGAATTGGCTCAAAGCATTGAGAGCAAAATGGGTGTTTGGGAGAGTTAGTAGGAGAGTGAAGAGGAAGGACTTGGACTCAATTAGTGAAGGGGGAAAAAAGCTATGGCTTGTGATTCCTTTGGTGGTGGGAATAAAGAGAGAAGGGGGTAAAAGAAAGCTGAGGAGATAGAGAGAGAGAACAACGTCAAAGAGAAGCTTGAAACGGCGAGAAATCTACCATTAATGGATTTTAAAACTCCACGAAAAGGGTTTTTATTGAAGGACGAGAAGTTTCAAGGAAAGTTGCTCCAAAAAAGGAGCCGAGAAAAAGAGTATGAGCGTGACTGAGTGAGAGAGAGGGAAAGGAAAATGTGGGAGCAGAGAGTAGGGAAGGAAATGGGATGGACAAACAGGGGGACAGGACACCAGCAACTGAGACTTCCACCGCTCTCTCGGTGAAAGAAAAGGGGAAACTTCTGGGAAAGTTTCAAAGCCAAAAAGGAAAAGAGGGATGAGAGAGAGAGAGAGAGAGAGAGAGAGAGAGAGTGACCAAAGCTTTACCGGTAAAGGAAGAGGAATAAATGTCACGAATCTAAGACACGTAAAGCTTTCTCTCTCGACCGATTTCAGTCGGCACCGAACGTGCGCTTTGGTATTTCTGCAACACCTTTCAAATCGTTCTCTCACAGGAGCTGGGATTCCGATCTTGCTCTGACCGGAAACAGAAAGCTGTAGGAAACAGAGCGCCGGGAAAGCTCTGAAACAGTGACAGAGAACACACAGAGAGTGAGCGAGAGAGATGAGAGAGAGATAAGACACGCAGAGAATTAACCAGAGCTGCGGTGGACACCGTAGGTACCTGTTTTATAGGATCCCAACAGCCGTAATCGGGAAGCCCGGTTTTGGTGCCATTCAATTCTCATTTTTTTTATTCATTCCCTTTTATTTTCTCCCCAAAAAAAAAAACCTTAATCAAACCCAACTCACTAATTATGTTAATCCCCTCACTAATTTCCTTTTCTAAACCTTAAATCTCCTCATTACTAAAATCTTGAATTAGTAGTAGAAATGATAAGGAGGGTCCATTATAATTTCTGATTGTCTTAATTTTATGTTAGATTTTAGACATGTTTTTAATACAGTACTCAAGTAAATCCATTACAATCCTTACTAATTCGAATACATTACAACTTATTTGTAATAATTCCTTTAATTGAAGGGGTATATGGAATGACATGGCTGTGGCCTGTGCAGGGCGCCGCACAAGGTGAGACGTGTGATTCCGACACGTGTAAGGGAGGATCAGTGAAAGTTATGGACAGGGTGGGGCCGGGTGCTGAGTCAGCAAAAGATTTGTTATAGGGAACAGGGATTTCTTTAGGGGGTGGGTCTTTGGAATTAGGGATTCATGTCACGTGAGACGAGAGAGCCTCCGGTTCAGCGCTATCTTTGACCGGGAACCAAAAGGATTTAAACTCTTGCCAAATTACTCAATTGCCCGTTTCAGACGAGTCTTAACCTTCATTTCTGGGGTTGTTGCCTTGGGTAGTTTGGTCTCTGGGGGATGAAAATCCGTACAGTCAGTCAATATGCCTGGCAGTAAAATCATTTTCTTTACCGTTTCACTTCCCATTTCTGTCAATTTACAGCTATGTGTAACGTGGGTCGGGGGGGCAACCTTGGGTTTGGAGCCGATGATAAGAGCCTGCTTTTTCTCCTGTTGTTGTGGGTTACCATGCATGCTTGTTTTTACTTCATCTTCTGTCTGTCTGCAAGCGTTTTGCAGAGGCTCAAATCCAGTGAACTCCAACCATGGCTTCCTCAGCATTAATGGATGCCGGAGTTGCTTTTATGTTGGTCACAGGATCCACATTTTTCGAGTTCATGACTGTCATAAGAATGCAGGTTGATGATGACAAAGGGGTACAAAACCTAGTTATTTACATTAATGGGCGGTGTCATAATGCCTTGAACCACACTGATAATTATCGAATCTGTCGCATTCTTACAACTTCTTGCCTCATTTTCTTCAAGGGTCTTAGGTCCCACCTAGGATAATTAAGGTTCAAAGCTAAGGAAGGAAGTAAAGAAAAGAATTGAGAAAGGGTCAACTTGGATGCAGAAAGTGACAAATCCATCCTCCCATTTAAACTTTGTGCTGTTCTTTACATTAAGGCAGATACTTGCATGGCAAGATACTTTAGGTGACTTCACAAATGTTTCCTTAAATATCATTATTTGCACTTCTTTTGTTATCTATAAAGTTCTATGTAAGAAAAAAAATTAGTGGGTATTGTTTAAATGTAAAATTATCTTTTTAATTAAATTTTAGGCTTGCTGATAATAAAGGGAGTTATTATATTTAAAACACATGTGGGCCGTGATTGTAGTCAGTGTCATGGGCTGACTCCGACCCAGACATCACTTGGTGACCGTGTCAACCAGCCAAGCCGTCCCCGTTTGTTTCGTTCGCCCACTCGCTGCATCCACTTGACATCTTTGCTATTTCTTTAATCAAACACTTCGTCTGCCCCATGAACTAAACCATTCATATTCCCCGTTTTGTCTTGAACAAAGAGTTCTTAACATGTAGCGTACCCTTGAAGGTATCTTTTGGTTTATTGGCATCACCATAACCCCTTTTAGTCTGAGCTGCCTTATGGGGTCACCATGTTATTGGTTGTTGCTCTCTCCCTGTCTTATACAGCTCTCAATCTAAATAAAACTATTAGTGAGAATGCACCTGATTTGCCGCTTTGTTCTTTAACCTGAGTTGGACTATTACTTAACCCTTTCCTATAGGTAGACTGTCATGTTTTGTACTCTTTGTTCATAATGAGACGGAAGACACTTTCATTATGGTTGTACACATAATTACCCGTTTAATGTTTCTTTGATCAGTTTTTCTTGTTGTTTAGGCACCATTTCTTCCATCATTCCATTTAGGTGCATCACAATGGAAGCATATAGTAAAATTCAATGTATCATAAGTTATTTACTCAACTAATTTAGTGATAAGTTAATAAAGATTTTAATCATAAGGATTAAGATTTGATACCTTATGTGTATAAGTTGAATGTATCTATTGTAATATAATATATATATATATATATATATATACACTGTTATATTGTGTTTTGTTAAATCTAAATCGGTCATAGAAATGCATTATTATTAAAATTTTGTCATGATACTTAAGTAGTTAGTCCAAGATTAGAAGAAGTGTTCCAAAACACCTATGGTAACAGACTCCAATGAAATTCCATGGATTCAAAGCTGATTCTAAGGCCGAAAGCTTACAACGGAAAAGCTTCCATTAGTATGTTCAAAGCACCAAGACCAACAAAAAGTCTTGAGATTTGGAATACGCAGAGAAAACCCAATTGCATAAATAATAAACACATTCATCTTGGTGTTTTAGGATCTAAGGACTGAAGAGAAGAGGGAGATGTGGATCAGAAAAGACGAGAAAACCTATGATTTTTCTCGGACTCTTCCCCGATTACGAGGCTTATGAAACCATAGATAAAACTACAAACAAACAAGTACATTGAATTCGACAAATACTGGAGAGGAGTCCTAGTCCGACCCATAAACAAATATAAACTCTTGGTGTTTGCTTGGATTGTTAAACAAAGGAATTTCTATGAATTTCTTATTGCAATTGTGTGGTAGCTGAACCATACGGTAGAGATGCAAGTAAATAAGCATCGTCTCCAAGATGCATTCTTTGAGCCACAAAATACAGGAACCCCATGTATTTTTATAACTCATGGTTTCTTTCTTGGCCATGGTGATCCTCCATATCCCCATGCATGTTCTGATACAAGTCAAGAAGCTCCAAGACCAAGAACCACTCGGTTTTTGTGATTATAATTAGACAATCATAACGTTTATGAAACATAAGAAAGATTGAATTCTCTCTTGAATAAACTACACTATATTCGTACAAAAAAGAAGAAGAGCTACATATGAAAACATTGAAATCTTGAAAGTTTAATCTTCCATCACTAAATACTATCAACGTAACCTACATATTGTATGTTGGTAAGGCTTGAGATTTTTTAGTTTCATATTTGATACTTAGGTACCTTAGTCAGTGCAAAGAGCTAATTAAATCAAAGCTCTAATTATCATATAGTTTTCTACTAATTAAAAAACCTAGTGACTGAAAAAAGATAATAAAAAAGTTTTGATATTTATATATCATGCAATTATGGAATGTTCAAAGTTCACCAAGTTATCGGCAGTTTCGTTGGGTTTAAATTTCCTCTCCTTTCTTAGGTGCATGCGTAAATAAAAAAAAAAAGAAAAAAGAAGAAAGAAAGAAAAAGTCCACCAAGTTCTTTGCTGTAACTCTTGTTACAGAATTCATCTCCTTATACGAAATAACATTAAAAAAAAATGTTAGAAAAAGTAGCAAATGAAACAAAGAAAAGTATTATATATTTTGTCATTTTTTGTGAAAAGGATCTTCAAACTGATACTTTTGGGTACCTGACAAACCACGTATCTAAAGTAATAAATGCAATGGTCGTGTTTTATTTTATGTTTTAAAAATGTTATTCTTTTAAATTTTCCAAAGGAGGTTTGTGGTAAATTTTAAAAGAAGATACAAAAGAAATTTGGGGTGAATGTTAAGTTTTTAATTAACGAAACGGTGGGTTTTGTCTCGAGAGCTGCGGACAGTAAATGACCGGCAGGGACAGGTGGGCCCGGTTCACAACGCTCTTTTTGAACAGTCCCGTAACAGTCGCCGGTGACGCTTCTCGAGCCCGATGACCGACACGTATGCATCACCATGTGACGCTGATGCGTTTGCCGCATGTGACGTTAACTCTGATATTGCAAGGTGGAAAATTGTATTACCAAGAAAACTTTTTATAAGGACTTTGTTTACAATTATTTTCCTAAACAGTTAAAATAAAAGTGAGTAAAATGATTTTTCATTTTATATAAACACAGCCCATTAAATAAAATTTTTATGTGCTTTTTATGACAAATCGTAGCCCGAAATAATTTTTTTCACTTTTTTTATGTGATTTTCTGTCCATATATTTTTGATTTTTTTTGTCAGCTACAAGAATATTTAAAGATAAAGGATATCGACTCTAGAATTTAGGCTACTGTTAACACGTAACTCCTTTATGTATTTTTTTTTTCTTTCCAAAAACCCAATAATTTAGTATGGTAGAACTCAACTAAAAAATACTTTTGGTAGAGGTTTGAGACCATTGTTTCAACTAAAAGGAAGGAAACAAAAAGTTCTTGCTGTCGTGTTTTTCCCTTTCGTTGTGCGGGAACAGCAGCTTTTGCTGAAGAATGAATGCTTTGGGTGTATAAGAAAAGTGATTCTGAAGCCTCAAATCAAGGGTTTTGGTGGGTGGCCAACGTAAGGAGACAAAAGCATGTTAGGAATGTATGTTACAAGGTCTTTAATGGGTTAGGTTTTTTCTCACCATTATTGATGCTCCCACTTTAAATTTCTCCCTCTTTCAGGAGCAGCATTACTTACAAGCTTTAATGGTCTTCCACAGCGTGGCTTCTCATCCTGCATTAATTGTTCCACTATATTATACTTGGCAACTCGATTTCCAACTTCCTGGCGAGCATTTTCACATTTTCATTCGAGCGTGGATGCTCAAGAGCATGAAGCTTTCACCCATAAACCCTCCTGAATCATTTGAGCAATGAACATGGCTTGCACATCAGCTGAAGCCCACAAAAAGCTGCTGCTTAATGGATGATTGGGAAGAACGTACGATTTGGGATTATATAAAAGGAATGATTACTGAATCATTAAAACCGTTAATGGTTTTAGAGAGATTAATAATGAAACTTTAGAGAAGCCCACCTAAACAGTGCTGGTGTCAATGTGGCAGGTCGACAGTGGCCACATCATCCATGACTGAGATACTTAGGTGGGGGTCAGCTTGTGGGAGTCACTGTTTGTCTTAAGTAGAGACAATCCCTTAAAACACATTTAACAGAGAACAAAACAGCAATCAGGAGGCCAGATTTCCAGGGACCAGCTCCTTTCCAAGTCGTGTGCACGACTACTTTTGCTGGGGCTTGATTTGAATTTGTTTTCTTCATCATGGTTAGCCCGTGCAGTTTTAATATCAGAAAAGTCAGAAGTGTAAGGCTCAGATATAATATTATCATATCGCTAATCTTTGGGTGAATGCTCCAAATGCTATGGTGCTAGACATAAAAAGACATGGGTCACAGTGTCCCATAGAGAAAACAATATTGAACTCTGGTACAACTAAGCTCCCTTCGCTTTTTCTCTTTTCATTTTATGGGGAGAAATGCAGCAGGAATACAGTTCACACCATTTGACTCCTTACTTTCCGGGTCATTAACGACTCAATTAGCTTCTCGTTAAAAAACACCTTCATGTTCTTGCATCAATGTCGAATAATGCAAAAAGAAATGGGTCCTTAGTTTACTCATTCCACTACAAGAATCAAATCAAGAAGTTGAAATCATTCTAAATGAGACACACTTTATGGAGCTAATTAAAGTTTCTGCAGAGATTCCAGAGAAAGTAAAAGCAGTGATGGAGTTTGTAGTCATTCAAATAGGAATCTGAGATGTGCACGTTTTGGATACTATATGGTCACATGAAGGATTGGGGTCGTGGGTTTTGATAGTACTAAGCACAAAGAATCAAGATCAAAAGGAGGAGAATGGAGAAGAAGACAAGGGTTGGTTTACCATTCGCAGGGAGGCACCGACCTTTGATATGTTCAACCAGCTGGGCATTCCTTGGATGTAGCCAATATGTTTTTGACTTTGAGCAAACACTAATAAATAAACAAAGTCATTTATCGGGCAATGTGGGAACACTGTGTACCTTTTCAGTGCGTGAAGGGAGGAAAAAGCCTAGGGAAGATCTTGAGACCAATTTTCAGTAAGATAGGGACGGGGGAGACAACATAGCCGTAGGCTACAGCCTAGGGGAGTAGTGTTAGGAGGCTAGTTGAGTACTGTTGCCGACCTCAATGGATATGATTCTTAAGTTTTGTTTAAAAGTGTACATAGTCTAAATTGTAATTGGAATTCCCTATCTCAAACTTGCTATTTTGAGCATTTTTAGTATGGATAGGAACTTCCGTGATTCTTAGTTCTTGTATAAACATGAATTTATTCCTTAATTTATGATATATCTTTTAAGTTAGATTTTATATATAAGATAAAATACATATTTCTATGTACTACGAGACTTGGTTGAGTACCAATACTAAATAGATAAGAATTTTAAATTTTATATAAATGTAAGTTTAGCTTCTTAATTTATAATTAAATTTTAGATTTCACTTTAAACATCTTAATTTGTATTAGAATTTAGGATGAAGTCTATTTCAAATTCTTCATTTTGAACTTTCTTAAAGTATAGAAGAGTGATGTAATCTTTTTTTTTTTTTTTGTATAAAAAAAATATAACTCTTATATTTTGTTTAATTAGTAATTTATAAATTAATTTTTAAACTAAACTTTATTTTTTAACACATTCATTTTCCTTTTTTAATAAGTTCATGGTTCTAGACTTTAATTCTCAATGTAGAGCTATCAAGCATTAGACCCTTGGAAAGGAAGTTGGGCTTTCTACCATCATTATTGTACCAACTTCTGGTCCTTTCTCTCCTTGTTTATACATTTATTGATTGTAAATGTGTCAGCAAATTATGGAGGAGAGGGGCACTGCTTTGCGTGTGCTAGGAGTGCATGCTCTGCGATCTTCAGCTTGGTACAATCGCTGTTATTTTCTTTCCCCACATAAATTGGGTTTAATGAATGGGGATCCCATACAAGTAAAAGGTGCTCGATTACGAAGCTTGAATCGTAAAAGGAATAGTTAGTGAAATTGAATGTCATGCTGCACTCGTTAAAAAAGTTATTCTAATAAAGACCCGTTACACGGTGCCTTAACAGTCCACCACTTTTCCGATTCCCGTTTGTAATATGGAAAAAGCTTGTAGCATAGGATGACAATTTTATTATTTTAAAAATAGTATATTATAAGTTTTATATTGTCTAAATTTTACTTGAGAATAAAAGAATTTAACTCAACTTTTAAGTAGAATATACTTTCTCATATAATATCAAAACTCAAATTTAAGTACATTACTTCTTAATTTGTGGACAAAGATACTTGGGATGGGAAGATATTGAAATTAGTGTATTTTAAACTATTAAGAACCTAATTCTTGTATTAAAAGTTAGTTTATGATGTGAATGGACACACTTATATTTAATTAGTTACACAAAATCAAAATTTAGAAATGTGAGATTGAACATTCACATCACGCCTTCTCACATAATAATTTGACACAAATGACCATAGTGCAATGTCACTTTTTACATGAACTTTGGACCTATTCATATTTATAGGAGTATTAAAGAAAAACTTAAACTCTAGCACTATATTAAAAAATGTATTCTTACTTTGAAAACTAACTAGCAAAGTGAAGGAATATACTTGTTTTTAACTAAATATATATACTCATGTCTTAGTAACATAAAACTAGACATCTATATTGCAACATAATACATTATCAAATTTATTTTTTTAAAATCCCCTTCATAAAAAAAATCATAGTACTTTTAAAGTCGATTTTTTGGTAGAAATGAATCTCCAACTTGGGTCAAAACTCTTCTATTTGCGATCATACTTGGGAATGATTTCATCCGCGAATCGCCTGTTCTTCAAAGAGGCTGACATTCGTTGGAATATAAGAAATTAGATATACCGAAAGTGGAGGAAAGAGATGATCTCTTTCGATTACAACATTGACAAGCTTGCACATTAATTTTGTTGGTCATATGGACAGGGCTGTAGAGAATGAAGCCCAGGCACAAACCACAGCCTTAGCCCATCAGACACTTATGGGTCCAGCTTTTTGGCGTTGAGTTTTGCGCTTAAGGGCCATTTCGGGTCCGTTGGAAGTGAATCTATAAGGCAAGAGATAAAATAAGTATGGAACTATTATAAAACTATATTTATTTTAAAATATCAAGGAAATTAGAGGTGATGTCT
This sequence comes from Casuarina equisetifolia, assembly GCA_028551475.1. NCBI lineage: Eukaryota > Viridiplantae > Streptophyta > Magnoliopsida > Fagales > Casuarinaceae > Casuarina > Casuarina equisetifolia. Next base: position 2,254,038 of record CM052356.1, read on the forward strand.
TTTAGATTTAATTTAATTCTCAGTGAATTCTTAGGACAATAATTCTATACGATTTATTTAATGCTTTTTTTCCCCACATATGTTCGAAACTTGGGTATGATTCATATAGGATTGTTAAGAAAAAATCTTGACTTTGATATTAAAAATATAGATCCATTTTAAAATATTAAGATAATAAGATTTAACGTCTTTTCATGTTTAAAATAAGTTTTTAATAGCCTCTTCAATAATGTAGGACAATAATTTTAATTTGTAACAGGACAACAAAATAACTTGCCCATCGGACCTAAATTTACCTACCTTAGGTAGGTCATAAAGGAAAAAAATTATAATCCGAGGGACACGAATTTGAATGATATTTATGAAATAATTGTGCATCAAAACGAGGACTACATCTGAAAAGTTTTATGGTCCCTGAGATTCATTGATCCAAACTATTTATTATCAAACAAAGTTTATTCTATTAAAATTTCCTAATCATCCATTTTAGGAATATTGCAACCTCCAATAGTTTAAAATTCTATATCATATCCTCTCTCTTTACAGTGAGAATTGACCAAGTTCCTCCGAGACTGATATTTGAACCAATTTCAAGAAGTTGTATAGAAGGGCCAAAGTTGCTACAACGAGAGTGAAGAACTAAGCAGTAGGAAATCCACGAAACACTAAACCCTAAGCAGTCAGCAAGGCATTAAAAAAAGGGATTCGAATGGTTAAATGAAAGAAAGCCTATTGTTTTTCATGAACAGTCTCATTATCAACACAATCACGTATCCTTCGCTCATGTTCTAGCTCCTATTATAATTATTGACACATCATATGCAAAGAGGGGAAACTCTAAAATATTGATTAGTATGTGAAATCTGTTAAATTGTTGATCGTTTGGGGTTTTACACTTGAGCTATCTTGCTCATAGGCTACTGGGAGAAATTCTTTGATCCGGGTATGGTAGCCAAAAGAGGGACTTCAACTCACACTATGTGAAGTCAAAGGATCAATCAAGAACGCAGAGAAGATAAATAGCACAAACTTAAATTTCGTTACAAAGTTCCTATTGTTTCATCCAAAAAAATCGCCATTACACAAAAACTATTTCAAGACAATGAAATTACAAGTCAACCTTAATTCCACAATCATAACCCACGGTGCTACATTTAAAAAAGGGAGTGTACCTTACCAAAGCATCACTAAAGAAACCTTAATCTTGACTGAACCAAAAAGACAATAGTAATATTTTAATCTTCAAAGATAGAAACAAGCAAGAACTAGAACTACGAATATAGTTGAAATAGTTCCGATGGAGTGGTAAAATAGTCGCGTTTCATGGTCAATTTCCCACTAACCTGGACGAATGAAACGAGAGAATAGCATACACAGTTTGCACGACTGTGAGTGTAAGCAGAACAACAGCTGCAATGACTGAAATACCTGACCATGGTGTTTTGAAATATGTTTCCATCAAGTTTTCGTTCCAATCATACCATCTTGCTCTCCATCGGGGGATGAAGTATCCGCAGTAGGTGTTCAAATTTTCACAAAGACTAGTATTAGAAATTGAAGGGCCCAACTAAAACACAGAACTGTGCAATTGTGGGTTGCTAGCAAAAGCTTATAAGGCCAGACTCTCCTATCGCCTTACCCAATATGAGACTGGATATTTTAATTCTCCAACAACTAACAAACTAGAAGCCTTTCCGTTCCAAGCAAGGCTCATTAGCAAGTTCCTTAATGAGAAGTAGCACCTTACTGACCTTATTGCTCGAGAGACAGCATATCTCAAAGATAAGCATTTTACGGGTTGAGATCTCTGAATATTTACCAATTGTAAGTTTCGGGAATTCTAGAATCCCATTCTTGAATTAAAGGCCAAATAAGTTTGTACTCCTGCCGACTTTAAACCTGATACCAGCCTTGCGTAAATCGGTGATGCTGGGTATGGTTACTGTAGGAGGTTCCACTCTAGCCTCCATTCTCAAAAGTATACTTACGTTTGTGCTCTGTGAGGTTGTTTGAAGTTTCCTTGTAGTTTTCCCGTTGACAGGGCTATGTAAGACTATAGGGAAGTCAACAAAATGTTGAATGTTAGAATCACGCATAACCTGTATGTCTGGCCGAAACTCCAAATGCATTAGCTCTTTTAAGAAGTCATATGAGAGAAGAAAAGATGTCTATTGTGCAATGATCAACATTATGGATGCCTAAACTAAAAAGATCCACAAGAATGAAGAACGGAAGCTGATTTTCAAGCAATAGCAAATCAGCTATTGCTCTCAAACTCAATGGCTTCTGAATATGCTATCCGCCTCATCTGCAAGTTCCCTACAGTGGAGTCGGAGTAAAAAAACAATGATGAAAGCAGCATCCAGCACAATAATTTTGACAAATTCATTACTCTCAAACTCAATGGCTTCAGCATAATAATCACACAATTCTTGTTCCTTTCTCTGTACAACTTCAATATAGGACCCCAAGCTTCGATTGGTCATATTAATAAAATCATGAAGGCACCTCCTCTTATATTCTTCCATGGCTTTTAGCTCCAGCCTACCATGATGACAGGGGCGAATGGAAACTACCTTTGGCTTATAGATAGTCTGCTTGATATGACGTAGTCCCTCAGGAACTTTAGGGATACTACCTAGAGAGGACAAGAGGTGCAAATTGTCAAAATCTTCCATCATTGATTCTTCCAATAAAGAAGAATTTTCTGAAATATTTCTGTCCATTTGCCCCTCATTTCAGTGGCAACAGATCCCAACACTGTGATCAAACAAGAAGTAAGGATTATTAGAAACACCATTTACGTACATTTTACTATTTGCAATAATAAAAGATAATTTAGAAAGAAAAATATATCTAACAAAATATTTTCTATGGATTTCATTGTTTTGCCTAGATGAGTGTATTTACATGCATTTTTTTTTGTTATGAATACATGAATTTATTTATTAAAGAATAAAAGAATACAAAAATTTAGGAGTATATTTTTACATTACAATTCATCTACGAAAAAATATAATTTGAAAATTTTTAATTATGACATAATAAAATATTCATTTTTACCTGTATTAAATTTCATTTATTTAATTCATGAGCAAAAATGAGATGAAGACACAATCATATAATGTATAGTGTATGTTTAAGATATTAGTTGTTTGTATTTCTTTTTTTTAAAGGTCAAAGTTTAAGTTTGCTAATAAAAAATGAAAGAGTGACACAATCAACCCTAATCATAGAACTATGGAAAAACATGTCACTGCATACTTTGAATTCAACCTTTTAAAACAAGGTTAAAGCCTTGAGAATGGAAATAAACATAGTTTATAATTCTTTTTTTTTTCTTTTTAAGTTAGTGAAGAATGATTAGAGGTATGCAATGTTGAATGTGAAACCTTTAAATTTCACACTACTATCAACTCCAATGGGCTACTAGCAAGTTGATGAATTTAGTTTATTAGTCAAAACCTATGAACTGTATTTTATTTTTGCTAATGACTTTGAAATGGTTGGTTGACTCTTTGTAATCTATGAGATACAATTGGCTTCAAGAATAAAATAGAAACATGTTGTTGAGTGTTTAGTGAGTGGACAACCTCCCACATTAGCATCAATAGATTCATACAAATTAAGGGTCCTAGCTAAATGAATTTATAACCTACAATCAACGGTCCCATGGAAATATCTTAAAACATGTTGTGAAAATCCGCTACCATAGGGTTCTGCATAAACTAACATAATTTGTTGACTACAAATGATAGATTTGACATTGTTGGTGTCAAGCATTAAAGAGTCCTAACGAAACTTCAGCAAAGTGATGGATGTTGAGATTGAATTTATAATGTATAATCAACTGTCCCATATAAATATCTTAAAACATGTTTGAGGTTGTGAAAGTTTGCTACCATAGGGTTCCGCATACATTGACATAATTTGTTAACTGCAAAAGATAGATTTGGGATTGTTGGTGTCAAGCATTGAAGAGTCCTATCAAAACTTCTCCAAAGTAATGGATGTTGAGACTAATTTGTTCTCCTTTGACTTTCGTTTTCTTTGCTGCAAGTGGAGTAGCTATAGGCTTCCAATCTTCCAATTCTGCACATCTAAGTATGTCAAAGGCACATTTCTTCCAATTCTGAACAACCCAACTTCTGAAATTTTTATTTCAAACCTTAGAAAGAAGTGTAAAGATCTCAGGTTCTTCAATGGGAAATCCCGAGATAAGGCCCTTTCAAATTATTTCAGATGATTAATTTTTTTTCAGTATTTATTAAACCATCAACATACATTAGCAACCAAATAATAATTTTGTCAAATATAGTATAAAGAGAGAAGAATCATACCTACTTGCCATGAATCCTTGTCCAAATAGAAATGCAGTAAATTTGTCATACCATGCTCTTGGGGCTTGCTTAAGTCCATAAAGTACTCTACAAAGTTTGCACACATGATTTGGGATAAGATTGGCTAATAAAACTTAACAGCTATTCTATGAAGATTAGCTCTAATAGAGAAGTAAGAAAGAATACATTATTTCTATCATTTTTTTTATAAATATATAAATTTGTTCATTTAAGAATAAAAAAATACAAAAACTTAGAGGTCACTTATTTGTTTAATAATTGTATTTATTACTATCGAGCTAAATGTTTCAAGAAAATTAATCATTCTTCTTATCAGCTACCATGGTACCAGCATCTATGTGTTATTTCTTTCCAGAGCACTCATTTCTCCTTGCACAGTGGCTTTCCAACAACTATCCTCTGAGGCTTCACTTAGTGATGAAGGAACTTTAGGGATAAAATGAGTAACATTGAGACCATATTTAGGATTTGGTCTAATAACCCCATTTTGCTAGGAATTATCATTTGATAAGATTATTTTTCTAACATTGCAATCCTGGCAAAACTGGTAAATTTCCTGATTCCCTTTCTAATGACGGTGTGTCCTTATCTCCATGAGGAGTGGAGATGCTTTTTGAGAAGTGAGAGGTCACGATTCCTTGTGATGGAGGCTCATTAGTTCTTGTATCAGTTGTCACGGTTGAATTATCTTCTGAGCTTTCACGCGGGGAGGAGGAAGATCAATGATCTCTCGATTGAGATTCCTCAGCGGATGTCGGCAAATTTTCGGTTTCTGCTGCAACGTCTCGAGCATTTAGTTGTTGTTTTAGTCCAAAATTTCTTCGTGTGTGGTTGGCTACAAGTTAAGAGTTTGGGCTGCATCCTGTTATGAGCAGAGAGGCTGATTTGCTACGGAATTTTCTTCATATGCGGTAATGATAGCCTTTTGTACAGAATGTTAGAAAAGTATGTTAACACAAACTTGGAAGTTGTTTTTTTAGGGCAAAGTCAAATTCTTGAGAATGAAAGTTTGCTTTAGAAATGAGTTAAAATTGCACAAAGATGCAAACTCTCTCATATAATTTGTTTTTCTCTATTCTTTTGAAAAATTATTGCTCTTTTCCTAAAATTCATTTATATTGTCGAGGAACAGAAAAGAAATTGATAGTTTTGCATTTCGAAACACCTAAGGGAAAAAGGAAAAAAAAAGGGGGGGAGGGGGGGGGGGGGGGTGCAAAGAAGTGACACCGATCATACATGCATATTGTCGTGTCCTTAGGATGATTTCTAATATGTCAAGTTTTTTGGTCAAAATGGCGACATGTTCAATCATAACTGGAAATTTTCAGTGCATTAAAACACGAGGAACTATGAGAAAGACTGTAGCGTCAAAATCACAGTTTATGAAGAGTGTTCTTCGGCATTTGGCGCTCAATCAAGATCATTCAAGTGGCGAGATTCTGGGACAACCTGTTGGAGACACTGGCACTGTGCACTTGAAAAAGTATTAGAGGGTCGAGAATGAAGGCGTGTAGCAACTACAAGAGCTAACATGTGGAGTTGGAGATTAGAAGAAGAAAAACCAAGAAATTGGACAACGAAGCATCTACAGGAAAGCAACCCATTACTCTGAAGATGTTGCTGGAACACAAGAAGAAAATGATGATGGAAAACATGCGTTTTTGGAACTCGAGAAGGTAGGTTTTGAGTATGATTGATGGTTCCAAGATCCTTGTGTTTGCGTAAGTGCTGCGGATCGATACTTGCATTCAAGGCAGAACAGAGACTTCAACTCACACTATGTTAAACCAAAGGGATCGATCGAGAACACAGAAAATATATGTAGCAGAAGCTTGAATTTTATTACAAAGTTCCAACTATTCGTCCAAGGAAATCACCATTACACATGAACTATTTCAAGACCATAGAAATACAAGCTAACCTTATTTCAACAATCATAAGCCACAATGCTACATCTAAAAAGGGGGTGTATCTTACCAAATCATCACCAAAGAAACCTCAATCTTGACTGAACCAGAAAGACTGGCAATATTTTATTCTTCAAAGGTAGAAACACAGCAAGAACTGTAACTACATATATAGTTGAAATAACTGCGATGAAGTGGTAAAATAGTCGAGTTTCATGGTCGATTTCCAGCTTAGCGGGATGAACCAAACGAGAGAATCGCATACACAGTTTGCACGACTGTGGGTGTAAGCAGAACAACAGCTGCAATGACTGAAATACCAGACCAAGGTGTTCTGAAATATGTTTCCATTAGGTTTTCCTTCCAATCGTACCATCTTGCTCTCCACCGGCCGTTGGACCGTTCGCAGTAAGTGTTCATCTCTTCACAAAGAGGAGCAAACCAGAAGCCTTCCCAATCCAAAAAAGGCTCATCAGCAAGTTCTTTAATGAGGAGTAACACCTTACCGCCATCGCCAAGCCTGTTCTGTAGAATTCTAAACTTGACCAGTAAATCGACATCATTCTGAGTTTTGAGTAGTTTATCCAAGAGAACAATAGAATCATTTATGTAATTGCCCTCAGCGAGACAGCGTTTCTCATAGACAAGCATATTATGGGTTGAGATCTCCGATTCCTTACCTACCACAATTTTCGGGAATTCTAGAATCCCATTCCCGAACCGAAGGTCAAATAAGTTTGTGCTCCCCACGACTTTAAATTTGACTCCAGCCTTGCGTAACTCGGTGATGCTGGGTATGGTTACTCTACGAGGTTCCAAACTACCTTGCCTCCTCAAAAGTAGACTTGCGTCTATGCTGTGGGAGGTTGTTTTTTGAAGTTCCCTTGGATCCCGCTAAGGGCTGTGTAAGGCTCTAAGGAAGTCAACAAAATGTTGAATGCCAGGGATAACTGCTTCCCCAACCTCCAAATGCATTAGCTCTCTGAAGCAGTTACATGAGAGATCAAAGATGCTTATCATATCGGACGGGCCTTCTATGGCAGAGTTATAAAGATCCAAAAGAATGAAGAATGGAATCTGATTCTCAAGTAATAGCATATCAAACCATATGTCCTGAGACATCGATGCACTTTCGAATACGCGGTCCCTCTCATCTAACATCATACGAAATTTAAGTTGGAATAAGAAAACAATGATGAAAACAGCATCCACCAGAATAATTTGGACAAAGTCATTACTGTCAAACGGAATGCCCCCAGCATAATAATCTCGCAGTTCTTGTTCCTTTCTCTGTACAACTTCGATAAAGAGCCCCAAAGGTTTACTAGTCATCTTTCTAAGATAATCAAGGCAGCTCTTCTTATATCCTACCATGGCTTTTAGCTCCTCCCTTTGATGATGATATGGGCCAATGGAAACTACCTTTGGTGTATAGATAGTTCGCTTCACAAGACGTAATCGCTCAGGAACCATAATGATAGTATATTCGGAGGACGAGGTGAGCGACTTGCTTGCTTCTTCCGTAATTGATGCTTCCATTAATGAAGCCAATTCTATAATATTTGATTCCATTTGCGTTTTTTTTTCCGAAGTGGCAACAGATTCCAACACTCTGATCAAACAAGAAGTAAGGATTATTAAAAACAACATTTGCGTAAATTTTAATAATTACAATAACAACAGATAATTTAAAAAGACAAATATATCTAACAAAATATTTTCCGTAGATTTCATTGTTTTGCACATATGAGTGTCTTTACAATCAACTTTAAGAATGCATGATATCTCGGTTTTATTTCACTTTATGACCAAATATGAAATGAAGACAATCATATAACGTGTAGTGTGTGTTTAACATATTAGTTGCTTGTAGTTCTTTTGATTTTCATTTTTTAAAGATCAAACTCTAAGTTTGTTAGTAAAAAGTGAAAGAATGATACATTCAATGCTAATCATAGAACTATGGAAAAGCACGCCACTACAAACTTGGAATTCAACCTTTAAAGACAAGGTTAACGCCTTGAAAACAAAATTGAATATCATTTATGATTCCTTTTTTCTTTTTTCTTGTTCAAAGTTAGGTAAGGAGAATTGAAGGAATGCAGTGTTAAATGTGAGACGTTTCATTGGGCTACTAACGAGTTAACAAAATGAGCTTATGAATTAAATTCACATAAACATGTAAAATCTCATATATTCTGTTTTTTCTAATCTTTTTTGCCATCCACTGGCCTCATCTTGAAGCTCTTTTGTGAGGTCAGGGAAACAAAAACAAATTAAAAAAACTTTTGTTCTTAAATATAAAAAGTAAAGGGAAAAAAGAAACTATTTGTATATGCATATTGTCTAGTTTAAAGGATACCAAATGCCATAGGTAATTCAAAACTCAAGGCGTGAATGTGAATTTGACGACGTGAAGAATTATGTCCAGTATGGCAGGAAAAAAGAAAGAAAGAAAGAACGAAAGAAAGAAAGAAACCTCCACCAAGATAAAAGATATGAAAATGAGATTAACTTTTTTGGTCAAACTCATAACATGTTACTCTACAACCAAAAATCACCAATATTAATAGTATCCCTAACTAGTTAAGTTCTAGTTTACTAGTAACACATGAAATGGTGATGCATTCAATATTAATAATATCCCAATACCCCTTCTTTGAAAGAACTCAAATTAAAAGATAAGTCTTAACTTTCTTATTCCCTAGGACCAAAGAAAACCTGTGTTCATGACACACAAAATTAGCTTCCTATAAAAACCTACTACCCAAACAAGGAATTCAACCTATAAACACATGATGAAAGTTCTGACCATCGAATCTACCGGACGAAGAGTTAAAATTAAGCAAACATTTCATCTCTGAAATAATATATTTTTTCTTTGTATTCTTTCTTGACAAATTGATCTTACTTTAAAGTTCCTTTTGGCAGAAGATCAGCAAAGAGACTAATATTTCTCCAAGAATTTTAATTATAAAGGCCAAAGCTAAAAAGTAGAAGAACAGATTTTAATTATAAGCGCCAAAGCTGAAAAGTAGAAGAACTTTTTTTAATTATAAGGGCCAAAGCTAAAAAGTAGAACAAGAGGAAAGTAGGAAGCTATTGGAGCATACATGATCGCTACTATATCAAGTTAATTTGCAGGATAACATATGTCCCGCAGGTTTCAATGCTCGAGTATAAGTCCTACCGACATCAAGAACAGCACCTAAAAAAGGTACAGAATTCAAATGTACATAAAGAGAGTGGGAAAGAGAGACTTCCCGCTGGGTTAACTCTGCACATGTTATGCCATAAACAGAAATCAATAGGGCAGCAAACTTAAATAACTTACAGGACTTACAATATAAGACGATACAAAGATAATAACCTCAAAGGAGAAAGAGAGAGATTTTCACACCTGTTACTGAAAGATAAGTTTGTTTTGAACCTTGTAGATCACTGGTGGCACAAAAGAACTGCAGTTTGGTGCACTAAACACCAAAGAACCTTGTAGAAGATGAGGGCTGCCTTTTTTCCGCAAGCTGAACACCAAAGAACCTTGTAGAAGATAAGGGCTGAATTTTCTTCGCAAGCTAAACAAGGTGTTAAGACACCAATTCCTCTCAAATTCAATTGAAGTCTTCCTTTAATCGGGAGAGTACCCCTTGGCTTACTGGCAAAAGTGTCCGGTGTCCCCTGATCTGACGAGGGGTCGGAGACTTTTTTTTTTTTTTTTTTTTTCCTTGTGAGTAGTAATAATAATATATATATATATATATATTATTTATTTATTTTTAAAAAACGTACATTTGCCCACGTGAAATTAGTCAGAGTAGGAGAAGAATGCGAGCCAGTTGTGCTCTTCTTTATTATCTCGGTTAAAGAGACTTCGTACATTGGCATGAACAGAGTTCTAAGAAACTTTTACAAAGAAGACAAAAAAGAAAGAAAAGCTTTAATCTCAGAGGAAATGAATAGAAGTTATCGAGATACGTGCTCGTCTAACATCAGTCCATCTTCTTTATGAAAAGGCGATACAAGAGCTTTTTGGGTTTATGAAAACGCAGCTCTACCTAGGCGTCAGTCACCAGTTTATGTACACGTAGGAATCACGGCAGCAGTTGAGTCCCAGTTGAGGGAGGAATCTTACCCTTTTTTAAAACAGAAACCTGTATATAACCATCATTTAGCAAGAATTTTTCGTTTGCTAAAGTAGGCTAAAGAACACCAAGGAAATCACAATCCAGATTTGGAATTTCAGAATTTAACTTGACTCCAATTTGAAATTTGTTATTAAGCTTACTCCTCAACTAATTTTTCAATTAACTTTTTACCACGCAATTAACTTTCTACAATACATTTTACTTTTTATTTTATTTTTAACTCCAATTAACTTCTAAAAATAAAAACTCATTTACAAAAGTATACCCAACTCTCCCAAAACTCTAATTAAGGATTCTCTATGAAATACTTATAGAACCAACAACACACTAGTTTACAAAACACTTGAAAAATAAGTACTATAAACTTATTGAGTAGATTGGCTTTATTACCAAACATTTAGAGTGAGAGAGTTCTTTCTTGAAACTCTCGGATTAAAGAATATTTTAGGAGGGGGAGCTGTAAGAATGGATAATTTCATGGAGAAGGAGAATTAGCACAAAAAGGGAGTGGCATACAATTTTGGGTTTTCAAGTCATGTTTTCTATTACACACCAAAGGCCTCTATACATATAAGGTTTACAAACTAACTTTTCATCACACATCTAATTTTGTAGTAACTTTTTATCACATATTGTGCTTTTTACAATATATCTTATTTTTATTTTTACTTTTGACTATAACTAATTTCTAAAAATAACAACTCACTTATAAAAGTATAATAAAATTTTCAAAATTCTAATAAGAAATTTTTGAAGGAATCCTTATAGAACTGACAATACACAATTTAACAAAATACTTGAAAAATAAGTACTAGAATTTATTGAGTAGGGTGCCTTTGTCCTTTCAACTTACTGTCTAAATTTTTCTCTTCTTTGTCAATGAGTAATTCCTAGTGGCCTTGACTTGACCTTGGTTTCCATATTCCTTTTTCATTGATTACTTAGAGGGTGGAGGCTGTGGTTGTAGGTTAATAGAATTTCATCATAAGCTTCTAGAGACATGTCGTAAGCATTCAGATTTGGGAGATATGGCTCATCGCAATCTTCAAAATCTTCCATTCAAAAATCTTTATCTATAATGCACTGACATGTCATTGCTTGTCTTAAATAAAAGGCAATAGTACATCACGAAGAGCTTTTCTCTTTTGTTCGTATGTCCGTATGTCCGTATGTCCGTATGTCCAGCTTCATGGAAATAGATTGAATTGAAGAGTTTCTTTTGAGATCATGGAAGGACTTAGATTGTTCATGTGGCATCTTGTAATTCTTAGATTAGAAACATGACCGAGAACTCATCACTCTGGTGAAATGGAAGAAGCTCTTAAGGATTCTTTCTCAGCCGTCCGTATACATCGAAAATCAAGAACATATATCGTTAGGGTAAACCTGGTTAGGGCAAAAATACATGGGCTCAAGCCCAATAATGAACTAAGAAGCCCAACTAACTAAGGGCCGACCCAACGAAATTAATTAATTATAATAAAAGAATTAAAAAATAAATTAACTACAACATATTGCAATACCCCCCTCAAGTTGGTGATTTGAATAAATTAAATACACCAAACTTGCGAAGAAGATAATCATGTTGGCCTTAATGCCTTAGTTAGCAAATCCGCAGGTTGCTTGTGGGTGTGAATGCTACGAGGTTGAATTAAACCCTGCTGCAGTTTCTCATGAATGAAGTGACAGTCAATTTCTATATGCTTGTTACGCTCATGGAATATGAGATTATTTGCAATGTGAATGGTTGCTTCATTATCATAGTATAAGGGGATTGGTTATGGAACAAAGACTCATAAGTCGCCAAAAAGCCCCTGTAGCCAAACAAGTTCACAAACAGCAGTAGCCATAGCTCTATACTCTGCTTCTAAAGAGGAACGGAAAACGATGGCTTATTTCTTGGTCTTCCAAGAAATCAAAGAACCCCCTAATTTAATGTAGAAACTAGTAAGAGACCAGCGAGACATGGGGCACACTGCCCAATTAGAGTCATAAAAACCAAGCAATTGAAAATCCTTATTAGAAGGCATAAAAAGACCTAATCCTGGTGTGCCTTTTAAATATTTAACCACTTTCAAGGCCATGTCCATATGTGAAGTTTTTGGAGAGTGCATGAATTGACTAAGGATTTGAACAGGATAGTTGATGTTAGGGCGAGTATGAGTGAGGTAGATCAAACGCCCAAGTAGACGTTGCTATGAGGCAAAATCTGCCAATGGTGGGTCATTAACGGGAACGAGTGCACTGGCATCATGTTCTAAGGAGGTGATCTTCAAATTTTGATCTATGGGAATCTTGTGTGGTCAAGCACTAGATAACCCTGCTTCAGAGATTAACTCTAAGGCATATTTGCGTTAACTAAGACATATACCACTCTTTGAGTGTGCAATCTCGATGCTAAGGAAAAATTTAGCTTATCTTAAATCCTTCATATGGAACCGATAGTAGAGATGAGACTTAACCTGAGCTATGACCTCTTCACTATTGCCGATCAGAAGCATATCATCGACATATATCAAAATAGCAACCACAGTGGAGCCACGTTGAAGGGTAAATAGAGCATAGTCATGCTCAGATTGTTTGAAACCAATTTCAAGTAAAATAGTAATAAATTTGGCATACCATTGTCGAGAAGCCTATTTGAGTCCATAGATAGACTTGAGAAGTCGACAAACCTTTGGTGAACCTGTGGTGGAATGAGAAATCCCTAGAGGTAAAGACATGTATATTTCCTCATGCAAGTGACCGTGGAGGAAGGCATTATGGACGTCCATTTGATGGAGTGGCCAACGAAACATGGATGCCAAGGCCATGACACACCAAACGGTTACCATCTTGGCCACAAGAGAAAAAGTTTCCTCATAGCCAATCCCATAGCATTGGGTGAATCCTTTAGCTATAAGACGAGCCTTGTATCTCTCAATGGAACTATCAACCCGATATTTTATCTTATAAACCTACTTGCGTCCAATTAGCTTACCACTAGGGGAAAGATCAACCAATGTCCACGTTTGGTTTGTTTCTAATGCATAGAGTTCATTAGTCGTAGCATCCACCCATCGAGGGTCTTGAACTGTCTCATGATAGTAACGTGGCTCACATACAAATGAAATATTAGCAATAAAAGCACGATGGTGAGGAGATAGATTGTCAAGGGTCACAAATTGTGAAATAGAGTAAGGGATGTCTCGAGGACTAATGGTGTGAGAGGCTATGTGATTACAATGATAATCTTGGGTCCAGATAGGAGGTTTGGATACCTGTTGGGAACGTCGGACAGTAGAGGTAAGTATTGTTGGTGCTATCGTGGAAGGAGGATCCATAGTGGGTGGACCCATGGAGGATGGATCAGCAACGGGTGAATCTAGAGGTCCAATGGGAGGCAAAGAAACGGGAGATGAAACATCAAAGGGTAAAGAAACATCAGGGGCTAGTGATGAGTCTAAGGAAGATGGCGACTCGACTGAGACATCAGAGGGTAAAGAAACATCAAGGGCTAGTGATGAGTCCAGGATAGCTGAATTAGAGCTTGGTGAGGCAAAATAAGGATTAGGATCTAAAGGTACAAAAGACTGCTCAGCATTCACTGGAGGAACAGAAGGAGACTGGGACAGAGAGAAAGGAAAAACTGACTCATGAAACACATCTTTAACAGTGGAAAAAATATGAGTGGTAAAATCAAGGACGCGATAACCTTTTTGGAATGAAGGATAACCCATGAAAACACATGCTCTAGCCCAAGGAGCAAATTTGTCCCCACGCGGAATGATTATGGCATAACATAGACACCCAAAAATCCAAAAGTGTGATGTACATGGTGATTTGCCAAAAAAGACATCAAAAGGAGTTTTACCATTCAAAACTGAAGTGGGAAGGCGATTAATAATATGAGTGGCAATCAAAACACATTCACCCCAATAACGATCAGGAATATCAGCCAGAAATCGCAATGCTCATGCCACATCAAGGAGATGGTGATGCTTGCGTTCAACCACATCATTTTGTTAGGGTGTATGAACGCACAAACTCTCATGGTGAACTCCCCAAAGTTGAAAAAATGAGGTACATTCATGAGTAAAGAATTCATATTCGTTATCGAAATGCAACCGACAAATGTGAGTGTGAAACTGAGTTTCAACCATAGAGAAGAAGGAACGGATGAAAGGAAAAACTTGAGTTTTGGATCGCATAAGATAGACCCATGTGCCACGAGAGAAATCATCCACAATGATAAGGAAATAACGGAAGCCATCATGATTAGGAGTTCGATGTGGACCCCATATATCAACATGCACAAACTCAAAGATAGAAGTCATGCTGAAAGTGTGAGAAGGAAATGGGAGATGTGTTTGTTTGGCTAAAGGACAAGCGGGACAAAAAACTTCAAGAGATGCATAACAAGATGAATAGCCAAAACGACAGTGCCTTAATGTTTGTTGATTATTCAAAACATTGTTTGTAAACATAGTGTTCGAACAAACATTAGCTCGTTTAGGGGCATTACACCCAAAAGTCTTAACAATGATTGAAAAAATATCTGCTGTGGCATCAGTTGGAGACACTAGATGGTAGAGTCGACACTCAGCCCTGCCCAACCTTAGTACTGTCCCAGTCAAACAGTCTTGAAAGAAACAGAAATGTGGGTAAAAAGTAACTTGACAAGAGCTATCAAAGGTAAATTTAGCAACCAACAAAAGTTTGCATTTAGAGGAAGGAACATATAAGACGTCTTAAAGAGTGATAGATGGGAAAATGCGAACAGTTCCAATATGTGTAATGGCAACACTACTATTATCAGGTAGTTTAACCCAAATAGGGTTGGAGGTGTATGATCTAATGTTCTCCATGCACGTGAAGTCACATGTAATATGGTCGCTTGCCCCTAAGTCAATAAGTCAATCAGATAAAGGTGAAGTTTGTAAGGAAGAAACCGCACCTGCAAAGTTTGCCATGGGCTCAGTAGGCCCAAAGCGGCTAAGAAGTTGGACCACCTGCTAATACTGCTCAGGTGTGAGAGACTAGTTAGGAATGCTAGCTGATTGGATAGAAACTGCAACAGGTGGGACTAAAATGCAATAGGTGAGATAGGAACTGCAACAGGTAGGACTGAAACTGCACTGCTCACATGTGGTGATGATTGATATGTGGGCTCGACACTAACAGAATGTGCTGAGCGAATGTTACCTTCCTTCCTTTTTTTGATTTTTGGGCTAGTTGGGAAACCCAACCAACAAAAAACACTTACCCTTGGTGTGTCTTTGCCGACGACAATGCTCACAAAAGAATCGAGATGATCCTTGCCCAGAGCCAACACTAAGAGGGGCCTTCAAAATTCCCATTGCAGAGGATAGGTTATCTCATTGTGTGGTTCTAAAACCCCCTCCAAGGGTGGTAGGGGATTGTATAGTGAAGGCAAACAAATTTGATTTGCAGTTGTCAACTTGCAAATGGCGCTGATGTTCCTCATCAGATACTAAGGAGAAAACTTCATCAAGTGGAGGAATAGGACTCCGTGAAGTGATTTTACTGCGAACGGTAGCATAGACAGGTTGAAGTCCAAGTAAAAAACGCATGACACGTCCAGACTCCTTTTCAACAGCCACTAAATTTGGTAAATCACAGTTGCTATTAGTGCACTTGGATTTCATGATTGGCAAACACTTATCGAGTTCAACCCACAAGTCGGAGAGTCGAGCAAAGTACTTGGCAACTGATTCAGTAGGTTATTGTTTAACTTTGGCAAGTTGTTGTTTCAAGTCATAACGACGTGTTCCAGTGATCTTGGAATACCTAGTTTCTACCATTTTCCAAGCCTCGAAAGCAATATCACAAAGAGAAATGACATTTCCAATTTCAACCGAAACAAAATTCATTAACCAAGATAAAACCACCAAACTGCACTTATCCCAATAGCTCCCCCTCACAACATTAGCAGGCCGAGGTAAAGTTCCATATACTAAGGTTAGTTTATCCCAAGATCCTAAAGCAATTTGCATTTTTCACTTCCAAGGAGGATAATCACCCTAACCAGTGAGTAGTTGAGGAACAAGAACGGCGGTAGAAACATCGCCGACGGCCAAAAAGAGTGAATCTGTCGGCTCTAACAAGCCGGAAGTGTGTGAGGAAGTAGATTTTCCGTCCACGGTAACAAACTCAGAAGACGAATCGCCGGAAGGAGACTTTCCGTCCATGGCAACAGACGCGGGAGAGAAAGTCGCCAGAAGCTATTTTCCCAGAGGAAGAAGGGAGAAACGGCGACAACAAAGACGGGGATGGTTTTTTCGCGGTGACGGCGTAAATCAGAGGAAAGAGGAGCGGGTAGGGATCCAAATTATAGGACCCGAATCACTGTGATGGATAATCGGGGGCAAAAATGTAATTTTCTCCCTAATTTAAGTGAAACGTTGCGTATGGGTAAAATGCACCGAATAGGGATAGAGACGGAATTATCAAAATTGTAAATGGAACAGTGCGTGTGGGGATCAGAAAACGCACCGTATGGATGGCAAGAAGTGTAATTAAATCAAACTTAAGTGGAACGGTGCGTATAGACAACAAAACGCACCATCTAAGGACAAGAAGGGAATTTTCCAAAAATTAAATGAAACGGTGCGCGTTTAAAGGTAGAACGCGCCGTTCAGGGTATAACTGTAATATGATCTTGAATAAATGAAACGGTGCGTAGGAACCTAAGCCAAAAACACACCGTATTAAACACGTTTTCACAAAAACGATCCGATGAGAATGGATCAAGCAGCGGAAGACGAAGAACAGAGCAAGAACAATAAAAGTCAGAAAACCGAATGAAACTCTTAGAGGAAAACGAATTGGAAAACCAGAATGAAGATCTGGGGAAAGAAGAGACAATTTCGACTGAGAAAAAAAGGATCAGAATACAAACCCTTTGCTTAGCGAATGCAAAGCAAGCAAGCAAGCAAGCAAGCAAACAAATCACCGATTCTAAAGAGAGAAGATGAATCGAAGAACACAAAGGAATTGAAATCGATACAGAAACGAAACATACCAGAGTAACTAGAACTCAGACCTAGCTCTGATACCATCTTAGATTAGAAACATGATCGAGAACTCATCAATCTGGTGAAATGGAAGAAGCTCCCAAGGATTCTTTCTCAACCGTCTGTATACATCAAAAATCAAGAACATATATTGTTAGGGTAAACCCGGTCAGGGCAAACCCGATTAGGGCAAAAATACACGGGCTCAAGCCCAATAATGAACTAAGAAGCCCAACTAACTAAGGGCCGACCCAACGAAATTAATTAATTAATTACAATAAAAGAATTAAAAAAAATAATAAATTAACTACAACATATTGCAAGAGTAATCCAAAATTTTCTCCATGTATGACTCCTACGAAAGATCAATTGTTGTTGAGACCTCTAATTCGCCCTCATGCATTCTCGTACTCGTAGGCACCACAACCATAAATGACCATGGAATTTACCCGTGATCCTATCAACCACTTCTTCAAATGTAGAATTTGGTCTTTGAATTTCTATAACACTGCAGGAGTGGGACCTGCAACATTTTATTCTTCCACCAATTAGGGGGAGCGCCGTCTAAAGTGATGAGAAACATATCTTTGGTGAACGGTGTGGAGGTAGTGGTTGTGGACCCATATGGTCTGGATTGTTCTCTCTTATTCCTCTTCATCGACGACTCTTAATGCTCTACAGTGTTCAACAAAGGTTTGGGCTTGGCTGCAGGTTGGGTCAACTGCGTTGGCTGCTCTTAAAGACGAATGTAGACCTTGAGTTATGGAAAGACTTGAGGTATGTTTGCTTAATAGATAGAAGTATTCTACTTTAATTTGAACCTTTAGATTTCAGTTAGGCTTAGAGGTTAATAGCAAGATCTCAAATAAATTTGTCGGCTTTCATGCAGCAGTTCTTTGAGAATTAGATAAATTAAAAATCTGGTGTTTCAGTTTCTACTTTTAGCTTAGTTAATAGATAGATAGATAGATAGTTAAGTGCAGAAGTTTTACTTGGGGAAAACTAACTTTATGATTTTCAGTCACATGCACAGTTGTTATAGAGCAATGTGGCCAAGCAGACCTCTACGATCACCCGAATAATCCATCTGACAGCTATCAAGAAGCATCAAAGTCGCAGATTAAGTTGATGAAAGAGTGTTTTCGGCATTTGGCTCTTTCAAGATCATTTGAGTGGCAAATTCTAGGACAACCTATTGGAGACACTGCGGCAGTGTGCACTTAAAAAGTATTAAAGGGTCGAGAATGAAGGCTTGTAGCAACTATAAGAACTAACGTCCGGAGTTGGAGATTATAAGAAGAAAAACCAAGAAATTGGACAACGAGGCATCTACTTGAAACCAAACCATCCACTATATTGAAGATGTTGCAGGAGCACGAGAAGAAAATGATGAGAGTAAACATGTGTTTCTGCTCCTGGACTAACGGGAGAAATTCTGTGATCTGGGTATTGTAGCCAGAACATAAACTTCAACTCTGTGGTCGATAAAGAACATAGATAAGATAAACAGCAGAAGTTTAAATTTCGTTACAAAGTTCCAAACTGTTTGATACAATGAAATCACCAATGCAAGACAACAGAAATACAAGTCAACCTTATTTTAGCAATCATAACCCACAGTGCTACATTTAAAAAGGAAGTGTATCTTACCAAAGCATCACCAATGACACCTCAATCTTGACTGAACCAGAAAGACAGTGGTAATATTTTAATCTTCCAAGGGCAGAAACACAACAGCAACGATGACTATAGATATAGTTGAAATAACAGTAATGGAGTGGTAAAATAGTCACGTTTCACGCTCAATTTCCAAATGAGTTGGACGAATGAAACGAGAGAATAGCATACACTGTTTGCACGACTGTGAGAGTAAGCAGAACAACAGCGGCAATGACTGAAATGCCAGACCATGGCGTTTTGAAATATGTTTCTATCAGGTTTTCCTTCCAATCGTACCATCTTATTTTCCACCGGCGGCTGGAGCTTCTGCAGTAAGAGTTCAGATTTTCACAAAGACTAGCAAACCAGAAGCCATTCCAGTTCAAAAAAGTCCCACCAGCAAGTTCCTTAATGAGAAGTGACAAACTACCGCCGCAGCCAAGCCTGTTCTCCAGAATTCCAAAATTGACCAGTAAATCGATATCCTTCTGAGTTTTGATTAGGTTATCCATGAGTACAATAGAATCATTTATGTATTTGCTTCCGAGACAGCATTTCTCAAAGGCAAGCATATTGAGGGTTGAGATCATTGATTCCTCACCAATGATAAGCCTCGGGAATTCTAGAATCCCGTTCCTGAATTGAAGGTCAAATAAGTTTGTGCTCCCCCCGACTTTAAATCTGACTCCGGCCTTGTGTAGCATGGTGATGCTGGGTATCTTTACAGTACGAGATTCCACTCTAGCATTCTTTTTCAGAAGTAGACTTAAGTCTATGTTCGAGTCTTTGCTCTGTAAGTTTTTTGTTTGAAGTTCCCATGTACCCTGTCCGATGACAGGGCTACGTAATCCTCTAAGGAAGTCGACAAAATGTTGAATGGTAGTCGAACGGATAACTTCCAATGTGCTTTTCGAAACCTTCAAATGCATTAGCTCTTTGAATAAGTTACATGAGAGGTCAAAGATGTCTATCATGTCTGCAGAATCGGACCTGATTTCTATTCCAGCCTTAAAAAGATCCACAAGAATGAAGAATGGAAGCTGATTTTCAAGTAATAGCATATCAAAGCATACGTCTTGTGAAATTAATCCTCTTCCGAATATGCGGTCCCCCTCAACTACAAGTTCCCTATAGTTGAGTCGCAATAAGAAAAGAATGATGAAAGCAGCGTCCACCAGAATAATATCGACAAATTTACTACTTTCAAACTCAATGTCTTCAGCATAATAAGCACGTAGATCTCCTTCCTTTTGCTGCACAACGTCGATATATTGCCCCTTAGTTCGCTTGGTCATATCAATGAAATCATGGAGGCATCTCTTCTTATATTCTTCCATGGCTTGTAGCTCCTTCCTACCATGATGATATGGGCCAATGGAAACAGCCTTTGGTGTATAGATAGTTTGGTTGATATGACGTAGTCGCTCAGGAACTTTAGGGATGCTACATATAGAGGAGGAGGGGAGCATTGGAGCTTTTGATCCACGGAACGAGTATGAATAATTGTCCGAAGTACCTGTTTCCATTTGCCTTTTTTTTTTTTTTCCTTTTTTAATTCATTAGTAACAGATCTGTGATCAACAAGAAGTAAGGATCATTGAAAACACCATTTACATACATTTTATTAATTACACTAACAGAAGATTATTTAGAAAGACAAATATATCTAACAAAATATTTTCCATAGATTTCATTGTTTTGCCCAAATGAGTACCTTTACAATCAACTTTAAGGATGCATGATATTCACGAGCAAAAGTGAAATGAAGACACAATTATATAATGTGTAGTGTAAGTTTAAGATATTAGTTGTTTGTAGTTCTTTTGATTTTCTATTTTTGGGAATCGAATTATTAGTTTGCTAGTAAAAAGTTAAAGATTAATTAATTTAACGCTAATCATAGAATTATGGAAAAGCATGTCACTACATACTTGGAATTCTACCTCTAAAAACAAGGTTAAAACCTTGAAAATGAAAATAATCATGGTTTATAATTCTTTTTTTTTCCTTTTAAATTAGGTAAGGAAGGTAAGAGGTATGCAAGGTTGGATGTGGAACCTTTTAAGTTTCACAATGCTATCAACTCTAGTGGTCTACTAGTAAGTTGATGAATTTAGTTTATTGGATTAATTACATAAACATGCAAAATCTCATATAATCTGTCTTTTTTTTTTCTAATTTTTTTTGCCACCCATTGGGTTCTTCTTAAAACTCTTTTTGAGATCAAGAAAAAAAAAAGAAATAAAAAAGTATCAAAGTTGGATCAACTTTTTGGGTCAAACTCGTAACATGTTACATTATAACCAAAAATCACCTATGTTAATGGTATCCCAAACTAGTAAAATTGTAATTTAATAGTAAAAATTAAAATAGTGATGCATTCAATAGTAATGATATCCTGTTATTACTTCTTTGACAAGAACCCAAATTATAAAATAATGCTTAACTTTCTTAGTCCCTCGAACCTAATAAAAGCCCACAAGTGCTACTACCACAAAAAATTAGCTTCCTATAAACTTACGATCATGGAATTTATTGGACGAAGAGCAAAAATTGTGTAAACATTTCATCTCTCAAATAATGTAATTTTTCTTTTATAATATTTCTCCGTCACATTGATCTTATTTTAAAGTTCCTTGTGGTAGCAAAGATAGGCAAAGAGACTAATAATTCTCTAAGAAATTTTAATTATAAGGGGCAAAGCTAAAAATAAGGAGGAAAAAAAAAAGGAAAGTTGGAGGTTGTTTGAGTATACATCATCTCTGTATATGTCAAAATTTACAAGACTTAGTAACATGAGACTATACAAAGATAATAACCTCGACAAAGAAAGAAATAAGGATATCACACCTGCTATGGAAAAATAAGTTTGTTTTGAATCTTGTAGATCACTGGAAAAAGCTGTAGAGACCTTTGCTCTTTTCTTGTATAAGATGCAGTTTTGGAGTTCCACCAGAAGATGAGGGCTTCCTCTTTGTTTCGCAAGGAAGGATCAAGTCCCTCTCCTAGGCGTAGATACCAGCTCCTCTTAAGTCAATCCAAGTCAATGCTAGCCTAAGGATAGTAATACAGCTAACAATCACAACCGGTCAGGTTCTCTCCCACCCTTAATAAAGAAGAAATTTGGATTAAGAAAGTTTAGAATATCCAACATAGAGCAAGAAAAAGTAGGAGAGAATTCGAATAAGTTGTGCTCTTGTTTGTTATCTTGACTCAAGTCAGACGGATTAACACAGTTTTTGGAAGAAACCTTGAGAGAGAAGACAAAAAGTGGCACACAAGAGCTGGCTGATGACTTTTTCTAACTACGTAGACACTCCTCAAACCACCACCAAACGATACGCTAATTGCGTGGAGCAAACCCCTAAGATTCCCCCCAAACAATACGCTAATTGCGTGGAGCAGACTCCTGAGATTTTCACCCCCAAACGATACGCTATTTGCGTGGAGCAGACTCCTGAGATTTTCAAAGACATTCTTGTAGCAGCTTTACAAAGGTAAAGTGCAAGCTGCCTGCTAGTGTAAAGATCCCAAGTTCCTCGATGGAAACTCTCAAGATAAGGCTCTTTGAAATGCAAATGAATAAAAGAATTAATTATTAGATCAATAACATACATTACCAACCAAATAATAATTTGGTCAGATTATAGTATGAAGAGGGAGGGAAGGATCATACACATTTGAACGAATCCTTGTCCAAATAGAAATGTTGTAAATTTGTCATACCACGCTTTTACGGATTGTTTTAAGTCCATAAAATGCTCTACAAAGTTTGCACACGCGATTTGGGATGAGCTTGGCTAATGAAACTTAGTGGCTGCTTTATGAAGATTGGCTTTGATAGACAGAACTATTAGAAGATAAAGTCACAACCAAAGGGAAATCAACCACTCGTGCAGAATTTCCATTTCAGCAACTATTATACAACACTCCAACGACCTCTCTCCATGTGCAGGACCCATCATCACTTAACAAGACTGCACACATCAGCACTTCACCATAGCAAACATTGAAGCACCGCATATCCTCACACCAACCGGAATATCAAGGCAAAGTAAATATGGAAAACAAATACCAAAAGAGAAACCAAAACATTCTCCAATCAAACAAGGAAGGAAGAAACACATGATTCATATCCTGAGAATAGAATCTGGAAATATTCCCAAAATACTTCCATCAATCTCAAGCCTTATAGGAAACAATGACAATTCATATTTTTGTAAAAACCTTGTAACTAAACTCATTACTTTGCAATTCAGTAGCACAGATCTATATATAGGGAATGCTTTATACAAAGAAAATCATTGAATACAAAATAGCTTTCTCCATTGTTTTTGTTCCGAGTTATACTAGATAGTATTCCTATTTCTGACAGGATGAAGAAATTACTTTGAATTTCTTCTTCTTTTCAGTCTATCATATATTTTATTTAGAACTATGAAAGAAGACATTATTTCTATCATATTGAAGAAATTGCCACTTAAGTAGCTATAACTAACAGTATTAGTCTAATAGTTGTGTTTCTTACTATTGTGTTAAATGTTTTAAGAAACTTGATCATTCTTCTTGATAAAAATCTTTTGGGATAAATCTAGCTTTTAGTCTATCAAGTAAACCATTTGACCCCAATTTCTACTTAGGTAGCCATTTACATTCGACAACATTCATTATTAGCAACCATGGTACCAACGTCCATGCGTTATATCTTTCTAAAGCACTCGTTTCTTCTTGCATAGTCGCTTTCTACCCAATATCCTTGAGGGATTCATTCAGTGATGAAGGAAGTTTAGGAATATAATGAGTAACAATGAGAGCATATTTGGTTTAATTATTCCCATTTTGCTACGAATTACCATGGATGAGATGATTTTTCTGAGCTTGAACTCGGCTGAGTTGTCTGTAATCCAGGTGAAACTGGCAAATTTTATGATTCCTTTTCTAGTGGCAGCGTGTCCTTATCTCCTTGATGAGTGGAGATGCACTGGGGGAAGTGGGAGGTCACAATTCTTTGTGATGGAGGTTCATTAGTTCTTCTGTCAGATGTGACAGTTGGATTATCCTCTAAGCTTTCACGGGGGAAGGAGGAAGACCAATGATCTCGCGATAGAGGTTCCTCAATGGATGTCCGCAAATTGTCCATTTCTGCTGCAGTGTCCCGAGTGCAGTTTTAGTCCATAATTTTCTTCATTGGTGGTTGGCGACAAGTCAAGAGTGTGGACTGCATCCTGTTGTGAACAGAGAGGATGATTTGCTGCAGCATTTTCTTCATATGCAGTAATGACAGTCTTTTTCACAGAATGTTAGAAAAGTATGTCATCACAAACTCTAAAGCTAGTTTTTTTGGGCAAAGTCAAATTCTTGAGACTGAAAGTTTGCACCTCAAGAAAGTTTGCACAAACATGCAAACTTTCAATGTAGTTTATTTTTCTCTATTTGAGTATACATGATCTCTATATATGTCAAAACTTACATAACTTAGTAATATGAGACAATACAAAGATAATAACCTCTAGAAAGAAAGAAGGAA
Organism: Casuarina equisetifolia; assembly: GCA_028551475.1. Taxonomy (NCBI): domain Eukaryota; kingdom Viridiplantae; phylum Streptophyta; class Magnoliopsida; order Fagales; family Casuarinaceae; genus Casuarina; species Casuarina equisetifolia. Next base: position 2,278,653 of record CM052356.1, read on the forward strand.
AGAAGGGTATCACATCTGCTATTGAAAAATAAGTTCATTTTGAACCTTGTAGATCACTGGAAAAAGTTGCAAAGACCTTTGCTCTTCTCTTGGATAGGATGCAGTTTTGGTGTTCCACCAGAAGATGAGGGCTTACTTTTTGTTTCGCAAAGTCCCTCTCCAGCACCTCTCAAAGGCAATCCATGTATTTAATTCTGCTTCCGTTGTGCTCCTGTTTGTTATCTTGACTGAAATCACCGAGAGTGACAGTCTTTGGAAGAAACCTTAGTGGAAGAAGAAGAAGAAAAAAATACCTTAGTAGAAGAAAAAAATACCGTAGTGGAAATGAGTAGTCTTTGTCGAGACACGTTGCGCATCTAACATCGCTTCATCTTGTCAGTCAACGCGGAAGATATGTGAAATTTAAGTCGAACACAGGTTTGGAGGGGCAACTTGTAGACGTTAAGTTGATTGACAAGAATTGCAAATATAAAGTATATTTTTATATTTTAAATTAATTATTAGATTAAATTATAAAATTACGTTTACTACCAATAATGCAGCAGCAAATAATTAAAAGAGTCAATCTTAGTGATACTGAGCGCTCTTAGTGTGTCCGCAGTCTGAAATAGTGACGACTGTGGTCTGCTTAGTTACATCTAGTCTGTAAACGAAGAACTTGTGCTAAGAGATTTTTCTTAGGATTTGTCGACCTGCTTCTCGAATGGCTTCAGCAGAGCATGTTTTCATATAATGATTGGGACTAAGCACTCTTGGTCATTTACAGTCTGAAATAGTGATGATTATCGGCTCCAAACACGGGATTCGAGGCCCACTTGCTTTTTGACTATTATCTGGGTTCTCGTTTTACCCGAGTCAGCAGTAGATCAAGATTTTGACAGGATGTTGAAAAATGTTCTTCTTCTGCTTGGCTGTTTGCCCTCATGTCCTATTCATTTTCCACACTTTAGCTGTTTAACAGGATAAGAGGACAGATTGAGCTCTAACTTTTACCCCCCAAAACCAAACAGTTTCTGAGGACTAAATAAAACCCTTGGGCCAAGGATTCTTCGCTAAGCTCCATAATCAAAGGCTATGACCTTAGGCTTTGAAATATTTTCCTCTGAAACGAGAATCGAGAAAATTAGATACTGAAGTTGGCATAGTGGCCCCGTCTACTTTACTTTTCCTTTCGCTTGCTTCTAAGAGGAGAAAAATGAGCCTAGTGGACCATGCTCCTGCCAAATCTACAGAAGTATAAGGCCTTTCCGTAAAGTGAAATAGTCAGGACCGATTTTCCTTTGTTCTTTTGGGTTATCATCCCGATTTTCTGTCCCACCATGTCCGTAAAACGATGATGGTAAAATGTGCTTTCCTCGCGGTCAAACCAGCATTGAAATGATGCACCTTAGGCGGTGGGTAGGACCCGTTGGATAAAGATAACTAAGATCAAGTTCGATGGGACGAATCCTATTAGTGTTTTGCCTTATCAGGGTGAGAAAGGGTAAGAAATGGGGCATCCTTATACTCCTGGCATGAGCTTCTTCGTTCTTTGTCCTTTGTTTTCCAAGTATATCTTTCCCCTTCTTGAGGCTCATGTATAGATAAGGTTATCCCTTGGGCAGATTTATACAGACAAAGTCCCTACCAGAAATTTAGGGGAAACTCATGCCAAACTAAACAATAAAACAAAACCAAGTGGCTGCAGTTGAAGTTGAACACGACAAACCTTCTAATACGGCAATCTAAGCAGCTTTTCCCGTGGAACTTCACCAAGCCAAGTCTTCCAGTGACGCAGCAACGATTACTTTAGAATCTGGCCGCTTTTACGGGTTAACCTTTTACGATCGCAACTTAAGCCGCTTTGGCTGGACCTGATGCTTTGAAACTGCTCAAGTCAATCGTGTCTCCCCTTCAAATTTTCTTGTGTTTATCTTTTTCTCACGAAGATAGTTTAGAAAAACAAATATCAAATATGTTAAAAATTTTATTATCTAATCCAAAAATCGATTTAGATATTGATGAAATTTATTATTATATAAACAAATCTTTTAAAATAATCATTTGTAATATAAAACTTATTTCTTATATATCAACACTTTTTTTTTGTAGTAATAGTCAAATTATCGATCTATTATAGTATATTGTGTTATGTGGATTTAATCCATGGAAGTCTATAGGAGTGTTACGGAGCATCTTGAATTCTAAAATCATATTAAAAGTCCCACTATCAAACCCAATAATCAAATCAAAAGTTAATAAAACTAATTATCATATAAATATAATTTTTTTAATTAAATTTCTTATTGTATCCAATATTTTATTTATAATTATTTTTTCTTAGAACCTGTTTCCATCTAGCCCTCTATGGATCCTAACTAATCCGTGTTCCCATAATTCATTTTGTCCAAATAGAATCTTTCACCTTGGAGGTGTGTGTGAATAATTTTTAATAGAAATTTTTTTACTAAAAGAAATTAAATATCTTTGTCTCGACAGATTCTTTCAATTTGGATTTATATGTAACAAGTTTTTTTTTTTTAATGGAAACAGCTGAATATCTCCATAGTACTCGCTACCTGTGTGTGTTATGATATAACTTTGAGTAAATAAGGTATCTTTAAACCCATTTGCTACATACCAGCTCCTCTCAAAGTCAATCCAAGTCTTTAATTCTACTTCGGCGTACGTGCCAGCCCAACGACAGCAATACAGCTAATAATGGCAACTGGTCAGGTTCTCTCCCACTCTTGATAGAGAACAAATTTGGATTTAGAAAGTTTAGAATATCCACTCTTGATAGGGTTTAGGGTTTAGGGTTTGGGGTTTAGAGAAGAAATTTGCAATAAAAGTAGGGGAGAATGCAAACCCGTTGTGGTCTTGTTTTTTATCTTGACTGAAGTCACCAGGAGTGACAAAGTGTTTGGAAGAAACCTTGCGAGAGAAGACAAAAAGAAAGAAAAATACCTCAGTGGAAATGAGCAGTCGTTGTTTAGACAAGTTGCGCGTCTAACATCGCCTTCATCTTGTCAGTCTGAAGGTGGGCACACCAGAGCTGGCTGATGACTCTTCTTACGACGTAGACACTTCCCCTCGTACGATGCACTACTGCGCCGAGCAAACTCCTGAGATTTTCAAAGACGTTCTTGCAGCGGCTTTATAAAGATATATGCAAGCTGCCTGCTGGTAGGAACAAATTTGGTAATAATATATTTCGATATGCTTTTTTTTTTGTAAAGAATTGACTTTTTAGTGTGTTGAAGTGCTGATAAGTTATCACAAAAAAAAAAAAAAACGACAGTGTTTTTGTGTCTGTATGAAACACTACTAGTTGACAAATTTCGTGATTGAGAAGTTCTTTATGTTAAACAAAGGAAGCGGGTCTGATTAGTGTCTTTGACTCTTGTATTTTTATTATTTTATTTATTTATTTACTTATTTATTTTTACACACACAGACTCATATATTCAAGTGGCTTTGGCTTTTTGTATTTTTATTATTTTATTTATTTGTTTTTATATACTTAAATTTACACACACAAATATCGAATTTAAGACCTCTTATTTCATAATTTAGGATGTTCAGTGGGAGCCCACATGTTGTTTGTAAAAGCACTGTGTGAAACGTTGCCGCTAGTTTAGTCGAATTGTGATAATTCCTTTACCGAAAAAACCATAAGAGGTCACGAAAGAAAGAAAAATAGGGTTAGCATTGGATTAGACTTTACAAGCAACGGGCTTGTTACTACATCGCTGATACCAAAGAGCAAATGCGCATGCAAATGAGCGGCGGCGATTGTCTTTCCAAGGCTGCAACCCAGGGTTCTCAAGTTCCTATTCCCGTGCCGTGGGGAGACGCCGAGATTCTTCCACAGCTCCCATCAACAACCTTTCGGCTCTTGACCAAATCTTCGACTTTCGGTGGCCTGGATACCGTAGAAGGGTTGGCCAGCCCGGAAAATCTTTGGAGCGTAGTTCCCGAAGTGAAAGGGATAAATGGTGAATGGCTGGCCGAAGGGGCTACCTTTGACCGAGTGGAGAACAACCCAGTGATGCAAAACTACAAGTTGATATTCCAACCCGTTTTTTATTTATTCCTCTCCTACTAATTTCAGTGCAACATTAGATCTTGTTATTATGATAACAAAAACTAGATCTAATTCTTAAATTTTCCGGTCATTATTTATATTCTTTGACCTTTTTTTGTGATCTTAAAAATCTAGCTTCTTAAGTTTTTACTCTAATTTCAAATTGGCTCTTCCATAAATCGACTATTCAAATCTCTGTGTACCAAGTCTACATGCAACTTACATTTGACATGCAATTTGCCTATTGCACATTTCACGAGTCAAATATATTTTAAACTATAAAGTTATCCCAAAAATACAAGAAAAATACAAAAAATACCAAGTTCCCTATAATCTATAATATTTCTTCTACCATGTCTCTTCAGTTTGTAGTAATATCAAGCATTAATGAAATTTGACATGGATATTCTTACTTTAATCTACATAAATTATATTTCAATACCAGAAACTTGCCAATAGATTTGAGTAAGAAGGAATAGAAAAGAAGAGAGAAGGAGATAACAAATGATGGCTATGCTTATCTCCATCCTTTCTTCACCGAATAGCATCCATATTTGATGTTCTCAAATTTCTTTGAATGATTTATTAGTACAGATATCAATTATCTCTCAATTAAGCTATTTTCCATTGTTTTTAAATAAAGGGAAAAAGCTCATCAAGAGGTACATTTAAACTGACACAATATTACGAGAAACGAAATGCACCCAGACCTATCCAATCAGGCAAAACTTCACGCATTGGCTTCTTCTTCCAATCCTTCGTTGTCTTGTGTTCGAGATTTTAATGCAACCGTACAAGGCGGCATATAAGCCGGGGGTGGGCGGATGCTTGTGTCAGTGGTGGGTCCATTCTTCACTATAAACACAGTATCCATTCCCCAACTCATATGTCGATCCAAATGGCAGTGCCAGAACCAGGTGCCTGCAAAAAGTTTATTTCCAATTGTTAGTGTCTTTGATATATGTTTAAAGATCTACTCTCTAATTATGAAAATAACTAACTTATAAAAGAGAAATTTGTTTATACACAGATAACTTCACAATATATTTTAAATATTCAAAACTCCATCAAAACTATTATAGAATTTTTTTTTATTAAGTTAGTACAAAGTAAAGTTACAAGCTTCATGAGTCGTAATACTATTTGAATTGTGGGTTACTATACGATTTTATTCTTCTGAACTATGAGATTTAATAATATGTTAGAAAGTCTATTTTTTTCAATAAACCAGCTTATAAGAAGTGTGGTAATTTAATAATTTATAGATATTTTTATAAAATATTATAAATCATAAGAGACATTTTAACAGGATATACTAATCACATTTTTTGTGTTAAAACTTTATCAAATTCTAATGTTAATGTAATTGTTAGTGAAGAAAGAAATGATTTTCGGATAACTTCTATTGGAAAAATTCCATTTGCATATTTCTTTCCCATACAAGCACATTCTCGTGACTTTGACTTCCATATGCACATCTCGAGAATTTTCAAGCTAGCTCAACAACAAATATATTGTGATCTCACATGAATTCCTTGCCTCAAATGCCATAGTTTGCTATTAAATAGAAGGAATTTGAAGTGAATAATTAGAAATAATGCAAAAAAATAAACAAATAAATAACAACACTGTAAAGTTATAAATACCAGGATTATCTGCAACAAATCTGATTGCAAGCCTTCACTTCTGGAGGATCAACCAAATTAAACCCTTTTGGATCGGTTTCATTGTTAAAGTTACCAGAACCTTTGCCAACTACATAGAAGCTATATCCATGCATATGCATCGGATGATTCATCGAGCCTTTTAGCACATTAGTTCCTTGAAAAACTATCTCCAATGCCTCACCATAATTCAATACCTTCACCTTGGTCCCCTGTGCTGTTGATTGAATGTTTTCTGGAATTTCATCACCTGTAAAGTTATAGAACGTAGGTGGAAAGTTAGGGAAGTCCGTGGTATAAACTCCGGTGATGTTCCTGAAAAATGGGCTTCAGAATTGAGATATTTGATTGCAACGTATATCTTCAGAATAATACAATATTTGGCAAATGGAGAACCTGTAGTAGGCCAAAAGCACGTCAGTGCTTGGGTTGACCCGACTTATGTTATTCATGGTCGAAGCCAGAATCTCATCTTCCGAATCTCCTGGAGAGCTTGGGCATTGTATCGAATTCATAGAAACTGTAATATACATTCTCCGGGTGATGTTCAGGGGGACATTAATCGGGTGATCCATGCTTGCCAAGCTCCTTAAACGAACCATGAAATTCGAGGCAGCGGTGAAGTCTTGGTAAAGGGGCAGCTCATTGGGAAAGATTGGTGACGATGGAAGAGTATAATTGCCGCTATACTGCAAAATGGCGGTTGCATTCACGTGGTCAAGACTTGGAGACTAGTGTTGGATGTAAGCTAGTTTTGAAGAATGTCAGACATGTCCCTAAGATTTGTTTCAACTTGATCCCTACTGGCATCCTTGATGATGAGGGATATGATAACTACTTTGGAGGCTGTAAATGAAAACTTAGTAGAAGTTCTCTTATACTTGCAAAAGGATAGAAGGTCAGTACTCTCTACAAGACTGAAGCTAGTATTTAAAAAGGCAAGGTAAATATGGTGGAAGATAATCACATGGAGTTATGACACAAACGACTTGGACATCTCAGTGAGAAGGGAATTCATTATTTGATAAAGAACAAAATCATATTAGGAGTCAGTGGTGCTGATTTGCAGTTGAAGCCTTGTGATCATTGCTTAACTAGAAAGCAATATAGAGTTTCATTTTGGAGAGGACCCCCGTCTAGAAGAAAACATGTTCTTAATTTGATTCATTCAGATGTGTGTATGTTGAAGGTGAAAACTCTTGGTGGCACTATGTATTTTGTTACCTTTATTGATGATCATTCTAGAAAGGTATGAGCTTATACACTGAAGACTAAGGATCAGGTTTTGGAGGTCTTTAAATAGTTTCATGCTATGGTTGAGAGAGCAATTGGAAGGAAACTGAAGTGCATCCGTGCAGATAATGGAGGTGAATACAAAGGGCCGTTTGAAGAATATTGCAAAACTCAGGGTATCAGGCTTGAGAAGACAGTTCCTAAAACTCCAGAACATAATGGGGTTGCAGAACGGATGAATAGAACTATAGTTGAGAGGATCAGGTATATGCTTTCACATTCTGGATTATCTCAGTCATTTTAGGGTGAAGCTATGAGTACTGTAGTAGATCTTATTAACCTGTCTCCTTCAGTTCCATTAGAAGGTGATCTACCTAAAAGAGTATGGACTGACAAGGAGGTTTGTTTTAAGCACTTGAGAGTATTTGGCTGCAGGGTGTCTGTTCACATTCCTAAGGATGAGAGGAACAAGCTTGATGATAAAGCTCAAGATTGCATCTTCTTGGGCTATGGACATGATGCTTTTGGATACAAATTATGGGATTCAACTGCAAAGAAACTGATTAGAAGCAGAGATGTTATCTTCTTTGAAGATCAGACTATTAAAGATCTTAAGAAGACTAGAAAGCCAAGAGTTGTTAATGAAAATCTTAAGGATATAATCCCACCTTCTTCTTCCCCAGTAAGTGCACATGAAGGGGAAACTACTCAAGAAGAGCCACTTGAGGATGTAGCAAGTGAAGAAGTTCCTGAAACTCCAGTTGTTGAAGAATCTGAAGGACATGTTGATAATCATTCAGTTGAGCCATCAACCCAGCCCCTACTGAGAAGATCTAGTAGAGAGCGTCAAACTTCGATGAAGTATCCACCACATGAGTACTTGATGCTAACTGATAGGGGAGAACCGCAATGCTATGAGGAAGCAAATGAATGTGAGCACAAGAAAGAGTGGAAGAAAGCTATGCGAGAGGAGATGAATTCTTTGCGGAAAAATCACATTTATGATCTTGTGACATTACCTAAAGGTAGGAAAGCACTTAAAAATAAGTGGGTATACAAGTTGAAGTTAGAAGAGAACAATCCACTACCAAGGTACAAGGCGCGGTTAATTGTGAAGGGTTATGGTCAGAAGAAAGGTATTGACTTTGAGGAGATTTTCTCTCCTATGGTGAGGATGTCTTCAATCAGAGTTATTCTTGGTTTAGCTGCTAGACTGAACTTAGAGGTAGAACAACTTGATGTGAAGACTGCATTCCTTCATGGAGACTTGGAGGAAGAGATTTATATGGAGCAACCAGAGGACTTCATGGAAAAAGGCAAGGAGAATCTTGTATGTTGACTGAAGAAAAGCTTGTATGGTCTAAAACAAGCACCTCGTTAGTGGTACAAGAAGTTTGAGTCATCCATGTTACAACACGGTTATAACAAGACCAGCTCAGATCATTGTGTGTTTGTGAAGCACTTTCCAGGTGGTGATTTTGTCATCCTACTCCTATATGTTGATGATATGTTGATTGTTGGCCAGGATATTAAGAAGATTGCTGAGCTAAAGAAGAATTTAGGCAAGTCTTTCGCAATGAAAGATTTGGGACCAGTAAAGCGAATCCTTGGTATGGAAGTTAAACGCGATAGAGAACATGAAAAGTTATGGCTATCTCAGGAGAAATATATAGAGAAGATACTTCAGAGATTTGACATGGACAAGGCAAAAGTAGTAAGTACTCCATTTGCAAGTCATTTCAAGCTGAGTAAGGAGCAGAAGCCTGAAAGTAAAAGTGATGTTGAATATATTAAGAAAACACCTTATGCATCTACAGTTGGTAGCTTGATGTATGTTGTAGTAAGCACTAGACCAGATATTGCTCATGCAGTTGAAGTAGTTAGTCATTTTCTTTCAGATCCTGGTAAAATGCATTGGGAAGCTGTGAAGTGGATACTCAGATACCTTAAAGGAACTCCTAAGTTGTGTTTATGTTTTGGCAATGATGAGCCTGTATTGATTAGATACACAGATGCAGATATGGCTGATGACCATGATGGGAGGAGATCTATAACAGGGTACATGCTCACCTTCACAAGGGGAGCAGTTTCATGGCAATTTAGGCTACAGGATTGTGTTACTTTGTCTATAACAGAAGCAGAGTATATAGCAATCACTGAGGTTGGAAAGAAAGTTCTGTGGATGAAGACGTTTCTTCAAGAACTTGGTATAAAACAAGGGATGGTTATCCTTTATAGCGACAACCAAAGCTCCATCCGCCTCAGTAAGAACACATCATCTCATTCAAGGTCTAAGCACATTGATGTCAGATATCATTGGATTAGAGATGTATTAGAATCCAAGCAATTAGATCTTGTGAAGATTTACATTGATGATAACGGAGCAGATATATTGACGAAGCCGTTGACAAGAGACAAGCTAGAGACTTGTCAGCAGGTTGCTGGAATGGACTCCAAGTAGAGTCAAGTCTAGGGAGCAATGTTCTTTCTCTTATGGTGTAGGGATGTTGCACTAATGTTACTCCAAAAGGGGGAAATTAGTTTGATTTCTCATCTTTGGTCCCGATCTTCCACGGTCCACGCTCACCGTACCATTTGTTAGAAACCAAACTTGTCTCCTATACCACTTGTTGGGATCCAAACATGGCTCTGATACCACTTGTTTGATTCCTCATCTCCTTATACGTGAAGTTTGAACCAGCTTGAATGGGACACTGCGTAATGTATTCTGGACCATCCGACCACGGGTTTCTTGGCTGCTTCACACCATGCCTGGAATGACCGGTACAATAATTCAATCAATAGAATGTTTCTCGGATGAACCATGAGAAAATGTTAGAGATAGCTAAGAAACCACTATGTTAACGAAGCTGTGGCTTCTGTATTGACGCCCACGACAAGAAATGGATGGCCATGCTTACTGTATGTATTGATTTAGTGTGCAAGTGGAGAGGACCTTGGGAACGCAAGAGTCATTACCAGTGAATGGTGACCTCATAGTTTCCTTGATTATGGACATTAACATACACAGTATCCCCTTTGTGAACCCAGATTACTGGCCTTGGAAAGCTTTCATTTACAACCAGCATGCTCTTGGTGTGACACAGCCTTGTGAAGTTTTTCTCGCTAAGCTACAAAAGTAGAAAATAATATAGCAGGGTGATATATCTAGAGTTTATACCATCACAGCCCGAGCAGAGTAGATGCTTGTTTTTCTACACTGACTACAGAGCCTGAAAAATGATAAGAAAGCACACCCACTACAAGCAAGGAAATTGGGAAGGACTTACAACAAAATCGTAGTAGTGGAGATCGCCTTGGACCAAGCAAAAAGACTGTCCAAGGATAAGCATAATTGCCAGAAACTCTAACATCCTGTACATATTCTCAGTCCGTTTCCTATGCTAGATCACCACTGAGAAAGTCTTTATATAAACATACAAAGCCCACCAAACTTTCTTATATAACGACCGAAAAAGAAAATGACAAAAACAGTGGAAGGGTAATCAAGCACGAGTTTCAGCTTCCTCCTATTGGACGTCCAGAAGCTAACATCTAAAGAACTGACTGGTGAATGCAGTGAGGAAAAGAATTGTATACTTTCTTTTACCCTTAGAACATTGTGGGCATGTTCTTGGAGTCCAATTTCTTAACCTCCTTGCTAGTAAAGGAGCTTTGTAGTATTGGAGGAATTCAAGAAAATTGCATCATCCATATAGAGAGCGAATCCATAAATATAAAAAGACACACTCAAACACAATAAATTTAAGAAGCTTAGAATATCATAATATTCTATGTTTCTTGCAATCTTTTCTCATTAGATTTTTTCATATTTTTCTTCCTCTCGAATTGTTATCTCATGGATTCTCTTATCAACTAGAATCCATGAGAAAGACATTCTCTAACAATTAGCCCCCCATGGGGACTCTTCGATTTGCCTACTAGGTTTTTTTGACTTCCCCTATTTATAGGAAACCTACTACATTTAAAAGATATTTTTTTATTTTACAATTACATAGAAACTTCTTAATGTAATGACAATCATACTCTTTAACCTAATTGTTTCACCAATCTTAATACTTAATTCATATAGACATGATCTCTACAAGTCTTTTAAATCTATCAATAAATAATATGCTTGAGATCCTTTGAAAAGGTACCGTTGAAAGGGAAGAAACCAATTCCAAATTAAAATTTGAACCTACCAAACATTCGTTTCTAATAATTTCAAACGTTAATGGAACTGCTGAAGCATCAAGGGTGTGGTCCACTATTTATAGCTCTTACCAAACTATATAATTGAGAATTTGTATCACCTACTAGACATCTAGGGATTTACCATAATGAAAACATAACCATGCAACCACGAGCTTTATTCAAAGGCTGACCATTGGTCGAATAATATGGGTTAGTCTATAGTCCAGAGATGGAGAGACAATGCATTGGAGAGAAGAAGATTAACAGTAAGAGGATCTTGCATACCTAATGGTCAAAAGAATTGATTGGTGAATGCAGGGAAGCTATGCCATCATACACCTTTTATAAACGATCTGGATCTAAAGGCAGTCTTTTGATGCATAACGTGGGCATGCGCTGAGTTGAGATTCAGAGCGAGAACGGTTAAAGAAGACAGGAAAGAAAAAATCTTATGTCCTACATTCCTGGGGAAAAATATTCTTTTGATAAGGTGGCTTCGCAACCACTATGATCCAAAGAATTGCTCGGTAAATGCAGTGTAGCCAAAGAATTTCATAATCGACCTTAAAGATAAGATTAACGTTGTCTCTATCTTTTAATAGTTTCACTACCGAATCTCTTTTTACAATATAACACCGATTTATTGTATTCTGTCTAGGTATTGTATAATGGGCGAGGATCTGTTTAGGTGGGAAATGTACGTGTTGCTACTAACTGCTTGTCAAAGGTCGTAATTGTTTTTCTGCTATAGTTCTACGGAGAGGGAGCAAGCCTCGCCCTTCCAGATACGGTTTCCCTTACTTATTTATGACGACGGTTAGAAACTTTAATCCTATATGAAAGGCAGCTACGCACTCATTTCTTTATATATAGCATACGTACAAGCGAAATTTAGATAATATAAAACTTTTCTTTATTATACTGTTCTTGACATGCCTCCTCAAAACTTTCTTGACATGCTTCCTCATTTGTTTAGGATTTCACAACAATGGAAGCAATCGTCCTTACCTGAGATTTCTCCGCCAAATAAATTGAACAATTGAAGCATTCTCGGGGAACTAAAGTGAAGAAAGAAAGGCAGCACAGGGATGACGCAAGATGGCCAGAATGCTCTAGGTCCCTTAGGAGTCAACAAACAGGCTTCTAATCCTTAAAATAAGTCAAAGAAGGATCAAACGAAAATTACGCTCTTACATTTGTACATTTGACTGACTGTCTTTTCTGAATTTTCCATATCCGTGTTCAAATGATGTCTTTCTTCCGGTTTTAATCCAGTTACATTGTTGGTAAAATTGAAGACAGAAAGATCGCTTCCTAGGCATCAACCCCGATGATGGTCTGGAAGTGGTATTAACCGAATCTTTGCAGTAACAAGTGCCGAAAGAAGCTTCAACGCATTATGAAAAGATTTTTTCACAGGGTTAAGCTGCAAAGTCCACGCACTCTAGTGAGAGAGAAATGCCTGACCCTCTTTGTTTAGGTGTCAACAATGATGTTTCGTGTGAAGAAGGGAAGAATGATGTGATGAAGAAGTTAATGGGAGTCGTGGAAGGAGATGATCTCTTTTGGGCCTACAGAGAACGGGGCAATGAAAGTGTGATATTGGAGCTCGATAACATTATTTTACTTGGTCATTGTCTAGAGGACCCCACGTGCTCTCACTTGAAAATTGTAATAAGATAAGGCTTAGAACAAAAAAGGCCTTTGTACTAAGTAGATCAAGACTTAGTGCAAACTTGATACAAAACACTAAGTCATAACATGGCTTAAATAGGCAAAGCCCATAGATAAAATATTGTTCAAAATACTACATTTTCAATGGCTGGTTTAGTGGGCTCCTTCTTTTCCATATGAACGGCTGACCCTCACTAATTTTTTCGTGTATACTTCATCATAGTCGGTGCTTTTTTGCTCCTTGTTTCTAGGATGGTTGGGTGGAGGTGCTTTGACCCTAAATATTACATGTGGTGAGGACTCTCCACGGTGGTAGCTTGTAAAGGCTAAATGCTTGCTTGTCTGGAATCCTTGCTGTCCTACCAGGTCATAGATGTTGATCTATCCATATTGAGCACATGGTGCATGGATTGCATGAGTTCTGGTTTTGTCATCTTGCATCTTGGTGACTCCAATAAGGTCACGTGAGGCTGGTGCAAGAATGGTGTGAGGTAGAGAGTTCAACAGAGCCATTAATGCATCTTGACCTCTCTGCAAGTTCAAGCTTTTTGCTCTCAGCTTGTTCCATCAACATCTCAACAACTCCAACACTCCCCACGTGCAAGTCATTTTTTGTTTTTTCCTAATAGTTTATATTGCAAAGGAAATTGGGGAAGAAGCCCACACACACATGGCACAGACCCTATCTCATAGCATACTTCTGGGTCAAGCTTCTTGCACTTGCTCCGGTCGGTCTTGTACATGTGGGCAGTTTCTGGCGCCAGAGGGTAATCGGGATTTGGGTCCCTTGGGAGTGTGCGGATAGAAAGCAACAACTGAACCTAGAAAAAAAAGGGTAAGGAACATATCCCAAGTTTCGAACATAATTATTGCACCGGTCATTTATCCACCAAAGTAACTCGGAAAGGAACATGTATTATCCAAAGGAAAACAGGCACAAAAATGCAATTTAATTATCAAGTTAATTAGTATGAAAAGGGGACAAGCCATTTCAGTTAAAAAAAAAAAGCCAAAGAAACCAAAGAAACCAAAGAAACTAGACTTTATATCAAAGAGATGGAGTGTGTTATTAGATATGGAAGTAAAATAATAACCTTGGATGTGGTAAGGGCAGGGCTCCACTGCTCCTTGAAAATATCAAGACAAATACTCCCGTTGCTATTGATATTGGGATGAAAGACCTTCGTCCTGAATGCAACATGTGTAAAACATCCAATGAAGAGAAAAACTGTTTAACTATCCTACTTATTTCCAATAATCTCTCATCCAATACATAAACGCACAAATAACTTTCCAGAAAGATGTAGCTCGAGTGCCAATTCTTGATTGCTCAGCTAATTTAAATCATATGAAATAGTAGACGCAAAAGAAAAATACAGCAATGTATAAAAGAATTTCAAGCCTCTAGTCTTATTCAAATGGTTGAAACGGCATGCAAGCTCTAAGAGGTACATCTTTCAAAAGGGACACATTCCTCAACAATGCTTTCTTCGGTCTGTTTTTATGATGCGCAAAAAGTTGAATCAAATAATCATTCCGATTTGGGTATTTTAGCCAGAATAGAAACTTTGACTCTCACTATTTGAAATCAAAGAGATCGATCAAGAGCACAAACAAGACAAACAATGGAAGCCAAAACATCATTACAAAGTTCCAACTATTTGATCCAAGAAAATCACCATTACACATGAACTATTTCAAGATAACAATGCCATAAAATGAAAGAAATTGCTACTACTATTTATACAAAAGTAATCCTAGAAATCTTTATATAATAACTAATTACATAACAAAAATAGACTTCTAAATACGTACCATGTCATGATGTATATTCTAGGAAAGTTTAATATTTAGTTCACCAAACCTAAAATATTGCATCTTCCTTTTAGCAAAGGGAGTATATCTTACCAAACCATCACCAAAAAAACCTCGATCTTGACTAAACCAGAAAGACAAAGCCAATATTTTAATCTTCAAAGGTTGAAACAAGGCAAGAACTGTAACTACAAATATAGTTGAAATAGCTGCGATGGAGTAGTAAAATAGTTATGTTCCATGGTCATTTTCCAACTGAGCGGGAGGAACAATACGAGAGAATAGCATACGCCGTTTGCATGACTGTGAGTGTAAGCAAAACAACACCTGCAATGACTGAAATACAGAACCTTGGTGTTTTGAAGTATGTTTCCATCAGGGTTTCCTTCCAATCGTACCATCTTACTCTCCACCGGCGGCTGGAGCTTACGCAGTAGGTCTTCAAATTTTCACAAAGTCTAGCAAACCAGAAGCCTTTATAGTCCAAAAAAGTCTTATCAGCAAGTTCTTTAATGAGAAGTAACACCCCACTGCTATCGCCAAGCCTGTTCTCCAAAATTTCAAACTCGAACAGTAAAGCGACATCCTTCTGAGTTTTGATTAGGTTATCCATGATACACTAGAATCATTTATGTAATTGCTTCCATGATAGCATTTCCCAAAGACAAGCACATTACAGGTTGGATCTCTGATTCCTTACCAATCATAAGTTTTGGAAATTCTAGAATCCCATTCTTGAATTGAAGGTCAAATAAGTTTGTTCTCTCCCCGACGTTAAACCTGATTCCAGCCTTTCATAACTCGGTGATGCTGGTTTTAGTTATTGTACGAGGTTCCACCCTAGCCTCCTTTTTCATAAATAGACTGAAGTTTATGATCTGTGAGGTTGTTGTTTAAAGTTCCCTTGTAGCCTGTCCGATTAAAGGGCTATGTAAGCCTCTAAGGAAGTCAACAAAATGTTGAATGTTAGACGAACGGATACCTTCCAATGTGCTTTCCCGAACCTCCAAATGCATTAGCTCTTTGAAGACGTTATATGAGAGACTAAAGATCTCTAGCCTACCTCCAGAATTGGACTCTGTTAACACGCCAAAGTCAAAAAGCTTCACAAGAACGAAGAATGGAAGCTGATTTTCAAGCAATAGCATATCAAACCAAATGTCCGTGAAATCAATGCTCTTCCGAATGCATGGTCTGCCTCATCTATCATAAAACCAAATCTGAGTCGGAGTAGGAAAACAATGATGAAAACAGCATCCACCAGAATAATTTTGACAAATTCATTACTCCCAAACTCAATGGCTTCAGCATAACAACCACGTAGTTCTTCTTCCTTTTCCTGTACAACTCGGATATAGTGCCACGGACTTACTTTGATCCTACAAATGAAATCATGGAAGCACCTCTTCTTGTATTCTTCCATGGCTTTTACCTCCTCCCTACCATGATGATATGGACCAATGTAGAACATATGGGGTGAATAGGCTTTTGCATTGACTTCAAGTAGTCGCTTAGGGACTCTACAAATACTAGATTTTGACCGTAAGGGAGGCAAGCGAACCAACTCTAGTGTCAATATATTTTCCAAGACCGAACTCGGCTTTCCTATGTCGCATGAACCATGATTATTTTGATCCATCTGTTTTATTTCCCTGTCAAGAAATTCCATTATTGTTATCAAAAAAAGACTTTAAGAATCACCAAAGACACAATCAACATGATTGTCACGAACTAAATATAAATTTGGTTATGTGTTGCTTTAAAGTCTTTTACTAACCAATTAAGAATACATGGTACTTGAGTTTTATTCAAATTAGGGTGCAAGAACGAAAAGATCACAATCGTGTAGCATATAATGTATGCGTAGGATATGATTATTTGCAATCCCTTCGGTTTTGTTTCGAGGGTTAAAGTTCTAGTTTGCTAGTAAAAAAAGTAAAACTGTGATCTTATTTTAAAGTTCCTATGGACAGCGAAGATTGGCAAAGAGACATAATTCTTTAAGAAGCTTTAATTATAAGGGGAAAAGCTAAAATGTAGAAGAAGGAAAAAAGATGAAGAGGGAAGTAGGAAGCTATTTGAGTATAAATGATCTCTGTGTATGTCAAAACTTAGTAGACTTAGTAATATGAGACGATACAAAGATAATAACCTGGAGAAAGAAAAAAAGAAAGATATCACGCCTGCTATCAAAAATAAGTTTGTTTTGAACGTTCAACATCACTGGGAAAAGCAGCCAGAAAGAACTTTGCTCTTTTCTTGGGTAAGATGCAGTTTTGGTGTTCCACCGGAAGGTCCCCTCCCAGGTGTAAGATACCAGTTCCACTCAAAGTCAATTCAAGCCTCTCTTTAATTCTGCTTCCCCGTACTGCCTTCAGTATTATGAGTGCCCAACGGTTCAGCTGCACTTAGCTGAATGATCCATATTTGATCATTGTTGGTACGGGAGCCTTAAGGTATTTTCCCCTCAATGGAATCAACCTATGGTGCCTACGTTTGAACTCGTGCTTACCAGTTTTTCCAGGTATTTGCCGCATCTCCTCATTTGCTTTTGCTTTTAAGTCAGTCCAGAATGAAAGTAAAATCGGAGTTGAGGAATGTTAGTTATAGGTTGGAATCGGTGTTGAAGGGTTGTTGGGAGGTATTAGAACCGGCGTTGAAGGGAGGAAGGTCCGATAAGTTTCCTCTCAATCTAACTTTAAACCCGACTACCGCCCGGTGTGTCTCCGTTATGCTAGTTGTGGTATTTGAAGTTTGCCTATAACATCTCTAAACCACTGGAAATTACTAGCTAAAGAAGAAGAGCAGAATTAAGACAATATCATGGATGGATTGATCCAATCCACTCAATAAATTAGTAGTACTTATTTTCCAAGTGTTTTGGCAGTTTCTGTATTTTGTTTCTGTCAAGATTTCCTAGTGATTCTCTAATTAGGATTTTAGAAAAGTTACAAATACTTCTATAAATAAGTTCTAACTTTTGAAAGTTAGTTAGGATCAAAAGTAAAACTAGAAAGTAAAATGTATTGTAGAAAGTTAGTTGTGTAGTAAAATGTTAGCTTATAAACCTATACAAGTAGAGGCTTTTGTTATACAATAGAGAACAAGACTTGAAAACCCAAAAAACTTGTCCCTTACTCCCATCTTGTGCCAATTCTCCTTCTCCACAAAACTATCCATTCTAATACCTCCCTCCTAAAGAATTCTATAATCCTAGAGTAGCAAGAAAGAACTTTACTTTTACTCTAAATGTATGGTAGTAAAGCCAATCCACTCGATATATTCATGGTATTTATTTTCCAAGTGTTCTAAAAACTTGTGTATTCTCGATTCTACAAGGATTTCGTGGAGAAAACTTAATTAGGGTTTTGAAAAATTTAGATGCATTTTTGTAAGTGAGTTGTTATTTTTGAAAGTTAGTTAAGGTCAAAAGTAAAGTAGATAGGTGTATTCTATAATAGTACATAGGTGTACTTTATAATAGAAAATGACAACTCACTTACAAAAGTATATAAAAAGTTAACTTTAAAGTATATAGATGTACATTATAATAAAAGGTTAACAAAAAAATTAGTTAAGATAGAAAGTTATTATAAAGTAACTTGTAAATCTCTATATATAAAGGCCTTTGATGTGTAATAAAAAGGTTCTTTATTATATTGTGGAAAGTTATTTTGTTCTTTATTGTACACCAAAGGCCTCTATATATAAAGATTTACAAGTTAATATTCCAACATATGACTAACTTTTTAACACAAAACCAATTATCTACAATATATTCTACTTTTTACTTTTACTTTTGTCCTCAATTAACTTCCAAAGGTGACTACTCGCTTACCAAAGTACACTTAACTTTTCCAAACCCCAAGTTTGGGATTCTCTAAGGAATCTTTCTCATCCTTACAGAACCGACAGTACAAAAGTTAGCAAAATACTTGAAAAATAATTACTACGAATTTATTCAGTGGGTTGGCTTTGTCCATCTATCATATTATCTACATTTTCTCTTCCTCGTTAATGAGTAATCCATAGTGGCCTTGACTTGAACTTCGTACCCGACATTCCCTTTTCACTGATTAGTCGGATGGTGGAGGCTATGGTTGTAGGTTAAGGGTCTTCAACATAAGCTTCTAGAGACATGTCTTAACCATTCAGTTTGGGAGGATATGGTTCATCACGATCTTCAAAATCTCTCTTTCAAAAATCTTCATCTCATTGCTCTACTTAAATAAAGGAATAGTACATCGGGAAGAGCTTTTCTATTTTGTCCGGGTCTCTGTATTCATCAAAATAGATTGGATTAAGGATTTTCTTTGGGGCCATATTAGGATTCAGATTGTTCACGAGGCAGATTGTAATCTAAGTTGCCAAGTCATTGACAGGTCAACTTTCTTAATGCTCTTGCACCAAATAATGATAAGAAACTTAGAATATTGGTTCTATTAGAAGAAAAAGAATAGCTATTACTACTTCCAAAAAAGAAAAAAATGTCAGATGAAGAAGTTAATGGGAGTGGTGGAAGGAGATGATCTCTTTTGGGTTCTAAGGAGAACGGGGCAAGGAAATACAGCTCGATAACAGCACTGATAAGCAAAGTACATTATTTTACTTGGTCATTATCTAGAGGACCCTACGTGGAAGTCAGTTTTTTTCTTTTTTTTTTAGTAGTTTATATTGCAAAGGTAATTGGGAAAGAAGCCCACACAAACATAGCACAGACCCTACCCCATAGCATACTTCTGGGTCCAGCTTCTTGCCGTCGACTCGTACTTGTTCCGGTCGGTCTTGTACATATGGGCAATTTCCGGAACCAAAGGGTCATCGGGATTTGGGTCCGTTAGGAGGCAGCAGATAGAAAGCAACACCTGAACGAAAAAAAAAAACAAAAAGTTTTCAACATAAGTATTAGCCCACCCAAGTAACTCAGAATGGAATACGTGTTATCCAAAGGAAAACAAGCATTTCCACAAGAATGCAATTTAATTATCAAATGGGAAAAGCCATATTCCGTAAAAAAATTCAAATGAAATTAGACTTTATATGCAAGATATAAAGCGTTATTAGATATGGAAGTAAAATAATAACCTTGGATACGGTAAGGGCAGGGCTCCACTGCTCCTTCAAAATATCAAGACAAATACTTCCGTTGCTATTGACATTGGGATGAAAGACCTTCGTCCTGAATGCAACATGTGTAAAACATCCAATGAAGAGAAAAACTGTTTAACTATCCTACTTATTTCCAATAATCTCTCATCCAATACATAAACGCACAAATAACTTTCCAGAAAGATGTAGCTCGAGTGCCAATTCTTGATTGCTTAGCTAATATAAATCATGTGAAATAGTAGACGCAAAAGAAAAATACAGCAATGTATAAAAGAATTTCAAGCCTCTAGTCTTTATTCAAATGGCTGAAACGGCATGCAAGCTTTAAGAGGTACATCTTTCAAAAGGGAAACATATTCCTCAACAATGCTTTCTGCGGTCTGTTTCTATGATGCACAAAAAGTAGATGCCGTCTACTTGTCCTTGAATCAAATAATCATGCCGATTTGGGTATTTTGGCCAGAATAGAAACTTCAACTCACACTATGGGAAATCAAAGAGATCGATCAAGAATACAAACAAGATAAACAATGGAAACTAAAATATCATTACAAAGTTCCAACTGTTTTATCCAAGAAAATTACCATTACACATGAACTATTTCAAGATAACAGTGTCACAAAATGAAAGAAAAAATAAAACTAACAAATCTGGAGAACTTAATTGTATTGATTTTGTTATGTCTTACAACATATATTGTTACTACTATTTATACAAAAATAATCTTAGAAATTTTTATACGATAACTAATTACATAACAGAAATAGACTTTTAAATACGTACCATGTCATGATGTATATTCTAGGAAAGTTTAATATTTAGTTCACCAAACTTAAAATATTGCATCTTCCTTTTAGCAAAGGGAGTGTATCTTACCAAAGCATCACCAAAAAACCCTCGATCTTGACTAAACCAGAAAGACAAAGCCAATATTTTAATCTTCAAAGGTTGAAACAAGGCAAGAGCTGTAACTACAAATATAGTTGAAATAGCTGCGATGGAGTAGTAAAATAGTTATGTTCCATGGTCAATTTCCTACTGAGCGGGAGGAACAATACGAAAGAATAGCATACACCGTTTGCATGACTGTGAGTGTAAGCAAAACAACACCGGCAGTGACTGAAATACAGGACCATGGTGTTTTGAAGTATGTTTCCATCAGGTTTTCCTTCCAATCGTACCATCTTCAAATTTTCACAGACTAGCAAACCAGAAGCCTTTATAGTCCAAAAAAGTCTTACTCTCCACCGGCGGCTGGAGCTTACGCAGTAAGTCTTCAAATTTTCACAAAGTCTAGCAAACCAGAAGCCTTTATAGTCCAAAAAAGTCTTATCAGCAAGTTCTTTAATGAAAAGTAACACCCCACTGCCATCGCCAAGCCTGTTCTCCAAAATTTCAAACTCGAACAGTAAAGCGACATCCTTCTGAGTTTTGATTAGGTTATCCATGATACAATAGAATCATTTATGTAATTGCTTCCATGGTAGCATTTCCCAAAGACAAGTACATTACAGGCTGGATCTCTGATTCCTTACCAATCATAAGTTTTGGAAATTCTAGAATCCCATTCTTGAATTGAAGGTCAAATAAGTTTGTTCTCTCCCCGACTTTAAACCTGATTCCAGCCTTTCATAACTCGGTGATGCTGGTTTTAGTTATTGTACGAGGTTCCACCCTAGGCTCCTTTTTCATAAATAGACTTAAGTTTATGATCTGTGAGGTTGTTGTTTGAAGTTCCCTTGTAGCCTGTCCGATTAAAGGGCTATGTAAGCCTCTATGGAGTTCAACAAAATGTTGAATGTTAGACGAACGGATACCTTCCAATGTGCTTTCCCGAACCTCCAAATGCATTAGCTCTTTGAAGAAGTTATATGAGAGGCTAAAGGTGTCTAGTCTACCTCCAGAATTGGACTCTGTTAACACGCCAAAGTCAAAAAGCTTCACAAGAACGAAGAATGGAAGCTGATTTTCAAGCAATAGCATATCAAACCAAATGTCCGTGAAATCAATGCTCTTCCGAATGCATGGTCTGCCTCATCTATCATGAAACCAAAAATTGAGTCGGAGTAAGAAAACAATGATGAAAACAGCATCCACCAGAATAATTTTGACAAATTCATTACTCTCAAACTCAATGGCTTCAGCATAATAAGCACGTAGTTCTTCTTCCTTTTCCTGTACAACTTGGATGTAGTGCCACGGACTTACTTTGATCCTACAAATAAAATCATGGAGGCACCTCTTCTTGTATTCTTCCATGGCTTTTACCTCCTCCCTACCATGATGATATGGACCAATGGAGACCACATGGGGTGAATAGGCCTTTGCATTGACTTCAAGCAGTCGCTTAGGGACTCCACAAATTCTAGATTTTGACCGTAAGCGAGGCAAGCGAACCAACTCTAGTGTCAATATATTTTCCAAGACCGAACTCGGCTTTCCTATGTCGCATGAACCATGATTATTTTGATCCATCTGTTTTCTTTCCCCGTCAAGAAATTCCATTGTTGTTATCAAAAAAAGGCTTTAAGAATCACCAAAGACACAATCAACATGCTTTGCTTTCCCAGGTATTTTGCTGCATCTCCTCATTTGTTTTTGCTTTGAAGTCAGTCCAGAATCAAAGTAAAATCGGAGTTGAGGAATGTTAGTTAAAGGTTGGAATCGGTGTTGAAGGGTTGTTGGGAGGTATTAGAATCGGCGTTGAAGGGAGGATGGTCCGATAAGTTTCCTCTCAATCTACCCTTAAACCCGACTACCGCCCGGCGTGTCTCCGTTATGCTAGTTGTAATATTTGAAGTTTGCCTATGACATGTCTCCTAAACCACTGGAAATTACTAGCTAAAGAAGAAGAGCATAATTAAGACAATATGATGGATGCATCGAGCCAACCCACTCAATAAATTAGTAGCACTTATTTTCCAAGTGTTTTGGCAGCTTCTGTATTTTCATTTCTATCAGGATTCCCTAGCAATTTTCTAATTAGGGTGTTAGAAAAGTTACAAATACTTCTATAAATAAGTTCTAACTTTTGAAAATTAGTTAGGATCAAAAGTAAAATATATTGTAAAAAATTAGTTGTGTGGTAGAATGTTAGCTTATAAACTTCTATAAATAGAGGCTTTTGTTATACAATTGAAAACCCAAAAACTTGTCCCTCACTCTCATCTTGTGCCAATTCTCCTTCTCCACAAAACTATCCATTCTAATACCTCCCTCAATCCTAGAGTAGCAAGAAAGAACTTTACTTTTACTCTAAATGTATGGTAGTAAAGCCAATCCACTCAATATATTCATGGTATTTATTTTTCAAGTATTCTAAAAACTTGTGTATTCTCAATTCTACAAGGATTCCTTGGAGAAAACTTAATTAGGGTTTTGAAAAATTTAGGCTCACTTTTGTAAGTGAGTTGTCATTTTTGAAAGTTAGTTATGGTCAAAAGTAAAGTAGAAAGTTAACTAAAAAATTAGTTGTGGTAGAAAGTTATTATAAGGTTAACTTGTAAATCTCTATATATAGAGGCCATTGATGTGCAATAAAAAGGTTATTTATAACATTATGAAAAGTTATCTTGTTCTTTATTGCACACTAAAGATATATAGAGGTTTACAAGTTAATATTTCAATATATGACTAACTTTTTACCACAAAACCAATTTTTTATAATATATTCTATTTCTTACTTTTACTCTTGTCCTCAATTAACTTCCAAACGTGACTACTCACTTACCAAAGTATACCTAACTTTTCCAAAGCCCAAGTTTGGGATTCTCTAAGGAATCTTTCTCATCCTTATAGAACCGACAATACAATAGCTAACAAAACACTTGAAAAATAATTACTACGAATTTATTGAGTGGGTTGGCTTTGTCCATCTATCATATTATCTACATTTTGCTTTTCCTCATTAATGAGTAATCCATAGTGGCCTTGACTTGAACTTTGTACCCGCATTCCTTTTTTCTGTTAACGGTCTTCATCACAAGCTTCTAGCGACATGTCTTAACCATTCAGTATGGAGGATATGGTTCTTAACCCTCCGGGTTGGGGCTACGTAAGGCTCTAAGGAAGTCAACAAAATGTTGAATCTTATGTGAACGAATAACTACCAATATGCTTTTCTTAACCTCCAAATGCATTAGCTCTTTGAAGCAGTTATATGAGAGATCAAAGATGCCTATTATGTCTCCAGAAGTGGACGGAACTTCCATGGCAGAGTTTAAAAGATCCACAAGAATGAAGAATGGAATCTGATTTTCGGGTAAAAGCATATCAAACCATGTCTTGTAACCTCGATGCACTTCCCAATACGCGGTCCTCCTTATCTACCATCATCCCAAATTTGAGTCGGAGTAAGAAAACAATGATAAAAAGAGCATCCACCGGAATAATTTGGACAAAGTCATCACTCTCAAACGGAATGCCTACGGCATAATAATCACGCAGTTCTTTTTCCTTCGTCTGTACAACTTGGATATAGAGCCCCAAACGTTTACCAGTCATCTATGTAAAATAATTAAGGCACCTCTTCTTATATTCTACCATGGCTTTTAGGTCCTCTCTATGATGATGATACGGGCCAAATGGAAACTACCTTTGGTGTACAGATAGTTCGCTTTACATGACGTAGTCGCTCAGGAACCATATTGATAGTATGTTCAGAGGACAAGGTGGACGACTTGTGCCACTCTTCCATCATTGATGCTTCCAATAATGAAGTATTTTTTGAAATATTTAATTCCACTTGCCTTCTTTTTTTTTTTTCTTTTTTTCTTTTTCCAGTGGCAACAGATCCCAACACTGTGATTAAACAAGAGGTAAGGATTATTTAAAACACCATTTACGTAAATTTTATTAATTGCAATAACAACAGATAATTTAGAAAGAAAAATATATCTAACAAAATATTTTAGGTAAATTTCATTGTTTTGCCTAGATGAGTGTCTTTACAATCAATTTTAAGGATGCATGATATTTCAGTTTTATTCAATTCATGAGCAAAAATAGAACAAAGATCACAATCACATAATATATAATGTGGGCTTAAGATATTAGTTGTTTGTGGTTCTTTTGATTTTCTTCTTTTAGGGATCAAAGACTAAGTTTGCTAGTAAAAAGTGAAAGAGTGATGAATTCAACGCTAATTCTAGAACTATGGAAAAGCATGTCACTACATACTTGGAATTCAACATTTAAAAACAAAGGTTAAAGCCTTGAAAATGAAAATAAATGTATTTTATGATTCTTCTTTTCTTTTTCATTTTCATTTCAAGTTAGCTAAGAAGGATTAGAGGTGTGTGATGTTAAATGTGAAATCTTTAAATTTCACATTACTCTGACCATAGAATTTATGGGATGAAGAGCTAAAATTGTACAAACATTTCATCTCTAAAATAATATATTTTTTCTTTTGTAATCTTTTTTTGAAACGTTGATCTTACTTTAAAGTTCCTTTTGGCAACAAAGATAGGCAAAGAGACTAATAATTCTCGAAGAATTTTTAATTATAAGTGGCAAAGCTAAAAAGTAGAAGGAAAAATATGGTAATTGAAATAATAAAAATAAAGCTATTAAAATACCAATCTTGTTTATTAGAATCAGAAAAATAATCTTTAGAAGAAACATTGAGAGAGAGAACAAAAATTGGGCACACCAGAGCTGGCTGATGACTTTTCTTACTACATAGACACTGCCCCTCAAACGATTCGCTAACTGCGCCGAGCAGACTCCTGAGAAATACTCTTCATATTATAAAATACTCTTATTACAAAATTTTATTATAAAATACTCTTCATAAAATAATTATGTTGGAGTCCATTTTTTGGTAGAAATGACTTTTTGAGTTGAATTTCAAAGAGGCTGAAATTAGTTGGATCGAAGAAATTAAGATATAAAGGCAGTTGAGGAAAAAGATGATCTCTTTCGGTTACAACATTGTTAAGCAACCACATTGATTTTGTTGGTCATCGTCCGAGTTCTTCTAATAATTTATATGGGCAGGACCATAGAGAATGAAGCCCCACGTACAAACAGCAGCCTTGGCCCATCACGCACTTCTGGCTCCAGTCTTTTGCCGTTGAGTCGTACATTTTCCGGTCAGTCTTGGGCTTAAGGGCCATTTGCGGGTCCGGCTGGAAGTGAAGATGGAAGGCAAGAGCTGAACATTAAACTAAGGAACTATTATAAAACTATATTCATTTTAAAATTTTTAAGAAATGAGAGGTGATACTTTTTCAAATTTTAATTGAATTCCTAATGAATTCTTAGAACATCAATTCTATATTATTTATTTAACACGTCTCTTTACCCTGTAGGTTGGAAGCATGGGCGCGCGCAATCCACATGGGATTGTTAAGAAAACATCTTGACGCTAATCTTAAAAATCTAAATGTATTTTAAAATATTAAAATAATTTTAATATTAAAATAAGTTTCTAATGATCTCTTTAATAATGTTGGACGGTAATTTCAAACAACTTATTTAACATTGGTATTTCTAAGTTTTTAACGCAAATGTTTGCAGCAAGACAGCAAAAAGAATACTCTGCAAGCAACTTCATATAAAAAAGAAAAGAAACTTGCCCAAAGGAATAAACATAATGCAAAGGACAAAACCTCTGCATGATATTTGTCAAATAACTGTATCAAAACAAGGAAGACTCCATCTAGGAGATTTATGGTCCCTGAGGTGCATTGATCCAAACTAAATTAGTATCAAACAAAGTTTACTTCAAAAACGTTTCTTACTCATCCATTCTAGGAATATTGCAACATCCAATAGTTTAAAATTCTGCATTATATCCTCTCTCTTTTCCAAGAGAAGTGATTAAGTTCCTCCAAGACTAACGTATTCAAGACTGATAGTTGCACCAATTTCAGGAAGTTGTATACAAGAGCCAAAGTTTCTACAAGTAGAGTGAAGAATGAAAGCAATCAAGAAATTCATAAGACACTAGAACTAAAGCAGTCAGCAAAAGCATTTGAAAAAGCAACTCTGAATGGTTAAATGCAAGAAAGCCTACCTTTTTTCATGAATGGTCTCATCAACACAATCCCATATCTTTCACTCCTATTCTAGTTCCTATTAGAATTATTGACACATCATATGCAAAGAAGAGAAACTCTCTAAAATGTTGTTTACGGTTTTATGATTGAGCTATCTTGCTCACGAACTAATGGGAGAAATTCTTTGATCTGGGTATTATAGCCAGAACAAGGATTCCAACTCCCCCTATGTGAAAACAAAGGATTTATACAAAACACAGACATATAGCAACAAGCTTAAATTTCATTACAAAGTTCCAATAATTCGATCCTAGGAAATCACCATTACACATAAACTATTTTAAGACAACGGAAGTACAAGTCAACCTTATTTCAACAATCATAACCCACAATGCTACATTTAAAAGGGGAGTATATTTTATCAAAGAAACCTTGAACTTGACTGAACCAGAAAGACAACGATAATATTTTAATATTCAAGGGTAGAAACATAGGAAGGACCATAACTACAAAGATAGTTGAAATAGCTGAAATGGAGTGGTAAAATAGTCATGTTTCATGCTTACTTTCCAACTCAGTGGGACGAACGAAACGAGAGAATGGCATACACTGCTTGCATGGCTGTGAGTGTAAGCAGAACAATAGCTGCAACGACTGAAATACCAGATCATCGTGTTTTGAAATATGTTTCCATCAGATTTTTCTTCCAATCGTACCACCTTGCTCTCCACCGGCCGCTGGAGCTTTCGTAGTGAGTGTTCATTCTTTTACAAGTATTAGCAAACCAGAAGCGTTTCCAATCCAAAAAAGTCTCATCAGCAAGTTCTTTAATGAGAAGTAACACCTTACTGCCATCACCAAGTCTGTTCTGCAGAATACCAAACTTGACCAGTAAATCGACATCACTCTGAGTTTTGATTAGTTTATCCAAGAGTACAATAGAATCACTTATGTGATTGCTTGAGAGACAGCATTTCTCATAGACAAGCATATTACGGGTTGAGATCTTTGATTCCTTACCTACCACAATTTTCGGGAATTCTAGAATCCCCCGAACCAAAGGTCAAATAAGTTTGTGCTCCTCATGACTTTAAATTTGACTCCAGCCTTGTGTAACTCGGTGATGCTGGGTATGGTTACTGTGCGAGGTTCCAAACTACCCTGCCTTCTCAAAAGTAGACTTGCGTCTATGCTGTGGGAGGTTGTTTTTTGAAGTTCCCTTGGACCCCGCGAAGGGCTGTGTAAGGCTCTGAGGAAGTCAACAAAATGTTGAATGCCACGGGAACGGATAGCTGCCAACGTGCTTTCCCTAACCTCCAAATGCATTAGCTCTCTGAAGTAGTTACATGAGAGATCAAAGATGTCTATCATATCGGACGGGTTTTCCATGGCAGAGTTATAAAGATCCGCAAGAATGAAGAATGGAATCTGATTCTCAAGTAATATCATATCAAACCATATGTCCTGAGACATCGATGCACTTCCGAATACGCGGTCCCTCTCATGTAACATCATACGAAATTTGAGTTGGAATAAGAAAACAATGATGAAAACAGCATCCAGTAGAATAATTTGGACAAAGTCATTACTCTCAAACGGAATGCCTCCAGCATAATAATCTCGCAGTTCTTGTTCCTTTCTCTGTACAACTTCGATAAAGAGCCCCAAAGGTTTACGAGTCATCTTTCTAAGATAATCAAGGCAGCTCTTCTTATATCCTGCCATGGCTTTTAGCTCCTCCCTTTGATGATGATACATGGGCCAATGGAAACTGCCTTTGGTGCATAGATAGTTCGTTTCACAAGACGTAGTCGCTCAGGAACCATAATGATAGTATATTCGAAGGACGAGGTGAGCGACTTGCTTGCTTCTTCCCTAATTGATGCTTCCATTAATGAAGCCAAGTCTAAAATATTTGATTCCATTTGCGTTTTTTTTCCCCAAGTGGCAACAGATTCCAACACTGTGATCAAACAAGAAGTAAGGATTATTAAAAACACCATTTGTGTAAATTTTAATAATTACAATAACAACAAATAATTTAGAAAAAAATATATCTAACAAAATATTTTCCATAGATTTCATTATTTTGCACAGATGAGTGTCTTTACAATCAACTTTAAGAATGCATGATATAAAAATGAAATGAAGACTCAATCATATAATGTGTAGTGTGTGTTTAACATATTAGTTGCTTGAAGTTATTTTGATTTTGATTTTTTAAAGATCAAACTCTAACTTTGTTAGTAAAAAGTGAAAGAATGATATATTCAATGTTAATCATAGAACTATGGAAAAGCATGCCACCACAAATTTAGAATTCAACCTTCAAAGACAAGGTTAAAGCCTTGAAAACAAAAATGAATATCATTTATGATTCTTTTTTTCTTTTTTCTTGTTCAAAGTTAGGTAAGGAGAATTGGAGGAATGCAGTGTTAAGTGTGAGACGTTACATTGGACTACTAGCCAGTTAACAAAATGAGCTTATGAATTAAATTCACATAAACATGTAAAATCTCATATAATCTGTTTTTTCTATTTTTTTTTTTTTGCCTTCCACTGGTCTATTCTTGAAGCTCTTTTGTGAGGCTAGGGAAACAAAAACAAATTAAAAAACTTTAGTTCTTAAATATAAAAAGTAAAGGGAAAAAATAAACTATTTGTATATGTATAATGTCTAGTTTATAAGATACCAAATGCCACAGGTAATTCAAAACTCAAGGCATGAATGTGAATTCGACAATGTGAAGAATTATGTTCGGTCTAGGCAGGAAAAAAAGAAATAAAGAAAGAAAGAAACCTCCAGCAAGAGAAAAGGTACGAAAATGAGATTAACTTTTTTGGTCAAACTCGTAACATGTTACTTTACAACCAAAAATCACCAATATTAATGGTATCCCTAACTAGTTAAGTTTTAGTTTACTAGTAACACATGAAATGGTGATGGATTCAATATTAATAATATCCCAATACCCCATCTTCAAAAGAACTCAAATTAAAAGATAAGCCTTAACTTTCTTATTCCCTAGGACCAAAGAAAACCTGTGTTCATGACACACAAATTAGCTTCCTATAAAAACCCACTACCCAAACAAGGAATTCAACCTGTAAAGGCATGGTGAAAGTTCTGACCATGGAATCTACGAGACGAAGAGTTAAAATTAAGCAAACATTTCATCTTTGAAATAATATATTTTTTCTTTTCTATTCTTTCTTGACACATTGATCTTACTTTAAAGTTCCTTTTGGCAGCGAAGATCAGCAAAGAGACTAATAATTCTCTAAGAATTTTAATCATAAAGGCCAAAGCTAAAAAGTAGAAGAACATATTTTAATTATAAGGACCAAAGCTGAAAAGTAGAAGAAGAGATTTTAATTATAGGGGCCAAAGCTAAAAAGTAGAACAAGAGGAAAGTAGGAAGCTATTGGAGCATACATGATCTCTACTACATCAAGTTAATTTGCAGGATATGTCTCGCAGGTTTCAATGCTCGAGTATAAGTCCTACCGACATCAAGAACAGCACCTAAAAAAATACAGAATTCAAAGGTACATAGAGTGGGAAAGAGAGATTTCCCGCTGGGTTAAATCTGCACATGTTATGCCATAAACAGAAATCAATAGGGCAGCAAACCTAAATAACTTACAGGACTTACAATATAAGACGAGAAGAAGATAATAACCTCAAAAGAGAAAGAGATTTTCACACCTGTTACTGAAAGGTAAGTTTGTTTTGAACCTTGTAGATCACTGGTGGCAGAAAAGAACTGCAGTTTGGTGCAGTAAACACCAAAGAACCTTGTTGAAGATGAGGGCTGCCTATTCTCCGCAAGCTAAACAAGGTGTTGAGACACTAATTTCTCTCAAATTTAATTGAAGTCTTCCTTTAATCAGGAGAGTACCCTATGGCTTACTGGCAAAAGTGTCAACTACCCTGTAGCTGTCCGTACAATAGGTTAGGGGTTCTAGACCCTCCTTCTTTTTATCCTCCGTGTGAGTGAGTTGTAATAAAAAAGTTTGACAGAGAAGACAAAAAAGAAAGAAAAGTTTTTATCTTAGAGGAAATGAATAGAAGTTGTTGAGATACGTGCCCGTCTAACATCAGTCCATCTTCTTTATGAAAAGGCGATACAAGCGCTTTTTGGGTTTATGAAAACGCAGCTCCACCTGGGCGTCAGTCACCGGTTTCTGTACACGTCGGAATCACGGCAGCAGTTAGGGTCCTAGTCGAGGGAGGGATCTCACCCTTTTTTAAAACAGAAACCTCTATATAACCATCATTTAGCAAGAATTAGCCGTTTGCTAAAGTAGGCTAAAGAAGACCAAGGAAATCACAATCCAGATTTGGAATTTGAGAATTTAACTTGACTCCAATTTGAAAATTGTCGTTAAGCTTACCCCTCAACTAATTTTTCAATTAACTTTCTACAATACATCTTACTTTCTATTTTATTTTTAACTTTAATTAACTTCTAAAATTAAAAGCTCATTTACAAAAATGTACCTAATTCTCCCAAAACTCTAATTAAAGATTCTCTACAAAATACTTATAGAACCAATAACACACAAGTTGATAAAACACTTGGAAAATAAGTACTATGAACTTATTGAGTAGATTAGCTTTAATACCACACATTTAGAGTGAGAGAGAAGTTCTCTCTTGAAACTCTCGAATTAAAGAATATTTTAGGAGGGAGGAGGTATAAGAATGGATAATTTCATGGAGAAGGAAAATTGGCACAAGAAGAAAGTGACATACAAGTTTTGGCTTTTCAAATCATGTTTTCTATTACACATCAAAGGCCTTTATACATATAAGGTTTACAAGCTAATTTTTTATCACACATCTAACTTTGTAGTAATCTTTTATCACACATTGTGCTTTTTATAATATATTTTACTTTTATTTTTATTTTTGACTGTAACTAATTTCTAAAAATGACAACTCACTTACAAAAGTATACTAAAAATTTTCAAAATCCTAATAAGAAATTCTTGAAGGAATCCTCATAGAATTGACAATACACAAACTAACAAAATACTCGAAAAATAGGTACTAGAATTTATTAAGTAGGGTACCTCTATCCTTTGGGTAAGAAGGAATAGAAAAGAAGAGAGGAGGAGATAACAAATGATGGCTATGCTTATCTCCATCCTTTCTTCACCGAGTAGCATCCATATTTGATGTTCTCAATGTTCTTCGAATGATTTATTAGTACATATATCAATTATCTCTCAATTAAGCTATTTTTCACGAGAAACGAAATGCACCCGGACCTATCAAATCAGGCCAAACTTCACGCGTTGGCTTCTTCATCCAATCCTTCGTTGTCTTGTGTTCGAGATTTTAATGCAACCGTGCAAGGCGGCATATACGCCGGGGGTGGGCGGATGCTTGTGTCAGTGGTGGGTCCATTTTTCACTATAAACACAGTATCCATTCCCCAACTCATATGTCGATCCAAATGGCAGTGCCAAAACCAGGTGCCTGCAAAAAGTTATTTCCAATTGTTAGTGTCTTTGATATATGTTTAAAGATCTACTCTCTAATTATGAAAATAACTAACTTATAAAATAAAAATTTATTTATACATAGATAACTTCACAATATAATTTAAATATTCAAAATTCCATCAAAACTATTATAAAAATTTTTTTTTTGCTAAGTTAGTACAAAGTAAAGTTGCAAGTTTTATGAGTAATAATACCATTTAAATTGTGGGTTATTACACGATTTTATTCTTCTGAGTTATGAAATCTAATAACATGTTAGAAAATTTATTTTTCAATAGAAACAACTTATAAGAAGTGTGGTAATTTAGTAATTTATAGATATTTCTCCAGAATATTATAAATTATAGGAGACATTTTAACAGGATATACTAATCACATTTTGTATGTTAAACTTCATCAAATTCTAATGTTAATGTAATTGTTATTGAAGAAAGAGGCGATGTGATAATTTCTATGGGAGAAATTCCATTTGCATATTTCTTTCCCATTCAAACACATACTCGTGACTTTGACTTCCATATGCACATCTCGAGAATTTTCAAGCTAACTCAACAAAAAATATATTGTGATCTCACACTCATTCTATGCCTCAAATGCCATAGTTTGCTATTAAATAGAAGGAATTTGAAATGAATAATTAGAAATAATGCCCAAAAAATTAATTACAACACTGGACATACCAGGATTATCTGCAACAAATCTGATTGCAAGCCATCCCTTCTTAGGAACTGCAAAGGTATTCACTTCTGGAGGATCAACCAAATTAAACCCTTTTGGATCGGTTTCATTGTTAAAGTTACCAGAACCTTTGCCAACTACATAGAAGCTATATCCATGCATATGCATCGGATGATTCATCGAGCCTTTTAGCACATTAGTTCCTTGAAAAACTATCTCCAATGCCTCACCATAATTCAATACCTTCACCTTGGTTCCCTGTGCTGTTGATTGAATGTTTTCTGGAATTTCATCACCTGTAAAGTTATAGAACGTAGGTGGAAAGTCGGGGAAGTCCGTGGTGTAAACTCCGGTGATGTTCCTGAAAAATGGGCTTTAGCATTGAGATATTTGATTGCAACGTATATCTTCAGAATAATACAATATTTGGCAAATGGAGAACCTGTAGTAGGCCAAAAGCACGTCAGTGCTTGGGTTGACCCAACTTATGTTATTCATGGTCGAAGCCAGAACCCCATCATCCGACTCTCCTGGAGAGCTTGGGCATTGGATCGAATTCATAGAAACTGTAATATACATTCTCCGGGTGATGTTCAGGGGGACATTTATCGGGTGATCCATGCTTGCCAAGCTCCTTAAACGACCCATGAAATTCAAGGCAGCGGTGAAGTCAAGGTAAAGAGGCAGCTCATTGGGAAAGATTGGTGACGATGGAAGAGTATACTTGCCGCTATATTGCAAAATGGCGGTTGCATTCACGTGGTCAAAACCGGTGACGGAGGTGTCTTCGCTTGAGAATTCTCTGGTCGCCACATAATACTGGCCAGGAGCTTGGTTGGTCGTCAATAAGACATCCATCGTTTGTCCAGGGCTTATCATGATATAACTTGTGGAAAACGGTTTGACATAACGTGCATCCATCCCAACAAGTGTGACATTGTGGTCGGCAATCGCAAAGAAGAGATCTGCATTCAGTACAGCGTTGAATACACGGAGAAGATAGGTTTTGCCGTAATCAACAGTCCAACGGTGTGTCGTTCCTTCAATATTAAGGTCGTCGTTAGATGAATGCTGCAAGCTTTTTGGGCTAGAAAAAAAGTATAGTATAATTTGATCTAAGCTGCCAAATCAAAAGGTACACACATACCTTTGGAGCATGGACAAAAGTCTCCTGGTTCCCCGTTTATGGTGTAAGCATTAGAATGAGGCAAGTCATCACAGTATTGTAGGTCTGCATCGACAAGCTCTTTTAAACTTGCGTTGTACCATGCTCCTGCATATTCCACAAAATCGAATTAGGTATATGCTAATGTAAAAGTATTTATTCTGTATCTCAGAAAACTTATTCTTTTTATAAATCAGTTTGCATGGATTAAATAATTTTTTTATTTGTGTTGAAAATAAGTCAAAAGTTCAACTTAAAAATTTGTTTCAAATTATAGAGTTTTTTTTTTCTTATTTAAGTCACTTTAAATATCTTACCTTTTAATGCATAAAATAGGTCAAATATTTATAACACA
This sequence comes from Casuarina equisetifolia, assembly GCA_028551475.1. Classification (NCBI taxonomy): domain Eukaryota; kingdom Viridiplantae; phylum Streptophyta; class Magnoliopsida; order Fagales; family Casuarinaceae; genus Casuarina; species Casuarina equisetifolia. Next base: position 2,313,127 of record CM052356.1, read on the forward strand.
TTGTCAACAATGTGAAACATTCATTAACTCCTTACAGCCATTGTGGGAGTTAAAGGTTTTGTCAGTTATATTAGAGAGAAGGTTTTATACCTGAATCACAAGCCACAACATAATTTTACTCATTAAAACTAATGGTTTGATTTTATATTTTAAAAAAATCTTAAAATTGACTAGTAGAGGCAATTAATTGATTTTAAATTATAGTACACCCGTAATAACTCCTGGCCCGCCATCTTCAGTCTTAAAATTCACTCTTCTACCTATCCCTCCCCCAAACTCCCTCCTTTTGAATAAAGAATCCGTTTCTGCTTACCGAACACAAAGATATGTTCACCGTCCGGTGGCGCAAACGGATAGGTGGATCCAACGGCCGGCGAGATTACTATGGCACCATGAACTGTAGCTCGTGTCCAATCACTATGGGCATGCCACCAAAGGGTTCCTTCCTCGTCAGAAAATATAACCTCATACGTGAAGTTTGATCCAGCTTGAATGGGACACTGCGTAATGTATTCTGGACCATCCGACCACGGGTTTCTTGGCTGCTTCACACCATGCCTGGAATGACCGGTACAATAATTCAATCAATAGAATGTTTCTCGGATGAACCATGAGAAAATGTTAGAGATAGCTAAGAAACCACTATGTTAACGAAGCTGTGGCTTCCGTATTGACGGCCATGACAAGAAATGGATGGCCATCCTTACTGTATGTGTTGATTTAGTGTGCAAGTGGAGAGGACCTTGGGAACGCAAGAGTCATTACCAGTGAATGGTGACCTCATAGTTTCCTTGATTATGGACATTAACATACACAGTATCCCCTTTGTGAACCCGGATTACTGGCCCTGGAAAGCTTTCGTTTACAACCAGCATGCTCTTGGTGTGACACAGCCTTGTGAAGTTTTTCTCGCTAAGCTACAAAAGTAGAAAATAATATAGCGGGGTGATATATCCAGAGTTTATACCATTACAGCCCGAGCAGAGTAGATGCTTGTTTTTCTACACTGACTACAGAGCCTGAAAAATGACAAGAAAGCACACCCACTACAAGCAAGGAAATTGGGAAGGACTTACAACAAAATCGTAGTAGTGGAGATCGCCTTGGACCAAGCAAAAAGACTGTCCAAGGATAAGCATAATTGCCAGAAACTCTAACATCCTGTACATATTCTCAGTCCGTTTCCTATGCTAGATCACCACTGAGAAAGTCTTTATATAAACATACAAAGCCCACCGAACTTTCTTTTATAACGACCGAAAAAGAAAATGACAAAAACAGTGGAAGGGTAATCAAGCACGAGTTTCAGCTTCCTCCTATTGGACGTCCAGAAGCTAACATCTAAAGAACTGACTGGTGAATGCAGTGAGGAAAAAAATCGTATACTTTCTTTTACCCTTAGAACATCGTGGGCATGTTCTTGGAGTCCAATTTCTTAACCTCCTTGCTAGTAAAGGAGCTCTGTAGTATTGGAGGAATTCAACCAAATTGCATCATTCAAATAGAGAGCGAATTCATAAATATAAAAAGACACACTCAACACAATAAATTTAAGAAGTTTAGAATATCATAATATTTTATGTCTCTTGCAATCTTTTCTCATTAGATTTTTTCATATTTTTCCTCCTCTCGAATTGTTATCTCATGGATTCTCTTATCAACTAGAATCCATGAAAAAGGCATTCTCTAACAATTAGCCCCCCATGGGGACTCTTCGATTTGCCTACTAGGTTTTTTTGACTTCCCTTATTTATAGGAAACCTACTACATTTAAAAGATATTTTTTTATTTTACAATTACATAGAAACTTCTTAATGTAATGACAATCATACTCTTTAACCTAATTGTTTCACCAATCTTAATACTTAATTCATATAGACATGATCTCTACAAGTCTTTTAAATCTATCAATAAATAATATGCTTGAGATCCTTTGAAAAGGTACCGTTGAAAGGCAAGAAACCAATTCCAAATTAAAATTTGAACCTACCAAACATTCGTTTCTAATAATTTCAAACGTTAATGGAACTGCTGAAGCATCAAGGGTGTGGTCCACTATTTATAGCTCTTACCAAACTATATAATTGAGAATTTGTATCACCTACTAGACATCTAGGGATTTACCATAATGAAAACATAACCATGCAACCACGAGCTTTATTCAAAGGCTGACCATTCGTCGAATAATATGGGTTAGTCTATAGTCCAGAGATGGAGAGAATGCATTGGAGAGAAGAAGATTAACAGTAAGAGGATCTTGCATACCTAATGGTCAAAAGAATTGATTGGTGAATGCAGGAAAGCTATGCCATCATACACCTTTTATAAACGATCTGGATCTAAAGGCAGTCTTTTGATGCATAACGTGGGCATGCGCTGAGTTGAGATTCAGAGCGAGAACGGTTAAAGAAGACAGGAAAGAAAAAATCTTATGTCCTACATTCCTGGGGAAAAATATTCTTTTGATAAGGCGGCTTCGCAACCACTATGATCCAAAGAATTGCTCGGTAAATGCAGTGTAGCCAAAGAATTTCATAATCGACCTTAAAGATAAGATTAACGTTGTCTCTATCTTTTAATAGTTTCACTACCGAATCTCTTTTTACAATATAACACCGATTTATTGTGTTCTGTCTAGGTATTGTATAATGGGCGAGGATCTGTTTAGGTGGGAAATGTACGTGTTGCTATTAACTGCTTGTCAAAGGTCGTAATTGTTTTTCTGCTATAGTTCTACGGAGCGGGAGCAAGCCTCGCCCTTCCAGATACGGTTTCCCTTACTTATTTATGACGACGGTTAGAAACTTTAATCCTATATGAAAGGCAGCTACGCACTCATTTCTTTATATATAGCATACGTACAAGCGAAATTTAGATAATATAAAACTTTTCTTTATTATACTGTTCTTGACATGCCTCCTCAAAACTTTCTTGACATGCTTCCTCATTTGTTTAGGATTTCACAACAATGGAAGCAATCGTCCTTACCTGAGATTTCTCCGCCAAATAGCTTGAACAATTGAAGCATTCTCGGGGAACTAAAGTGAAGAAAGAAAGGCAGCACAGGGATGACGCAAGATGGCCAGAATGCTCTAGGTCCCTTAGGAGTCAACAAACAGGCTTCTAATCCTTAAAATAAGTCAAAGAAGGATCAAACGAAAATTACGCTCTTACATTTGTACATTTGACTGACTGTCTTTTCTGAATTTTCCATATCCGTGTTCAAATGATGTCTTTCTTCCGGTTTTAATCCAGTTACATTGTTGGTAAAATTGAAGACAGAAAGATCGCTTCCTAGGCATCAACCCCGATGATGGTCTGGAAGTGGTATTAACCGAATCTTTGCAGTAACAAGTGCCGAAAGAAGCTTCAACGCATTATGAAAAGATTTTTTCACAGGGTTAAGCTGCAAAGTCCACGCACTCTAGTGAGAGAGAAATGCCTGACCCTCTTTGTTTAGAGAATTAAACCTACACGGGGTGACTGGGCTTCCTCGGAAGATCAGAAGATACCTGCGAGTAATTTCGCTGACGGTGGCAACGGGTGGACTATTGCCTTGCGTACATAAAAGTCAACAATGATTCTTTCGTTTTATTTTATTTTTTATGGTTAGGTGTCAACAATGATGTTTCGTGTGAAGAAGGGAAGAATGATGTGATGAAGAAGTTAATGGGAGTCGTGGAAGGAGATGATCTCTTTTGGGCCTACAGAGAACGGGGCAATGAAAGTGTGATATTGGAGCTCGATAACATTATTTTACTTGGTCATTGTCTAGAGGACCCCACGTGCTCTCACTTGAAAATTGTAATAAGATAAGGCTTAGAACAAAAAAGGCCTTTGTACTAAGTAGATCAAGACTTAGTGCAAACTTGATACAAAACACTAAGTCATAACATGGCTTAAATAGGCAAAGCCCATAGATAAAATATTGTTCAAAATACTACATTTTCAATGGCTGGTTTAGTGGGCTCCTTCTTTTCCATATGAACGGCTGACCCTCGCTAATTTTTTCGTGTATACTTCATCATAGTCGGTGCTTTTTTGCTCCTTGTTTCTAGGATGGTTGGGTGGAGGTGCTTTGACCCTAAATATTACATGTGGTGAGGACTCTCCACGGTGGTAGCTTGTAAAGGCTAAATGCTTGCTTGTCTGGAATCCTTGCTGTCCTACCAGGTCATAGATGTTGATCTATCCATATTGAGCACATGGTGCATGGATTGCATGAGTTCTGGTTTTGTCATCTTGCATCTTGGTGACTCCAATAAGGTCACGTGAGGCTGGTGCAAGAATGGTGTGAGGTAGAGAGTTCAACAGAGCCATTAATGCATCTTGACCTCTCTCTTCAAGTTCAAGCTTTTTGCTCTCAGCTTGTTCCATCAACATCTCAACAACTCCAACACTCCCCACGTGCAAGTCATTTTTTGTTTTTTCCTAATAGTTTATATTGCAAAGGAAATTGGGGAAGAAGCCCACACACACATGGCACAGACCCTATCTCATAGCATACTTCTGGGTCAAGCTTCTTGCACTTGCTCCGGTCGGTCTTGTACATGTGGGCAGTTTCTGGCGCCAGAGGGTAATCGGGATTTGGGTCCCTTGGGAGTGTGCGGATAGAAAGCAACAACTGAACCTAGAAAAAAAAGGGTAAGGAACATATCCCAAGTTTCGAATATAATTATTGCACCGGTCATTTATCCACCAAAGTAACTCGGAAAGGAACATGTATTATCCAAAGGAAAACAGGCACAAAAATGCAATTTAATCATCAAGTTAATTAGTATGAAAAGGGGACAAGCCATTTCAGTTAAAAAAAAAAAGCCAAAGAAACCAAAGAAACTAGACTTTATATCAAAGAGATGGAGTGTGTTATTAGATATGGAAGTAAAATAATAACCTTGGATGTGGTAAGGGCAGGGCTCCACTGCTCCTTCAAAATATCAAGACAAATACTCCCGTTGCTATTGATATTGGGATGAAAGACCTTCGTCCTGAATGCAACATGTGTAAAACATCCAATGAAGAGAAAAACTGTTTAACTATCCTACTTATTTCCAATAATCTCTCATCCAATACATAAACGCACAAATAACTTTCCAGAAAGATGTAGCTCGAGTGCCAATTCTTGATTGCTCAGCTAATTTAAATCATATGAAATAGTAGACGCAAAAGAAAAATACAGCAATGTATAAAAGAATTTCAAGCCTCTAGTCTTATTCAAATGGCTGAAACGGCATGCAAGCTCTAAGAGGTACATCTTTCAAAAGGAACACATATTCCTCAACAATGCTTTCTTCGGTCTGTTTTTATGATGCGCAAAAAGTTGAATCAAATAATCATTCCGATTTGGGTATTTTAGCCAGAATAGAAACTTTGACTCTCACTATTTGAAATCAAAGAGATCGATCAAGAGCACAAACAAGACAAACAATGGAAGCCAAAACATCATTACGAAGTTCCAACTATTTGATCCAAGGAAATCACCATTACACATGAACTATTTCAAGATAGCAGTGCCATAAAATGAAAGAAAAAATAAAGCTAACAAATCTGGAGAACTTAATTGTATTGATTTTGCTTTGTCTTACAATATATATTGCTACTACTATTTATACAAAAGTAATCTTAGAAATCTTTATATAATAACTAATTACATAACAAAAATAGACTTCTAAATATGTACCATGTCATGATATATATTCTAGGAAAGTTTAATATTTAGTTCACCAAACCTAAAATATTGCATCTTCCTTTAAGCAAAGGGAGTGTATCTTACCAAAGCATCACCAAAAAACCAAAAAAACCTCAATCTTGACTAAACCAGAAAGACAAAGCCAATATTTTAATCTTCAAAGGTTGAAACAAGGCAAGAACTGTAACTACAAATATAGTTGAAATAGCTGCGATGGAGTAGTAAAATAGTTATGTTCCATGGTCATTTTCCAACTGAGCGGGAGGAACAATACGAGAGAATAGCATAGGCCGTTTGCATGACTGTGAGTGTAAGCAAAACAACACCTGCAATGACTGAAATACAGAACCTTGGTGTTTTGAAGTATGTTTCCATCAGGGTTTCCTTCCAATCGTACCATCTTACTCTCCACCGGCGGCTGGAGCTTACGCAGTAAGTCTTCAAATTTTCACAAAGTCTAGCAAACCAGAAGCCTCCATAGTCCAAAAAAGTCTTACCAGCAAGTTCTTTAATGAGAAGTAACACCCCACTGCTATCGCCAAGCCTGTTCTCCAAAATTTCAAACTCGAACAGTAAAGCGACATCCTTCTGAGTTTTGATTAGGTTATCCATGATACAATAGAATCATTTATGTAATTGCTTCCATGATAGCATTTCCCAAAGACAAGCACATTACAGGTTGGATCTCTGATTCCTTACCAATCATAAGTTTTGGAAATTCTAGAATCCCATTCTTGAATTGAAGGTCAAATAAGTTTGTTCTCTCCCCGACGTTAAACCTGATTCCAGCCTTTCATAACTCGGTGATGCTAGGTGTAGTTATTGTACGAGGTTCCACCCTAGCCTCCTTTTTCATAAATAGACTGAAGTTAAGGATCTGTGAGGTTGTTGTTTAAAGTTCCCTTGTAGCCTGTCCGATTAAAGGGCTATGTAAGCCTCTAAGGAATTCAACAAAATGTTGAATGTTAGACGAACGGATACCTTCCAATGTGCTTTCCCGAACCTCCAAATGCATTAGCTCTTTGAAGACGTTATATGAGAGACTAAAGATCTCTAGCCTACCTCCAGAATTGGACTCTGTTAACACGCCAAAGTCAAAAAGCTTCACAAGAACGAAGAATGGAAGCTGATTTTCAAGCAATAGCATATCAAACCAAATGTCCGTGAAATCAATGCTCTTCCGAATGCATGGTCTGCCTCATCTATCATAAAACCAAATCTGAGTCGGAGTAGGAAAACAATGATGAAAACAGCATCCACCAGAATAATTTTGACAAATTCATTACTCTCAAACTCAATGGCTTCAGCATAACAACCACGTAGTTCTTCTTCCTTTTCCTGTACAACTCGGATATAGTGCCACGGACTTACTTTGATCCTACAAATGAAATCATGGAAGCACCTCTTCTTGTATTCTTCCATGGCTTTTACCTCCTCCCTACCATGATGATATGGACCAATGGAGAACATATGGGGTGAATAGGCTTTTGCATTGACTTCAAGTAGTCGCTTAGGGACTCTACAAATACTAGATTTTGACCGTAAGGGAGGCAAGCGAACCAACTCTAGTGTCAATATATTTTCCAAGACCGAACTCGGCTTTCCTATGTCGCATGAACCATGATTATTTTGATCCATCTGTTTTATTTCCCTGTCAAGAAATTCCATTATTGTTATCAAAAAAAGACTTTAAGAATCACCAAAGACACAATCAACATGATTGTCACGAACTAAATATAAATTTGGTTATGTGTTGCTTTAAAGTCTTTTACTAACCAATTAAGAATACATGGTACTTGAGTTTTATTCAAATTAGGGTGCAAGAACGAAAAGATCACAATTGTGTAGCATATAATGTATGCGTAGGAAATGATTATTTGCAATCCCTTCGGTTTTGTTTCGAGGGTTAAAGTTCTAGTTTGCTAGTAAAAAAAGTAAAACTGTGATCTTATTTTAAAGTTCCTATGGACAGCGAAGATTGGCAAAGAGACATAATTCTTTAAGAAGCTTTAATTATAAGGGGAAAAGCTAAAATGTAGAAGAAGGAAAAAAGATGAAGAGGAAAGTAGGAAGCTATTTGAGTATAAATGATCTCTGTGTATGTCAAAACTTAGTAGACTTAGTAATATGAGACGATACAAAGATAATAACCTGGAGAAAGAAAAAAAAGAAAGATATCACGCCTGCTATCAAAAATAAGTTTGTTTTGAACGTTCAACATCACTGGGAAAAGCAGCCAGAAAGAACTTTGCTCTTTTCTTGGGTAAGATGCAGTTTTGGTGTTCCACCGGAAGGTCCCCTCCCAGGTGTAAGATACCAGTTCCACTCAAAGTCAATTCAAGCCTCTCTTTAATTCTGCTTCCCCGTACTGCCTTCAGTATTATGAGTGCCCAACGGTTCAGCTGCACTTAGCTGAATGATCCATATTTGATCATTGTTGGTACGGGAGCCTTAAGGTATTTTCCCCTCAATGGAATCAACCTATGGTGCCTACGTTTGAACTCGTGCTTACCAGTTTTTCCAGGTATTTGCCGCATCTCCTCATTTGCTTTTGCTTTTAAGTCAGTCCAGAATGAAAGTAAAATCGGAGTTGAGGAATGTTAGTTATAGGTTGGAATCGGTGTTGAAGGGTTGTTGGGAGGTATTAGAACCGGCGTTGAAGGGAGGAAGGTCCAATAAGTTTCCTCTCAATCTAACTTTAAACCCGACTACCGCCCGGTGTGTCTCCGTTATGCTAGTTGTGGTATTTGAAGTTTGCCTATAACATCTCTAAACCACTGGAAATTACTAGCTAAAGAAGAAGAGCAGAATTAATACAATATCATGGATGGATTGATCCAATCCACTCAATAAATTAGTAGTACTTATTTTCCAAGTGTTTTGGCAGCTTCTGTATTTTCGTTTCTGTCAAGATTCCCTAGTGATTCTCTAATTAGGATTTTAGAAAAGTTACAAATACTTCTATAAATAAGTTCTAACTTTTGAAAGTTAGTTAGGATCAAAAGTAAAACTAGAAAGTAAAATGTATTGTAGAAAGTTAGTTGTGTAGTAAAATGTTAGCTTATAAACCTATACAAGTAGAGGCTTTTGTTATACAATAGAGAACAAGACTTCAAAACCCAAAAAACTTGTCCCTTACTCCCATCTTGTGCCAATTCTCCTTCTCCACAAAACTATCCATTCTAATACCTCCCTCCTAAAGAATTCTATAATCCTAGAGTAGCAAGAAAGAACTTTACTTTTACTCTAAATGTATGGTAGTAAAGCCAATCCACTCGATATATTCATGGTATTTATTTTCCAAGTGTTCTAAAAACTTGTGTATTCTCGATTCTACAAGGATTCCGTGGAGAAAACTTAATTAGGGTTTTGAAAAATTTAGATGCATTTTTGTAAGTGAGTTGTTATTTTTGAAAATTAGTTAAGGTCAAAAGTAAAGTAGATAGGTATATTCTATAATAGTACATAGGTGTACTTTATAATAGAAAATGACAACTCACTTACAAAAGTATATAAAAAGTTAACTTTAAAGTATATAGATGTACTCTATAATAAAGGTTAACAAAAAAATTAGTTGAAATAAAAAATTATTATAAAGTAACTTGTAAATCTCTATATATAAAGGCCTTTGATGTGCAATAAAAAGGTTCTTTATTATATTGTGGAAAGTTATCTTGTTCTTTATTGCACACCAAAAGCCTCTATATATAAAGATTTACAAGTTAATATTCCAACATATGACTAACTTTTTAACACAAAACCAATTATCTACAATATATTCTACTTTTTATTTTTACTTTTGTCCTCAATTAACTTCCAAAGGTGACTACTCGCTTACCAAAGTACACTTAACTTTTCCAAACCCCAAGTTTGGGATTCTCTAAGGAATCTTTCTCATCCTTACAGAACCGACAGTACAAAAGTTAGCAAAATACTTGAAAAATAATTACTACGAATTTATTCAGTGGGTTGGCTTTGTCCATCTATCATATTATCTACATTTTCTCTTCCTCGTTAATGAGTAATCCATAGTGGCCTTGACTTGAACTTCGTACCCGACATTCCCTTTTCACTGATTAGTCGGATGGTGGAGGCTATGGTTGTAGGTTAAGGGTCTTCAACATAAGCTTCTAGAGACATGTCTTAACCATTCAGTTTGGGAGGATATGGTTCATCACGATCTTCAAAATCTCTTTCAAAAATCTTCATCTCATTGCTCTCCTTAAATAAAGGAATAGTACATCGGGAAGAGCTTTTCTATTTTGTCCGGGTCTCTGTATTCATCAAAATAGATTGGATTAAGGATTTTCTTTGGGGCCATATTAGGATTCAGATTGTTCACGAGGCAGATTGTAATCTAAGTTGCCAAGTCATTGACAGGTCAACTTTCTTTATGCTCTTGCACCAAATAATGATAAGAAACTTAGAATATTGGTTCTATTAGAAGAAAAAGAATAGCTATTACTACTTCCAAAAAAGAAAAAAATGTCAGATGAAGAAGTTAATGGGAGTGGTGGAAGGAGATGATCTCTTTTGGGTTCTAAGGAGAACGGGGCAAGGAAATACAGCTCGATAACAGCACTGATAAGCAAAGTACATTATTTTACTTGGTCATTATCTAGAGGACCCTACGTGGAAGTCAGTTTTTTTCTTTTTTTTTTTTTAGTAGTTTATATTGCAAAGGTAATTGGGAAAGAAGCCCACACAAACATAGCACAGACCCTACCCCATAGCATACTTCTGGGTCCAGCTTCTTGCCGTCGACTCGTACTTGTTCCGGTCGGTCTTGTACATATGGGCAATTTCCGGAACCAGAGGGTCATCGGGATTTGGGTCCGTTAGGAGGGAGCAGATAGAAAGCAACACCTGAACCAAAAAAAAAACAAAAAGTTTTCAACATAAGTATTAGCCCACCCAAGTAACTCAGAATGGAATACGTATTATCCAAAGGAAAACAAGCATTTCCACAAGAATGCAATTTAATTATCAAATGGGAAAAGCCATATTCCGTAAAAAAATTCAAATGAAATTAGACTTTATATGCAAGATATAGAGCGTTATTAGATATAGAAGTAAAATAATAACCTTGGATACGGTAAGGGCAGGGCTCCACTGCTCCTTCAAAATATCAAGACAAATACTTCCGTTGCTATTGACATTGGGATGAAAGACCTTCGTCCTGAATGCAACATGTGTAAAACATCCAATGAAGAGAAAAACTGTTTAACTATCCTACTTATTTCCAATAATCTCTCATCCAATACATAAACGCACAAATAACTTTCCAGAAAGATGTAGCTCGAGTGCCAATTCTTGATTGCTTAGCTAATATAAATCATATGAAATAGTAGACGCAAAAGAAAAATACAGCAATGTATAAAAGAATTTCAAGCCTCTAGTCTTTATTCAAATGGCTGAAACGGCATGCAAGCTTTAAGAGGTACATCTTTCAAAAGGGAAACATATTCCTCAACAATGCTTTCTGCGGTCTGTTTCTATGATGCACAAAAAGTAGATGCCGTCTACTTGTCCTTGAATCAAATAATCATGCCGATTTGGGTATTTTGGCCAGAATAGAAACTTCAACTCACACTATGGGAAATCAAAGAGATCGATCAAGAATACAAACAAGATAAACAATGAAAGCTAAAATATCATTACAAAGTTTCAACTGTTTTATCCAAGAAAATCACCATTACACATGAACTATTTCAAGATAACAGTGTCACAAAATGAAAGAAAAAATAAAACTAACAAATCTGGAGAACTTAATTGTACTAATTTTGTTATGTCTTAAAATATATATTGTTACTACTATTTATACAAAAATAATTTTAGAAATCTTTATACGATAACTAATTACATAACAGAAATAGACTTCTAAATATGTACCATGTCATGATGTATATTCTAGGAAAGTTTAATATTTAGTTCACCAAACTTAAAATATTGCATCTTCCTTTTAGCAAAGGGAGTGTATCTTACCAAAGCATCACCAAAAAACCCTCGATCTTGACTAAACCAGAAAGACAAAGCCAATATTTTAATCTTCAAAGGTTGAAACAAGGCAAGAGCTGTAACTACAAATATAGTTGAAATAGCTGCGATGGAGTAGTAAAATAGTTATGTTCCATGGTCAATTTCCTACTGAGCGGGAGGAACAATACGATAGAATAGCATACACCGTTTGCATGACTGTGAGTGTAAGCAAAACAACACCTGCAGTGACTGAAATACAGGACCATGGTGTTTTGAAGTATGTTTCCATCAGGTTTTCCTTCCAATCGTCCCATCTTCAAATTTTCACAGACTAGCAAACCAGAAGCCTTTATAGTCCAAAAAAGTCTTACTCTCCACCGGCGGCTGGAGCTTACGCAGTAAGTCTTCAAATTTTCACAAAGTCTAGCAAACCAGAAGCCTTTATAGTCCAAAAAAGTCTTATCAGCAAGTTCTTTAATGAGAAGTAACACCCCACTGCTATCGCCAAGCCTGTTCTCCAAAATTTCAAACTCGAACAGTAAAGCGACATCCTTCTGAGTTTTGATTAGGTTATCCATGATACAATAGAATCATTTATGTAATTGCTTCCATGGTAGCATTTCCCAAAGACAAGTACATTAGAGGCTGGATCTCTGATTCCTTACCAATCATAAGTTTTGGAAATTCTAGAATCCCATTCTTGAATTGAAGGTCAAATAAGTTTGTTCTCTCCCCGACTTTAAACCTGATTCCAGCCTTTCATAACTCGGTGATGCTGGTTTTAGTTATTGTACGAGGTTCCACCCTAGCCTCCTTTTTCATAAATAGACTTAAGTTTATGATCTGTGAGGTTGTTGTTTGAAGTTCCCTTGTAGCCTGTCCGATTAAAGGGCTATGTGAGCCTCTAAGGAATTCAACAAAATGTTGAATGTTAGACGAACGGATACCTTCCAATGTGCTTTCCCGAACCTCCAAATGCATTAGCTCTTTGAAGAAGTTATATGAGAGGCTAAAGGTGTCTAGTCTACCTCCAGAATTGGACTCTGTTAACACGCCAAAGTCAAAAAGCTTCACAAGAACGAAGAATGGAAGCTGATTTTCAAGCAATAGCATATCAAACCAAATGTCAGTGAAATCAATGCTCTTCCGAATGCATGGTCTGCCTCATCTATCATGAAACCAAAAATTGAGTCGGAGTAAGAAAACAATGATGAAAACAGCATCGACCAGAATAATTTTGACAAATTCATTACTCTCAAACTCAATGGCTTCAGCATAATAAGCACGTAGTTCTTCTTCCTTTTCCTGTACAACTTGGATGTAGTGCCACGGACTTACTTTGATCCTACAAATAAAATCATGGAGGCACCTCTTCTTGTATTCTTCCATGGCTTTTACCTCCTCCCTACCATGATGATATGGACCAATGGAGACCACATGGGGTGAATAGGCCTTTGCATTGACTTCAAGCAGTCGCTTAGGGACTCCACAAATTCTAGATTTTGACCGTAAGGGAGGCAAGCGAACCAACTCTAGTGTCAATATATTTTCCAAGACCGAACTCGGCTTTCCTATGTCGCATGAACCATGATTATTTTGATCCATCTGTTTTCTTTCCCCGTCAAGAAATTCCATTGTTGTTATCAAAAAAAGGCTTTAAGAATCACCAAAGACACAATCAACATGCTTTGCTTTCCCAGGTATTTTGCTGCATCTCCTCATTTGTTTTTGCTTTGAAGTCAGTCCAGAATCAAAGTAAAATCGGAGTTGAGGAATGTTAGTTAAAGGTTGGAATCGGTGTTGAAGGGTTGTTGGGAGGTATTAGAATCGGCGTTGAAGGGAGGATGGTCCGATAAGTTTCCTCTCAATCTAACTTTAAACCCGACTACCGCCCGGTGTGTCTCCGTTATGCTAGTTGTAATATTTGAAGTTTGCCTATGACATGTCTCCTAAACCACTGGAAATTACTAGCTAAAGAAGAAGAGCATAATTAGGACAATATGATGGATGCATCGAGCCAACCCACTCAATAAATTAGTAGCACTTATTTTCCAAGTGTTTTGGCAGCTTCTGTATTTTCATTTCTATCAGGATTCCCTAGCAATTTTCTAATTAGGGTGTTAGAAAAGTTACAAATACTTCTATAAATAAGTTCTAACTTTTGAAAATTAGTTAGGATCAAAAGTAAAATATACTGTAAAAAGTTAGTTGTGTGGTAGAATGTTAGCTTATAAACTTCTATAAATAAAGGCTTTTGTTATACAATTGAAAACCCAAAAACTTGTCTCTCACTCTCATCTTGTGCCAATTCTCCTTCTCCACGAAACTATCCATTCTAATACCTCCCTCAATCCTAGAGTAGCAAGAAAAAACTTTACTTTTACTCTAAATGTATGGTAGTAAAGCCAATCCACTCAATATATTCATGGTATTTAATTTTCAAGTATTCTAAAAACTTGTGTATTCTCAATTCTACAAGGATTCCTTGGAGAAAACTTAATTAGGGTTTTAAAAAATTTAGGCTCACTTTTGTAAGTGAGTTGTCATTTTTGGAAGTTAGTTATGGTCAAAAGTAAAGTAGAAAGTTAACTAAAAAATTAGTTGTGATAGAAAGTTATTATAAGATTAACTTGTAAATCTCTATATATAAAGGCCATTGATGTGCAATAAAAAGGTTATTTATAACATTATGAAAAGTTATCTTGTTCTTTATTGCACACCAAAAATATATAAAGGTTTACAAGTTAATATTCCAATATATGACTAACTTTTTACCACAAAACCAATTTTTTATAATATATTCTATTTCTTACTTTTACTTTTGTCCTCAATTAACTTCCAAACGTGACTACTCACTTACCAAAGTATACCTAACTTTTCCAAAGCCCAAGTTTGGGATTCTCTAAGGAATCTTTCTCATCCTTATAGAACCGACAATACAATAGCTAACAAAACACTTGAAAAATAATTACTACGAATTTATTGAGTGGGTTGGCTTTGTCCATCTATCATATTATCTACATTTTGCTTTTCCTCATTAATGAGTAATCCATAATGGCCTTGACTTGAACTTTGTACCCGCATTCCTTTTTTCTGTTAACGGTCTTCATCACAAGCTTCTAGCGACATGTCTTAACCATTCAGTATGGAGGATATGGTTCTTAACCCTCCGAGTTGGGGCTATGTAAGGCTCTAAGGAAGTCAACAAAATGTTGAATCTTATGTGAACGAATAACTACCAATATGCTTTTCTTAACCTCCAAATGCATTAGCTCTTTGAAGCAGTTATATGAGAGATCAAAGATGCCTATTATGTCTCCAGAAGTGGACGGAACTTCCATGGCAGAGTTTAAAAGATCCACAAGAATGAAGAATGGAATCTGATTTTCGGGTAAAAGCATATCAAACCATCTGTCTTGTAACCTCGATGCACTTCCCAATACGCGGTCCTCCTTATCTACCATCATCCCAAATTTGAGTCGGAGTAAGAAAACAATGATAAAAACAGCATCCACCGGAATAATTTGGACAAAGTCATCACTCTCAAACGGAATGCCTACGGCATAATAATCACGCAGTTCTTTTTCCTTCGTCTGTACAACTTGGATATAGAGCCCCAAACGTTTACCAGTCATCTATGTAAAATAATTAAGGCACCTCTTCTTATATTCTACCATGGCTTTTAGGTCCTCTCTATGATGATGATACGGGCCGATGGAAACTACCTTTGGTGTACAGATAGTTCGCTTTACATGACGTAGTCGCTCAGGAACCATATTGATAGTATGTTCAGAGGACAAGGTGGACGACTTGTGCCACTCTTCCATCATTGATGCTTCCAATAATGAAGCATTTTTTGAAATATTTAATTCCACTTGCCTTCTTTTTTTTTTTTCTTTTTTTCTTTTTCCAGTGGCAACAGATCCCAACACTGTGATTAAACAAGAGGTAAGGATTATTTAAAACACCATTTACGTAAATTTTATTAATTACAATAACAACAGATAATTTAGAAAGAAAAATATATCTAACAAAATATTTTAGGTAAATTTCATTGTTTTGCCTAGATGAGTGTCTTTACAATCAATTTTAAGGATGCATGATATTTCAGTTTTATTCAATTCATGAGCAAAAATAGAACAAAGATCACAATCATATAATATATAATGTGGGCTTAAGATATTAGTTGTTTGTGGTTCTTTTGATTTTCTTCTTTTAGGGATCAAAGACTAAGTTTGCTAGTAAAAAGTGAAAGAGTGATAAATTCAACGCTAATTCCAGAACTATGGAAAAGCATGTCACTACATACTTGGAATTCAACATTTAAAAACAAAGGTTAAAGCCTTGAAAATGAAAATAAATGTATTTTATGATTCTTCTTTTCTTTTTCATTTTCATTTCAAGTTAGATAAGAAGGATTAGAGGTGTGTGATGTTAAATGTGAAATCTTTAAATTTCACATTACTCTGACCATAGAATTTATGGGATGAAGAGCTAAAATTGCACAAACATTTCATCTCTAAAATAATATATTTTTTCTTTTGTAATCTTTTTTTGAAACGTTGATCTTACTTTAAAGTTCCTTTTGGCAACAAAGATAGGCAAAGAGACTAATAATTCTCTAAGAAATTTTAATTATAAGTGGCAAAGCTAAAAGGTAGAAGAAAAAATATGGTAATTGAAATAATAAAAATAAAGCTATTAAAATACCAATCTTGTTTACTAGAATCAGAAAAATAATCTTTAGAAGAAACATTGAGAGAGAGAACAAAAATTGGGCACACCAGAGCTGGCTGATGACTTTTCTTACTACATAGACACTGCCCCTCAAACGATTCGCTAACTGCGCCGAGCAGACTCCTGAGAAATACTCTTCATATTATAAAATACTCTTATTACAAAATTTTATTATAAAATACTCTTCATAAAATAATTATGTTGGAGTCCATTTTTTGGTAGAAATGACTTTTTGAGTTGAATTTCAAAGAGGCTGAAATTAGTTGGATCGAAGAAATTAAGATATAAAGGCAGTTGAGGAAAAAGATGATCTCTTTCGGTTACAACATTGTTAAGCAACCACATTGATTTTGTTGGTCATCGTCCGAGTTCTTCTAATAATTTATATGGGCAGGACCATAGAGAATGAAGCCCCACGTACAAACAGCAGCCTTGGCCCATCACGCACTTCTGGCTCCAGTCTTTTGCCGTTGAGTCGTACATTTTCCGGTCAGTCTTGGGCTTAAGGGCCATTTGCGGGTCCGGCTGGAAGTGAAGATGGAAGGCAAGAGCTGAACATTAAACTAAGGAACTATTATAAAACTATATTCATTTTAAAATTTTTAAGAAATGAGAGGTGATACTTTTTCAAATTTTAATTGAATTCCTAATGAATTCTTAGAACATCAATTCTATATTATTTATTTAACACGTCTCTTTACCCTGTAGGTTGGAAGCATGGCGCTCGTAATCCACATGGGATTGTTAAGAAAACATCTTGACGCTAATCTTAAAAATCTAAATGTATTTTAAAATATTAAAATAAGTTTCTAATGATCTCTTTAATAATGTTGGACGGTAATTTCAAACAACTTATTTAACATTGGTATTTCTAAGTTTTTAATGCAAATGTTTGCAGCAAGACAGCAAAAAGAGTACTCTGCAAGCAACTTCATATAAAAAAGAAAAGAAACTTGCCCAAAGGAATAAACATAATGCAAAGGACAAAACCTCTGCATGATATTTGTCAAATAACTGTATCAAAACAAGGAAGACTCCATCTAGAAGATTTATGGTCCCTGAGGTGCATTGATCCAAACTAAATTAATATCAAACAAAGTTTACTTCAAAAACGTTTCTTACTCATCCATTCTAGGAATATTGCAACATCCAATAGTTTAAAATTCTGTATTATATCCTCTCTCTTTTCCAAGAGAAGTGATTAAGTTCCTCCAAGACTAACGTATTCAAGACTGATAGTTGCACCAATTTCAGGAAGTTGTATACAAGAGCCAAAGTTGCTACAAGTAGAGTGAAGAATGAAAGCAATCAAGAAATTCATAAGACACTAGAACTAAAGCAGTCAGCAAAAGCATTAGAAAAAGCAACTGTGAATGGTTAAATGCAAGAAAGCCTACCTTTTTTCATGAATGGTCTCGTCAACACAATCCCATATCTTTCACTCCTATTCTAGCCCCTATTAGAATTATTGACACATCATATGCAAAGAAGAGAAACTCTCTAAAATGTTGTTTACGGTTTTATGATTGAGCTATCTTGCTCACGAACTAATGGGAGAAATTCTTTGATCTGGGTATTATAGCCAGAACAAGGATTCCAACTCCCCCTATGTGAAAACAAAGGATTTATACAAAACACAGACATATAGCAACAAGCTTAAATTTCATTACAAAGTTTCAATAATTCGATCCTAGAAAATCACCATTACACATAAACTATTTCAAGACAACGGAAGTACAAGTCAACCTTATTTCAACAATCATAACCCACAATGCTACATTTAAAAGGGGAGTATATTTTACCAAAGAAACCTTGAACTTGACTGAACCAGAAAGACAACGATAATATTTTAATATTCAAGGGTAGAAACATAGGAAGGACCATAACTACAAAGATAGTTGAAATAGCTGAAATGGAGTGGTAAAATAGTCATGTTCCATGCTTACTTTCCAACTCAGTGGGACGAACGAAACGAGAGAATGGCATACACTGCTTGCATGGCTGTGAGTGTAAGCAGAACAATAGCTGCAACGACTGAAATACCAGATCATGGTGTTTTGAAATATGTTTCCATCAGATTTTTCTTCCAATCGTACCACCTTGCTCTCCACCGGCCGCTGGAGCTTTCGCAGTGAGTGTTCATTCTTTTACAAGTATTAGCAAAGCAGAAGCGTTTCCAGTCCAAAAAAGTCTCATCAGCAAGTTCTTTAATGAGAAGTAACACCTTACTGCCATCACCAAGTCTGTTCTGCAGAATACCAAACTTGACCAGTAAATCGACATCACTCTGAGTTTTGATTAGTTTATCCAAGAGTACAATAGAATCACTTATGTGATTGCTTGAGAGACAGCATTTGTCATAGACAAGCATATTACGGGTTGAGATCTCTGATTCCTTACCTACCACAATTTTCGGGAATTCTAGAATCCCCCGAACCAAAGGTCAAATAAGTTTGTGCTCCTCATGACCTTAAATTTGACTCCAGCCTTGTGTAACTCGGTGATGCTGGGTATGGTTACTGTGCGAGGTTCCAAACTACCCTGCCTTCTCAAAAGTAGACTTGCGTCTATGCTGTGGGAGGTTGTTTTTTGAAGTTCCCTTGGACCCCGCGAAGGGCTGTGTAAGGCTCTGAGGAAGTCAACAAAATGTTGAATGCCACGGGAACGGATAGCTGCCAACGTGCTTTCCCTAACCTCCAAATGCATTAGCTCTCTGAAGCAGTTACATGAGAGATCAAAGATGTCTATCATATCGGACGGGTTTTCCATGGCAGAGTTATAAAGATCCGCAAGAATGAAGAATGGAATCTGATTCTCAAGTAATATCATATCAAACCATATGTCCTGAGACATCGATGCACTTCCGAATACGCGGTCCCTCTCATGTAACATCATACGAAATTTGAGTTGGAATAAGAAAACAATGATGAAAACAGCATCCAGCAGAATAATTTGGACAAAGTCATTACTCTCAAACGGAATGCCTCCAGCATAATAATCTCGCAGTTCTTGTTCCTTTCTCTGTACAACTTCGATAAAGAGCCCCAAAGGTTTACGAGTCATCTTTCTAAGATAATCAAGGCAGCTCTTCTTATATCCTGCCATGGCTTTTAGCTCCTCCCTTTGATGATGATATATGGGCCAATGGAAACTGCCTTTGGTGTATAGATAGTTCGTTTCACAAGACGTAGTCGCTCAGGAACCATAATGATAGTATATTCGAAGGACGAGGTGAGCGACTTGCTTGCTTCTTCCCTAATTGATGCTTCCATTAATGAAGCCAAGTCTAAAATATTTGATTCCATTTGCGTTTTTTTTTCCCCAAGTGGCAACAGATTCCAACACTGTGATCAAACAAGAAGTAAGGATTATTAAAAACACCATTTGTGTAAATTTTAATAATTACAATAACAACAGATAATTTAGAAAAAAATATATCTAACAAAATATTTTCCATAGATTTCATTATTTTGCACAGATGAGTGTCTTTACAATCAACTTTAAGAATGCATGATATAAAAATGAAATGAAGACTCAATCATATAATGTGTAGTGTGTGTTTAACATATTAGTTGCTTGAAGTTATTTTGATTTTGATTTTTTGAAGATCAAACTCTAACTTTGTTAGTAAAAAGTGAAAGAATGATACATTCAATGTTAATCATAGAACTATGGAAAAGCATGCCACCACAAATTTAGAATTCAACCTTCAAAGATAAGGTTAAAGCCTTGAAAACAAAAATGAATATCATTTATGATTCTTTTTTTCTTTTTTCTTGTTCAAAGTTAGGTAAGGAGAATTGGAGGAATGCAGTGTTAAGTGTGAGACGTTACATTGGACTACTAGCCAGTTAACAAAATGAGCTTATGAATTAAATTCACATAAACATGTAAAATCTCATATAATCTATTTTTTTCTATTTTTTTTTTTTTGCCTTCCACTGGTCTATTCTCGAAGCTCTTTTGTGAGGCTAGGGAAACAAAAACAAATTAAAAAACTTTCATTCTTAAATATAAAAAGTAAAGGGAAAAAATAAACTATTTGTATATGTACATTGTCTAGTTTATAAGATACCAAATGCCACAAGTAATTCAAAACTCAAGGCGTGAATGTGAATTCGACAATGTGAAGAATTATGTTCGGTCTTGGCAGGAAAAAAGAAAGAAAGAAAGAAAGAAAGAAAGAAAGAAAGAAAGAAAGAAACCTCCAGCAAGAGAAAAGGTACGAAAATAAGATTAACTTTTTTGGTCAAACTCGTAACATGTTACTTTACAACCAAAAATCACCAATATTAATGGTATCCCTAACTAGTTAAGTTTTAGTTTACTAGTAACACATGAAATGGTGATGCATTCAATATTAATAATATCTCAATACCCCATCTTCAAAAGAACTCAAATTAAAAGATAAGCCTTAACTTTCTTATTCCCTAGGACCAAAGAAAACCTGTGTTCATGACACACAAATTAGCTTCCTATCAAAACCTACTACCCAAACAAGGAATTCAACTTGTAAAGGCATGGTGAAAGTTCTGACCATGGAATCTACGAGACGAAGAGTTAAAATTAAGCAAACATTTCATCTTTGAAATAATATATTTTTTCTTTCCTATTCTTTCTTGACACATTGATCTTACTTTAAAGTTCCTTTTGGCAGCGAAGATCAGCAAAGAGACTAATAATTCTCTAAGAATTTTAATCATAAAGGGCAAAGCTAAAAAGTAGAAGAACATATTTTAATTATAAGGACCAAAGCTGAAAAGTAGAAGAAGAGATTTTAATTATAGGGGCCAAAGCTAAAAAGTAGAACAAGAGGAAAGTAGGAAGCTATTGGAGCATACATGATCTCTACTACATCAAGTTAATTTGCAGGATATGTCTCGCAGGTTTCAATGCTCGAGTATAAGTCCTACCGACATCAAGAACAGCACCTAAAAAAATACAGAATTCAAAGGTACATAGAGTGGGAAAGAGAGATTTCCCGCTGGGTTAAATCTGCACATGTTATGCCATAAACAGAAATCAATAGGGCAGCAAACCTAAATAACTTACAGGACTTACAATATAAGACGAGAAGAAGATAATAACCTCAAAAGAGAAAGAGATTTTCACACCTGTTACTGAAAGGTAAGTTTGTTTTGAACCTTGTAGATCACTGGTGGCAGAAAAGAACTGCAGTTTGGTGCAGTAAACACCAAAGAACCTTGTTGAAGATGAGGGCTGCCTATTCTCAACAAGCTAAACAAGGTGTTGAGACACTAATTTCTCTCAAATTTAATTGAAGTCTTCCTTTAATCAGGAGAGTACCCTATGGCTTACTGGCAAAAGTGTCAACTACCCTGTATCTGTCCGTACAATAGGTTAGGGGTTCTAGACCCTTCTTCTTTTTATCCTCCGTGTGAGTGAGTTGTAATAAAAAAGTTTGACAGAGAAGACAAAAAAGAAAGAAAAGTTTTTATCTTAGAGGAAATGAATAGAAGTTGTTGAGATACGTGCCCGTCTAACATCAGTCCATCTTCTTTATGAAAAGGCGATACAAGCGCTTTTTGGGTTTATGAAAACGCAGCTCCACCTGGGCGTCAGTCACCGGTTTCTGTACACGTCGGAATCACGGCAGCAGTTAGGGTCCTAGTCGAGGGAGGGATCTCACCCTTTTTTAAAACAGAAACCTCTATATAACCATCATTTAGCAAGAATTAGCCGTTTGCTAAAGTAGGCTAAGGAAGACCAAGGAAATCACAATCCAGATTTGGAATTTGAGAATTTAACTTGACTTCAATTTGAAAATTGTCGTTAAGCTCACCCCTCAACTAATTTTTCAATTAATTTTCAACAATACATCTTACTTTCTATTTTATTTTTAACTCTAACTAACTTCTAAAAATAAAAGCTCATTTACAAAAGTGTACCTAATTCTCCCAAAACTCGAATTAAAGATTCTCTACAGAATACTTATAGAACCAATAACACACAAGTTGACAAAACACTTGAAAAATAAGTACTATGAACTTATTGAGTAGATTAACTTTAATACCACACATTTAGAGTGAGAGAGAAGTTCTTTCTTGAAACTCTCGGATTAAAGAATATTTTAGGAGGGAGGAGCTATAAGTATGGATAATTTCATGGAGAAGGAGAATTGGCACAAGAAGAAAGTGGCATACAAGTTTTGACTTTTCAAATCATGTTTTCTATTGCACATCAAAGGCCTTTATAGGTTTACAAACTAATTTTTCATCACACATCTAACTTTGTAGTAATCTTTTATCACACATTGTGCTTTCTATAATATATCTTACTTTTATTTTTATTTTTGACTGTAACTAATTTCTAAAAATAACAATTCACTTACAAAAATATACTTAAAATTTTCAAAATCCTAATAAGAAATTCTCTAAGGAATCCTCATAGAATTGACCATACACAAACTAACAAAATACTCGAAAAATAGGTAATAGAATTTATTAAGTAGGGTACCTCTATCCTTTGGGTAAGAAGGAATAGAAAAGAAGAGAGGAGGAGATAACAAATGATGGCTATGCTTATCTCCATCCTTTCTTCACCGAGTAGCATCCATATTTGATGTTCTCAATGTTCTTCGAATGATTTATTAGTACATATATCAATTATCTCTCAATTAAGCTATTTTTCCATTGTTTTTAAATAAAGGGAAAAAGCTCATCAAGAGGTACATTTGAACTGACACAAATTCACGAGAAACGAAATGCACCCGGACCTATCAAATCAGGCCAAACTTATCGCGTTGGCTTCTTCATCCAATCCTTCGTTGTCTTGTGTTCGAGATTTTAATGCAACCGTGCAAGGCGGCATATACGCCGGGGGTGGGCGGATGCTTGTGTCAGTGGTGGGTCCATTTTTCACTATAAACACAGTATCCATTCCCCAACTCATATGTCGATCCAAATGGCAGTGCCAAAACCAGGTGCCTGCAAAAAGTTATTTCCAATTGTTAGTGTCTTTGATATATGTTTAAAGATCTACTCTCTAATTATGAAAATAACTAACTTATAAAATAAAAATTTATTTATACATAGATAACTTCACAATATAATTTAAATATTCAAAACTCCATCAATACTATTATAAAAAAAGTTTTTTTGCTAAGTTAGTACAAAGTAAAGTTGCAAGTTTTATGAGTAATAATACCATTTAAATTGTGGGTTATTACACGATTTTATTCTTCTGAGCTATGAAATCTAATAACATGTTAAAAAATTTATTTTTCAATAGAAACAACTTATAAGAAGTGTGGTAATTTAGTAATTTATAGATGTTTCTACAGAATATTATAAATTATAAGAAACATTTTAACAGGATATACTAATCACATTTTTTATGTTAAACTTCATCAAATTCTAATGTTAATGTAATTGTTATTGAAGAAAGAGGCGATGTGATAATTTCTATGGGAGAAATTCCATTTGCATATTTCTTTCCCATTCAAACACATACTCGTGACTTTGACTTCCATATGCACATCTCGAGAATTTTCAAGCTAACTCAACAAAAAATATATTGTGATCTCACACTCATTCTATACCTCAAATGCCATAGTTTGCTATTAAATAGAAGGAATTTGAAATGAATAATTAGAAATAATGCCCAAAAAAATAATTACAACACTGGACATACCAGGATTATCTGCAACAAATCTGATTGCAAGCCATCCCTTCTTAGGAACTGCAAAGGTATTCACTTCTGGAGGATCAACCAAATTAAACCCTTTTGGATCGGTTTCATTGTTAAAGTTACCAGAACCTTTGCCAACTACATAGAAGCTATATCCATGCATATGCATCGGGATGATTCATCGAGCCTTTTAGCACATTAGTTCCTTGAAAAACTTGAAAAACTATCTCCAATGCCTCACCATAATTCAATACCTTCACCTTGGTCCCCTGTGCTGTTGATTGAATGTTTTCTGGAATTTCATCACCTGTAAAGTTATAGAACGTAGGTGGAAAGTCGGGGAAGTCCGTGGTGTAAACTCCGGTGATGTTCCTGAAAAATGGGCTTCAGCATTGAGATATTTGATTGCAACGTATATCTTCAGAATAATACAATATTTGGCAAATGGAGAACCTGTAGTAGGCCAAAAGCACGTCAGTGCTTGGGTTGACCCAACTTATGTTATTCATGGTCGAAGCCAGAATCTCATCATCCGAATCTCCTGGAGAGCTTGGGCATTGTATCGAATTCATAGAAACTGTAATATACATTCTCCGGGTGATGTTCAGGGGGACATTAATCGGGTGATCCATGCTTGCCAAGCTCCTTAAACGACCCATGAAATTCGAGGCAGCGGTGAAGTCTTGGTAAAGGGGCAGCTCATTGGGAAAGATTGGTGACGATGGAAGAGTATAATTGCCACTATACTGCAAAATGGCCGTTGCATTCACGTGGTCAAAACCGGTGACGGGGGGTCTTTGCTTGAGAATTCTCTGGTCGCCACATAATACTGGCCAGGAGCTTGGTTGGTCGTCAATAAGACATCCATCGTTTGTCCAGGGCTTATCATGATATAACTTGTGGAAAACGGTTTGACATAATGTGCATCCATCCCAACAAGTGTGACATTGTGGTCGGCAATCGCAAAGAAGAGATCTGCATTCAGTACAGCGTTGATTACACGGAGAAGATAGGTTTTGCCGTAATCAACCGTCCAGCGGTGTGTCGTTCCTTCAGTATTAAGGTCTCGTTAGATGAATGCTGCAATCTTTTTGAGCTAGAAAACAAGTATAGTATAATTTGATCTAAGCTTCCAAATCAAAGGTACACACATACCTTTGGAGCATGGACAAAAGTCTCCGGGTTCCCCGTTTATGGTGTAAGCATTAGAATTAGGCAAGTCATCACAGTGTTGTAGGTCTGCATCGACAAGCTCTTTTAAACTTGCGTTGTGCCATGCTCCTGCATATTCCACAAAATTGAATTAGGTAAATGCTAATGGAAAAGTATTTATTCTGTATCTTAGAAAACTTATTCTTTTTATAAATCAGTTTGTATGGATTAAATAATTTTTTTATTTGTGTTGAAAATAAGTCAAAAGTTCAACTTAAAAATTAGTTTCAAATTAGAGAGTTTTTTTTCTTATTTAAGTCACTTTAAATATCTTACCTTTTAATGCATACAATAGGTGAAATATTTATAACACATTGCCAACAATGTGAAACATTCATTAACTCCTTACAACCATTGTGCGAGTTAAAGGTTTCGTCAATTGTATTAGAGAGAAGGTTTTATACCTGAATCATAAGCCACAACATAATTTTACTCATTAAAACCAATGGTTTTGATTTTATATTTTAAAAAAAATCTTAAAATTGACTAGTAGAGGCAATTAATTCATTTTAAATTATAGTACACCCGTACTAACTCCTGGCCCGCCATCTTCAGTCTTAAAATTCACTCTTCTACCTACCCCTCCCCCAAACTCCCTCCTTTTGAATAAAGAATCCGTTTCTGCTTACCGAGCACAAAGATATGTTCACCGTCCGGTGGCGCAAACGGATAGGTGGATCCAACGGCCGGCGAGATTACTATGGCACCATGAACTGTAGCTCGTGTCCAATCGCTATGGGCATTCCACCAAAGGGTTCCTTCCTCGTAAGAAAATATGAAAGAAGGTAAGAATCGGTGGTTAGGTCACCGGAAATCTATTTCCGGCGGATGAAGAAATAGGTGACGAACCCTAAATCTATGTGGTTTCAATTGATGAATTCTCCGTGTTTTTTTTCATTACAAAAAAATAGTTACAATATATATTCTTTACAAGATTTACTCAATAAAATCTATACAAAGCAAATTGAATCTATTTGGGAAGGAAATCTTCGAGCAACGCTGGAGGAGATTTTGGACGAACACGACGAACGCAGCCGCGGGTCGAGAGCGGGCGCGAACCGGGTCGCCCAGTCATGTCGGGTCGCCCAGTTCTCTCTAGGGTTAGGGCTGACGTGGCCTGTCGGTTGACGTGGCGGTAGTGGCTGACGTGGCTGTGACACATGGCACTGACGTGGCCTTTAACATCCCCCCGCAAGCTGAAGGGGCAGAGTACACCGTCAGCTTGGAGCGTAGAAGACGAAATCAAGCAGAAGAGAGGCCTTTCGTAAAAATGTCAGCAGGTTGATCCACGGAGGAGATGAATTGGAGATGGAGCTGGCCACGAGCTAGACGTTCTCGAACAAAATGAAAGTCAATCTCGATGTGTTTGGTACGAGCATGAAAGACAGGATTGGCAGTCAGGTAAAGAGCCGAGAGATTGTCACACCACAGGGTCGGCGGATGAGGGGGCAAGGCACGAAGATCCCGAAGAAGGTACTCAAGCCACATAAGCTCAGCGGTGGTGTCGGCAAGAGACTTGTACTCGGCCTCAGTGCTGGAGCGAGCAACAGTGCGTTGTTTGCGGGAACTCCAAGAGATGAGGTTGTGGCCTAAGAAGATATAGAAGCCGCCAACAGAACGACGATCATCACGGTCACCGGCCCATCCAGCATCCGAAAATGCATGTAGAGAGGTGGATGGACTGCGAGTAAGGTGAATGCCAAGGCGAGGAGTGTCTGCCAAATAGCGAAGAATGCGCTTAACTGCTTGCCAGTGAGCTGTAGAAAGGCGGTGAAGAAACTGACAGGCAATGTTGACAACATAGGCAATATATGGGCAAGTGAGTGTAAGATACTAAAGGGCACCCACAATGCTACGATAGAGAGCAGGGTCCGCTAAGGGTTCACCATGGCAGATAGAGAGAGGCTCATCCGTGGTGCACGGTGTAGACACCGCTTTGGCATCAGTCATCTTGGCACGAGCAAGGATGTCATGAGTAAACTTCGCCTGATGAAGAAGAAGACCATCAGGAGTAGGTTGCACCTCAACGCCAAGGAAATAGTGAATGGGGCCAAGATCCTTGAGAGCAAATTCCTGCTGGAGAATCTGTAACAGAGCAACAAGGGGGGCTTGGGAAGACCCAGTGAGAATAATATCATCAACATAGACAAGAAGAATGATGTTTTATCGGGGGGGTATGGCGAGTGAATAGGGAGGTGTCGGCAGCCGAAATGCAAAAGCCAATGGAGATGAGGAAGGAGCTCAGCCGCTGGTACCAGGCACGAGGAGCCTGCTTAAGGCCATATAGAGAGCGGTAGAGGTGACACACATGCTGAAGGCGAGTCGAATCAACAAAGCCTTGAGGTTGGTCCATATAAACTTCTTCACCAAGATGACCATGGAGGAAGGCATTGGAGACATCTAATTGGCGAATGGGCCAGCCACGGGAATAAGGCAAGAGAAATGATAGTGCGGACGGTGACGGGCTTGGCAACTGGACTGAAAGTCGCCGTGAAGTCGATGCCTTCCTGCTGATGAAAACCCTTGGCAACCAGACGAGCTTTATAGCGTTCAAGAGAGCCATCAGAGCGAAGCTTAACCTTGTAGATCCATTCGCAACCAATGGGCCGAACTCCAGAGGGAGGAGGAACAAGAACCCAAGTGCCATTACGGATAAGAGCAGTATACTCGGCGACCATGGCCTCACGCCAACACGGTGCACGAACAGCCTGAGTGAAGCAGGTGGGTTCGGGGTAGGGGTGGGCAGTGGCAGTGAGGGCATAGGTGTGTTGGCGAGTGAGTGTGCGACGGGCAATGGTGCCATCCTGAAGGCGGGTTACAGGTCGAGAGGTTGGGGTTGGAGGTGCTGGCGGGGAGGGAGAGGGGGAGCTAGAGGGCTCGACAGTATCCGAGGGTGGAGGAGAAGGAGTAGATGGAGTAGGGGGAAGAGGCACCGGGACAAGTACAAGGACGGGGGGTGGGGGGTCGGGAGCAACAGTGGGGGGTGTGGGGCGTTGGTAGGGAAAGACTTCCTCATGAAATAGGGCATCGGCAACAATGAAAATGTGGCGAGTCTAGGGGTTGTAGCAGCGGTAGCCACGGTAACCGGGAGGTTAACCGAGAAAGACACATGCCTGAGAGCGAGGGGCAAGTTTGTGGGGAGTGTAGGGGCAAAGGTAGGGAAAGACAGCACAACCAAAAATTCAGAGTTGGGAGAGGTTAGGGGATTGGTGAAATAGAGCTTGCTAGGGAGAAATATTACCTAACAGGGGAGTGGGGAGGCGGTTGATGAGGTAGACCGCGGTCTCAAAGGCAAAATCCCAAAAGTGAGGGGGAACAGAGGCTTGAGTAAGCAGGGTGAGGCCAGTCTCAACAATGTGGCGATGCTTGCGCTCAGCAGTGCCATTCTAGAAGGGGGAGTAGGGGCAGGAGAGGCGCTGATGGATGCCATGCTGTTGTAAGTAGGTCTGAATTGCCGTGGACACGAACTCAGGAGCACCATCGCTCTGAATTGCTTGAAGTTGGCAGTGAAGTTGATTCTCAACAAGTTTGTGAAAGGTAATAAAAGTAGAGAGAAAATGAGATCGAGAGGAGAAAGTGTATAACCAAGTAAAATGAGAGAAATCATCAATGAAACACACATAATATTTATTGCCATTAAAAGAGGGAATCGGGGCAGGGCCCCACACATCAAAATGGACTAACTGTAAGGGAAAAGATGACCTAGACGGGGAAGGGGTGGGGGAGGCGATGGCTCTTACTGAGAGCACATGCAGTACAAGGAGGAAATTGGGAGGAAGTGTATTTTATTGATGACGATTTCAAAAACGGGAGAAGAACAGCCGAAGACGGATGACCAAGACGACGGTGCCATAAACTAAGGGAGCTGGCGTGGGAGACAGCAAAAGCATGGGGTGTGGAGGAGGCGCCAGCAGGGGCCACGCGATAGAGACCACGATCAAGTGCGCCGTGGAGGAGGACCTGTCCAGAATGGGAAGAGAGAGCCCAAAAATGAGTTGAGGAAAATAGGAAATAGCACTGATTGTCAGATGAAAATTTGGAGACTGAAAGGAGATTTTTGGT
Organism: Casuarina equisetifolia; assembly: GCA_028551475.1. Taxonomy (NCBI): domain Eukaryota; kingdom Viridiplantae; phylum Streptophyta; class Magnoliopsida; order Fagales; family Casuarinaceae; genus Casuarina; species Casuarina equisetifolia. The sequence continues at coordinate 2,342,456 of CM052356.1, forward strand.
GATGGATGGAACTACAAGGACGTTGGACAAGGTGAAAGAGGAGGTGTGGAGCGTACCTGTGTGGGTGATGGGGAGAGACACGCCGTCACCCACGGTGAGTTGTTGGGAGCCAGTGTAGGGGGTCACATGGGAAAGACCCGAGGTGGAGTTAGTCACATGATGAGAAGCACCAGAATCAGGCAGCCAGGAGGCAGTGTCGAGAGCCGAGGGGGGGGTGTGAGGAGGGCCATAGTGAGAAAGGGGTGGGGGAAGGAAATTATGAGGAGCTGAGGGAAAAGATTGGGTGGGGGAAGGTGCATGGGAGCTATAGTAGGCATGCGGGGGTGTGAATGATTCGGTGTGAGGAGGTGCATGGTAGCTATAGTGGGCATGCGGGGAGGGAATGATTCAGTAAGGTAAGGTACAGGGTAGTTATAGTGGACCGGCAGAGGAGAAGGGGATCCCATGGGGTACAGCACAAGATAGGAAAGGTGTGCCTGCGGGTGAGAAGTCGGGCCATGGGTCGAACCGTGGGTCGGGCCGTGGGTGGGCGGGTTGAAGGTCGGGTTGAAGGTCGGGTTGAACCGCTCACGGCAGTTCGACACGTGGTGACCGGCCCGACGACATAGCCCACAAAAAGGGCCCGGGTCGGCGTTTACCGCGTGGGTTGGAGCGGTTGGGCCAGGGCTGGGCAGCAGGGGTAGGTAGGAGCACATCACGGGCGGGCTGGGGAGAGGGGTGAGAGGCCGCGTGAGTGGGCTGTGAGGTGGAGTGGGGCCGGGGGAGAAGCGGGTCGGGGGTTGGGTGGCCCTGGAAAGCGCCGGGGTAGGACGCGAACGCAGCCGGGGTGACGGCGGAGACCACCCGATTGTTCAGGCGGCCCTTCTGAGCCAAAATTTACCCGTGCAAAGCCTCACGACTGAGCGGGGCAGTTTGGTTCTGGACCGACACCGACGTGGCCAGCGTGTCGTAGTCCTCCTCGAGGCCACGAAAAAGTTGGCCGGCGTACTCGTCGTCATCGATCTTGACTCCGATGGCGGCGAGTTGGTCGAGTAACCCCTTCACCTCATGAAGGAACTCAGTCACGGACCGAGAGCCTTTGGTGATGGTGTGCAGTTGAAGACGGAGAGAGGAGGCTCAAGCAGAGGATTGCGCAGCGTATGATTTCTTGAGGAAATCCCACGCTGCGGCGAAGGAGCGGTGGTCAGACAGTTGGGTGACCACCGAATTGGTGGAGGTGGCGAGGATCCAACTTAGGGCAGTCTGGTCGCGGGTGAGCCAAGAGGAGTATGCAGGATTAGGGATGGAGGAGCCGGTGGAATCGAGGACAGTGGAGGGAGGAGCGGGTTTGGAGCCGTCAAGAACGGAGAGGAGGCGGTTGGAAAGCATGAACGGGAGGAGACGAGTGCGCCAAACGATGAAGTTTAATCCGTCGAAGCGCTCTTGGAAGGACGGAGATGGGGCGGCGGGTGCGGTGGAAGAAGGCGGCGCCGCCGGCATGGTAGGTTGCGTGAGGGGATTGGAGGGTTCGGAAGTAGTGGAGGCGAAAGAGGATGACATAGGGGAGGAGAGGAGAGGATCGGGGCGTGAGCCTGAGGCGGTTGATACCATGAAAGAAGGTAAGAATCGGTGGTTAGGTCACCGGAAATCTATTTCCGGCGGATGAAGAAACAGGTGACGAACCCTAAATCTATGTGGTTTCAATTGATGAATTCTCCGTGTTTTTTTTCATTACAGAAAAATAGTTACAATATATATTCTTTACAAGATTTACTCAATAAAATCTATATAAAGCAAATTGAATCTATTTGGGAAGGAAATCTCTGAGCGGCGCTGGAGGAGATTTCAGACCAACACGACGAACGCAGCCGCGGGTCGAGAGCGAGCACGAACCGGGTCGCCCAGTCATGTCGGGTCGCCCAGTTCTCTCTAGGGTTAGGGCTGACGTGGCCTGTCAGTTGACGTGGTGGTAGTGGCTGACGTGGCTGTGACACGTGGCTCTGACGTGGCCTTTAACAAAATATAACCTCATACGTGAAGTTTGATCCAGCTTGAATGGGACACTGCGTAATGTATTCTGGACCATCCGACCACGGATTTCTTGGCTGCTTCACACCATGCCTGGAATGAATGGTACAATAATTCAATCAATAGAATGTTTCTCGGATGAACCATGAGAAAATGTTAGAGATAGCCAAGAAACCACTATGTTAACGAAGCTATGTCTTCTCTATTGACGGCCATGACAAGAAATGGATGGCCATCCTTATTGTATATGTTGATTTAGCGTGCAAGTGGAGAGGACCTTAGGAAGGCAAGAGTCATTACCAGTGAATGGTGACCTCATAGTATCCTTGATTATGGACATTAACATACACAGTATCCCCTTTGTGAACCTGGATTACAGGCCCTGGAAAGCTTTCGTTTACAACCAGCTTGCTCTTGTTGTGACACAGCCTTGTGAAGTTTTTCTCGCTAAGCTACAAAAGTAGAAAATAATATAGCGTGGTGATATATCCAGAGTTTATACCATTACAGCCCGAGTAGAGTAGAAGCTTGTTTTTCTATAGTCTACAGAGCCTAAAAAATGAAAAGAAAGCACACCCACTACAAGCAAGGAAATTGGGAAGGACTTACAACAAAATCGTAGTAGTGGAGATCGCCTTGGACCAAGCAAAAAGACTGTCCAAGGATAAGCATAATTACTAAAAACTCTAACATCCTATACATATTCTCAGTCCGTTTCCTATGCTCGATCACCACTGAGAAAGTCTTTATATAAACATACAAAGCCCACCGAACTTTCTTATATAACGACCGAAAAAGAAAATGACAAAAACAGTGGAAGGATAATCAAGCACAAGGTTAACCTTCCTCCTATTGGACATCCAGAAGCTAACATCTAAAGAACTGATTGGTGAATGCATTGAGGAAAAAAATCGTATACTTTTTATCACCCTTGAACATCGTGGGCATGTTCTTGAAGTCCAATTTCTTAACCTCCTTGCTAGTAAAGGAGCTCCTTAGTGTTGGAGAAATTCAACTAAGTTGTATCATTCATATAGAGATTAAATCTATAATATAAAAATATACACACCCAAACATAATAGATTTAAGAGTTTTAGAATATCATAATATTTTACATCTCTTACAATCTTTTATTATTAGATTTTCTTATACTTTTCCTCTCCTCAAATTGATATCTCATGGATTCTCTTATCAACTAAAAACTCTAACATCTTATACATCCTATACACACATTGTAGTTCATAATTACCAAAAACTATAACATCCTATACACATATTCTAGTTCATAAGAAAATCCATGAGAGGGGTATTTTCCAACAAATAGTTCCCATGAAGACTTTCGATTTGCCTACTAAGTTTCTCTAACTTTCCTTATTTATAGAGAAACCCACTACATTTAAAAAAATATTTCTTAGTTTTACAATTACATAAAAACTTGATATCACATTTGCTATCAAAAATAAGAAAGATATCACACCTGCTATCAAAAATAAGTTTTTTTGAACCTGCAAGATCACTGGGAAAAGCTGCCAGAAAGACCTTTGCTCTTTTCTTGGATAAGATGCAATTTTGGTGTTCCACCAAAAGGTCCCCTCCCAGGTGTTACACCAGTTCCACTCAAAGTCAATTCAAGCCTCTCTTTAATTCTGCTTCCCCGTACTGCCTTCAAGCCTCTCTTTAATTCTGCTTCCCCGTACTGCCTTCAGAATTATGAGTGCCCAACGGTTCAGCTGCACTTAGCTGAATGATCCATATTTGATCATTGTTGGTACGGGAGCCTTAAGGTATTTTCCCCTCAATGGAATCAACCTATGGTGCCTACGTTTGAACTCGTGCTTACCGGTTTTTCCAGGTATTTGCTGCATATCCCTCATTTGTTTTTGCTTTGAAGTCAGTCCAAAATCAAAGTAAAATCGGAGTTGAGGAATGTTAGTTAAAGGTTGGAATCGGTGTTGAAGGGTTGTTGGGAGGTATTAGAATCGGCATTGAAGGGAGGAAGGTCCGATAAGTTTCCTCTCCATCTAACTTTAAACCCGACTACCACCCGGTGTGTCTCCGTTATGCTAGTTGGGTATTTGAAGTTTGCCTGTGACATTTCTCCTAAACCACTGGAAATTAATAGCTAAAGAAGAAAAGCAGAATTAAGACAATATGATGGATGGATTGAGCCAATCCACTCAATAAATTAGTAGTACTTATTTTCCAAGTGTTTTGGCAGCTTCTGTATTTTCATTTCTATTAGGATTCCCTAGTGATTCTCTAATTAGGGTTTTAGAAAAATTACAAATACTTCTATAAATAAGTTTTAACTTTTGAGAGTTAGTTAGGATCAAAAGTAAAACTAAAAAGTAAAATGTATTGTAGAAAGTTAGTTGTATGGTAGAATGGTAGCTTATAAACCTTTATAAGTAGAGGCTTTTGTTATACACTAGAGAACAAGACTTGAAAACCCAAAAAACTTGTCCCTCACTCTCATCTTGTGCCAATTCTCCTCCTCCATGAAACTATCCATTCTAATACCTCCCTCCTAAAGAATTCTATAATCTTGGAGTAGCAAGAAAGAACTTTACTTTTACTCTAAATGTATGGCAGTAAAGCCAATTCACTCAATATATTCATAATATTTATTTTCCAAGTGTTCTAAAAACTTGTGTATTCTCGATTCTACAAGGATTCCTTAAAGAAAACTTAATTAAGGTTTTGAAAAACTTAGATGTACTTTTGTAAGTGAGTTGTCATTTTTGAAATTTAATTAGGGTCAAAAGTAAAGTAGAAAGTAAGATGTATAATAGAAAGTTAACAAAAAAATTAATTGTGATAGAAAGTTATTATAAAGTAACTTGTAAATCTCTATATATAAAGGCCTTTGATGTGCAATAAAAAGGTTCTTTATTACATTGTGAAAAGTTATCTTGTTCTTTATTGCACACCAAAAGCCTCTATATATAAAGGTTTACAAGTTAATATTCCAACATATGACTAACTTTTTACCACAAAACCAATTATTTACAATATATTCTACTTTTTACTTTTACTTTTGTCCTGAATTAACTTCCAAAGGTGACTACTCACTTGCCAAAGTATACCTAACTTTTCGAAACCCCAAGTTTGGTATTCTCTAAGGAATCTTTCTCATCCTTACAGAACCGACAGTACAAAAGTTAGCAAAATACTTGAAAAATAATTACTACGAATTTATTCAGTGGGTTGGCTTTGTCCATCTATCATATTATCTACATTTTGCTCTTGTCATTAATGAGTAATCCATAGTGGCCTTGACTTGAACTTCGTACCCGACATTCCTTTTTCACTGATTACTCGGATGGTGGAGGCTATGTTTGTAGGTTAAAGGTCTTCAACATAAGCTTCTAGAGACATGTCTTAACCATTCAGTTTGGTAGGATATGGTTCATCACGATCTTCAAAATCTCTCTTTCAAAAATCTTCATCTGTAATATAGTGACATCTCCTTGCTGTTCTTAAATAAAGGCAATAGTACATCAGGAAGAGCTTTTCTATGTTGTCCGGTTGTCTGTATTCATGAAAATAGATTGGATTAAGGAGTTTATTTGGGGTCATATTAGGATTCAGATTGTTCACGAGGCAGATTGTAAAATCTAAGTTGCCAAGTCATTGACAGCTCAACAACTTATTTATGCTCTTGCACCAAATAATGATAGGAAACTTAGAATATTGGTTCTATTAGAAGAAAAAGAATTGCAATTAATACTTCCAAAAAAGAAAAAATGTCAGATGAAGTTAATGGGAGTGCTGGAAGGAGATGATCTCTTTTGGGGCCTAAGGAGAACGTGGCAATGAAAGTGTGATATTAGAGCTCGATAGCAGCGCTGATAAGCAAAGTACATTATTTTACTTGGTCATTGTCCAAAGGACCCCACGTGGAAGTCAGTTTTTTTCTTCTTTTTTTTAGTAGTTTATATTGCAAAGGTAATTGGGAAAGAAGCCCACACACACATTGCACAGACCCTATCCCATAGCATACTTCTGGGTCCAGCTTCTTGCCGTCGACTCGTACTTGTTCCGGTCGGTCTTGTACATATGGGCAATTTCCGGCACGAGAGGGTCATCAGGATTTGGGTCCGTTAGGAGGGAGCAGATAGAGAGCAACACCTGAACCGAGAAAAAAGGTAAGGAACATATCCCAAGTTTTTAACATAAGTATTGCACCGGGCATTAGCCGACCCAAGTAACTCAGAAAGGAATATGTATTATCCAAAGGAAAACAGGCATTTCCACAAAAATGCAATTTAATTATCAAATGGGAAAAACCATATTCCGTAAAAAAATTCAAATGAAATTAGACTTTATATCTAAGATATAGAGTGTGTTATTAGATATGGAAGTAAAATAATAACCTTGGATATGGTAAGGGCAGGGCTCCACTGCTCCTTCAAAATATCAAGACAAATACTTCCGTTGCTATTGATATTGGGATGAAAGACCTTCGTCCTGAATGCAACCTGTATAAATCATCCAATGAAGAGAAAACTGTTTAACCATCCAATACATAAACACACATAACTTTCCAGAAACATATGCAGCTCAAGTGCCAATTCTTGATTGCTCAGCTAATATAAATCATATGAATAGTAAACGCGAAAGAAAAAGAATTTAAAAGAATTTCAAGCCTCTAGTCTTTATTCAAATGGCTGAAACGGCATGCAAGCTTTAAGAGGTACATCTTTCAAAAGGAAACTATTCCTCAACAATGCTTTCTTCGGTCTGTTTCAATGATGCACAAAAAGTTGATGCTGTCTACTTGTCCTTGAATCAAAGAATCACTCTGATATCCTTTTCCTTTTCATTTTCCTTTTTTTTTTTTCATCACAGATTGAAAAGAAGGAGAAGGATTACGGGTTTCTCCCACAAATTTCCATAAGTAAAAATCATTAACAAGGAGGCTGCACACCTCACAAAAGCAATTTCCAGGTTATAACTTAGAGCATGTTTGTTTCTTCGTTGTGACATTGCAAAGGTATACTGACTCATATTTATATACCTTTTCTATTTGGCTTTATAAATATTATGCCAGGAATGGTTGTTGAACTATTGGCTTTATTGGAAGGGACACTTTGGTTGACACTGTAGCGGTGAATTTGGAAGCGTATCTCTGGCGAGAAAGGAATGCATACTGCCAAGCGGCTAGAATTACCAGTAGTGAGGATGAAGCTTTTGCTCTTGAAGTCTCAGTCTACTTCGATGATAGCTTCCAGCTTAAGGTCTTTTGAACTTGAGAGATATTTGAATATCTTGAATCAAAGATGTCTTTGGGAGAATTTCTTTTATGCATTCCAAGTATAGATAGATTGCCTTTTAGTTTCCCGTTTCAAGAAAACTTATAATAGAATGACATGGGACCGCATTCCTAAGGCTCAAAAAGGGATGCTGCCTTCGCGTTGCACTAGTTAAGTAAGGCAACCAAATTTCTTGCATCGCATCTGCCATATTTTCAGGATGACTCCAGAAGTTAATGTCATTTCCTTAATCCTAAGTCACACACAGAACCCCATGTTTTGTTTCTAACTCATGAAAATCACATGCAACGAAAAATTACAATTCAATACCACAGAGTAATTTTAAATTGCTTACTATCTCCTTTAAATTATGGCTGACAATTTATCACAGTCCAATGCAAAATGATAGCCCTAAATTGAATAGACAAACAATGTCAAAAGGCCCAACTACTGCGGAGCTTTTCAATGACTACTACTTAACATGTGAAGGTTCTTGAGCCCAAGGTAACGAACCTAGAGATCACAGTCCAGCCCTAATTTACAGTTCTTAAATCTTAAGGATGATAAACTACTGCAGAGCTTTTCAATGACAGCTACTTAACATCTGAAAGTTCTTGAAAAAGGGTATCAAACCTAGAGATTACAGTCCAGCCCCAGTTTCCAGTTCTTAAATCTTAAGGATGAAATTAGGAAGACAATCGAAGATTCTATGTTCTTTCTACAATTTCTGGAAGACAATTGAAGATTCCACCCCAACCTTATTGGTCAAGAATTCATTAGTCGAAGCGGAAAAAGGACATTATTTGGGACAGTTCCAAGATTTTTAGTGAAAATATAAATGCCCAGATAATAAAAAGGCACATGTGGTGTTATAAACTTTTGCGCTTTTACAGGCAATACTGACATCATTTAGCAAAGCTGTCAAAAGAAGAAATTCTGATCCTCATCTTGATTTGAATGCACTAAGACAAATTGAATGCTTACAGAACTAGATCATTCCAAACAATCACACCATGGTAACTTACAAAGATAGGGACCAAAGTTTTGAGCCCAAAGTCCCTGGTTTAAATAGGGTATCCCACCCCTACAAACCTGTCAAGCTAGGCATGCATGAGTGCACAAAGACTCAATAAAGTGTCATGCCAGCTTAATTCTAAAGCACCTAAAGACTTTCAATATTAATGAATATAAAATGCCAAAAATCTACTGTGGTATGATACTTGATAACAAAAAGGCAAAGTTGTTGTGAACCTTTCCAAAGCAACAAAAGATAATGGAAGCAACAAAGCACCGATTTCCATGAAACTCAAAATTAGTTACGGACCTTGGGTGGTTTAAATGGGTAGTCCGGAGGAAAATGAATTGTGACTAGAAAAACTCCACCTGCGTATGGACTCTCAGCAGGACCCAAAATTGTAGCTTGCCAATGGAACATGTCTTCAGCAACTGGGCCTAAGGATTTATATTCAACAAAAGCAAAGATCTTACATGATCTAAAGATACAGAAAATGGCAGAGGAAAAAAGGAAGGCTGGAACATATCAAAACATTGTCAGAGGAACACAAAACGGAAGACTAAGTAATTCCCAGAGGAAAAAAAAGTTTCACCAATGAATAGCTCTGCAACTAGTAAGCTACTGTTCATCTACTTTTACGAAATTTTTCCAAAGATAATGAGCAGCGAGGAAAAGAAAAAAAGGAAAATTTAAACATATTGTTCACCAATTCCAACTTCTACGTTAGCAAAAAGATGTCTCTTTGGATTCATATTTTGGATTGATGTAATATCCTTTCGCCACAATAATACAGGTGATTATCTTACTGAAAAACACAGGAAGCTGTATTTTTACAAGAACAAATTGGGCATTGCAATGGCCCCTATTATCTTATTTAAATTTACAACAGTAGTGGAGGTTTCAGTTCGAAAAGTCCCCAGCTTATGAGAGTTTTCTAATGACAAAAGATTTATGGTTTTGCAGTTGCACTGATCCAAACATCGTTTGTTTTAAACGAAGTCATACTCTATTCCAACTTCTTCCACATCCATGCTAGGTATTTTTGAACCTCAGCTAGTTTTACGACCCTGTGTTACCTCTGCCACTAACAAATAAATATGGTTTAATGATAATAAGGACTTTATGTTTTCTTTTTCTAGATATCTAGCTATGCCAATCCCATAATATACTCTTTCTTTACTAACAAAACGACCAACTTTCTCCTAGATTAAACCATTCATAATGGTAATTGTACCAATTTCAAGAAGCTGCATAATAACACCAACAGTGAAGCCAAAGACGCTACGAGAAGGTCCAAGGCTTGTTAAAAATAATGTGGCATAAGTCCCAAATGGCCTAAATCTTGCATGGAAATCCACCTTACAAGGAACAAAACCCCCCAATTTTTTAGTCAGCTTTTGGATGGGATTAGAATTCCTAACAAGTCCATCAAGAAATCCATGACAGACTAAGAAAGACAGTCAACAAAGCATAACAGGAAAGAATTGGGATGAGGCCTTTCTTGAAGCGAATATTAGTCTAAGAGGGTAGCATCTATGTGGTATCACTCAAACAAAACAAAAGATACTAAAGCCCACACTTTTCCAGGAATAGTAATTATAATTGCATGATTAACAAGATAACACATCTGTCTCTGTAGTTTTAGCTCATATTACAAATCATGAGGCTTATACAGCCAAAAAAAATCTATTGAAAGGAACGAAATCATGTAGGTACATTTAGACGTAAGCAACCGTACTGCAAGAGCTGAACTACAATCTAACACGCATAAAATTTCAAATTAAGATAAAAATTCAGCAAATATGTATAACTTCAGCTCCACCAGAAAAATTCACGATCAAAGTTCATTATCCTCAAATATTCAAGCAGATCGCCCCACAAACAGAAGCAAACCAAAAACACGTCTCATCTCCACAAAAGAATTTTAAAAAAAAAATCAGCATAAAAAAAAAACGAAAAACTCACAAATCAAGAAGAGGAAAAACCTAAAGACATCAACAAAATAAATTTAAACAGCAGGACGCGGATCGGAGTTGATCAAGGTCGTACCAGCACTGCAAGATGTAGGAGGATCCTTCTGGAGATCCTTAAGCTCCTTCAAGATCCGCTTCGACGCCATCACCTACATAATTTTCAAACGTAGACTTCTCTCAATCTCTCTCTTCACAAACACACAGAAACACCTACACGCAGACGCAGACACACACACACAAAGTTACAGGCAGAAAGAGAGGAAGACGACGGCATACCAAAGATCCTCCCGGCAAATGATCAAGAACAAACTGAAAGAATGAGCGACACAGCTCGGGAAGGTGCGGGACGGCCTTTTATGCACTGATCAATGGGCGAAAGCTTTGCTAGGAGGGTTTGGGTGTAGGACCACTCTTTCTTCTTTTCAATTTTAACTTCACGTAACGTGCCAGTAATTTCCCGATAGATTCTCTGTTATCCACGGAACAAGAATCTTTTGCGTTCAAGCCAAAAATAATGATAATAAATAAATAAATGAATGAAAGACTTCTTCTGATTGTAACTACATGATGGAGCTTTGAAATTCGAACAGAAATTAGATAATTCCGATTAGATACTTTCATTTGGTAAAGTTATGCAAAAATTAGAATCTTCTATGGATCAATAACTAAAGGTTTAGAATTATCATTACTTTTGTTATTATATTAGGTGGATATTCCTAGTTCTTAACGTTACTACAAATTTATTGTCACAAAATTTAATTATCTAATAAAAGTTAGCAAAACAATTTCATAAACTTATATCTTATTAATATAAGACAACTTCATACTACTTTTAAGGCATTCTTTCACAATAATGTGCCACTTTCATATATAAACAAAGACATTAGAAATGTTAAGTATGAAAATGCTTTCTTTATTTAAACTTTATCATAAGGGATTATGTTTTTAGTGTAAAACTTTCATCCTACACACATATTTGTATATTAAGCAACATTAAACTTAAAGTCATATCAGGTGGAATAGTTTTAACTTGTATTTTAATATCATAACAAAAAATTTAAAACTCAATCTAAAAGTCAAGTCAAGAATTAAAGGTACATTTCTTTTGTTTAAATCACTATAAGAAATTATGTTTTCATTGTGAAACTTTCATCTACATATATATATATATATATATTATACAAACTCATATTTTAATAATATGGGATATCTACATATCGATTTAAATATTTATGCACCCGCAATTATAATTGAGAGTAAAATTTCTTCTTCTTAACGAACCAAGAATGGTTGAAAAATGGTCAGTTTTGATGTGCTTGACTAATTCTTGAGGGCATGCTTGGTTGTTGCTGATTCTTTTACGGGGCAGTAAAAGAACAAGGCATATAGCACCTGATTTAGATGGCTGGAAATTCAACTTTTCTTCTGTCCAAACTTTGGATGATGATAAGGACTGAAATGAGGTGTAGAAACGCGTATCTGTTGACTGCAATTCATCATAGAAGAGTTCAAACTTCAAAGTCTTCTTGATTCAAACTGATGTCGATGGCCTTCTTCGAAAAGGTCGCAAATACTTAAAAGGAAGAGATTGGGACATATTTGTAAGCGTCGAAAATGGTTACTGGTAAATTTTGTCCCGTTTGAAACCAAGAAAATAAAAATAAAAAATTCCTAGAATTTAAATTGGTTCATTTTTCCTTCTACAAGTTAACAAAGTATTTACAATGTCCTTTCATGTGAAGTAGGCTTCATAAAAGTTGTAGGTTTCACAAGTTCCTATATTGATTGAAGTAGGTTTTACAAGTTCATTTTCTAATTATAATAGGTTCATAAATTCCTTTAGTACATTTTGCAATTTTCTTATTTAGTTCCTTGTATTTCTTTGTAAATAATATTAATATACAATTGTCTCCCAAAGATAATTGAGATGATATTTCTTGCATTACAAAGTATCTTAAATTTTAATTTTTAAGGTGGGCCACTACTTCCCAATTTAAGCTTTAAAGTAAAGTTTAGTAGAAGTTTACATGTTTTGGAGCTAACTGTCGCCTAAGCCTGATGGGAGTTATAAATTACTAACATATTAATTGCCATTATATAATTTTTAAAAGAGTGTAATTTATAATCTGACACCAATTTTTCTTCTAATGAGATACCTTTTCACTTTTGAACCAATTTTCTATATGAAACATTGTCCTATGCTTAAAACAGACGTATTTCTTCTGATAAGATATTGTTTACTCCTAGTCAGAAACCAGTTTTAAGAGCATGGACCTAAAATAGCACACCCTGTGCCAAATGATGAAACATCAAACAATACAGGAAACAAAGGTGGATTCTTATACGAGAAATGCAGGATTTTGGATTCAATCAGGTAGAGCGTTCCATACAAATGCTGCTAAAGCATCAGGAAGACAGAGAACGGAGGTTACACTGTTACCCTCACGCCATTAGAGGCATCAACAGGATACACCAAAAAGTAACCTTCCTACCTCTACCTTAGTTGAATCAGGTTGACAAAAATCAATCATAATTTAGTCCATCAACAGGAGCAAAACATCTTGGATGAATTGAACTAACAATACAGCAAGACCAGAGCAGTGGAAAAAGATGAAAATGGCTCAAAATCACTGTAAGATGGAGGATTCTGTCCCAACCACCTGCTGCGGTGGGGTGGAAGTTCCAGACTTGTTTCCAGACGACGGCAGTTTGTCAGTTTCAAGCCGCCGGACATTTTCTATCAATTTCACTACTTCTAACATTTTAGGCCTCTGATCCGGCATCCTCACCACGCATGACATTGCTATCTGCAACATCTCCACCATCTCTTCCTCAATATTTGGGTATCTCATCAGCTCTATGTCAAAAACTTCTGCTGTCCACTCTTCTCGAACCACTGAATGAACCCACCTGACCAAGTGGACAATCTCTTCACCTCCCGTGGTGTAGATGGGGGATTTTCCAGTGAGGAGCTCCAGTAAAACCACCCCAAAACTGTATACATCAGAAGGCTGTGCTGCTTTCCTGGTGTCAGTCACTTCTGGAGCTCTGTATCCCGCGGCCCTGGAGATAGGATGAGAAAGTGAACCCATTATAGTTGCCAGGCCAACATCAGAGACACATCCGTACTGTTGAGAGTTGAGAAAGATGTTTGAGGATTTGATGTTGCCATGTACAAGCTTCCCACCATTTTCTACATGGATACGAGCAATGCCTCTTGCTGCTCCTATGGCTATTCTTAGACGGGCATCCCAATCCAAAGGGGTTCTCTCCTCTCCTCTTTTGCCTGAAAAGTAACATTGGAATACATATCAAGGTCCACCCTGGCTAATAGAGACTAAGTAACTAGTGAATACTTATTTCCATGACACAGAAGATTCGGGTATCTAGTTATCTCGTTACATTAGCAAACGGTTCTAACATATCTCTATTATCCAGGGACCGATAATCTGCGTAGTTTGCAGTACATATACAACCATCGGGATTGAGAATCCCCCAAGGAACATCAAGCGGTATTCCAAAATGTATGCTACACACGAAATTATTCAGTAAGAACTAAGTAATGTTCAGATTAAGTCAAGTCTAGCTGCAGCTTTCATAAACTTGAAACCATTTACCAGTCTCTTCAAGATTATTCTTGTAGCATTGGAAGCCCTCACAAATTACCAAAAACACAAAAATGCATAAAGACCAAGTTGAGCCAGATTGATTTTGAACTCTATGTCTTGTTTCGGGCAAGTGGATTAGAGCACGGATTCTCAAAGTAAACATGCACAGTCATCTATCTACCACTCAATACACTAAAGAAACCTGCTCATGAAGTTGAGAGTTCAACCTTTTCTTTCCAAATATTATTTGTAAGTTCTTAAATAGTCTAACCAAAGCCACTCCTTGGCAGTGGCTACAGAAGTCCCGTAGGAATGCAATCCCTTAATGAGACTGTAGGAAAACCTTTCTTAGAAGAGAACCTCACAGGCAAGAGCTACACGTATGAAATTCACAAAACAAAGCTTCAAGTTTTATGCTTCAAATTCAAGGCTTTCATTCAAACTGTACTGCGCAGGAAAAGTGACTCAAGCAACTGACATCAAGTAGAGATGGATATGCATACTAAGACAGTGTCCAACAAGAGTCTCAGGGATATCATATATTTTTCAGAAAGCAAGACAATCAAAAGAAAAACTCAAGCACTCCAACCTACTTGTTGCAAGACCTCTTTGTTCAGATTATGGGAATCATTCCCTCCACATAATGTAATAGTACAAACCCTGAAAACATATTGGCCAGAAAAAAACAAATGCACATCCATGTGTCATGGATTGCATTTGCACTATCACAACCTTCCTTCCTAGGGGGAAAGCAGAAAGAGACGCATCACAAAACTCAAAGAAGTTCGGCCCCCACCAGTCAGCTTATGTCTTTGTAGATGAAGACAACTAAAAAGGAAGTTAGGAAAGTAAAAGTTTCCATGTTTCATTGCTACTGACCAGTAAGGCAACAATTAAAGGTCAAATCCCAGCACATCGAAGTACAAACAATTCCAAAGCTGCAAGCAGGTTAGCTCAACTATATTGGAAAAAAAGTAAAATCGATTAGAATTTTAAATAAGGAAGGCCAAGAGACATAACCACGCAACCAAGGACAAGATCCCTTTCTCTAAACCTTTAGAAATACTCCAACCAAAATATTTCTTTTATTATATTTTGAAAGCAGACTGCGTAAAATGATTGAACACTCCAACAGCATTAATGACTCGAATAGAAAAGATAAGATTTACGAAAATTTAAGGAGCTGATCAAAACAGAAACTTAAAGAAAGATGCATACCATGTAACAAAGCCGAGAGACTCCCTAGGGCGAAGTAATCATACACCATCAACTTCTCATCTTTGGAATAGTAATATGCCTTCAGCTCCACCACATTCTCGTGTCTGATATTTCCCACAATCTCCATCTGCTGCTCAAAATCCCGCTTCCCAACGCTCACCTCCTTCAACCTCTTCACCACCACAGTCGTTGCATCCTCAAGAATCGCCTTATAAGCCATACCGAATGTTCCCTTCCCTAGTATCTCAGCAGAAGCCCTCAGCAAATCCTCCAAATCGAATGCATAACTACAGCCCTCGAAGAAAACCATTCTGTTGCTTGCATCTTGATTCCTGGAAATAACCTTTTCAGGTGAAATGTCTCCCTTCTGCAACTTATCTGATAACCCATCTTCCCTTTTTCTTCTCAAGCAGCAAGCAACAAATAGGAAAGCAAATGCCACAAATCCCAGAACGCCACCAGCAATTATAATTCCCAACAATGGCGCTTCGCCTAGCCCTCCATAACTCCTAGGCCTTGGGTGAGTTTCGGGAGAGTACGGAGGCACTGGAGGCTGATTAGGAGGTAAAGCTTCGAAAGAAACATTATTACCCCTAAACACCAACCTGGGAAACCTCTGAAGTGACTTAGGCACAGGACCAGTCAGATTATTGTTGCACAGATTCAGCACTTGCAGCTTGACAGAATTCAGGTCAGGGATTTCCCCAGATAACGAATTGTTTGCAAGATTTAAACCCGCTAGCTGTGTCAGGTTCGAGAGAGAGCCAGGGATGCTCCCATTGAAACTGTTGTTAGACAAATTGAGAATCGTCAAGTTCTTCCAAACTGAGAAATCCGATGGTAATGGACCCGAGAAGTTGTTGTATTGAAGGTAGAGAAAAGATAAGTTCTTGAGCTCAGCAAGATCGGAAGGAAACTGCCCCGTAATCAAATTGGATCTGAGGCTCAAAACTTGCAGAGCTGAGAGGCGGCTTAGAGTGTTACGTGGGATCGGACCGTCAAATCCGACTCCGGGCAATCGGACGGCTATTACACGAGAGCTATCCTCGCTACAAGTCACACCAGTCCAGTAGTTACAGACTGGCGAGCTCTCATTCCAGTTGAGAGGTCGAGAATGAGGGAAATAGTTCACAAAGTCCAGCAGAGCTTGCTTATCCTCAACTGGGTCTGCATTTGCTTGAAATAACACCAAACACACCAAGAAAATCGAAGAGAAAACGACACGCAAGACCTCCATTGCCACCCTCCTCCTCAGAAACACCTACCCTTCAAGCAGATAACGAGCTGTTTCTGCGGGGAAAAATATCAAAACGAGTTCTTTCGCATCTACCGCCCAAGCAGAATATATATGAACCAACAACACTGTAAAAGAAAATTTAAAAAAAAAAAGAAGCAAAAGATAAAGAGAAAAGCCAAAAAAAATCAGATTCCGAGATGATTGTCTCTAAAAGTAGAACCCAGTTCTGAGAAAACTCACGTCAAGAAATGCGCTTGCAGGATTTGAATAATTCATCTTGGTCCAAAAGAGAGAATATTATAATCTGTAAAAGTATTGTGTTTCCCAGAAACCGTGCTTCTTTTCTTTTTGTTCCTTTCTCTTTTAACCTTTCAGTTGAATTTGCAAAATCGAGAATGTAAACAAATGGATAGTAAACGAAGCAGGTTCCTCGAGAGCCACGTAGTAGAAGCTAGCAACAGAAGCAACCAGTAAGAGAGAGAGAGAGACAGAGCCCAATGATCATTGGCTACATACCCCTCCTTCCCAGATCTGAACCCACAAGCCTCTGTTCTCAGGAACGCTCGTCAAACATCCAAGAACTCTGCATTTCAGAGAAGACAAAAAGGTAAAAGCTATGATTTCTCTGAGATAGTGGGTGCAAGCTAAGCATAAAAGGAGAGAGAAGGTCAGCGGAGGTGTACGTCCGTGGATGGTGGAAAATGCAGGAGCTATGATTTCTTTGGAATAACGGTGCTCGTTGAAGCAGCATCCAATGCCAAAAAGCAGAGGAAAAACGGCAGTAATTTCTCGCGTACACCGAGGGTCAAAGAAGGTAGCTAGCTGAAACAACCAAACACAGAGCCCGCCATTGACGCCCCTGAACAGCTCCCAACGGCTCTATTCCTTCATGTCAAGTAACTGAAAGAGTCCTCTGAAGGCTCCGATTTTATAACCTCACCGGCGCGTGGAGAGAAACACTGGTCTATGCGTGGACGGGAAACCGCTCGGTTTTCACGAATTTCAAGGGTGGGATTTTAGGGATCCATGACGTGGAGTGAGTGGAGACTAGCACGTGGGCCCTGGACCGGTGTCTGTGGGGCCATAAAGCAAATTATTGTAATCACGGCCGTTTGACCTTGATCCGGTGCTCTTTGATCGATGAAGGTCGGACCGTTAGATTGGATTAGTAATAAGCCCTTGTCTTACCTTGTCGCCTCGCAAATGGAAGATGAGTTAGTTTAATTTAATGTAGAACTAAAAAATTAGAGTTGAATTTCGTGTGCAAATATATTAATTTTCTAATAATAAAAATTTGTATCCTAAACTAGTTATTAAATTATACTACGTTAGTACATAGATCAACCCCAAATGTTTGACTTATGTCTTAAGAATTATAAAATTAATCTTAAAAATATAATTTCTTTTACCTCTTTTTATATATTTTCAATGGGGAACTTCATAATATAAAATTGATTATATATGGGTTTTATTTATGTCTAAATGTATGTGTCAAAGCCTCTAATGGAGGTATCTTTCAACATTCAACCACCTTTTAACAATGATCACGAGGACTTAATGTAGTGGCCCATCTTGTTGCTTTAGGTTGGTCAGCATCCCCCACTAAAACTACCAATTTTAAGAATGTGGCCGATGTTAGTCCAACGCCCTGATAAAGAAACCAATCAAAGCTTTGAAGACTTTCTAAGAAAATGGAAATTTTCTTGCAACCCAACCACTTCTGTCGGGAGCAGCCACTCATTGGAGCAAATCTGCAGCAGCTTTGCAGGTGGACTTCTCGAGAGTGTGTTTGAGAAATTTGGCCTGGCGTTCCTCTTATGGTGTGTTTTTGGGGTGAGGAGGAATGCACTTGGGTCTTTGACAAGCCTGGAGGGGGAACCTGGAGATAAGATTCAGGTGCATGTGTCTGAGATTTGGGTGCCAAACAATGAAGATGTCTCAGGCTTATTCAGCATTTTCTTTTGTCAAATTTGGCCTCACATGACTTTGATGGAGACTGTGAAACCCCTAAAAAGTGAGACTCACGAAGTGAAGCATTTTGTAGCTTCCAAAAGTGGAGTTCATTGTTACGGATTGAGTTTAAATCCAAAAAATTAGCCTTTTTTAGGAGGAATAATTAAACTCTATAAGCTTAATATCACTCACTTACCTTTTTAATGTAGACATGGCCCTTTCTATAGAGTGTTCAATTAGAATATGATTTCTAACCCTCTTTTCCCACCAAAATCTATATTACCCTTAACAAAGTCATGTATTTATAATGTAACTATTACAAGGATTATCATGTATTATCAATAGGCCAAAAGCTATAACTAATAGTGAATATACTAAACTTACAAAAAATCCCCTTCCATAACTCAACCTTAATATCGCTAGGTCCTACATTAAGTGGTAGGCAAACACAAAATGCTGTACTTGACTATAAGTTAAATACCGCAGGTTGAACGGTTAACCCCATTCAAGTACAAAGGTATTATTGACCCGATAAACTCAACAACTATTTCCTAGCAGCTTAGGGCCTCTTGCCTGCCCACCATTGATGCTTGACCCTAATATTGGAAATGTGTTCTTAATTTGCTCAATATTGTTTTATCATAACAAGCCTTCAACCCAAAAGACTAAGTTTTTAGGATGAGTAACTCAACTCTTTATAAGCCCAAGATTATCCACTTACCTTTCTAATGTAGGATAAAGTACTCTCCTTTAAAATGTTTTTTCTTCGAATGTAGTGTTATGGTTGACAAATATTCTATTTAGAATCTACCTTAATCCATTTCCAAAATTTAAGTTGTACATTAAATGAGAGTTTTACATTAAAAAAAATAAAAATTAAGATTCTATTTTGATTTTTTTCTAATTTATGACTTAGTTTTTATATTAGATTTTAAACTTTTTAATATAATATTAGAGTCTAAATTAACTTAGTTACATTCTATGCTATCTTAAATTTAATGTATTTGATATAGGAGAGAATGTGTGTAGCATAAGATTTTTATACCAAAAATTAAGATTCTTGATATAAAGTTTAAACATGAAATATGTTTTTATAATTTATGAACTAAATTTTGAATTTAATTTTAAGCTTTTTAATAAAAGCAACAAAGATTATTAGATTTAATGTTAAGTTTTTCCTTCCTTTCTTGATAGTATCCATTTTATGTTCTTCTATTAGTGTCAATGTCTAGAGACTCAAAAACAAAATGAAAAGAAAAGGCTTTAAAAAACATGTCACAATTCCTTTTTGTGTTTGAGTGTTTTTAGCATAGGGAACTTAGTTTTTGACTCGGTTAATTTAGGTTTTAATTTTTTATTAAACAAATAAAAAAAAGATAAGATTTTGTTGATAAATAAATAAAAAAGGTAAGTTGCTGGGTACAGATGTTGTTGTCATTCAATCTAAGACGTCACGAGTTGTGCTTAATCATGTCTACTTGACCTTAAGTATAGGTTTTTTAAATAAAAAATCAGAAAAGAACTTGATTTAGAAATAATGCAAGATTTTTCTATATCTTAATTTAAAATTATTGCTTAGATTAATAAGGTAATTTATTTCCTACGGTTATGTGCTGCATAACCCACAGGTTACAGGATCGAAACCTGTCTCTGAAAAACCAAATAATTTTTGGTTTTTTTCTTCCGTCCATTCCCTGAGATTCTATGCGTTGAAAGACGTTTTTTGTTCATGTCGCTTTGGTCAATGGTCACCTTCAAACTTCCAAAATCCAGTCAGCAGAAGAAGAATCTATGGGAATGGATGCCTATTTTCATATATGTCAAACACAGTGCTTGGATGCTTGCAGGCACAGTCTTCTTCTGTTGGTTTGAGCTTCAGCCATGGATAATCAGGAGGTATTCATATACAATATTTGTAAGTAAACACAATACAATTTGTTCCAAGAGGGGAGGACAAGATTAAAACAACTCTCCACCTTCATTGGAGGTACGTACATATACAATCGAGCACACCAAGTTAGAAGGTGACGCTTTTTTATTCAGTTCCACACTGCAAAATATAGCTAAAAAATAAGCATTTGTGATGGGCATTTGGATAAAATCAGCCTCTTTTGGTCATTAGTATTATTATTAGTCTTCCATCTTGATGATAATCCTCAGATGGTCCCAGTTAAGTTGATGGGACAACAGAGAGTTCCATCCGGCCTGTCCATTCTTCACCTGGTTTCAAAGTGATAGGCTTTTCCACTGCTGCTCCATCTATGCACAGCATCTTTTTGTACTCTTCATCCCCGAAATCCGTGATGGATTTAGACTTCTTCTCCCATGGATTCCAGACCCCTAAGCACAAGCACATGGGAAAGCACAAATTTAGATGCCCATCAGAATGATACGACATATGATTTTACACATAGCAGCAGTCTTCCACAGTTTCAAGGTAGACTCTTGAGTTAGAGTTTCCGAGCAAGAAAAGGGGTTTCTTGTTAATTGGATACCGTGAAGCAGAAGACACTGTCTTGTGAGGGGAAACTCTCGGTTCAATATGAGACACAAGTTTCAAGAACTGGTAAACTTTATTGGGTTTAAAGTGTTTCATACCAACGTCAGGAAGTCCTTCCTTCCGTACAGTAAATGTGCGCTTCTTTTCATGGTCAAGAACAGCAATCACGTCGGAAGAACTAAGATAGACTCGATCCACCTGGAAAAAAGGGACATCTCCTTAAACTTTAGCAAGTAATGAAAACATCATCTGATTTCTTCTGAATGAACAAAGTGTT
This sequence comes from Casuarina equisetifolia, assembly GCA_028551475.1. Lineage (NCBI taxonomy): Eukaryota > Viridiplantae > Streptophyta > Magnoliopsida > Fagales > Casuarinaceae > Casuarina > Casuarina equisetifolia. The sequence goes on from CM052356.1 coordinate 2,363,499, forward strand.
ACCTCCGATTCAAATGTCAAGGCATCTCCTTGTTCTGTCAACCGTTCTTTCTCACGCAGGTTGTCAAGGTAGTCCAGAGTCTCCATCCCCTCTACCCTTACTTCACTGTGTATACAGATTATGTTTATCAGTGGCCAGAAATTTTAGGAACAAGTTTCTATTGACTTGACATGGACGAGAGGTTTTATAAAGCCAAGCCACAGAGATCACTCATAGACAAATTAACAACAGATAAACCATGTGAATGGAAAGTTGACAATGTAATCAGATCTGTTGACAATTCGTGCAGTGAAAAGAAAAGAAGGCAGCAAGTATATAAAGAAAGGATTTATGGCTTTTCAAAGAAGATGCTAGTGGTGGAGCAAAACTTGTCAGCTGTAAACTTCTGTACCAAATATCAGTGACGGAGAAATATGTACGATAGGCAAAAGAGAAGCTGAAAGGCTTGCTGTTGATGTTTCTGATGCGTGATATCAATGTTAGATCCCCATCTTCTGCCAAAAAGACTCTAAGACGAAACTCAAAACTGAAAAAAAGAAAAAGAAAGAAAGCCAAAATCATTATCTTAAAGGGAAAAGAGGTATAATTTCCAGGTTATAGAGGATGCTGTGGATATCCTAGATTGTTTTATATGAATAGGTTGATATGAATTACTACACTGATCCTTTTTCATCGTGTTCCTTTAAACTTGAAGAATCAAAATCGATGCTATCGTCACGGTTTCATAAGCAACTTCAGCTCATACCTATGTGGCCAGTTCTTCAGATCTTCATCAAATGGTTTGAGTAGCAAATCAACATAGGCTTTGCCTTTGGAATCATTGTGATGTAGAGGTGGGGGATTTTCATCAATGACCCAAATCTTGTTCCTGGCAAACCCATGTTGTTCCAGCAGTCCACGGGTTCCAAACTATCATAAACAATCAAACCTTTTCAGCCCAATTCAATCAAGATTAACACATAACCCAATACACTAAAAAGCAAGTACCTGAGGAAAACAAATTGGAATTCCTCCTCTCACTGCTTTTGGTGGCTTAAAGATTGCCTACATTAGAACAACAGAGAACAGGGCAGGGGGACATTATTATCTCTGCAGTTAGTATGTACTAAGACCAGATTTAAGTATGAGTACTTGGTCTAATTCGAACAACCATTCTGCAGAATTTCTTAATTAACAAACCGGCGGAGAATCATTCATGATCTTTGGATATCGAAACCATTTCCTTCATTATGGTTGAACAAAAACCATGAAACACTTCTGCTGGCTATACAGCAATCCATACACATTGTTACGATGCCTGAGACATGAATAAAACAGGGAACAAGAAATCGTAAATTGACCAGTTTACCTTACTACTTATGAATAACAATTCTTCATCATGGTCAGTCTTCCATGAAAGAACCTGTCCTCCATGCAAGCTAACCTGGATGAATGTCACAGATTAACATCAATGTCTACAGATGGAAAAGGGAGAAAGTTTCAAAGTGCCACAATGGAGAAAGGGAAAATGAATCGAACCCGTGCGGAAGCTCCTCGAGAGTTCCGAAGCAGGACCTGATCGATTCCATTCCTGTCCTTAGCAACGGCAACTGCTGCTCTCTGATCACCTTCGCCCCCAGAATGGTTCATTGCGAAAACAAAGCAAGAAATCAATGGAAGAAACAACACAGGACTCTCTCCAAATACCCAGAAAAACTACTTATGAGCCGCGGAAAAAGGCCCAGAGAAACAGTTGCGAATCTGAACTTTCCCTCTTCACCTTTCTTGTGACACATCAATTTCCCCGTGAGCTGAAACCAAAAATCCAACTACCAGTTTTACCACTTCAACCTTTCCTCACCGACAAAATCTATTACCCTCTGAATCACCCAATTAACAAGAACTCATCCCTGAAAAACCCAACTCCAGGATGACGAAAACGCCTGGAATTCAAAACGGGAGGAACAATAACGAACTTCCAATGCCAGTTTCAAAAATAAACCGCTAAACAGAAAAAGTCTAATAAAGAGGAAGCAAAACCGAAACCCAACCCGAAACAATGAATGGAAGGCGCACTCAAGTCAATTAAGCTCATCTACATCTTGGTTTGACCTCCTTTTATTCGTAAAAGGAGATTGAAAAGTGGGTCGCTGAAAAGTTCACAACTTCATAGCCCTACAACCAAGACGTATCTGTGCTGATGGCTGACTGATAATAAAATTACGCCAAATTGCGCATAGAAAAGTCCAAAAATCTTGTGTGTTCAAGACTCCAGAACCGTGAGTTCTCGCTCTGGTGGGCTTCCACACCTGGGGTTGGATGAAGTCTTGACTGTGACTGGGAAGGATTTACCTGAACTAACGACCCATTGGGAAAATATGGGGAAGGTGAAGACTTGCCTATGAGTGCTGGGTATTGTATGGTTGAGTGTGGAGCTCAAATTGACTAAGAGTAAAATTATAAACTTTGTTAGTAGGGACATGTAATTGTTATTTTTAGAAATAAACCATCTATATGAGGCTTTGGTGATCTAAGTTTGATTGATATGAGAGTAAATTATTAATCTTTAGCTAAAAGTTGTATTAGGACCTTTCAACTTGCTTTGATATTAATGGTTAGAATCATCAAATATTCAATCAATTTTCCGGCCTTCTTTTGTCAAAAAGTTACAAGAGAGTTTTCTCTTTTTGGATCTCTTGGTGGGTACCCAAAGACAATTATGATAGAATATTCAATAAGATTGAAACTCTAGATACGATTAAGGTATCCCATACGCAAGAATCGTTCAATATGATGATTCTTCACATAGTTGGACGCAAATATCAAGAAATATCATTAAATAAAGAAAAAGAAATAGTTAAGGTCATGGGTTTCCCTTCAAGGAACATGAAGAGAGAAAATCTATGTACGAACTCGATACACTTGGTCATACCTAAATTTGTAGAGGGTTTCAAAGCCGTGTCTCTTCTTCCTGTCCTTTTTACCTGCTCTTAAGACTCGAAATTGGATTGGAAGGCACTAGAAAAGAGTGCTTTGATGTGTAATTTCATAGGGGAGACTAAGAAAAAGCTTAGAGAAGGATCTTGCGTGACAACTTAACGTGCCTGCACTAATTGTTAGGCCAAGCACGACTTCCTCCATGCCTTTTGCCATGAACTTCCTTGCATTTGCTTAAACGTGCTTTTTTGACTAGAATTTGATTGAAACCACTGCTTTTTTGCTCTCGCTTTCCATCGGCCTTGCAAAGTAGGATGTTTACCAAGTCATGGGAGGCCCGAAACGGAAAAAGTTCCTATAAGGTGTCCTCTTTGAATGAGAAGAAACTCTGCAGGTCGTGAGCTGCAGTTTGAGACCCATTAAACAATAAAAATTCAACCTCTCATACTTGGTCTCAAATGGAAGAGTTCGCTGCTAAACCCAATTATCCAAATGATACTTGTTAGTGTTGGGGAGTTCAGTACGAATTAGCTTGATTGGTGTTAAAAAACTCATTTTCTTTTAGAAATTGTCTTGTAAGAAGAGAATATATGTTTTATTTTAAAAATAACTTCTTTTAACCAAAATTTAAGTAATATTTGACCGTCTTAACATTGTTTTTAATACATATCCTTATAGATTAAGTAGTTTTATAAGTACTATGTCCCTTTTGGCGTATGAAATTTATAGCTCTCTACACTTGAATTTTAATATTATGTTAAAAAAGTGTATTTCATCCATGAAACCACTTTTAAAGAAAAAGAATGTGTTTAATTAAATGACAGTTTAAGTTAATAGAAATACTGTCAATAAAATACTGAATAATTTATTTATGCAATTTTAAATTTATCCCCACATAACTCAATGTATGATGTGAAATGATTTAAGAAATTCAAGAAAATATCAATAATATATACATATTAGCCTTATTTATAGTGGTTGTAGTAGGGTAATGAATGATTTTGTCTATTATGATGTATTTCATATGATTCAAATCGATTGATGGTGTTTAAGTTGGTTTATTTTGACATTAATTTTAAAGTATCTGAATTTGACATTATTTTGAACATATAAACTATAAAATTAAAATCTCTAAAAATTATCTCATAAATTTAATATGTTTATCTTAATTAGTTTGAAGCTATTAGTTCACTCTTAGCACAAAACATGCGTTGCTTAAACAATAAAATAAAAACTAGCAAATAGCATATTTTTGCACTTCAATTTCTTGTAAAAAAAGGGTAATAATGCACTACTTCTTAGCCATCTTTCTTTAATAGAATGGAAGATCATAAGAGCACCCCTTCTTCGAAACCTTTACATTTCTTTTTCCTAAAATGATGAAATTCTTACTATGATTACGTACTGATTACTTTGTCATTGTTTAAATCTAAGTAACAACTAACTCGGGTTTTATTGTAAATTGAAATTAGTAGGGGTTAGAAGGAGAAAGATAGCTTAAAGAGACATAATATAGTTTAGAATTGTAACAGAGAGAACTAAAATACAGTTTATCATAATTACAATATTTGTAGTTATTTGTATTATGTTAATTTAATAGTTATTTGAATAAGCTCAATATATTAAATCATGTAGAGGACTTCTTATGTATACTTTTTCATAATAACATCATTCTCTATGATAACATTAATCTTTGGTAGAATATCCTAATTTAAGATCTAAGATATTCTAAATTTGTTCAAAAAGTATATAAATATTTTTTGATGCCATTAATGGTTGGGATATAGACTCCGCTAGCTGGCGCTCTTAATCGCGTCCAGGATGACTTTGAATGGTTACAGACCCCATAATTTGAATGAATTTTAAGTGGGCCGAGGCCACACACACAGATTTAGAAAAATCAATTGGTCTATAATCGAATGAATTCCAAGTTAGGATCTTTGTTTTGGAGCTTTCTCATGCTTGCTTCTTGCACGTCTTAATAGCTTCCTAGGGAACTGCCTCCAAAACAAAGATCCCAAACATCCTTCGACTGCACAATGTGGTGTAGAGGACAAGAACTTTGCTACGAGGTACCGGTGGTACAAGCCTAGATGAACATAAGTTTCAGTAAACAGGAGATGCGAAATGAAGTACAAAATTTGGGTTTTGGAATTAATGAGAATATTTTAGTTCCAATTTCTAAGTGTATTTAGGAAGATCAATTTTTAAGACCATCTCGATATGCAAGTAAACCTCAAGGGGTTATCTAAGTTTTCCTGTAAGAATTAAATTCAGTTGTTGCAATTGCATTTGCATTTTGAAATTCATTCAACTATAAAACAATTGATTTTTCTAAATCTGTGTGCTTGTAATGGAAATTTAACAAATTGCATCACTCAAATATACATCTTGTTAGAGAAAAATCATTTCAATTGGGATTTTGCCCAATAATCATACATCAATCATGAGTTTAAAATTAGTTTTTTTTATTAAAACATGAAAACAAGATTGCACACCTAATTTACCTTCCATGTGATTCAATTTTTGAATTAGATCTTCACCTCTATCATTGTGAAATCATATTGACTAATAAGATGCCCAGTCAACAAGAAATTAGTGACAAAACCATGCTTAATAGAGAAGGCTGGTTATAAGGTTTTCTTTTAATGTCTAAAAACATGTGGCAGGATTATGTGTATTGTGAAGAATAAATAAGGCAACAGATGATCACACTAGAATGACTAAAATGCCCTTTAAGTGTAACAATATAAATTCTTATTCCAATGCATCTCAAAGACCTAAAATACTAGAATTTAATACATGTATATTTAGGTATATATGTAAACAACTAAAGAGAATACCTATCCAACTCAACTCAATATCTACTAAATCAAATAATCTCAATTGATCACAATTCTACAAAATGCACTTTGGCCTATACTAACTAGTACTAGATTTGCAATCAATGGCAATATTTATAATTACAACCTTTTGAATGAAAAAAACTTAAGAAATTCTTACAACCTACGTACTCATCAATTATGTCATCTTTAACCAAAATTATTTCTAAATTCTAATACCATGTTAAGAAAGCATATTTCACTTGTAAAACTATTTGTAAAACGGAAGAATGTGTCTCGTTTAAAACAATTTTTAACCAAAATTTAAGTAAAATAAATACTTTCCATATAGTTCTTAATAACTTGTTCATACATTTTTAAATTTCCAACACCAGGAGTTCTAGTTTTCATCCCCACATAACTCAAACCTACAATGTGAAATAATTTGAGAAATTCAAGAAAATATAAATAATATATGCATATTAGCTGTATTTATAGTAGTTGTAGTATGGTAATGAATGGTTTTGTTTATTATGATGTATTTCATATGAGCCATTCCAAATAATGGTATTTAAGTGGGTTTGCAAAGTCTCTTATGGCCTTCTCTTTTTAAATTATGACTAAAGAAAATTCTAATAAAATACTATTAGAAATTCTAATGGGATATTATTTGGAATACCTAATACTATTAGGAATTGTAATAGAATAATATTAGGAATCCTAGTTGAACACCTAATACTATTAGGAATCCTAACCAAATATTGTTCAGAGTCCTATATGGGCTCCTTTCAACTCTCTAAAAAGTGTTGGCGTTGCCGGCATTGCCTCTGCTCTCTCGGAAGTCTCTAAACTTAGACGGGAATCGCTCAGAATCGCCTTCGTAAGTGAAGAAATCAATGGCTGTTTATGACTTGCTCTTTGGATTACTGCAAAAGAAGGTGAAGAAAGGAGCAGAACTGAACTCCATGAAAAAGCAAGAAGAAGAAGCAGAAAGAGAAGAAAGCTTTTATGACTTTTACAAGCGCATAGAAAGGCAGACGCGAGTGAACCGGAGCTTCTTGCAGGTGGAGGAAAGAGACAATATGCTAAACTGGTTGACCAGAGCACAAGAAGGGTTCTGTATGACGCCGGATACTCTGTTTCTTGCCGTCAACATCGTTGATCGGTTTTTCTCGCAGGACTCCGTGCCCCGGTCTGAAATGAAGCTGGTGGGTACGGCTGCGCTGTCCATAGCATACAAGTATGAAGATGGATATTACCTTTCCGCAACGAAGTTCGATAAATTCCTGCTAAATTACCGCAAGTATGAAGATGAGATTATTTACAGTCAGGAGGAAATCGATTCCATGGAAGTAAAGATCCTGAGGAGGTTGGATTGGAGGCTGATGGTTCCCACAATCCACACTTTCTTGCTTCAGTTTCTCAGCGCTTGCGGGGACATCGATCCACTGTTCAAGAACTTGGCGTTCTGTTTCGGGGAGCTTGCCATGAATGATTACTCCACCACCATCTGGTACTCTCCATCTCTGATCGCCATCTCTGCTGTTTATGCTGCGGAAACCTGCATGCAGAGCAACATCCATGGCTGGGAAAAAGCTCTTGAATCCGGATATTCAAAGCGACAAATCGAACCCTGTGCACGAAAACTTCGACAATTGGCCAAGTTGAAATCCAACAGAAAGGTTGTCGAGAAATACTTTAACGACAAGACAAGGGCCGCAATTGCTCTAGCCCTCAGACGTACCTGGTGAGAAAGCTTATTTGGATCGCTTTGGTTGCTCTGTTTCTAGTTAGCTTCTTTTGTTAGGAACTTTTTTTTATTTTTTTAGTGGGTAAAAGAAGATTTGAGGTGTCACAAATCTTATCATTTAAGTAGAGATGTTCTGATAGTTTCAAATGAACTACCAAGCATGTGACAAATATATAGTCTTTGTTGAATTTTTGAATCAAAAGCAGAATTGTAAAGATAGTAAGAAATTCAAACTGTATTTACAAATAGTTATGCAATTCAATTGAAATTTTTTCACAAATTTATGATACCAAGCCAAACACTACTTTCTACATCTATTTGTAAAAAAATTATAAATTTTAAAGATCATTAAAGTTATTTTCGATCAAAATTCTTCTATATTCTTTGAAATTGTTTCTACAAAAATACTTTCACAATTTTTGAAGTTGTTTTCAATCAAAATTGTAGTCAAATCCTAAACTATATTTTGAAATAATTATGCAATTGAATTGAAAATTCTTTATGATACGGAGCCAAACCTTATTTTTCTACATCTATTTGTAACAAATTTATATATATATATAAAAGTCATTAATTTTTTTTTTCCATCAAAATCTTGGAAGTTGTTTTCCATCAAAACATTTACATATACCATTGCTCATTAGCCAGCAAGCTATTTCCATTCTTCAAATTTTGCAAGAAACACTAAGGAAAGAAGTTAATCTCAAAAGAGACTCAGTTTTCCAACAAGTAAAAGACTATGTATAGGATACCCAAAAACAACTCAATCTATAATATTAAAGAGTCTTGCAAAAACTACAAAATTAGCCATAATCATTTCAATACTAACTGTTTTGAGATCCAAAGATGACATACCATCTTGGTGACATCATAACGATTTTAGTTCAAACTAAATTATTTAAGATCTAAAGAAACTAATCTCATATAGTAATAAAAAAATGTAAATACAACTAAGACTTCAAGAACCTGAATTTTCGTTAGATCTTTGAAGTCAATAGCAACTTCAAAGAATTTGATGTGTTAAACAAGTACATCCAAGATCTAGCAAGCATTTGAAACCATAGAGGAGCGTATGAGTAGCAAGCAAACAAAATTTATCAAAGAGATTATAGTATTTCGTAATTGGATCACATGGCACATGCAATCTAAACTTGATGATCATTTGTGGTAGGCTATGATCTCTTCCTAAATCTTGGAACATAACCGACAATGGGGGAAAAAAGAAACCGTACAAGCCGGTTTTCCACATATAGGAGGCTCACATTTCAAACACCATTTCAGATTTGCTACACCTTAATCACACAAGTTGGCTCTAGCAATACGGGGAAACAAAAGATATCAAAGCATGGTTTTAAACACTAAATACATAACCCACATAAATATTAGAAACCCAAAGATTCCTTTCTAGTCGTCAATGAAGAGGCCCATTCCAACCACGATGTTCTGATCTTGCTTATAGTTTACATAACCCGATGTCCTTATATAGGCGACAAAAACATGCAACTAGCTTAAACAACTTGCACAAAAAATCAGCTGTACTCCTGCAACTTGCGTGGTAGATTTGGTAAGAAAATCCAAACCATAAAGATCTTGTAGGCTCTTCAATCTTCCAAATATTCGGCTTGGTGTGAGGAACTTACAGATTCGTGTTCCGAACTCGTATCAGCTGTACTCCGGCAACTTGAGTGGGATATTTGATAAGACAATCCAAACTGAAAAGATCTTGTAAGCCCTTCAATCTTCCAAATATTCTTCTTGGTGTGAGGAACTTGCAGATTCGTGTTCCGAACTCGTATCTGCGTACATTCTCAAGGTTGCAAGTGCACAAACTGAATCTGAGCATTCATTACCTTCAATGTTGCAGTTATCTCTCCAAATTCGGAATTTGAAGACACAAGATATCAAATTCTATTCTATTTCACTTTTGAAAATCCAACACCCGTGTGTCACTCATTAGATGATTAACAGCTGATCCATCTTCCAGTGCTGCCACAAGGTACTTACTATATTTAATGTGTTATATTCAAAAAAAATATTTTAGATCTGTTCCAATTTAATCAAACAAGCATGTACTTTCGAGCACATTATGAAAAGTATTAGAATGGACACGAACTAAAGAAGTCTGTAACCAAAGTGTTCTCAAAATTAGTCAAGGAGGGAGCCTTAGCCAAAAAGAAAGAGACTGAATTCAATGCTCAATTGTAGGCATAATGTGGCTCTTCCATAATGTAGAACCAATTGAATTTGGTATACTAAGAAAATTATGAAAGGCTTTGAATATTATTTAGAAATCAAAATAGGAGTGGGCCAGAAAACAACTACGGTTTGTTTCTGGCGAGTACATCACTTATATAGACATTAGCCTCACATAAAATATTGTTTTCCAAAATACAAAAGTCAAGAGTCGGTTTAGTTGGTCACATTATCCTCATCCATATCAACACCGACCATCATATATTTCCTCCAGATTATTTCTTCAAGGTCGGTGCCTTCTTCCTTAGCTTTGTTTCTTGGGTGAGTGGGCGGTGGAGCATTAGGTCTTCGGATATGGCCTCTAGATGATTCTCCAGGGTGGTATTCCTTGAAAGTTGAGTTGGTGTTGAGTTGGAGTCCACGTTGTCCAGTGAACCTTGGCTGGTATACTTGCTTGTAACGTGCTTGTGGTGCATACAACTTGTGAGAGTGCTCATGAGTTCCTTTTGACGTAGAGTTCCAGTATCCTTCCTGCATGGGAGCTAGCGGAGAGGGTAGTCTGTTCAGTAGTGCAGCGAGTGCTCGTTTGCCTTTCTCCTCCAGTTCCTTGTTGCTTCTTTCGGCTTCTTCAAGTACTGAACCGACTACACCAACATTCCCTCGCAAGATTGGAGGGATGACACCAATCTTGTTCCTCAGTTCTTCAAAACGGTCTCTTGACAGTGGCTTGGTTAATATATCTGCTAGCTGCTCACTTGATGGAACATAAGTTGTAACAATAGTACCCTGTGCTACCTTTTCTTTTACAAAATGAATGTCTATCTCTATGTGTTTTGTTTTGCCATGCTGAACAGGGTTAACAGACATATGTAAAGCAGATAAATTGTCACAAAACATGTGAATAGGGTGATATTGACTCACCCCAAGTGCTCTTAACAAATTCATCAACCAAACAGCCTCGACTGTACCTTCTGCCATTGCTCTGTACTCGACTTCTGCCGATGAGCGAGATACAAAGTCCTGCTTTCGAGAAGACCAGGAAATTAAGTTAGCACCCATAAACATAAAGAATCCGGTGGTGGATTTTCTAGATTGATGGCATCCTCTATAGTCAACATCGGTGAACCCATAGATAGTAGTAGGACTTTCACGGTGAAACTGTAGCCCATAGTTTGCTGTCCCTTGCAGGTATCTCAAGATACGTTTGAGCTTGTAGAAATCCTTGATCCGAGGTGCATTCATTTGCTGACACAAACGATGAACAGCTTGGCTAATATCTGGCCGTGTCTGTGAAAGATAATGCAGTGAGCCCAGGATGCTTCGGAATATTGTTGGCTGCGGCATGAAGATGTCACCGTTGGATACTGTTTCGTCCTTTACTACCATAGGTGTTGAAAGGGGTCTGCAATACATCATTTCTGCCTTCCGGAGAACATCCAGTGCATATTGATGTTGTGACAAAAATAATCCAGTTTCATTGTATGTTACCTGCAAACCAAGAATATAATGCAATTTTCCTAGGTCCTTAACGGGGAAACCAGAACCAAGTTCATCAATAAAGTCATTGATCAGTTTTGTTGTGTTTCCCGTAACAATGATGTCATCAACATATAACAGAACCCACAGTTCATTCATTCCCTTTTTATACAAAAAGAGAGATGGATCAAACACACAGCAAGTGAAACATCTTTCTAAGAGGAACGTTGAAAATCTTTCGAACGATGCTCGGGGGACTGTTTTAGGCCATACAATGACCTATGAAGCTTGCAGACATGTCCTGGAAAACGTTGGTCAGTAAATCCTTCTGGTTGGAGCATGAATACAGGTTCTGACAAGTAACCGTGTAAGAAGGCGTTTTCTATGTTAAGCTGTTTGATATTCCAACCTCTGATAACAGCAAGTGAGATAACTAACCTGATTGTTGTGGGACGAACAACAGGACTATACGTTTCCAAATAATCTACACCAGCTTCTTGATGAAATCCCTTTGCTACCAAACGTGCTTTCAGTCGATCAAGAGTGCCTTGTGGAGTGAGTTTTGTTTTAAAAACCCATTTATTTCCAACTACGTTCATGGTGGGTTCTTGAGGGACAAGTGTCCAGGTTCCGGCTCTTTGAAGTGCTCTCATTTCATTGAGCATGGCTGTTTTCCAACCATCGTGTGAGAGAGCGTGTGCTATGCTATTTGGAGTGGATGGGATATTATTGGTTGCATGAAGAGCATAGCGGGGATTGGGACGTCGGATACCAGATTGGCTTCTTGTTGTCATTGAATGACTTCTAGAAGGAGGATCGGTTGGTGTTTGGTTGGTGGGTTCTTGAGTGGAGTTTGAATATGGATTTTGTTGAAGGGAACAAAAGTTCTTGTCGGGCTCGGAATGGAAATGAGATGAGGAGGAATCGGTGTTAAAAGGGGGTGAAAGTAGGTGTGTATGAGAGAACCCGTGTGGGGTTTCTTGTTCTAGAGCCGTATTTAAATTAGTATCATGTACTACCTCATTAATTGCGGACCCAGAATTTCCTCTCCTTCCCAGGAATTCCTCATGAAGACCTGCCAGATTTTGCGTTTCTTCTATGTATCGTCAGGCATGTTCTTCAGTCATATCATAGTACTGAGTGACATGTGTAGCTATTTCTTCGGTTTGTTCTTCTGTAGAGTGATGGAGTGGAGGTACTACCACGATATCATGATCTTGTGTCATGTCTCCTTCCGGTACTTCAACGATGCTTTTCACGTTTTGTTCCTGAAGAGCCTTTAAATTTCTGACACTTTTATCATCCAAAGGCTGAGATTTCTTTATGTTTTGTTCTTCAAAAGGATATACCTGCTCATTAAACACTACGTGTCTGGATATGAATAATTTACCTGTTTGCAAGTGTAAGCATCGGTAGCCCTTGTGTTTGGTGCTGTATCCAAGGAACACGCATGGGAGTGATTTGGAAGCTAACTTATCAGTCATCGTGGATCTTAAGCATGGGAAGCACTGCGAACCGAATACTCTAAGCGTACCGTATTCAGGAATCCTGTTATAGAGGACTTCAAAAGGAGATTTATCATTTAATACCTTTGTCGGCAATCTATTTATCAGATAGACTGCTGTTGGTGTAGTGTAAGATTGGCTTGAGCTCTTTCTTTAGGCAACACGTACAGGTCTCCCCTTCTAGATCCCTTTAGAAGATTCTGTTGGGTGGTCAGGTCCTTGACAATAAAAGAATTTTTGTCAAAAGAGACTAAACAAGGATTATCTTCTGTCAATTTGGATATTGATAATAAATTCTGTTTACTTGCTGGAGCAACTAGAACAGGATTTAACTTTATCTTTCCTTGATTTAGTTGTCCAGAACCTATGTGGGTAATTGGAATACGTTTTCCGTTTCCAACAAATATTTCGTTAGAACCAGTATATTTTGAAAATGATGACAAAATACTTGGCGATTCCACAATATGAGAAGATGCTCCTGAATCAGCTACCCACTCATCATTCTTAGGTTCATTGATGTGTAATGCAGCTAGTGCTTTAGGTATGTTATCAGCTTGGAAAGAGTGATCAAATCGCTGCCAGCACTCAAGACCTGTATGTCCTTTCTTTTCACAAATTTAACAAGTGATAGGATGTTGAGAGAAAGGTTGAGTATCATCACCTGAGGTATTGTTCATATTGTTACCATAATTTTTCCTGATTGTAACTTCCTCTGTTGTGTTGATTGTAGGCAGTAGGTCTAAAGCCACGACCTTGAGAGGAGAATCTTTGTTGAGTTCCTCTTCCTCTATTACTTCTCCCTCCACGATTAAATCGTTGGACGGAGTATGCTGTTTTTTCATTTGGTGTTCTAGGATTTTCCTTGGGATACCTGATAATTCGTGATTCATATGCTTGGAGTTATGAAATCACAGTGCTAAAATCAGGAATAGGTGGTCGAAACATTGCAGTTTTGAATGCTTCATAAGATACATTAAGGCTTTCAAGTAGCCTAAATGTTTTAGCAGAATCAGAAACTGGCTTACCAATAGAGCTCAATTGATTCAAGATACCTTTGAATTCTGTTAGGAAAGTTGATAGAGTTTTACCTTCCTTTCGAATGTTGTTAAGTTGAGAAAGTAGGTCGAACTCACGAGTTTCTGTTTTCTGAGCAAAATGATTTGATAGCTCGTTCCAGACTTGTGCAGATGTCTCTAGTTCAAAAATATGACCTAGAGCTTCTTCGGAGAGAGTGCTAATTATCCATGATTTGACTAATGCATCACTTTGTGACCATGAATCAAAATCAAGATTGGGAGTTTTGGTTTCTCCAATGGTTGGGCTAGGTTTTGGTGTTTCACCTGTAATAAAACCTAGAAGTTTTTGTGTTTGGAGGAGTGACTTGATTTGGGTCATTCAGGAGAGATAATTCCCTTCGGTGAGTTTAATTGTAACAAAGTTGCTCACATTGATGGAATTGGGAAATGGGTAGGTGTTGTTTCCACGAGCCATGGTTGGCTCCGATACCAAATTGAATTTGGTATACTAAGAAAATTATGAAAGGCTTTGAATATTATTTAGATATCAAAATAAGAGTGGGCCAGAAAACAACTACGGTTTGTTTCTGGCGAGTACATCACTTATATAGACATTAGCCTCACATAAAATATTGTTTTCCAAAATACAAAAGTCAAGAGTCGGTTTAGTCGGTCACATTATCCTCATCCATATCAACACCGACCATCATATATTTCCTCCAGATTATTTCTTCAAGGTCGGTGCCTTCTTCCTTAGCTTTGTTTCTTGGGTGAGTGGGCGGTGGAGCATTAGGTCTTCGGATACGGCCTCTAGATGATTCTCCAGGGTGGTATTCCTTGAAAGCTGAGTTGGTGCTGAGTTAGAGTCCACGTTGTCCAGTGAACCTTGGCTGGTATACTTGCTTGTAACGTGCTTGTGGTGCATACAACTTGTGAGAGTACTCATGAGTTCCTTCTGACGTAGAGTTCCAGTATTCTTCCTGCATGGGAGCTAGCGGAGAGGGTAGTCTGTTCAGTAGTGCAGCGAGTGCTCGTTTGCCTTTCTCCTCCAGTTCCTTGTTGCTTCTTTCGGCTTCTTCAAGTACTGAACCAACTACACCAACATTCCCCCGTAAGATTGGAGGGATGACACCAATCTTGTTCCTCAGTTCTTCAAAATGGTCTCTTGACAGTGGCTTGGTTAATATATCTGCTACATGGCAAGCACCAAAGTGAAGGTGAAAATTGGTACAATGTTCACCTCCATTCTCTTGCGAGTTATGGAGTCAGAAGCATCTAGTAAAGTCATGTGGATCTCTTTATATTGTTGATAGATTGAGAAAACACCAAGAAAAAGGTGCTCCTAAGATGGTTGATGTGAAGTTGTATAAGTTGGATGAAGAATGTGGACAATGGGTTTCAGTAAAAAGTTTGGGTGATCAAGCATTCTTTTTAGGTTGTTACCATTCTTTTTCTATATCAGCTCAAGAACTCATTGGTTGCAAAGAGAATTGCATTTACTACCATGGTAGAAGGGAATTTGGTGCTTTTGATATGGAGAATCATAGAATTCAATATTTTTGTGCCTCCATTAATAATCCTCTACCTTTTTGTGTTACTCCAACTTGGTCTTCTTTCATTGATCCTTAAATGGATGGATTAAGCCATTGAGAAAAATATTTTTATATGTTTTCATGTGAGGCTCAACTCTTGCTATTGTTATGTTTAAATTTTCTATAATATGTTTTTCTTTCCTTGCTACAATATGATCTTTTGATGGAGATTAGGGTAATTACAAATAATTATTTATTCTAAATGATACAACGATTAAAACTTGATATAAATTTTCTTGAGTTTCGAGTAATGTGCATGAAAAATCGAGAAATACTTTAACGACAGGACTTGGGCTGCAATTGCTCAAACGTTCTTGGTGAGAAAGCTTCTTTGGATCGCTTTGGTTGCTCTATTTCTAGTTAGCATTTAAGTAGGGATTTTCCGATAGTTTCAAGTGAACTACTAGGCATGTGACAAATATACAGTCTGTTAAATTTTTGAATCAAAAGCAGAATTGTAACGATAGTAAAGAAATTCAAACTGTATTTAGAAATAATTATGTAATTCAATTAAAAAATCTTCACAAATTTATGGTATGAAGTCAAACATTACTTTCTACGTCTATTTGTAACAAATTTATAAATTTTAAAAATTATTAAATTTATTTTGGATCAAAATTCTTCTATATTCTTTAAAGTTATTTCTATAAGAACACTTCCACAATTTTTTAAGTTGTTTTCAATCAAAATTGTATTTTGAAATAATTATGTAATTCAATTGAAAATCTTTATGATACTAAGCCAATCCCTACTTTCTACATCTATTTGTAACAAATTTATAAAAAAAAAAAAGTCATTAAATTTTTTCCCATCAAAATCTTGGAAGTTGTTCTCCATCAAAACATTTACATATACCATTGCTCATTAGCTAGCAAGCTATTTCTATTATTCAAATTTTGCAAGAAATGCTAAGGAAGGAAGTTAATCTCAAAAGAGACGTCGAAGTTTCCCAACAAGTAAAAGACTTTGTATAGGATATCCAAAACAACTCAATCTATAATATTAAAATGTCTCGCAAAAATTGCAAAACTAATGCCTACCGATGTTGTTCAGGAACCCACAGCTGCATGGTCTTGCTCTTGCCGTGTCACTCAATAATGCCAACAATAATATCAGTTGTTCTTGGATTTATCTCCCTTATGTCTTACAACATAAGAAAATAGTTTCGTATGTGGTAAATTAGGTAGAAGAACATACAAAAGTTAAGGTATTGTTTCATACCCATAAATGCTAATATATATGAAAGAAGTTAAAAGAAAAATAATATTAAAAAAAATCATAAAAACATTGTCGTCAAATCTATATTAAATTTTATTAGATATGAGTAACAACAATTATTACCAATAATTTCTCTATTTGATTGATAGATGCATGTAACGTGTTCTTACTAATGTAAAAATATTACGATTTCTTATTTTTTCACATAATTTACATTGTCGATTGGTTGAAAATAAAAAAAATTATTAAAATTACTATAAAAAAATTTCAAAAGATTTCTTAATCTATTTTCCACTAGTTTCTATTTAGGAAATATATATATATTTTTTTTACATGGTAACAAATTTTACTGGCTTTGAAATCAATCTTTGAATTGGTCAAAATAGAATAGAGATTTCAACGACATTTTACCTATTAAAGATGTTATGATATTATAATATACTTATAAAATTAGAATTTTTTTACTATAGGAAATAGATAATTCTTATGTCTACATAAATATATCTACAAGATTCACATTATTGAGAAAGAAAAACCATTTTGCGTGTAACTTAGGTACATACTTGGAATATTGTACTTGTAAATGCCAAATCAAGTTTTTTTCATAAAGGAAGGAAGAAGGGGTGTCAAGCTTTAACTTGATGGACTCCCAGGCCCTCGGCTGACCACTAAATTAAGGGAGCACCACCTATTGCATGGTATTGACACCACTTTAATGGTTTGTCTCGTCTTAAACAACAAAAAATTCATAACTACAAATCTTATCAATTTTAATTTTTATTGAGTCAAAAGGATGTCAAACTCAAAACTACTTAAGAAAATTTATATTAAGTTTTAATCGTTGTATTATTTAGTATAAATAATTATTTGTAATTACCCTAATCACCATCAAAAGATCATATTGTAGGAAGGAAAGAAAAACATATTATAGAAAATTTAAACATACCAATAACAAGAGTTAAGCCTCACATGAAAACATATAAAAATATTTTCCTCAATGGCTTGATCCATCCACTTAAGGATCAATGGAAGAAGACCAAGTTTAAATAACACAAAAAGGTAGAAGATTATCATCAGAGTTACGAAAATATTGAATGCTATGATTCTCCATATCAAAAGCACCAAATTCCCTTCCACTATGGTAGTAAATGCAATTCTCTTTACAACCAACAAGTTCTTGAGCCGAAGTAGAAAAAGAATGATGACGAGTTAAAAAGAATGCTCGATCACCCAAGCTTTTCATTGAAACCCATTGCCCACATTCTTCATCCAACTTATACACCTTCACATCAACTGTCTTAGGAACAAGAGGTTCTCTTATTCTCAATCTATCAACAATATAAAGAGATTCAAATGACTCCACTAGATGCTTTCGACTACTTAACTCGCTAGAGAATGGAGGTGAACACTGTACCAATTTTAAGGATGACCTTTCTATTTGTGATAGCTTTCCATACTTATTAACAACGTAGAATTGGCCCTTATAAGCAATAATATCTTCATGCTCAAACTCCCGATCATCTATAGAAGTCAACTTCTCATCCCCATATCTTGCAAAAGCTAATCTCCCCCATTGAAGCATTAAGAAAGCCGCTGACTCATATGCATTAATTGAGGTTGAATTGTGGGACATCACAACTTTGGTGCAGTGAAAATCATAAGTGTAAAAGTGGGGAAGACAAATGTTAGGCCTTCGATAATTCTCATCCTGGCAAGCACCAAAGTGAAGGTGATATATTTTACCTAATTCCACGACCCGAAACTTTAATAAATCCAAAGTCCTTGAAATGAGATGGTTGCGGCCGAGTGGATCTACAAGATGTGGCCCTCTTGGAGAATCTTGGACCTTGACCAACCAACCCTTATTCAAAGAAGAATTTGAAGTTAATGGTTTAAAAAGATAGAGTGTGTTTTCATAAAGATGACCTGGAGCTTGTATTGCAATTGTAGATCCAAATGCAGTGTAGGGGTGTGGGAATTTAATAGGAAGGCGAGAGAGAGCATGAGTGGGTGGGATGGAGGAGCGCCAAGTGGTACATACGCTGCGAAATCGGGGAACATCAATGCGAGGGTCGAGGCTTTTGCTAATGATTATCAAGAGTTCCCTCGGAAGATCCAACCAGTTAACCACTCTCTCAGACATACCTTCGTTGTTTGATGGACTTTGGTAATGAACCAATCTACCAGGATCAACAATGAGTAATAAGAATTATCAATTTCATACTAAAATAGTATATAAGATAGAAATCAAACCAAAAGTCTAGCAAATCAAAACCTGAAGTTTCTGCTTCAGCGGAGGATGCTACTTAAGCTTTCAATCTCAAACAATTCCTCTAATTTTCCTTGATCTACTGACTATTAAATAGCCTATCTCTGACCTAAAATGACTAGGCTTGGAATATCCAAGATAATTAGGTTTGAGATGCGCCAAATGTAAAATTTAATTATCTAGAGAGCTCGATGAAACTTGCTGAAAAATACAGAAGCTTAATTACAATGTTCTCCTGCGTTATATAAAGAAAACCCAATAAGCAATTAAATCAATAAACCCAATATACAATTAAATCAATCATAGCCGTTTCAGAATTGAAAGTAATTATAGTTTTTTTCCTGTGTTAAATAAAGAAAATACAACATGCAATTAAGCCAATTATAGCCGCTTCAGAATTGGAAATAATTCCAATTTGTCATGGGGTTACATAAAGAAAATTTAATATGCAAATAAACCAATTATAGCCGGTTCAGAATTTGTTGGAGATGACTAGAAACATATAGGGCGCAATTAAACCAAAATCCACAACCTTTTGGCTCTGTTCTTTCGATGAATTATGAGTAATGAAGTAACAGGAAGGAGCCAAAATTGTGTGCATTTTGGTTTGATTGTCGTTGTCACACAAAGAACGCAATTAAACCCAAAACGTAGACCCTTTTGGTTTGATTGTCGTTGTTACATAAAGAAGTAAAAGAGTAATGACGGAGGATGTGATTTGATTTCTGAGGCATAGGCTAAACCCTAATTCCACGATAGGAAATTTCAACGAATTCAAAGACGTAAGGTGGAGAAGGGAGAACCTGAGTCTGTGATTGGAGAGCGAGAACGAAAAGCTGCAAGTTTCCAGAGTTTAACTCCTCGACCTTGATCAACCAAGCGTTGTTGCGACAAGAAGATAGAGAGTGATTTCGCCAGATATAATAAACGTCCCTCCCACCACTGACGTAGATCTGAACGCGGTGCTGGTGGGTGGTAATTTGAGGAAAGTGGGGAGACCGAGCGTGTGTCGGCGGGTAAGAGGATCGGCATGGAGTATTTAGTTATAAATGTGTGGTTTCTTCTCTCTCTTCTCTCTTTTTTTTTTTTTTTTAATTAATTTTTTAAACCTTCCTTAAAAGTCTAAAGTAATGTTTAAAAAATAGATTTGTGTAAATCTCGATTTCAACCCCTAAATTTTATCAAATTATAGTTATTAAATATATAAAAATTACATTTTATAAATAGTATAAACAAATGTTACATAGACTAATCAAGTTACATATTTTTCGATCAATCTAAATTCATTATAATTTCATTTTTTTATTAACCAGATATCAAGTAACAAACAAAATTTTCATAACCCTTTCAAGAATATCCAAATTACTAGAAATTTGTATATTTTTTGTATTTAAAATCTTTGCAAAGTTGGGTATTAAATTGATGAAATTAAAAATAAATTTATAATTCAAGCTGTTTTTGCCTTCTCCTTTACTTGATAATTGATAATTTCTGAATTTTTTAATACTTGTAAGTCTCATTCACTTCACTTGTTTATGTAAATAAAAAGATGTGGAAAAATCCTTACTTTTTTATTTTGGAGACTTAGTGCAAATCCATGAGGGTAAAGATCAATGGAGCGGTGAGGCCCAACCTTCAACATACGAACGTTCTAAACCGAACTGGAGTTCCAATTGGGTGAGAAGTCCTGGGTCTTAGTCATTGGTTTGCGAATTAAAAGAGCCATGCTCTAAGTTGACAGTGTTGTTGAACTAAAGAGAGTGGTAGAGCAGTTGACATAATTGTTTTTCTTGATAAACGAAGAGAAAAAGACGAGAGTAAGGGGAACTCTGGTTGCGTGGCTTTCTGTTATATTGGTCTATTTTCTCTGACTTACTCAGCTTGACCTAGTTGACTCAGCGGTTAGAGTATCGCTTTCATACGGCGAGAGTCATTGGTTCAAATCCAATAGTAGGTAAAACCGGCCGAAACCCCTGTTTTTGCCAGCATGACAGCAAGCACGGACTGGCAGCAAGGAGTCAACTGACTGACCAAAGCCTCGGTTGCTTCCACTTGTGGCCTTCTTCGACCGCCTTGAGATAAGCCATAAAAGACGAGGAAAAGGAATTGCTTGGCTTATAATTCAAGGAAACCAAATTGGAAAGTTCCTCGAGGATTTCACTATAGCTTACTGCAGAAAAACCAGAAACTATTTCTTCTAAAGAAGTTCGGAGATAACAAGGGAGTGCTGATGGATGGTGAGGATTTAATATCTGCAATGACAAACCCTAAAAAAGCTTCCCAAGCCAATTCAAAATCCCAAATCAAATTCTCATTAAATGATATCATGACTTTTGATCATTTTACCTTTTTAAGATTTCTCATCAATCCTTATTAGGCATTTTGATCACCAAAACTATCCATCGCCTTCACTTTTCTTTACCTACCTCCAATCCCTAATCAAATCCTTATTAAATGACACCATGACTTTTGATCCTTCTATCTTTTTAAGATTTCTCATCAATCTTGCCCTACGATTGCATGTGCTTGTAATTAAACAAAGTTGTGGGTTGTTTTTTTTTTCTTCTTTTCGTTAACATGATTAATTACACTGTAAACCTCATACCATTTTCGTTGAAGAAGTTTAATTGATTGATGTGGAAGTGTTAGTATATAAGTGCACGTAAGAAGACTTAGAGATCATCTCCTTTTCCTTCTCCTCTCTCTTGCTTTTCCTCTTTCATTGTGACACATTATGAGTGTTTTGAGCATGGGTTTTCGGTTGTTTTGCTTAGTGTTTTTTTTTCTCTATTACATCTTCACAAGTCAACTATGACTACTTGTATTTGTCTATGCAATGGGCTCCGTCATTTTGCAGCGCTGCAAATCAGCCATGTATTCCGAATGTTCCTGACTACTTCACAATTCATGGCCTATGGCTAATGTTGAACCCTGCCGTTCCAGTTCTTTGTAATGGACCTTCTTTTTTCGACAGTACTTTGGTATGAAATTATTAAAGGTTGTTAAAATGTGATTATATTCTTATTAGTATTTGAGTTATACGGTCTAATGATTGATTTTGTATTTGTTATATAGTTTGACAGCGAACTCCTTAGTGAACTAGACAACTATTGGCCGAATCTAAAACCCCATTCTTCGAATGAAGATTTTTGGGCGTATCAGTGGAACAAGCATGGAAGCTGCTCCGGTTTCTCGCAAGTCGACTATTTTCAGAAGGCTGTAGACCTGGTATATGCTCTTCCAGACTATGTGGAGGCGCTTTTACAGCGAAGAGGTTCGTATTTTAGTTACTTTAGACTTTTTTTTTGAAATTTTTTTTTTTAGTATTTAACTAATATTTACATGTATATTTTTTTTGTTTGTCTTCAACTATTGTGACAGCAATATTGAAGGGTCAAGTTATTCAGTAGCAGATTACCAGAATGTCCTGATTTATTGGGGTTATGCGGGAAATATCGAATGCAACACAAATGCAGGTGGGCAGAAGCAATTGTTAGAAGTTAGGTTTTGTGCTGATAAAACTGGGCCTGGATTTCACAATTGTACTTCGATTCTTCCTAGATTCTGCGGCAGTGGAAGAATTTTGTATCCAAAGAGTTAACTAGTTTTATGTTGTTTAATGTGTGGTTTCTTAATGCAGATTTTAATGTAGTTTGTTTAATGTTTGGGTTTTTAAAGACTGGTTGTTTATTGCTTAATGTATGGCCTTTTTTTTTTTTTTTCCTTTTAACTCTGGTTGTTTAATGTAAGTTGTTTGTTAAGAAACTTGCCCTCACCTGGGTCACTTGACCACGAGATCGAGTCCTACACGACTTTTGACAGCCACCACATGTTTGATCAAGGGCTCCATCCTACACGGGGACAAAAATATAATCCACGGCAATTGAAAAATGAAAACATACCCATTTATGCATTGAGAAAAACGAGTTTTAAACAAGATTTCAATCAGAACCAGAATGCAGCGATGAGCTAGCTACATAAATAAATAAAGAGGTAAAGCCAGAATGAGTGGGATGGTGGAGTAGCATTGGTGAAGCGTTATTATCATTATTTTTTATTGTATTGCAAAATGATTTTGTATTAATTACAATAATAAAAATTTAAAAAGCTATATTATTTTATGTTTATGAACTTAATGAAATATTAGGTAAACTTTTGAGAACATTTGATATAAAAACTTGACATGTTTTCTAATACTTGTAAGTCTCATTCAAATCCTCATTAAATGATATCATGACTTTTGATCTTTTTATCTTTTATCTTTTTAAGATTTCTCATCAATCCTTATTAGGCCTTTTGATCACCAAAACTATCCACCTTGCCTTCACTTTTCTTTACTTACTTCCAATCCCTAATCAAATCCTTATTAAATGACACCATGACTTTTGATCTTTTTACCTTTTTAAGATTTCTCATCAATCTTGCCCTACGGTTGCATGTGCTTGTAATTAAACAAAGCTGTGGGTTGTTTTTTTTTTCTTCTTTTTGTTAACATGACTAATTACACTGTAAACCTCATACCATTTTCGTTGAAGAAGATTAATTGATTGATGTGGAAGTGTTAGTATATAAGTGAAAAGCTGCAAGTTTTCCGAGTTTGACTCCTCGACCTTGATCAACCAAGCGTTGTTGCTACAAGAAGATAGAGAGTGATTTTGCCAGAGATAATAAACGTCCCTCCTACCACTGGCATAGATCTGAACGCGGTGTTGGGGGGTCGTAATTTGTGAGGAAGGTGGGGAGACCGAGCGTGTGTCGGCGGGCAAGAGGATCGGCAGGGAGTATTTAGTTATAAATGTTTGGTCTCTTCTCTCTCTTCTCTCTTTCTTTTCTTTTTTTAATTAATTTTTTAAACCTTCCTTAAAATTCTAAAGTAATCTTTAAAAATTAGATTTGTGTAAATCTCGATTTCAACCACTAAATTTTATCAAATTATAGTTATTAAATATACAAAAATTATATTATTGTCAAATAATTTTTTATTAAATATATGAATAGTATAAACAAATTCGAAATCTAAATTATAACTTTTTAACTCCCGTGTTAAATAAAGTACTAGTCAAGTTACATATTTTTTGATTAGTTTCTATTGATTATAATTTTTTTTATTAACTTGATATCAAGTAATAAATAGGATTTTTATAACCCTTTCAAAAATATCAAAATTACTATAAATTTTTATATTGTTTCTATTTAAATCTTTGCAAAGTTGAGTATTAAATTGATGAAATTAAAAATGAGTTTATAATTCAAGATGTTTTTGCCTTCTCCTTCTTCTTCACTTGATAATTGATAATTTTTGGATTTTCTAATACTTGTATGTCTTCTCCACTTCACTTGTTTATGTAAATAAGAGAATAGAAAAAAATATTTACTTTTTTATTTTGGAGATTTTGTGCAAATCCATGAGGTAAAAGATCAATGGAGTGGTAGGCCCAACCTTCAACATACAAACGTTGGAAACTCTCCTAGACCTATATGTTTTAAGATGCATGCCTAGTTGGAGTTCCAATTGGGCGTGAAGATTTGGGTCTTAGTCATATTTGGCGATGGTCTTCAATGGATTTCAAAAGGAATACTAATTACCTCTAATCTCATCAAAACGTCGGCTTTCTTATATCAGTGCTAAGATTGTAACTTTGTTGCAGAGTTTGCTCAGACTCAAAGAGCCAACTTTCTTGTTGCGCTGTCGGGAAGAAGATCTTCATTTGGTGCAGTCTGTGCTGGATTCAGCAGCACAGGAATATTCTGAGAAAACGAATGTTCATGCACCTGAGATCATTGTAGACAAGAATATCTATCGTCCATTGGCTGCTTCCCTTTATAGTGCCCATGGTCCTTTCTGGTAAGTTTCCTTTTTTTCTTTAATTGATACACTAAGGTATTGCTGGATTGTATCTTACCTAGCCAATTGCCCATCATGCTTCGTTTAGTGGCCTGGCTGACTTATACCAAGTTACTGGTCAGCTAGTTATCATGCTATAAAAGCAACTTTTCCACAAATCTTTCCAAAATTTCAGATCATAATCGGAGAGCAGTCAGGCAATTAGGGAAAATTGAAATTGGCTTGCTAACATGCCATGTTCTCAACTGCTGTTTGTTACTGAGAATATATTGATTTAAAAGGCTTCTAATAATCTTTGTCGATGTTCAGCTCTAGAGGTGTAGTGTTGGCTTCTCGAGATGGAAAGATTATTCTTGAGAACAGCCTTGATGCATGATTGGATGTTGCGTTCCCGAAAAAACTTCCAGAGGTACTTGCCGTTGTATTACACAAGTACACACAGTCAATATACTGCCTTTGTTGTTTATTAGTTGTCATTTTGTGGTTTGCGATATCATTACTAATTATTCTGCTTAGATAATTATGAGATCAAAGTTTTAGTTATTTGTGCTTCCTACACTGCATCATTCACCAGTGTTGATTTTTTTTCTTAACTGACCAACAAACTCAATATGATGTCATTAAAGTGGAAGATATCTCGTGCAAGGCATTCTGAAGGACTTCTTATCTCATGGATTTATAAGAAATGTAACTATATGCACAGAGACTACATTCTAACTAAGTTTCTGTTTTTCTTATTGTAGATCCGCAAGTGGCTGTGTGGCGAGGTTGCTGTCTGAAGGGTTGGATTCTATTGTTCTTTTGTTCCATTGCCTCTTAAATTATCCAAGACATGAGATTGGTCTTTCATGATAATATCCATTGTCCAATTGCTTTGTTTGTATGCTCATTTTCTTGTCCTTTATATAATGTAGATGATCGATTTGGTGTTCAAATGAATTGTGGGAAGATAAAGTACTTCTATTAGTGATAATAAATGTGGCCTGCTTGAGTGTTTTTGTAATTTACTTTCCACCCTTTTAAGAATGGTTGGAACTGAATGGCTTACATCATAGAACTGTTACGCAGACCCTACCATGCTATATAACTTGGCATGGTCCTAGGATTACTGTGCCTGTTAAGTTCACGGTCTGGGCCTGTAGCTGGAGATTCTAAGATTGCATGCATAACCATGTTTCACATTTTACAGTAATGTGGCTAAATGCTGGAGGTGGCTGCTAAAGTAGGCCTCAGCTTGTCATCTGTACTCTATTTCTGATTTCGCTCTGCAATTCTAGCATCTATTTTTATGAACCCTGCTTTTTCTCCAGTACCATCTATTAGAAAACGATTCAATTGTGAATTTATATGAAGTTTTATTAATATTGTGGAGGTTTCTTCCCGTACAATTAGTTTCTGGCATAATTGTGCGTGCACCTGTAATAAGATCCAAGGGTATCCAAGCATGAGGCCGTGGCTTTGCATACCAACATATTTTCGGTAGAAGTTATTAATAGACCGCCTTGAAATGAATCTTCTCAAGGGAAAACATCGACATTGTTTGGTTCATCACAGAACATTCATAGGAGATTTCAGCCATTTGCCCCTTATATTGATATGCATTTCATCTTATTGATAATTGTTTATAACTAACAAAAGTTTGGGTTTTTATCCACTATTATCTGTTTCTAAGCGTAAGGGTGGAAGAGTTCAGATGTGAAAACAGTGGGTGAAAATAGTATTTAACTATATTCTGTCATAAAACTAGATAGCCGCCTATCAAGTGCCCAATTCTCGAAAGCCACAAAAGTTCTCTGAATCATTTTACCGCAAAATTTACTACTCAATTTCATTTACATGTACTCCAATACTAAAAGTTTTACTACCTAGTTATGAATGAATTCTTTTATCTGATAATAGGTGATATATTCTCGAGATTACATTTCAACACATAAAATTTATAAATTTGTAACATATATGTGTACTATGCTAATTTTAAAATGAAGTATAAAAAAATAAAAATGGTTTATGAGAGGTAGAACCCTTGGAGACACCATTTGTTATGGACTTGGGTTCTAATAGAAAAGATCAACCTTTTTAAAAGGGATAATTGAGTTTTTTGTAAGTATAAATATCTTTTAACTCTTATACAACTTAAGATAAATGTCATTAGCTCTTCACATTGGGTTGAGCCTTTCACTGGACTTATAATCTTTTTCCTTACTCAAATTTATATTGCTTCTAATGTGATCACATCCTCCTTGACATGACTATTCTTTAGAAGTTTTAGGGCCTCCTCCCTTCCCACTTTGGGTGCTTGATATTGGTATTGAAGTTAAAGTAAAGTGACTCTTGTCCTTACTAGATATTTAAATTTCAATCCAAAACATAGACTTTAGTAAGAGAAATAACCAAACCTAATCTATTATAAGTATTAATAATTTCTCACTCCTATCTAATATGAGACAGATGTTAGTAACCCTTTTCGTTAAAATTGATTCTCCCACTAGGTTTGTGACAATATTCTATGACAAATTTCATGACCTTTATGAGGAAGTCTTGAATTAGGAATGTCATTCTTTTAATATTTGGTAAAACTACAAGTTATGTTAATATGATAATGATGTTGACATTTTAATTAAGAATTAGTGTGACTAAGTACTTAATTTTATATAAGATTATGCAGTTTTTTATTGGATAAAAATTCGAGAGAGCAATCAACATATAAAACTTCGATACTAAATTTATCGCTTTTTAAAAGCGCGTGTACTGTAGCCTACAACAGGATCTCTCGTCCCTCTCTCGAGTCGCGCCTTCGCGCTCAGACATAACGACACAGGCCCATATACTCTTCGGCTTGCGTTACCAGACACCGTCGGCCACTCTACTCCCCGCTCCGGTGGCAACATTGGAGAGTTCTTACGATCAAGGAGCTAGCCGTCAAGGCAAGACGTAAACAGAATAATTAAGGTTCTTTCCAAACTTTCTCAATCTAAGTGGTTTGATTCTTCCATAGATAATGGTTAAGCATTAATCAAATGGTATGGAAGCTGATAATACCTTAGACTGCTATGGGTGGAAATCCTAGGCTGACTCGCTGAATTTAAATTCTCGGAGTTTGAGTTATTGAGGTGTTAGTGTTGAGAATTTGTGTGCTAAACTCTTGGAGGTATGAGAAGGGGTTTGGGCCATTTTTGAATCTTAATTTTTTACTTTAGACTTGGTTCTTGTGAGTTGTGCAAGCATGAATAGGTAGGAGCCTTGCGTGTTGTTTTAGGAGCCAAGGGCGGCCGAATTTGGTACGGTGGCCATGAGAATTCAATGACACACTCTTTAAGTAATCAAAGCCAAAATGGAATTCTTTTTCCATATTTATCGTTTGTACTTCTATTTTTCTGCTCCTCCTCACTCCATTTTCACAAATTTGGTTTCTGTAAAGATGTTTCAGTTCACTTGGTTTGATCTATTAACGATTTTTCTTTTAAACTTTCCTTTCGATGAATTTTTTTTTTTATTTTTTTTTATTTTGTGGGTAGCCAATGCTGGACGGTATACTGACTGTGGATTGATTTTTTAGCAACCTGAACTTAGGCTGTCCAATGAAACATTGAGCTTTAATATTTGGACATGGACATAATCAGACAGATGGATAGGCACATACATTCATACACACATAGAAACATACAGACACTAACATAGAATGACATAACTTGGTTGATTTCTATCTCAATTTTTGGTCCATCGTATTTGTGGTTATAGTTGGTTAGAAGTGCTTATTCGGCCATAGGTCTAATCTATGATTGTGTTATGTGTTTCTATTGTTATACAGTTGCATAGAGATTGACATGCTTGTGAATGTCTTGGAGGGGGCTTACCAAAATGGTTAGCCCTTAGATACCAATACGCATCTGAATCCATTCATTTCACACGAATTGTTGTCATGTCTTAGATTTTCATAAGTTTGAGCACCAATTTAAATATGCTTAAGTGATTGCACTTCACCCTCTTAGTAACTTGCAACCTTGGAATGATTTTACGATTATATTTTAAGAAAAAGAGCCACCATGGAAATGCATTTTTTAAAATTTTGTATATTTCATGGGAGTAACAAAAAAAAATTTTGAGTGCATAAGCAAGGGAGTATCACGCCATTTTGGTGATCAGGGCAGAGAACTATATCATGTTAACTTTGTGTGGCTGCTGAAATTTGAATCAGTGGATAGTAGCACATTGGACTGTTGAAACGGTTTCAATTTCAGTGCATGCCTAGGTCAAAACTAGTTGAGGTTGGAGCAACAGGGTCTTCTTTCCCCGTCATGTTCATATGATTTGGTTGATTTGTGTTATAGGGATAATGCATTAGTTTTTCATTGTCTCATCAGTGGTGTTCTGAGTTTGAACTATCATAGCTCCCACTCCCAATTAAAGTTGAAAATTTTATGTATTAGGACCCACTTGCGCAGGGGGAAGTTGGACTTATTAGTGAAAGGAGTGTGTTAACATACACACACACGGATGTTTTTGTGTGGATTAAATGTAGATGTTTCCAGATGGATGGATGTATATATGTGGTCTAACGAAGCCTTCCAAACTCATTTTGGCTTTTGTTTTCCTTGTGTCTAGTCAATCAATTTTTTCCCAACTTTATTTGTTTGTTATGTGTGTGCCTAGACAAGCACACTTGTATTCATTGTTGGATCTCCAGATCAGCTAAAGAAGCCTCCTAAATTAATTGGTGGCCAATTAATTTTGTTATTCCTGCTTTATATGTTAGGGCTTCCATTTCCAAGTGTCTAAATTTTGTCCTGTTGTGACCTGTTATAGTCCATTTGCACATTCTCGTTTCTTCTGTCTTATCAAACCGGATGGTTGTATCAATCTTTTTCATGGACCTATCTTATCCTCCCTGACTATGCCTTTTTGCTTGATCCTACGTCTTGACTCAACTTCCATGGATGAAGCTTATGGGGAAACCTCTAGGTTTTCAAACATTGTCATCTTTGTTTTTATTGTGGTAACTTGTCCCTGTGCAGGGTATACATGGCATGGAGTTCAGTCAAAATTTTCATGTGTCCTTGAGGATGCTGTAAAACCATCATGCCCTGTTTCATTGAGATGCATGTCAGGTACCACTAGTTTTCAAATGTTTTTTTTTTCAGGTTTTGTTGCTATTATTGGTCAATCTGGGTTAAGAAAGCCTTGGTCCTAACTACTTGGGATGCTTTTGTAGCTTAGTTATGGTGGTAACTTTCTGATTCTACCATATTACGTTCTGGTTGAGGAGCAGTTTGTTTATTTTACCTAGAAACTTCCTACTACAGACAATTTAGTATGGACCTGACCTATTTGACTTGCACTTTTACACCCCCCTGTTTATAGCCTAGTTAACTCAGGGAAGGAAGAGAAGATAATTTATGTTCAAATACTACCTATAGTTGTTTAGATATGTATAATGTAATTTAAAATGCTTTCAGGAACAATGCACTTCATCTCCTTAGCAAACATTTTTGGCATTTATACCTTCAATCTCTAGAAATTGGCACTTTTCCTCAAACTATACAAGTTATGTCCTCCATTAGCTTTTAAAATTAAAATTGATTAGATAATGCAAGAGATGCATATCTTTAACTTTTAACTTGTTGTGTATACAGTGGTCGAAGATTAAACAAAAGACACTCAAAAAGATTTTTTTTCTATATATATATATATATTAAAAAGAGAGAGAGAGATGATGGTTGCATTAGCCCTTAGTGCCAAGGATATGATTTCGCCATTCATCAAAGACGGATCACTCAATATTTGAGGGAGTGGTTTAGTTACCTCTAAAATTTTAGTTTTAAGGTGACTAAATTGATGCATGAATCTTGGAAGCTGATGATCACCACCTCTGCCCACTTTCATATTAAGGATAATTTTAGCGTTTCAGGTAAAAGTTGACACATGCAAGTTACATGTCTTATTTTCTATTTATTTTAATGACTAAAGTTAATGGATAGTGTATCTTACAAAGCAAAATTGCAGTTTATGGGTCAAATGTTGAATCTTGAAACTTTGGGGGATTGTTTAAGAAAAATTGCTAGTTTTAAAGAGTTAAATGTAATACTCCTTTATATAACGATTTCTTTTTTCTTTTGGTTATGCTGTTTTTATAGTTTGGTTTATTCCCTCCTTCCCTCTCTTCTCTCCACACCTTCTCCTCCTTAGTTAGCTGTAAAACCCTCAAAGGCAAAATGATGAAATGTACTAATAAAAACAGGATTAGTAAAGGGAATAAAAAGAGCATGCAATTCATTAAAGGATAAAAGAGATATTACTTAAATTTCAAAGGGAAATTTTGAAATGTGGGTGGTAAGTTAACCAAAAAGAAAAAAAGAAAAAGTACCCTTTTTCCTTAAGGAACAAAAAAATTTTGTTAGCATTGAAGTTGGTCTAATGGAAATGCATTGATTACACAAATTTTTCCTTCATAATATGAGCAATTACTTGTACATCTATGCTATGTACTGATATATATGAAAAGAACTTAAAGGTTAACTTATGAAAAGGTATTGGCAAAAATTTCTGTTGCTGAGTACACTTTCAGCCCAGTATTATGGCGTTATATGTTATAAAAGGTAGTGAAGGCCATTTTCTTCTCTTTTTTGGGCTTTTTTTATGTGATGCAATGGAAAGCTACTTTTGACAACTACCTTTATGTTGCTCTTTTCTAGTTTCAAAGGTAAAAGGTAGCTATAGTTTGTTAAAGGTCATCGTTGCTATTATCATTACCATTATCGCTGTAGCTATAAATGTCATAATCATTATCACCTTCGTTGTTTGGTATTATTCATATCATTCTTATTACTTCTTGTATCTTGCTATTCTTTGTGGAGGAGGTTGGGGGACAGGGTATGGTTTGTGAGAAACGTTTGGTAGGTAAATGCTAAAACGGAGTCCCGTTACAAACGTGCATTACTAGAAGTGGGACTGTTTTGTAGTTTTCCAAAAAGCCACTTATGAGGGTAGAAACAGATGATAATGATTATTTATTGCCAATATTATGTAGCCCTCTGAAAAAAAAAATGTTTGAAAGAAGCAGTGTCTGTCTAATTTAATTTCTCTTAATGATTTTGATTTTTATTCACAATCTTGCATAGGTGTTCTCATGTTACTCCAGAGCTGTGGGGTAGAAGACCAAATAATCATCTACTTCATGAAAAGAATTCCAAGAGCAATACTTCCAAGAAGGGGAAGTCCGTGAAAAGAGCCAGGATTGAGCCACCTGTTGACGCTCCTTATATGCCTCCTAAACTGAAAAAAAAAAGAACCCACAAATCCTTGCCAGATAAAACAATTGAAATATTTGAAGGCATGAAAATAGTTGAGCTTGCCAAGCGTACTGGTGAGTCTATATCAACTATGCAGGATATTCTGGTAAATGTTGGGGAAAAGTTTGAATCTGAGTTCGACCCTCTCAGTGTTGACATTACGGAGCTGGTGGCAATGGTATTTCCCCTCTATTTAATATATATTAGCATATTGATCTCTCGTGTTGCAGAGCATGATATGAAGAATATTAAGAAGAGGTTTTGACTGAAGGATATTTAGTCTCATCTCCATCAAGAGTGATATAGATTTCAGTTTAGACTGTGATCAGAAGTTGGGTGAGGCGATATGCACTTGTGAGTGTGATTCGCTTGGTTGGAATTGGTTTCAACATCTTATAGTTTGTATCTGGTAAATCTTTGAGTTCAACTTGAATGGAGAAACTTTGCTTCTCATGGTGATGGAAGAGTATTATACATGAAAAAAGAAAAAAGAATAGTCTGTGAATTATAATTTAGTGAGATGTATTAAATCTATGTGGGACTTTTTCTTTGATCTTAACAACTTAACCCGCATTCTTTAATGCTAATATGGTGATTCAACCTTGGTAGCAGTCTGGAACAATATGGTGAATAAAGCATGACCATATTAACATGCTAAATAACATGATTGTCAATACCCGGTTTTGTTTGTGCTGCAACCAAGTTGTGGGAGTGATGTTATGAGTCTCTGATCTTCAGCACTTCTTTTTTGTTTTTGTGTGAGGTGGATGCTCTTAATAAATTGAATAAAGCACCCACACTTGGCAACCAGAGGCTTCTAAAACGTTGCACCAGACCATACCCCTAGCATGCTGCATAACAACGTAATGAGTTGTATAATTAATTGCCTTGATTTTTAGGCACGATCTTTTCTGTATCTCACCATCATCTGAACCTCCAATCTCCCATAAATTGGCCGCCCCATTTACCTGAGCCTTGGCCCGGAGGCTGGTGCTGCTTTTAATAGTACACTGCGATTGTTACCTGAAAGTTTTGTCTGGTATATCATTCATTGCCTTCTGAACTTACCCCTCATTGTTATTCCTGCATTCTTCAATTTTTGTCAGGTTTTTGTGAATATTGTCCACGTTGGTGTTGGGCCTACTTCTTGGTCTGATGTAGAACTAGCAAAAGCATGTGGTGCATGTAAGGAGATGATGTCAAAATGGCTGGCTGCCTGGTCGTCAATGGCATTGTCTCCAAATCATCAACCCCGAGGCTCTTGGGGAGTGGGGAATCTCCTTTTGAAAGATCCTGCCCCTCTCTCAGGCGGGAGACGCAGGACATGTGGACCGTGAGAAAAGGAGACGCGTGCGGAGTCGTGATTAGTAATTGGGATGATCTACAGATTGGAGATTGCATCCGGTGGTTGGAGCAAGTTGTAAGGAGATCCAAATTCATTTCATCTGAGAGTGGTGCCATTGGAACTGAGTGCTGATGTTGTTTCCCTGGTAACATGTTCCTTGACAGGGTTTTGACACTTCTTTTTTGGGTTGATTGGTTTTCCCTGCAAGTCTTCTTAAGAACAAGCAAATTTATGAAACGCATGGACTTGCTGCATGGCACTTTAACAGTGATTTTGCAGTTGATGGTCCTGCCCTAAGTACTCCTGAGTGACCTCACATAACTTGTAGGACAATTTTGAAGGGTGAGAGTGAATTATTTGGGACTGGACTCGATATACACTAATGTATAATAAAGAAATTCTTGATTATTGGATAACAATAGGAGGAAAGGAATTTATTCATTACTACTTCAATTGCAAATCAAAAGGCTATCTTCCATTGCTGTCCATCAAACACCATTTTCACTGAAAAAATCAATTTCAGATGTCATTTGAAGCAATTATTAAGTTGAGTATGAGTCCCATATTGTTAATAAATAAATTAGATTTCTGTTTATATACTAATATATTTCTCTAATTCTTAAGTTAGCTTTTAAGTTAAATAATAGACTTTTTAATCTAGTATTAGAACTTTGGATCTCCTTTTATATTCCTATGAGTTCTTATTATTTAAAGTCACATATTATCTTATGCAACATGAATCATGGTACTTTGATAATTCATTCATCATTATAAGAGGATATGTTAATACATAAGAATTTTTATTTACACGATAATAAATTTTCTCAATTTTTAAACTAATAGTTGAATAGTAAGTCTTTTAACAACCATTATTAGGAGATAATGATAGCCTTCAAAGGGCCATATGTCGCCTCTATCATATCCTTTTATGCTTTCAATTGATGCACGTGCTCGTGTTTTAATATATTCCTGGAGGGCAACCTTTATTTGACTTTCTCGAGACCTTTACTCGCACGTAAACTTATTAATCCGTCCTCTTTCAAGTCAAATAAAGGTTGCCTTGACAGACCAATTTATTTTGACTGAGGAATATCAAAATTAGTCACCTTTACCGGGAACATCTTTTGTCGGATAATAGTTCATTTGTCATATCTTTCAATAAAGCCAAGCGCAATAACGAGAGGGGATTGAAAAACCTCCGCTATGAAAGTGACATTTTTTTTTGGGCCCAACCAAAACGCAGTATGAACCACAGATCTAGTACCTTTCTTTTGTCAGAGTCGGGATTTAGACGCTCAAACTTAAAAGGGAGTATTTCTTTTTCATTTAAATTTTATTACAAAAAATTTACATATTCTTTAATACATGATTTTAATCTTATACATGTTTCTACACATTGAGCAGTATTGGACTCAAGTTACACATAATAATAGAATAAATGTAACTTAAATCCTAATATTACGTTATAATATCTAAAAATTCAATTCAAAAATTAATTAAGAGTTTAAATATTATTGTTTTCATTTAAGTTTTATTATTAAAAAAAAATCACATATTTAGTCTTGAGACTTTCATACAAATCCAAGCAGAAAACTGCAAGTAAGCGATTATCATCTTTATAAACTAAGAAATAGTTGAGGAGAAAGAGAGGCATTCATTAAATGACGTAGCATGCCCATAAAAAGATCCAGTATATGAAAAGAAATATACAAATCTAAAAAGGAGAATTTCTTTATTTTTATCAAATAACGTAGATACTTACCCATCCTCTCTAGTCGTCGCAGTCCTCTTTAGCGATGGATGGGATATAGGTACACACGAATTTGGAGCAGAGGGAGGAACATATGCCACATCTGGCATGGTCCTTCCCCCGGCAAAGTTAGAAGCGTTGGAATACAGATCCTCCCAAGATACAAGATCCCACTAAAATATAGATATTCATATAGGATAAACTCCCTAGATATAATATCCCACCATAACATAGATATTACATATCGGATACATACCCATCCTCCCTAGTTGTCGCAGTCATTTTTAGCGATGGATGGGATATAGGTACACGGATTTGGCGCAGAGGGAGTAACATATGGCACATCTGGCATGGTCCTTTCCCCAGCAAAGTTAGGAGCGTTGGGAGCAGTTGCCTTGTTGGATGCATCATGCTTTCGCTCGTATTGAAGCAAAGCCCTTCCCCTACCATAGATAGAAGCACCGTGCTGAGGCGTAGCCCTTCCCCCACCAGAGATAACAGCGTCGGGAACATATGGCGGCGAGTCCTGAGGCAGAGCCCTTCCCCCACCAAGGATTGGAGTGTTGGGAACATCTGCCTGGGTGGATACACCATGCACTCGTCCCTGCTGAAGCAGAGTCCTTGGAGTCTTGGGAAAATCTGCTTCGTTAGATGTATCAAGCACACGCCGGTGCTGAACCAGAGCCCTTCCCCCACTAAAGATAAGAGCGTTTGGAACATCCGCCGCGTTGGATGCATCGTATGCTTGCCCGTGCTGAACCAGAGCCCTTCTCCCACCGAAGATCGGAGCGATGGGAACATCGGCCTCGTTGGATGCACCATATGCTTGTCCGTGCTGAACCAGAGCCCTTCCACCAGTAGAAGAACTCAGAAGCACTAGGATCGTCCCAACCATTGCCGCGACGATAGGGTTTAGACTAGGCATGTTTTCACGGACGGGGTTCAAATAGCAAAGAGGTCGTTGGCCGGAGCAAGCGCCTTGGCTGTATATAGAGATTTGGGAGGGTCGTTTCGTAATTGCATCATTGGAGGATCATCGGGTCAAAGTTATGGCGTATGCTATCCTGACGTCAACAGCGAGGGTCGTTTTGTCTGCATGTTTATTTGCCGACATTGGTGATTTGATTTTTAAATATGTTACTCTGGAAATGTTACTCTTTATTTGATCGTGTGGATCATGTTTGAGAATTAACTTTCGTTAAGAAATTCCTGATTATTCAGTCTATTAATTTTTTTATAGCTTTAGTTTTTTTTTTGAAAAAGGACTAAATGTTTAAAATAATATTTGGAATAGAAGCTATGAGTTTAAATAGCATAGAACAGCAAATTTTGGTGCATAGATATCCTAAACGATAATTTAAGATATTTAGTAGATTTTGTTTAACCTCAAAAAGATATCTTGGGAAGAGGTATTTATCACTATTCATCATTTTATTTATTTATTTATCATTAAATCTAGAAAATCATAAATAATAGAGTGCTAGTTATTGACATTCTAAAATATGGATAAAACATATTTTGTTTAAATGAAAACCAGACATCATGAATAAAACATTAAGCCAATCGAAAAATAACTCCTTCAACAAGGTTCAACAACTAGTCTTGGGTATCAAAGCATGAACGAAAAGAGTACAAGGACTCGAAAGCAACACAGTTGACAAAAATGTGAAGTGTTCTTACGGGAAAATGACCATTGACTGCTCTTTCTATGTGATTGACATGTCATTGTTCTTATCTAAAAGTAAAATTTAAAATATGAAATTGTTTTATAAGATAATTTTCAAGTAAAATTTAGAGAACATAAAATTTATGTAACTTGATTTTCAATATGTTCTTTCATTTTAAACATGGATAAACATTTTTCCAAAAAATCTTTATTGATGAAAAAAATGATATTGCATTTTACCCTAAGTTTTAATACTATGCTAAAACCTCTTGCAAAGAAGATTATTAAACATGACTTACAAAATGTGAGGTTTATGTCACACTGTTTTTAACATCTTAATTCGAAAGGTAAGAGAGATCTTCACACCACCATAGGACTAAAAAGTCTCGGGACCCGTCAATTAGCAAGCAATAGACTAGGTCTATTATTTTGGATATATTTCTTGTTTATTTTGAAATAACAAGACAAAAAGAGGAGTAGATTTCACGATAAGAGTTGTTTACTTTTGTTACCATTGGGCGCCGTGTAGTATTTGTGGTGAGACTGAACTTCGGCGTTCAACGCAGGGCGACTGTTGTAGTGGGGAGCTTTGACCATGTTTAGTGAGATAACTTCTAGAACGCCTATCACCATCAGAAGGCATAAGCTTAATTTAGTGAGAGTTGAAAGACGATAACATACGTAATGAGTGCTTTCTAGAAGTAGCATCCTCGTAGCATTTGTACGGCACCTGTTGTAGATGTTATTGCCCAGTATATGTACATGGTCTACATGATAATCTAGAAGTTTTTTGGTTAATTTATCAGACCGAACTTGTGAAGGCACTTAAGTCAAAGATGGAACCGTCCCTAGCGAATAGAGGAACCTCGTGGGGCTCTACTAGAACATGGAGAAACATAAACTGAAAAGATAAATCAACATCTGTGGGATAATTTGTCGGGTTTTGGAGTAAAATTAATAGAAGATCAGATATATCCTTTTACTTGCGTGTGTGGGATTAATTCGCAATTATTTACTCTAGGGTTTTATCATGTTTTTCTGTTAATACATATGAGTCATTCCGGGGGAAGGAAAAAAAAAAAAAAGGAAACGTGAAAATGCAGAAACAGTAAGGATAAGTAACATGAACTTATGTTGTTTTCTTTCTTATTATAGTTGAAATATTGTCTTATAGGAGCAAGGATAATCGAAAATCACATAAACTTTGCCTTTTCTTGGGGTTTGTGGCCCTTTCCCTTTCCCTTCCTTTTGATAAATTAAAATACAAAAAAAATAACTTTAAGAGGGAATCTAAAAATTTCCTCTTGCATCGTAAATTTTTCCTTTTCTTCCTTTTCATTGTCCGTGCTTACTGTTATGATAGGCGAAGCGTGCATGTAGTAACTAGGCCACAGGTTTACATTAATTTTTTTTCTTCAAAAAAAAAAAGAAGTAATATTTGACAAATTTTATTAATACCAATAAAATTAAACGTAATAACGATATATTAAACAAGTACAAAGGTATAAATTTACATTAATGGTAAGACTCTCTGTGCCCCATCATGTGGCCTATATAATTGCCTTACCAAGACGCTAGGCCTTGGAAAATTTCTAGTGGTCTCTTTATAAAAGATTTTTGTTTAGCCAATTCGGGAATATGAATGAACAATCTTAAACTACTAGAAATTTGAAATTTACCCTTTCAAGCCTAATTTGCATATTCTGATTATCCAACACGTAATAATAGGCTGGTATACATTGCGCCATGAAATATATTTCCTCATTCTCAGTTATTAAGGATAGGTTACAAGTTGAATTTCTACTTCGTAAGAACTTGGAAAAAACGACCTGATTTGACCAAATTGAGCTTCGTGTGGGAAGTTCTTTAGACCAAGTCAATGTCGGACAGCTGTTTTTCATACTTACTTTCCAAATGCTACAAGCGAGTGACGAAGACTTCATCTCTGAGAAGCTTCTCTAATGTGATGTAATGTTTACTATAAAAATGCGCGTTGCAGGTGCCCAAAGTCTTTCTTCCAAAGGCTAATCACAATTTTTCATGATTGCAACCTACTTTTTCGCAAATGATAATGAGACTAATTAATCAACGGTCTGTAATGATTTTCAAGACAAATAGAATCCTCTTGGATTCTTAAATTATTTTCAAATCGAATAATCAAAATTTTTTGGTTTATATACTAACTACACATTTTTTATATTTGGCCAAGGAAATAGTTAAATAGTCTATGCGTGAACAAAAACTCAAAGTATTATACTTATAAATAATTGTGTAAACTTAAAAAAGAGTAGGTACGACGAATTGATAGAAAGATAAGTAAACAAATAAGTTTTCAAACTTTTGCTCACTCTTTCCCTATTGAAAGACTGATTTAATTGCCTTTTTTTTTTTTTCAGTTATTGTGTTTCCTTAATTGACCC
Source organism: Casuarina equisetifolia (assembly GCA_028551475.1). NCBI lineage: Eukaryota > Viridiplantae > Streptophyta > Magnoliopsida > Fagales > Casuarinaceae > Casuarina > Casuarina equisetifolia. The sequence continues at coordinate 2,402,568 of CM052356.1, forward strand.
GAAAATCTATTTTCCCTTCCCTTCACAATCATTATAAAGTTCCAATAATTTGAAAAATCACTTCACTTTTTTTGTGTGAAAAGATTAATTATATTAATAAATATTAAAATACAAAAACATAGGATATATTTTCACATTATAGAAGTCATTGTATCTATAAAAAAATGAAAGATGAAAGCCTTCAATTTCACTCAAAATAACATTTTCATGAAAGAATCTTATATTTCTAAATAAATCAACTCTCTCTCATATTACATTCTTTACTTTTGTTAAGAAAATAGGAATAATAAATTATTTTTCCCTAAAAACATTATCTATGTTGTTCAATCCATATACAATGGATTCAAATTAAGAAATATATCTTAATAAATTTAGTAGCTAAATTCCTTTCTTTAATGACTTTATCATTCATTATAATTCTTCATTCTATCCTCCAATGTCATGTGAAAAAAAAAAACCACCTCACTTTATCTTCATGGTTATTCATGATTCTGTTTTTCTCGTGTCATTCCCATGTTTCTATGTTACAGGTTATGTAACTTGGGCTTGGGTGTTTTGTAAGTGTTGGGCTGTAGGTAGGGTTTTCTTTATGTAAGAGGCACCCCACGGAGGGGAGATAGTGGTTTGAAATGGTCAGGGAATCTTTCGGAGTCTGTCTAGAATCTTGTTGCAGAAAGAAACTAGTAGAGAAACGGGTTAGACCTCCTCGATTAAAGCTTATAGTGTAAATCTTCCTTCGTCTTTCCTATTCGCTTCTACCATAGCTAGGTGAAGATGCCCCTATCTGAATCCCGTGTAGGATTTCGTGCTTCCAAGAACAGTCACTAGGTCCAAGGCTGCTTTGTTTACTTCGTACCAGTATTATTCTCAACGAAAGAACCATATTATGGTGAGATTGAGTGGAGCTAGATTGTTCGCTAAGTGTCTAAATTCAACTAGTTTGGTTGAAATAGTGATATGGGAAGATAATACATTGTTCAGGTTAGCAAAACCTTAGCCTGTGTTCTGCAGTTTAGTACCACATGCATGGATCAATCTGAAGTCATACTTTGATACTCGGAGTCCAAGTTGCTTTGGCATTTAAGAATATTTTGGAATTGCATTACGCACATTGATCTTGTGGGTTTTGTTTAGAGTTCTTTGATGGTGGATTGCAAATTTCTTCCTTAATAGATGATTAGAGTGTATATTTGAACATATTAATCGTCTTTTATGTGTAGGACACTGAGTTGTGAGACAGTACAACTAATACTCCCTTTATAAGTTCTAACTTGAGTTGAAAGCAAAATAGACATTACCATCATTTCTGGTGGTTGCTTGGGTTTTCAGAGTCATATTTGGCGATGGTCTTCAATGGACTTCAAAAGGATTTCTAATTACCTCTAATCTCATCAAAACTTCGGCTTTCTCATATCAGTGCTAAGATTGTAACTTTATAGCAGAGTTTGCTTAGACTTAAAGAGTTAGCTGTCTTGTTGCGCTGTCAGGAAGAAGATCTTCATTTGGTGCAGTCAGTGCTGGATTCAACAGCACAGGAGTATTCTGAGAAAAGGAATGTTCATCCACCTAAGATCATTGTTGACAAGAATATCTATCGTCCACCGGCTGCTTCCCTTTATAGTGCCTGTTAAACGGTCCCTCAGCCATGTCATCAAACTCCACGTCAGCTGCCGCGTCACTGTCCTCATTAGACATGGTGCCACGTCAGCCCTAGCCATGTCAACTCACCATCGTTCGATTCCGCTCATCTCTGCGAGCGGAACCCTAGCCACTCATCGACACCAAATCCGGCAAGCAAATCTTCTGGATTAATTGTACATCCATTATTTTCCTTTTGTAAATCATTAGGTTTATTGATAAATTTTGTAAAAACAAACGATTTGTAATTAAGATTTTGAGATAAATCAAAGAGAATTTTCTCACCTCGTTCCTAAATCGTCGCCGACGTTAATTTCGGCGAAGTAGATTTTTTAACTTGGTATCAACAGAGCCACCGGCCACCGCTTACCGATCCCCATGGCCGATTCTGTCTCTCTGTCCGTTACCACCTCTTAATCCCCTCTCCTTTCCGTTCCGAATGCTTTCGCTGCCCTTACTCCGACCACTCCTTTCATTCCCTCTCCCACCTCCCTTGAGCGCTTTGACGGTGACAATTACGTCATCTGGAAGACGCGATTAATCCCGATTCTTCTCTCCCATCAGCTTCTCACCATTGTCGACGGCACCGAAAAAGCCCTGTCGCAAACCCTATCCCCCTTCGACCCCACCCTTAACCCAGCGTACACCGCCTGGTTAATCCGAGACCAAGTTGCTTTCGGATGGATATTGGCCTCTTCAACCAATTCGGTCGTTGCCCAATTGACCGATTTCTGCTCCTTCGCCGCCGCTGGGCCTATTTGGCCTCCTCTTATGAAGCTAAGTCAAATGCCCAAGCCACCTCTCTCCGGATGCAGCTTCTATCGCTCACAAAGGGGAGCTGATCGGTGACCGCGTCTTTTGAGGACGCGAAGAAAATCACCGATGCCCTAGTTGCAATCGGCGAGATCTCTAAGAACGAATACTACACATAGATCTTCCACGGCCTCAACGACAACTTCTCCGACCTCACTACCTCGATCTCTATCCAGCGACAGTCGGGAACCCTAACCCGAGAGGAATTTCACTCCCTTCTGCTCTCCCACGAGGAATGGGCACAGCTACGCACCCCTGCACCGTCCCCAACGGCGTTTGCTACACACGCCGGCGGTTTTAATTCAGCAATGCGCCCCTTTTGCATACGGCGGCGCCACCAGTGCTCTCCAACTCCGTCCAGCACCAAACTGGGGTGCTTCTCCTTACCCCCCCACCTCATCAGCAACTTCCGCTGCGCTTTGGAGGTCAGGTTTTGTCACTGGGGGCCGTTCTGCCAGCTCTGTCGCCGCCTCGGCTACCAGACCAACGCCTGCCGAGAGCAGTACAATCCGGGTTACTAGAACCCGATTACCGCCCCGGCCCACCACCACCCCAGCCCCACTTATCATAACCCCGGCCCATACCCCTCAGCCCACCAACTCCAAGCCCATTACACCCTACCCACTCATTTGCCTCTAATCTCATACACTAACCCTAGCTCATACCCGCCCCCCTCTTACCCAGCTCAAGTCTCTTATCAGCAACCCAGCCCATACAGCAACCTTAGCCCATATAATCCCCAGGCCTTCTATTCTCATCTCCCACCCCCTCTAGCCCAATATACCCCTCCAAACCCACCCCCTCCTTAGATGCCGCCTCTTGGCATCCTGACTCTGGGGCGTCCCATCACATCACGGACTCCCCTGCTGCCGTCTCTGGGCTCTCTCCCTACGTGGGCTCCCAACAGCTCACGATGGGTGATGGAGTTTCCTTCCCCATCACCCACACAAGTAACCTTGTCACTCCTCATTTTCAGCTTTCTAACGTTTTAGTTGTCCCATCCATTACTACAAATTTATTATCTGTCTCGAAATTTATTGCTAATAATAATTGTTATATTATTTTTTTGGCTTCTCATTTTTGGGCCATTTCTTCTACATCCGGTTAGATTTTGCTCCATGGTAAACTTGATCTAGGCATCTATCGAGTCTCTCCTCCTAGTGTTGCCCCTGCTCCGGTTGTGCTTTCTGCTTCTCGCACCAGCTCTCTCCTCTTGTGGCACCACTGCCTCGGTCATCCCTCATTTGAGACATTTCTTTGTCTGCTCAAGTCCTCACACATAGCTGTCCAGTCTTCTCGTCTTCCCCCATGTACTGCGTGTGCTCTCAATAAGAGTCACCACCATCCCCACCCCCCAACTCACTCTAGGGCTATTGCCCCTCTTCAGCTTGTTTATTTTGACATTTAGGGTCCTTCTCCTGTCACGTCTTTCAATAATAATAAATACTATGTGTGTTTCGTTGATGACTATTCTCGTTTCACCTAGCTATACACCTTTTCCTCCCGGCTTCATTTCTATAATATTTTTCTCACCTTTCATAAATTTGTAGAAAATTAGTTACATTGTAGGATTCAAGCTATACAATGTGACGGGGCCCCCAAATTTCTTTCCTCTGGACTTCGGGCTTATCTCATGGAGCATGGTATTCATCAACGAATTTCTTGCCCCTACTCACCGTTTCAGAATGGCACTACCGAACGCAAGCACAGACATATCGTGGAAACTGGCTTATCTCGACTCACTCAAGCTGCAGTCCCTCTTCATTTCTGGGAGTTTGCATTTGAGATAGTGGTCTTCTTGATTAACCGCCTTCCCACTGCAGTACTAGGCCACCTCTCTCTGTGGCAGGTCCTGTCTCGCCAGATGCCAGACTTATCCACCCTTCGAGTCTTTGGGTGTGTTGTATTTCCCTATCTCAGGCCTTATGCTGCCCATAAGCTAGATTCACGCTCTCAGCACTGTGTCTTCTTGGGTTATCCTCCAGGTTATCAGGGCTACCGGTGTTATTTTCCCACCACTCGTCGGTTCTACATCGCTGCCGATGCATTTTTCATGAAGAAATATTTCCCTACCATTCCATTTCCTCATCCCCCTCCACAAACCCTGATCCATCCACTATCCTTCCAATCCCTATCCCCCTTCTCCTTGTTCCTCCCCCTGCCACCGATTCCCCCCCCTCACCCTCTTCCCCTGACCCTGGGCTAGCTGCCCCTCCTACCCCTACCGCTCCTTTATCTCCTCAACCCTCTAAGCCTCTTGCAGCCTCTGTCCTTTCTACTTCTCCTGAACCCTTTGACCCGACCTCTCCTCGCATGGTCACTTGCCTTTAAGATGGTACTCTCTCTCGCCGTACCTTAACTCGCCAGCACACCTATGCCTTCACCGCCTCTGCTCATCCCTATACCGAACCCACCTGTTTTTCTCAAGCTAGTTGGGAATCCCACTAGCGAGAGGCCATGGCTGCTGAGTATACTGCTCTTATCCGGAACTCTATATGGACTCTTGTGCCTCCCCCCCTCAGCATCTGACCAATTGGCTGCAAATGGGTTTGCAAGGTTAAGCTTCGTTCTGATGGCACCCTCGAATGCTACAAAGCCCGATTGATAGCTAAGGGTTTTCACTAGTAAGAAGGCATTGACTACACTGAGACTTTCAGCCTTGTTGCCAAACCAGTCACTATTCACACTGTCATTGCTCTGGCCTACTCTCGAGGATGGCCGATCCGTCAGTTAGATGTCTCTAATGCTTTTCTACATGGATATCTCTTTGAGGAAGTCTACATGGAGCAACCTCAGGGGTTTCGTGACTCCCTGCGACCTAATCATGTTTGTCGCCTGCATCGTTCTCTCTATAGCCTTAAGCAATCACCCTGTGCTTGGTACACTCGCTTGAGATTCTTTCTTGTTACTCTCGGCTTCACCGTCTCTGCAACTGATACCTCCTTGTTTACCCGGCACACAGCTAGCTATAGTCTCATACTCCTTGTGTATGTGGATGATATCGTCCTTACTGGCTCTCCTCAGGCTCCCTTTGCCAGTCTCTCCTCACCCTTTAGCGCGAGTTTGCAATCAAGGATCTCGGCACTCTTCACTACTTCTTGGGTGTTGAAGTTCAACCTTCTTTCGAAGGCCTCATTCTTCATCGGGCCAAATTTACCTTGGAGATTCTTGATCGTGCTAAGATGAAGGATGCCAAAGCTGTTTCCACTCCTTGCACCACAGATGAACCTCTCTCTGTGTGGACTGGGGAACCTTTGTCTGATTCGGCTCTTTATCGCAGTATTGTCGGTGCTCTTCAGTATCTCACTCTCACACGCCCCGATATTACTTACGCGGTTAACACCGCTTGTCAGTTTCTTCACCGTCCCACTACAGCTCATTGGCAGTCCGTTAAATGCATCCTTCGCTACCTGGCTGAAACTCCCCATTTGGGTCTTCTCCTCACTCACTCCCCTACCACTGCTCTTCATGCCTTTTTTTGATGTAGGTTAGGCTGGTGACCGTGATGATCGTCGCTTCGTTGGAGGCTTTTTCATTTTCCTTGGCCGCAACCTTATCTCTTAGAGCTCCCGCAAACAACACACGGTTGCTCGTTCCAGCACGGAGGCCGAATACAAGTGCCTTGCCGACACCACTGCTGAAGTCATGTGGATTGAGTATTTACTTCGGGATCTCCATGCTCTGCCTCCCCACCCCCTACTCTCTGGTGTGACAACCTCTTTGCCCTCTACTTGACCAGTAATCCCGTTTTTCATGCTCCCACGAAACATGTCGAGATTGATTTTCACTTCATTCGGGAACACCTTGCTTGTGGTCAACTTTCTATCCATTTCATTTCCTCTGTGGACCAGCCAGCTGACATCTTCACCAAAGGTCTCTCCTCGGCTCGGTTTCATCTTCTACAATCCAAGCTGACACTGCATATTGCCCCATCAGCTTGCAGGGGGATGTTAAACGGTCCCTCAGCGATGTCATCAAACTCCACGTCAGCTGCCGCGTCACTGTCCTCGTTAGACATGGTGCCACATCAGCCCTAGCCATGTCAGCTCACCATCGTGCGATTCCGCTCGTCTCTGCGAGTAGAACCCTAGCCGCTCATCGACACCAAATCCGGAAAGCAAATCTTCCGAATTAATTGTACATCCATTATTTTCCTTTTGTAAATCATTAGGTTTATTGATAAATTTTGTAAAAACAAACGATTTGTAATTAAGCTTTTGAGATAAATCAAAGAGAATTTTCTCACCTCGTTCCTAAATCTTTGCCGACGTTAATTTCAGATCATAATCGGAGAGCAATCGGGCAATTAGGGAAAATTGAAATTGGCTTCCTAACATGCCATGTTCTCAATTGCTATTTGTTGCTGAGAATATATTGATTTAAAAGGCTTCTAATAATCTTTGTCGATGTTCAGCTCTGGAGGTGTAGTGCTGGCTTCTCGAGATGGAAAGATTGTTCTTAAGAACAACCTTGATGCACGATTGGATGTTGCATTCCAGAAAAAACTTCCAGAGGTACTTGCCGTTGTATTACACAAGTATACACAGTCAATATACTGCCTTTATTGTTTATTAGTTGTCACTTTATGGTTTGCGATATCATTACTAATTATTCTGCTTAGATAATTATAAGATCAAAGTTTCAGTTATTTGTGCTTCCTACACTACATCATTCACCGGTGTTGATTTTTTTTCTTAACTAACCAACAAACTCAATATGATGTCATTAAAGTGGAAGATATCTCATGCAAGGCATTCTGAAGGACTTCTTATCTCATGGATTTATAAGAACTGTAACTATATGCACAGAGACTACATTCTAACTAAGTTTCTATTTTTCTTATTGTAGATCCGCAAGTGGCTGTGTGGTGAGGTTGTTGTCTGAAGGGTTGGATTATATTGTTCTTTTGTTCCATTGCCTTCTAAATTATCCAAGACATGAGATTGGCCTTTCATGATAATATCCATTGTCCAATTGCTTTGTTTGTATGCTCATTTTCTTGTCCTTTATATAATGTAGATGATCGATTTGGTGTTTAAATGAATTGTGGGAAGATAAAGTACTTCTATTAGTGATAATAAATGTGACTTGCTTGAGTGTTTCTGTAATTTGCTTTCCACCCTCTTAAGAATGGTTAGAACTGAATGGCTTACATCATAGAACTGTTACGCAGACCCTACCATGCTACATAACTTGGCATGGTCCTAGGATTTCTGTGCCTATTAAGTTCACGGTCTGGGTCTGTAGCTGGAGATTCTAAGATTGCATGCATAACCATGTTTCACATTTTACAGTAATGTGGCTAAATGCTAGAGGTGGCTGCTAAAGTAGGCCTCAGCTTGTCATCTATACTCTGTTTCTGATTTCGCTCTGCAATTCTAGCATCTATTTTTGTGAACCTTGCTTTTTCTCCAGTACCATCTATTAGAAAACGATTCAATTGTGAATTTATATGAAGTTTTATTAATATTGTGAAGGTTTCTTCCTGTGCAATTAGTTTCTGGCATAATTGTGCATGCACCTATAATAAGACCTAAGGGTATCCAAGCATGAGGCCGTGGCTCTGCATACCAACATATTTTCGGTAGAAGTTATTAATAGACCGCCTTGAAATGCATCTTCTCAAGGGAAAACATCGACATTGTTTGATTCATCACAGAACATATCATAGGAAATTTCAGCCATTTACCTCGTATGTTGATATGCATTTCATCTTATCAATAATTTTTGATAACTAACAAAAGCTTGTGATTCTTTCCACTATTATATTTTTGTAAGCTTAAGGGTGGAAGAGTTTAGATGTGAAAACTGTGGGTTAAAACTATATTTAATTATATTTTGTTATGAAACCATATAGCCGTCTGTTAAGTGTCCAATTCTCGAAAACCATGAAAGTTTTCTGAATCATTTTATCACAAAGTTTAGTACTCAATTTTATTTCCATGTATTCTAAAACTAAAAGTCTTACCACCTCGTTGTAAGTGAATTCTTTTATCTGAAAATAAGTGATCTATTCTTGAGATTACATGTGAACACATAAAATTCGTAAATATGTAACCTATATACATACTATGCTAATTTTAATTGAAAGTTAAATACAATATTTTAATAAAGTGGAACTTTTGGAGACACCATTTGTTATGAACTTGGGTTCTAATACAACTTTCTGAAAATGAGTAAACAAATTTTTTTGTAAGTACAAATATCTTTTCACTCTTATACAATGTAAGACAAATGCTACTAACTCTTCTCATTGGGTTAGGCCTTTCACTAGGCTTGTAACATTTTTCTTTACTCAAATTCATATGGCTTCTAATGTGATCACGTCTTCCTTGACATGACTGTTCTCGGTAGCTTGGGGGCCTTTGCCTTCCCACTTTGGGTGCTTGACGGTGGCATTGAAGTTAAAGTAAAGTGACTTTACTTCTACTACTAAAAAATTAGATTTCAATCCAAAATATAGACCTTAGTAAGAGAAATAACCAAACCAAATCTCTTATAAGTATTAATATTTCCACACCCGTATCTAATATGGATAGATGCTACTACCCCATTTCATTAAATTGAACCTCCCATTAGGTTTGTAACAATATTTCCTTGACAAGTTTGAAATAGGTATGTCATTTATTTATTTTTAGGTAAAACACTTTCTCTGGGCAGGTTACTCAAAAGATCATAAAACTCATAAGGTTGCTTGGAAAATTATTTGTTTACCAAAAAAAGAAGGAGGTCTTGGATTACTAAACCTTAAAGTATGGAATAAAGTTTTGTTGGGGCGATCTCTCTGGAATCTCATAAATTACCCTAATTCATCATTTTGGAGTAAGTGGATTCATAGTACCAAATGCAGAAGAAATTCAATTATGGATCTTGATATTAAACGAAATATGGTATGGAGTTGGAAAGGTCTTCTAAAGTTACGAAAAACTTTAACCTTTACATTATCCAAACCTTCTTATTGTTGTAAGGAAACCTACAAGGAATTACGTGAAGTGAGCACTGAGGTTGAATGGTATAATTTGATATGGTCAGGAGGAATCAGCAAACATAACTTCATTAGTTGGCTCATATGTAGAGACAAACTTCCTACAGCCGCAGTTGCTAGCTCCCCTCAATTGATTTGCATTGTAATTTTTGTGGCTCTCAATATGAAAATAGATCATACTTGTTTTTTCAGTGCACTTGGACTAGCCAGGTTTGGAGATCCATTCTAGCTCAACGAGGCATTTGTAAGGTCATCTACGATTAGGAATCTGAATTGCAATGGATGATTAAAGCAATTAAGGGAAAAGATTTAGCTGCAAAGCTTCTCAAGCTTTCTTTCTCAGCTTGTCTTTATTGTATATGGTTAGAACGAAATCATAGATGGTTCCAGAATAAGTCTATTGATATACAAATGTTGTTGGCTAAAATCAGGAGAGTAGTTTGTGGAAGAGCTTCTTTATTTAGAAACATTAAAATCTCTCAAGCTAATGTTTTGTTGAGTCATAGTTGGAGAATTCCAAATTCTATCTTCTCCTAAATGAATTGTAATGCTGGGGTATGCCCTAAGCTTATGTACTTCTTTATTCTTCGATGAATAAACTCACATATTCATAAAAAAAAAAAAATTACAAGTTCTATTAATATGATAATAATGTTGACATATTAATTAATAATTAGTGTGATGAAGTACTTAATTTTGTATAAGATTACGCAGTTTTTTATTGGATAAAAATTTGAAAGAGCAATTAACATATAAAACTTTAATACTAAATTTATAGCTTTTTAAAAGCGCGTGTACTGTAGCCCACAACAGGTTCCCTTAGTCCCTCTCCCGAATTTTGAACCGGCTATAATTGTTTTATTTGCATATTAAATTTTCTTTATGTGATCCCATGACAAATTGGAATTATTTCCAATTCTGAAGCGGCTATAATTGGCTTACTTGCATATTGTATTTTCTTTATTTAACACATGAAATAAACTACAATTACTTTCAATTCTGAAACGGCTATGATTGCTTTAATTACATATTGGGTTTTCTTTATATAACGCAAGAGAAAAATTGTAATTAAGTTTTTGTATTTTCCAGCAAGTATTTTTGTTCATTCATATACGGTAAATGGTAAGTTTGTAATAGATAAAAACATTCGACTACCGATTTCTTATTCTTTCTTCTTCTTCACAACTCAGAAATCCCAACAAACAGTGCTATTATATATGTCCGGTTTTGTTTGACATCTGCGCCGAGCCTTGCATTTTCTAAAATTAAGCTTTGCTTTGACCCCTCTTGCATTTTGGGTAAAACGGTTTGAAGATCATCAAATTATCCGTCATAAGCTTTAAGGTAGTTTGGTTATTGTTAAATCAAACTCGTAGTTTTAATTAGTTTTTTTAGCATTTATTTTATCATCGAGCTTTTTAGACATTTTAGTTTAGAGATAGGCTATTTAATAGTCACTAGGTCAAGGAAAATTAGAGGAATTGTTTTGAGATTGAAAGCTTAAGTAGCGTGCTCCACTTAAGCAGAAAGTTTAGGTTTTGATTTCTTAAACTTTTGGTTTGATTTCTATCTTATATACTATTTTCGTATGAAGTTGATAATTCTAATCACTCATTGTTGATCCTTGTAGATTGGTTCATTACCAAAGTCCATCAAACAACAAGGTATGTCTAAGAGAGTCGTTAACTGGTTGGATCTTCCGAGGGAACTCCTGATGATCATTAGCAAAAGCCTTGACCCTCACATTGATGTTCCCCAATTTCATAGCGTATGTACCACTTGGCGCTCCTCCATCCCACCAACCCATGCTCTTTCTCCTCACCTTCCTATTAAATTCCCATACCCCGACACTGTGTTTGGATCTACGATTGCAATACAAGCTCTAGGTTGTCTTTATGAAAGCACACTCTATCTTCTTAAACCATTAACTTCAAATTCTTCTTTGAATAAGGGTTGGTTGGTCAAGGTCAAAGATTCTAGTCTAGGAAGGCTACATCTTGCAGATCCACTCAACCACATGGTAGTTTGGCACCATCTTAAGTCAAGGACTTTGAATTTATTGAAGTTTCGGGTTGTGGAACTAGGTAAAATGTATTGCCTTAAATTTCGCATTTGCCTAGATGAGAATTATCGAAGGCCTAACACTCATGTTCCCATAGTTACCCTTTTGATTTTGGGTGCACAAAAGTTGTGATGTCCTGTAATTCAACCTCGATTAATGCATATGAGTCAGTAGCCTTCTTGATGCTTCGATGAGGGAGATTAGCTTTTGCAAGATATGGGGATGAGAAGTTGACTTCTATAGATGATCGGGAGTTTGAGCATGTAGATATTATCGTTTATAAGGGCTAATTCTATGTTGTTGATAAGTATGGAAAGCTATCGCAAATTGAAAGTTCATCATTAAAATTGGTACAATGTTCACCTCTATTCTCTTGCGAATTATGGAGTCAGAAGCATCTAGTAGAGTTATGTGGATCTCTTTATATTGTTGATAGATTGAGAAAACACCAAGAAAGAGGTGCTCTTAAGATGGTTGATGTGAAGGTGTATAAGTTGGATGAAGAATGTGGACAATGGGTGTTAGTGAAAAGCTTGGGTGATCAAGCATTCTTTTTAGGTTGTTACCATTCTTTTTCTATATCGACTCAAGAACTCATTGGTTGCAAAGAGAATTGCATTTACTACCATGGTAGAAGGGAATTTGGTGCTTTTGATATGGAGAATCATAGCATTCAATATTTTTGTGCCTCCACTAATAATCCTCTACCTTTTTATGTTACTCCAACTTGGTCTTCTTTCATAGATCCTTAAGTGGATAGATTAAGCCATTGAGGAAAATATTTTTATATGTTTTCATGTGAGGCTCAACTCTTGCTATTGTTATGTTTAAATTTTCTATAATATGTTTTTCTTTCCTTCCTATAATATGATCTTTTGATAGAGATTAGGGTAATTACAAATTATTTATTCTAAATGATACAACGATTAAAACTTGATATAAATTTTCTTGAGTTTTGAGTAATGTGCATGAAAAATCGAGAAATACTTTAACGACAGGACGTGGGCTGCAATTGCTCAAACGTTCTTGGTGAGAAAGCTTCTTTGGATCGCTTTGGTTGCTCTATTTCTAGTTAGCATTTAAGTAGGGATTTTCTGATAGTTTCAAGTGAACTACTAGGCATGTGACAAATATATAGTCTGTTAAATTTTTGAATCAAAAGCAAAATTGTAAAGATAGTAAAGAAATTCAAACTGTATTTAGAAATAATTATGTAATTCAATCAAAAAATCTTCACAAATTTATGGTATGAAGTCAAACATTACTTTCTACATCTATTTGTAACAAATTTATAAATTTTAAAAATTATTAAAGTTATTTTGGATCAAAATTCTTCTATATTCTTTAAAGTTATTTCTATAAGAACACGTCCATAATTTTTTAAGTTGTTTTCAATCAAAATTGTATTTTGAAATAATTATGTAATTCAATTGAAAATCTTTATGATACCAAGCCAAACCCTACTTTCTACATCTATTTGTAACAAATTTATAAATTAAAAAAAAAGTCATCAAATTTTTTCCCATCAAAATCTTGGAAGTTGTTCTCCATCAAAACAATTACATATACCATTGCTCATTAGCTAGCAAGCTATTTCTATTACTCAAATTTTGCAAGAAATGCTAAGGAAAGAAGTTAATCTCAAAAGAGACGTCGAAGTTTCCCAACAAGTAAAACATTTTGTATAGGATATCCAAAACAACTCAAGTTCCCAACAAGTAAAAGACTTTGTATAGGATATCCAAAACAACTCAATCTATAATATTAAAATGTCTCGCAAAAATTGCAAAACTAATGCCTACCGATGTTGTTCAGGAACTCACAGCTGCATGGTCTTGCTTTTGCCGTGTCACACAATAATGCCAACAATAATATCAGTTGTTCTTGGATTTATCTCCCTTATGTCTTACAACATAAGAAATTAGTTTCGTATGTGGTAAATTAGGTAGAAGAACATACAAAAGTTAAGGTATTGTTTCATACCCATAAATGCTAATATATATGAAAGAAGTTAAAAGAAAAATAATATTAAAAAAAAAATCATAAAAACACTGTCATCAAATCTATATTAAATTTTATTAGATATGAGTAACAACAACTATTACCAATAATTTCTCTATTTGATTGATAGATGCATGTAATGTGTTCTTACTAATGTAAAAATACTACAACTTCTTATTCTCTCTCATAACTTACATTGTCGATTGGTTGAGAATAAGAAAAATTATTAAAATTACTAAAAACAAATTTCAAAAGGTTTCTTAATCTATTTTCCACTAGTTTCTATTTAAGAAATATATATAAAAAAAATTTTACATGGTAACAACTTTTACTAGCTTTGAAATCAATCTTTGAATTGGTCAAAATAAAATAGAGATTTCAAGTACATTTTACCTATTAAAGACGTCATGATATGATAATATACTTATAAAATTAGAATTTTTTTACTATAAATAGATAATTCTTATGTCTACATAAATATATCTACAAGATTCACATTATTGAGAAAGAAAAACCATTTTGCGTGTAACTTAGGTACATACTTGGAATATTGTACTTGTGAATGCCAAATGGGCTGACCACTAAATTAAGGGAGCACCACCCATTGCATGGTATTAACACCAAAATGAGAAGATTTAGCCTTGTGGAGGGAACTTCAATTAAAAACATGTTGAAGGAGCAAGATTTCCACCAGACCATGTGAAAACCATAGCAAAAGCTCCTCCAATTACTACCAACATGGTTGATGCACAACACTTTTACCCATGCAATTTAATGGTTTGTCTCTTGTCTTAAACAACAAAAAATTCATAACTACAAATTTTTATCAATTTTAATTTATAGTGAGTCAAAAGGATGCCAAACTCAAGACTCCTTAAGAAAATTTATATTAAGTTTTAATCGTTGTATTATTTAGTATAAATAATTATTTGTAATTACCCTAATCACCATCAAAAGATCATATTGTAGGAAGGAAAGAAAAACATATTATAGAAAATTTAAATATACCAATAACAAGAGTTAAACCTCACATGAAAACATATAAAAATATTTTGCTCAGTGGCTTAATCCATCCACTTAAGGATCAATGGAAAAAGACCAAGTTTAAATAACACAAAAAGGTAGAAGATTATCATCAGAGTTACAAAAATATTGAATGCTATGATTCTCCATATCAAAAGCACCAAATTCCCTTCCACTATGGTAGTAAATCCAATTCTCTTTACAACCAACAAGTTCTTGAGCCGAGGTAGAAAAAGAATGGCAACGAGTTAAAAAGAATGCTCGATCACCCAAGCTTTTCACTAAAACCCATTGTCCACATTCTTCATCCAACTTATACACCTTCACATCAACTGTCTTAGGAACAGGAGATCCTTTTATTCTCAATCTATCAACAATATAAAGAGATTCACATGACTCCACTAGATGCTTTCGACTACTTAACTCGCTAGAGAATGGAGGTGAACACTGTACCAATTTTAAGGATGACCTTTCTATTTGTGATAGCTTTCCATACTTATCAACAACATAGAATTGGCCCTTATAAACAATAATATCTTCATGCTCAAACTCCCGATCATTTATACAAGTCAACTTCTCATCCCCATATCTTGCAAAAGCTAATCTCCCCCATTGAAGCATTAAGAAAGTCGCTGACTCATATGCATTAATTGAGGTTGAATTATGGGACATCACAACTTTGGTGCAGTGAAAATCATAAGTGTAAAAGTGGGGAAGATAAGTGTTAGGCCTTCGATAATTCTCATCCTGGCAAGCACCAAAGTGAAGGCGATATATTTTACCTAATTCCACGACCCGAAACTTTAATAAATCCAAAGTCCTTGAAATGAGATGGTTGCGGCCGAGTGGATCCACAAGATGCGGCCCTCTTGGACTAGAATCTTGAAACTTGACCAACCAACCCTTATTCAAAGAAGAATTTGAAGTTAATGGTTTAAAAAGATAGAGTGTGCTTTCATAAAGATGACCTGGAGCTTGTATTGCAATTGTAGATCCAAATGCAGTGTGGGGGTGTGGGAATTTAATAGGAAGGCGAGAGAGAGGGGTGGGTGGGATGGAGGAGCGCCAAGTGGTACATACGCTGCGAAATCTGGGAACATCAATTCGAGGGTCGAGGCTTTTGCTAATGATCATTAGGAGTTCCCTCGGAAGATCCAACCAGTTAACCACTCTCTCAGACATACCTTCGTTGTTTGATGGACTTTGGTAATGAACCAATCTACAAGGATCAACAATGAGTGATAAGAATTATCAATTTCATACTAAAATAGTATATAAGATAGAAATCAAACCAAAAGTTTAGGAAATCAAAACCTAAACTTTCTGCTTCAGTGGAGGATGCTACTTAAGCTTTCAATCTCAAAACAATTCCTCTAATTTTCCTTGATCTAGTGACTATTAGATAGCCTATCTCTGACCTAAAAGGACTAGGCTTGGGATATCCAAGATAATTAGGTTTGAGAAGCGCCAAACCTAAAATTTAATTATCTAAAAAGCTCGATGATACTTGCTGAAAAATACAGAAGCTGAATTACAATGTTCTCCTGCGTTATATAAAGAAAACCCAATATGCAATTAAATCAATCATAGCCGTTTCAGAATTGAAAGTAATTATAGTTTATTTCCTGTGTTAAATAAAGAAAATACAATATGCAATTAAGCCAATTATAGCCGCTTCAGAATTGGAAATAATTCCAATTTGTCATGGGGTTACATAAAGAAAATTTAATATGCAAATAAACCAATTATAGCCGGTTCAGAATTTGTAGGAGATGACTAGAAACATATAGGGCGCAATTAAACCAAAATCCACAACCTTTTGGCTCTGTTCTTTCGATGAATTATGAGTAATGAAGTAACAGGAAGGAGCCAAAATTGTGTGCATTTTGGTTTGATTGTCGTTGTCACATAAAGAACGCAATTAAACCCAAAACCTAGACCCTTTTGGTTTGATTGTCGTTACATAAAGAAGTAAAAGAATAATGACGGAGGACGTGATTTGATTTCTGAGGCATAGGCTAAACCCTAATTCCACGATAGGAGATTTCAACGAATTCAAAGACGTAAGGTGGAGAAGGGAGAACCTGAGTCTGTGATTGGAGAGCGAGAACGAAAAGCTGCAAGTTTTCCGAGTTTGACTCCTCGACCTTGATCAACCAAGCGTTGTTGCGACAAGAAGATAGAGAGTGATTTCGCCAGAGATAATAAATGTCCCTCCCACCACTGATGTAGATCTCAACGCGGTGCTGGGGGGTGGTAATTTGTGAGGAAAGTGGGGAGACCGAGCGTGTGTCGGCGGGTAAGAGGATCGGCAGGGAGTATTTAGTTATAAATGTCTGGTCTCTTCTCTCTCTTCTTTTTTTTTAATTAATTTTTTAAACCTTCCTTAAAAGTCTAAAGTAATGTTTAAAAATTAAATTTGTGTAAATCTCGATTTCAACCCCTAAATTTTATCAAATTATAGTTATTAAATATATAAAAATTACATTACTGTCAAATAATTTTTTATTAAATATATAAATAGTATAAACAAATTTGAAGTCAAAATTATAACTTTTTTATTCCCACATTACATAGACTACTAGTTGAGTTATATATTTTTTGATCAATTTAAATTGATTATAATTTTATTTTTTTATTAACTTGATATTAAGTAATAAATAGGATTTTTATAAACCTTTCAAGAATATCAAAATTACTATAAATTTTTATATTGTTTGTATTTAAAATCTTTGCAAATTTGGGTATTAAATTGATGAGATTAAAAATGAGTTTATAATTCAAGCTGTTTTTGCCTTCTCCTTCTCCTTCACTTGATAATTGATAATTTCTAGATTTTCTAATACTTGTAAGAGCATTGAAAAAAATCTTTACTGTTTTATTTTGGAGATTTTGTGCAAATCCATGAGGGGAAAGATCAATGGAGTGGTAGGCCCAACCTTCAACATACAAACGTTGGAAACCCTCCTAGACCTATATGTTTTAAGATGCATGCCTAACTGGAGTTCCAATTGGGCGAGAAGTCTTGGGTCTTAGTCATTGGTTTGCAAATTAGAAGAGCCATACTCCAAGTTGGCAGTGTAGTTGAACGAGTCCTAGGAAGAACTTAAATTTTGATATTTTTTATGTTTAAAATCTTTGTGAATTCCGGTATTAAATTGATTAAGTAAAAAATTAATTTCCTTATATTTCTTGTACCTTTGTGTCTCCGTTGTGTTTTTGGTTTTTTACGTACATGATATATTTGATAATTAATGGTAATATGGATATCAAAAAGATAATTTAGGAATTAAATAAATGCTTTTTATATAATTACAAAATGATATTTTGCGCAAACCTGAGTATTTGTCTCTTAGAATCCCTTTTAGCTACTCAACAAGAAGCACAATGCCGCAATAAACTCGATACAAAATGCTAGTGCAAACGCATGTAAATGGAAAATAGACAAAAACATTTGACATAAATAAAACGGCAACTTGGAGAGAGAGAGAGGTAAAGCAGCTGTGAGTGGGATGATGGAGTGGTAGTGATGAAGTTTAGATTTGTATCCATATTTTATTGTATTGTGTCGCAATTTAATTTTGTATTAATTGTAATAATAAAAAATTAAAAAGCTATACTATTTATTCTTGTAAACTTCATGAAGATATAAGGTGAACTTTTTAGGGCTTATTTGGTACAAAGCCTTGGGCATATTTTTTGATCCATCAATGGACCGAGTCTTCTGCTAGTGTTGCAATTTCTTTGAATAGTCTAGTAAACATTAAGGAGAGTGGTAGAGTAGTTGCCATAATTACTTTTCTTGATAAATGAAGAGAAACATACAAGAGACAAGCCATAAAAGTCTTTTCTATCACTTAAAAATGACTTTTATGAGCCTCCAAAGGATGGCCCTCTCATTGGTTCAGATTGAACAGCTTCCTCTTCTTGTTCGAAGAAAGTTTTGGCAGCATTAAAAATGACTGTATAGTGGTGATGGAAGTCAAAGTCCTGGCGTTGTAACATCAAATGGTGAGCAAGACCATTGAAACATGGCATTGTAGTCATCTGGTGAAAGATATTGTAGAACCATTTCTTCTAAAGTAACATCATCATCAGTAGTAGTGTATAATTCAATCTCCCCTTCTTGAGTAACTGGAACTCTGAAGAAGACGAATATGCATCATCCAATACTGATTTGCAGGGCACTGATTTATAGAAAGCTTATTCTACGGAACAGTCTGACGCTTATCTCAAAAGAACCGATGCATTAGTTTCCGGCTAATGTAATACATGGTCAAATTTTTCATGAATGAGTGTGTTTGAAGTTCTGAAGACCTGAGGGAGTAGGAAAAGACTAGGACTTTGTAGCTGTACACAACATTGCAAATTCCTTACAAGTTCTGCTATGCCTCCTGTACAAAATATAAAAGATCACGATTTCCTCTAGCCAGGCTTGTGCATGGTTATGGAATTAGGAGAGACTCATAGTGCCTTTGCTATAAAATAATTGTTCAAAATGATTATCCCAATACGTGTAACAAACAATATCAATCGAAAATAAACAATGCCATGAAGAAAAACCCAATTTGTTAGATTTCGACTCTTCCAATGCGGCCGATAAAAGGAAACTGTTTGTTTGCTTGAAGAACCAAAAGTACTTTTATTTGTACAAATTTCTGATCATGCATTCCTTTGCTTCGTTTTATTTCTGTCATTAACCTTGAAACATGTCTTTTTTCTTTTTCTTTTTTCTTTTTCTTTTTTCTAAATAAACGAATTATATATCTAATTTTTAAATGTACATGACTATACTAGGGACATACTGTTAGGTTAAGGCCACACAACATCAAGTCAAAAAGAAAATAACCTTATATAATACTAAACATATTAAATATACAAGTTTTCAGCTATTTTTGATATCTTTCTAATGTTGAAAAATTTATCTCTAATAAGGCTCTCAATAATTTCAAGAGTAAGAAATTCTAAATTAACACTTTATCTACGAAATTTGTTGTTCATATCCTTCCAATAGCACAAATAATTAAAGTAAAAGTAAATTTAAATATTTTTACCTTGAAACTCTTCTTTTTCACATGTGAAGAAGTCAACTAATTCTTGAGCCATGAAAGATAGAATGAACAGCGAAAACTGGAAAAGCCCTAGACTCACCAACATGCAGTTCGCACATCGTATATGCTGGGAATCCACATCCTATGGAACTGAACACCATGATCGACACACTGCACCTCCCGACTATTTACCAAGCCTACCGAATATGAATTGACCGATCATGGGGCCCCGAAAAGCCACAGCCGATTCATAGGCGTCGGTGAAGAGGCTTTTGCCGATTATGATGATAACCTTGAAGTGTTACCTCCAAGTTTTCACAGTATCTAGGGCATAAAGAAGCTTCAACGCCATTATTGTAAAACTTTGCTAGGGGTTTAACTATCAAGTCCACTCGCAATAGCGAGACAGATTGCGAGAGCTCCATTTTTATACACTGTGGCCTTCATATGGTGCTGCATCTTGAATCTGCGTGATTGTTGTACTCATCCTCTCATTAGCACCAAAAATGCCATGACATGTAATCCATATGCACAAGATGAAAGTTCCATACCAAAAATTTTAGAGCTGATTTTTAGGTTGAATTTTTAAAATTTTAATAATTTAAATCAATCAGGAAAGAGTCTATAGGCATTATGAGGGTGATGGTCTGGTCCAAAATTCCTATTCCAATACATTAAATAAACAATCCCAACCACAAATAAACAACTGCAATGAAGAGAAAGCTCATTTGTTGGACTTCAATGTACCAATAAAATGGACGTTCACCCCGTAGCCTGGAATTGTTGAACAGATGGCTACAACTGCTTGGAGCTTTGCAACATTGATGGCATCTTGATAGGCACTTTGTACTTCCTACGGAGGTAATGCTTATATATCAGGCACAAGAATTGATGGTCGCCGTAAAAGACATTGTCAATGAAGAACCGCGTGGGGAGCATAGATCACGGCCAAATATACCAAGGGAACATTTTGGTCATCCAAAGCCTTATGGTTCTGCATAGTTCTGCTGTTCCTATCTAATTGTAAGGAATTGACTGATATAAAAAGTTAATTGGACCCGAAATTTCTGGCTTGATTAATTTTTTATATTATAAGTGACATTTTCATATTTATGTAATGTTGTGTAAGGTCTTATTACAAAAGTATTCTCACTATCTATTTTGTATTGATATAGTTTATATATAATTTTTTTATTTAAAAAAAAAGGCATGTTATCAGAATGTGTAGCTCCAATGAGAAAGCATTTTAAAAAAATGTATTTTAATTTTTAGATTAATATGAAAAATTAATCTAACTTTAAATTTCTAGCTTGATTGATTTGTTCGTTCATTAGTGACTTTACCAGACTTTTTAGCCCTGATGAAAAAATATCTAAAAATTTCATTGACTTCAATGCAAGAGAAGTTGAAATTATAGAGAGAATTTCTCATCTAGCCACGAAGCCAAGCAGCCCAAGACAAAAGAAGTCCCAAGTTTGAGACACAAAAGCCCTTCATCCCTTTTGTGTACTAAATAAAAAATCTCATATCTAACTTAAAATTTTAAGATGATTAGTAGAGAAACTAATCTCTTTATTAATCACTCTCTTATGCTATTATGTTCCTATTAAGGACATAACATGCCTTGTCACCCTAAGCATGAAAAGTAAATTAACCCATGAGGATGATGTCCATGAACAAAAAGGTGAAGATAAAACTTAGATTATGATATTACATTAAAAATTATAAATAATGACTTATATACAACTTAAAACTTTAAAATATTAAGTAAATGAACTCATCTCTTTACAAACTATTCTCCTTCATTGCAAAAAATTGAAATTTTATACTATTTCAAGAAGTAAATGCACAAAATTGGGATTATGAAATCAAAGTTCCAAATGTTTTCAAAGTTCAAATTGCATTTGAAATGATTGTTGAAAGTTGCATCAACTAGTTTAGTTTATTAGTTCAGCAGACAACCAATGGTCTAAGAGATTAAAACAATGGAAGCAATCGCCCTCCCCTCAGATTTCATCCTCCAAATAGCTAGAACAGTGGAAGCACTCTCGGGGAACTGAAGTGAAGAAAGAAAGGCAACATAGGGATGAAGAAAGAACCCCGGAATCCTCGAGGGCTCTTAGGAATCAACAAAATGGCTTCTAATACGATTAAAAAAATACAAATAAGTCAAAGAAGGATCAAACAGAAGATGAGCTCTTATTTTTATATTTTTGACAAATTATCTTTTCTGGATTT
The DNA here is from genome assembly GCA_028551475.1 of Casuarina equisetifolia. Classification (NCBI taxonomy): domain Eukaryota; kingdom Viridiplantae; phylum Streptophyta; class Magnoliopsida; order Fagales; family Casuarinaceae; genus Casuarina; species Casuarina equisetifolia. Next base: position 2,424,379 of record CM052356.1, read on the forward strand.
TCGATATGCATGTTCAGGTGATGTTTTCTTCTGGTTTTACTCCAGTTGCGTTGTTACTAGTACCACTTGTTTTTACATTTTATCATATTCCATACATGAATTTTGATTCCTTTTGCCTAAAACACAAAGAATTTATTGTTGACTTTATAGATCGTCCCACGTTACCAAGACATGCACCTAAGGATTTGTTTAAATTAAAGAAATTTCCTCTCCTTCAACTAGCTATAGAGTTGGATTTGAAGCTTTCTAATCTTAAAATATTTTAAGATTTCTTAACACATGTAATATTTCATAATGGGATCCTATGAGGGAATAAATTTTAACTTCAGCAATTATGCAGTTTAAAATTCATTATCGTTGGTGGTAGGGGGCAGGACTCTTCTAGAATCTTGTTCAAAGGCATTGTAAGACAAGTGACATTGTAAAAAATATTGACTCCGTTCGCTTGCTTAGAAGAACCAAGCAAAGTACTACTATTTATTCATATTTCTAAACACACATGCTTATTTCTGTCGTCAACCTTCAGAATATAAAACGTTTGAGGGACTGTTACACAGTTTTTTACATACAGAACCTTCATATTTCAAAGACTTTCTTATACCTTAATCACATAAGTCGACTCTAATAAGATAGGAAAACAAAAAGAAAGATTAAAAACACGATTCTAAACATATATAACTTAAAACCCCGACAGGTATTAGAGACAGAAAGACAGTTCTCTAGGCCACTGCACATTGATCTCTTGGCCAAAGTTGCTTCGTCGGAAGATGAAGGTCACAGCTCGCCATCACTTGTAAGGCATCTACACAGACTGAGCTGGCTGGGTTCATCATCCTTCTCATTCTCCTCTAATGATTTCCCATTTGTTTCGGGCGTGAAAAGCAATGACACTACCGCTCCCACAGCACAGATTCCAGCCAGTATTAACAATGCTAGTCCAAATGCTTTGGGATAACAAATGAAGTTGCATGACTCTGGTGCAGATGTTTTGGGATGACAATCTTTATAGCATAATGCCTGTCCAAATACTTTTTGACAACAATCATATTTGCGTTTATGCAAGACCCACAAAAATCCAATTGAACCAATAGCTGCCCCCACCTTCCCTGCAGCCCCAGAAATGCCATGACATGTTGACCTAAATCTTGCAGGGAAAAGCTCAGCTGGTATTATGAACGTGGTCGTGTTCGGTCCAAAATTCGAGAAGAAAAAGGAAAGGCCATAGAGGGCTGCGAAACCTTTTCCCCCTTTTCCCCCTTTTCCCCCTTTACCCATATGATGTTTCCAATATGTGTTAAATGGTATCCCCATTACTAAATACACCACTGTCAGCAAGATAAAACCCATTGATTGAATTTTGACTCTTCCAATCCGATCAATGAAGTTGACGGCAAACCAATAGGCAGGAATTGTTGCCCAGGCAGCAATAATTGCTTGGTCTTTGGCAACTTTAAAAGCTTCTTCAAAAGCACTCTTTCTTATAGGGTCTTTTTCATATAAGCCAGGTTGAAAGAGGTTGCTACTATAGAAGACTACATCAATAAGGAACCAAGAGCATGCACAAGAGAATAAATCACGACCATGACGACGGAAGAATTGCTTGGAGAAGAGGGGATATTGCCGTGCCCTTGGTGGTTGGGGTTTGTCTTCCTCAAGCTCATCCATTGAAAGGTCGAACACTCTCTCCATGTCAACAGCCGCTTGAGGGATATTTTGAGCCACCAAAGCTGTATATCTAGGAGAAAATTTTCCAAAGAAAGATAGAAACTTTTATTAAGAAAGCTCGTATAAGTTTGAAACAGCTTATGATCACCTTGTCACTATCGGGAACTTTTTGAAATGAAACAAGACTACAACATAGCTCTCGGTTCCCCCAAGGGTCCCAAGTTCCCATTTTACTCACAAAGCTTACAAATTGCGTTTACCATTAGTTAGATGGTTAAGTGTTTTAAGACCACGAAGACTATTTCTTGGGGTTAATCTTGTAGAGCAGATGATGGAGAACTTAAGTTTAGGGTTGTAAAGTTGATAACCATAGTTGTTCTGAGAAAGATATAATTAGTTTAGCATTCTTATCATAATTCTTCTTGATAGGAGTAAGAAATAGTATCCAAAAATAAGGACCTAAAAGAATAGATCATTCACAAATTGCAAATACCTGGCAGTTTCAGGCATCTTCATACGCCAGTAGAAGGTTAATGCAGCTGGAATTGCACCCAACATCAGTATCAACCTCCACGCAATATCGGCCTCCTTGGGTGTCGGCCGTCCTGCCTCAAATATCTTGCATACAACCATCGTTACCGCGGAAGCGGCCAGGATTCCAAATCCCTGCATGCTAAAAACAGCAGCAATGAAGGCTCCTCTTGTCATCTTGTTCGCAAACTCCGACATGATCGTGGCTGACAAGGGATAGTCTCCACCGATCCCGAGCCCCAACGAAAACCTGAAGAGCCCTAGACTCACCAAAACACACTTCCGCGTCGTACATGCCGAAAACCCACATCCTATGGAGCTGAACACCATGATTAACAATGCCAACCCATACACACGGCGCCTCCCAACTACGTCGCCGAGCCTACCAAACACGAGTTGACCAATTGCGGCACCCAAAAAAGCCACACCCAGCATCATAGACTGCACGAGGACTGGAAGATTATGCTCCTTGTAGTACACTCGTCCGATGAGTACCATGATCGGAGTGATAGCAAAGAAGTCATAGGCGTCGGTGAAGAGACCCATGCCAGCTATAATAATGACCTTGAAGTGGTACAACCCAGTTTTTGCAGTATCAAGGGCAGAAAGAAGCTTCAACGCCATTCTTGGAAGATTTTACAAGGGGCTAAACTATCAAGTCCTCTAGCACCAGTGAAACACAAATGCTTGAGTTGCTTCTCTTTATGGGGTGCTGTATCTCGAATATGTCTGGTTGTTGTACTCCCTAGGAAGAAGATAAGTTGCTTGCAAGTAATTTCGTTGATGTTGCGATGGGTGGACTAACCGACGGGAGTGAAGCGAAAGCAAAGCCTCATCCCGGCTCCATTTAGTGCAGGCTATCTGCCTGTTTCTGTGTCTTCGCGGACTTGGACTTTTGGAGAAGCACGGTTTTGGACGGCATTAGTTTACAGGTATAGGACAGGCTGAAAACGTCGCTTGGGATACAAACAAATCAATCAAGCCTGAAATTTCAAGTCCATTTAAATTTTTGTGTAGGTCAATTCCTTACAATTAATAGGAACAGAACCCGAATGAGGTGTCTGATGCCTATTGACAGGGAGTAACCAAGGAGAAAGGAATTTCAACCTAGGTTGGGTCCACCTCAGATTCTTGCAGATCAATTTTTGACACGGCTCTTCAATTGATATGCAGAACTATAAAGCTTTGGATGACCAAAATGTTCTCTCAGTCGACTTGGCGTGATATATGCTTATACGCGGTTCCTCATTGACATTGTCTTTTACGGCTACTGTCAATTCTTGTGTCAGATATATAAGCATTATCTCCGCAAGAAATATTAAGTGCCAATCAAGATGCCCTCCATGTTCCAAAGCTCCAAGCAATTGTAGCCATCTGTTCAATAATTCCAGGCTACGGGGTAAACGTCCATTTTATTGATACATTGACGTCCGTCCAACAAGTGAGCTTTTTCTTCGTTGTAGTTGTTTACTTGTGGTTGGGATTTTTTATTATATGCATTGGGATAGGAATTTCGGACCAAACTTTGTCTCCCTCATAGTGCCCGTACACACTCTTCGCTGCTTGATTTAGATCACATGTCATGGCATTTGTGGTGCTAATGGGGAGGTGGTAGTAATTATTGAGTCTTGGATTTATGTAGGCTTCGGATAGCCACAAAGATGTGGTTTATCCCAAAGAAATTGCAATGGTAGCCTCTTTAGTGATTCTCAGCTGGAGTTTGTTCTGTAGAACTGGTGGAAACGAATTTTTTTCCACGAGAAACTAGGGAGAGATCATTAGAGAAGAATGAAATAGATGATAAAATTAATGGTCTATTTCATATAATTTGCAATTCTCTTCATAGTTCAACTTTGAAACCAAACTGTTAATTAAAGATACTTATATAGCATTTTCAATATACTTCCTCATCTTAAGCATAAGGAAATATATTCCTTTAAAAACCTACTTCACAAGTAATAAAGTATCAAGTTAGAAAATTATATTCTGATAACATATTTTAAAGGTTGACTAATTTCTATGTTCATCGATGACGTTATCAAAGCATATAGCCCCAAAAATAAAATATCTAAAAAGTTCATTAGCTTCAATGCAAGAGATGTTAGAAAATTCTTACATCTAACTTGTTAAGATTTGCTCCAATACCACTTGTCAATACCTCAAGCACCTATTGCTATGCTTAAAGTAAGTGTGCATTTCCTTTTTCTTAACTATTACTCAACAACAACCATGGGCTCGTTGGCCATCTAGTATTTTCCTACCACATGGTGTATCATACACCACCACAACTTAAAATACTAAGGTATTAAGTAAACTAATCTCTTTATAAATCACTCTCTCATATTATTATATTCATATCAAGGACTTTATGTGCCCTATCACCCTAAGCATGAAGAGAAAATTGGTCCACAAGGATGAATTCCATAAGCAAAAGAATGGAAGATAAAACTTTAGGCTATGATATCATATTAAAAACTATAGAAAATAACTTATATTCAACTTAAAAGTTTAAGATATTAAGTGAATGAACTTATCTTTTCACAATTATATTCTATGTAGGACTTAACAACAAGGAATTTAGTTTTTTTTTTTTTAACAAAGTAAAATAGAAGATTGGAAGGGTAGTAACTTTTTAGTGAAATTTAGCAGCTTTCAACCTTTATTTTTTTTTATAAATGTAATCATTTCTATTGTGTTGGAGTATGTCCTTGTGTTTATATAATTTAATTTTTATTAATATAATTTACTATTTCATAAAAATAAAAATAAAATAAAAGGCAAAAAATTGAAATTATGAAATCAACGTTCCAAATGCTATGAGAGTTCAGAATTGCATATGAAATGATTGTTGTCCGTTGCATCAACTTGTTTAGTTTATTAATTCACCAGACAGCCATTGTTCTAAGAGACAAAAACAATGGAAGCATCCTCGGGGAGCTAAAGTGAAGAAAGAAAGGCAGCACAGGGATGAAGAAAGACGCCCGGAATCCTCGAGGCCTCTTAGGAATCAACAAAATGGTTTCTAATCCTACTAAAAATAAGTCAAAGAATGGTCAAACAAAAGATAGGCTCTTACATTTGTACATTTGATTGATTGTCTTTTTTGGATTTTCCATATTCATGTTCAAATGATGTCTTCTTTTGGTTTTATTCCAGTTACATTGTTGGTAAAATTGGAGACAGAAAGATTGCCTCCTAGGCATCAACCACGATGATGGTCTGGAAGTGGTATTAACTGAAACTTTGCAGTAACAAGTGCCGAATGAAGCTTCGACGCATTATGAAAAGATTTCTCCAGGGAGTTAAGCTGCAACGTCCACACACTAGTGAGACAGAAATGCTTGACCCTCTTTGTTTAAAGACTTAATCCTACACGTGGTGACTGGCTTCCTCGGAAGATCAGAAGAAACCTGCGAGTAATTTCGTTGATGGTGCAACCGGGTGGACTATTGCTTTCCGTACATAAAAGTCAACGATGATGTCTTTTTTCTTCATTTTTTCTTCATTTTTCCTTCGGTCTCGTGCGTAGAAGGGAAGAAAGACGCTACGAAGCCTTACGTTAGTTTCATATGGCCCGGAGGTTTGGGTGTCTCTCTATTTATTTATGTATTCTTTTTTGGTGGATCAAAATGCATGGTCAAATTATTCATGAAATGGATTTGAGTATACAAGTTTTTAATTGTTTTAAGAATCTTTTTAATACAATAAAATTAAAAAAATTTTAATAACTTCAAGATTTATATATTCAAAACTATATTTTTCTAAAGATCATATTATTTATTTCATTCCAAATCACATAAACAAATAATGACAAAAAATTTTTTTGTATATATACCTTAAACCTTTCCTTCTTGCATGGTAAGGGCATCAATTTATCCTTGAATGCATGATAGGTATGATGGTATCACATTTAGCAAAATCTCCAATTATGCTCAAACTATAATTGAGCGTAGACATTCTTAGAAAATATAGTCCCGAAATTCATCAATTACATTACCCAAACAACAATTTTTATCTCTAGAATCTCTAAGATAGTATTTTATAGTTAGTTGATTCTTTATTGCTAATCATACTATTATTTAATGTCATGGGATCACATACTTAAATCATATAATTCCATACTAACTAATTCTAGGGCCCTAGGGGAGGATAGTTTTCTAAGTTGGGTTGTCTAAAATTTTCCATTTGTTGCTACAATCTAAATAAGTTTGTCTTCTCCCATATCATTTGGGTGTTGGTCTAAAGTTGATATTACCTATAAACATAGACTATGAGCATTTTTCATTGGTAGACAATTTCTACTCCTAATTGCTTACTACCATAGAAACCTTAACATCTCTTAGGATTCCAAAAGCAAGAATGGTTTGCCCTCCAACCTTGTTAGCAATAAATTTTTTAGGTAGCCAATAATCCTCCCAAAAAGAGTTAAATTTTTCATTATCAATCATCATATGGCTGCAACTAGGAATTAAACCTTAGAATCTTCCTCCATGTCCAAAGACAATTTCTTGACCTTATACCCCAAAAGGCATCAGTTTTAATCAAGTAAGAGTTCACCCACAATGACCTTGTAGATTTGAAAGTCAAAAGATTCCATATGTGATTTGTTTATACAATTTTATTCCAATCCTTGACTTTTTATATACCTAGGCACCTTTAGTTTTACTTGTAGATACATTTTTCCAAGTGACTTTGGCATTATGCCTCTTTAGTTTTGAGCCTAACCATAATAATCTTCCTATCATTTGTTAGTTAGCTATGATATTCTACTAAGAAGGAAATAAGAAAGTCCAATTTGTTTTTATTAAGAACAAAACTATCTTTATTAGTTGAACTCTTCATGCATATAACAAAAACTTGCTAATCTAATGTTAAATTTTAGCAAGAAGTCTTCCTATAAAAAGTTTACAATCATGCTTCTCCATTTTTTTTTTTTAACAAAACAATCCCTTGATACTTTGAAGGAAGTTCTCCAATGGTGTGCCCTAATTATAAGAAGAATTCTCACCCCTCTAAGCCCACAATACAAATATAAGTACTACTCTTCCTTAGATTAAGTTGAAGTATTGAAATTAATTGAAACCTTTTGAAACTTATCATAAGAGCCTAAATAGCTACTAAAAAGGAATAATCATTAGCAAAGCTCAAATGTATTATATCTTCCTTAGAACATTGTCAATGATGTCACAACCTTAAAACATCCATACAGATTTCCAAAACAACTTAATAATGTCTCCATAGTGAACAAGAATAGATATGTGGATAATGAGTCTTCCTATCTAAGCCTCTCCCTATGGAGAAATAATAACCAACTTCCCCCTTGATATTCACTAAAAACTTTGTGCATGATAAGGAGACACTCATCATGTCTTTTGCTTCTTTCAATTGTTTTGGTTTCTTTGTTTAGTTACTTTCTTTTATTAGGAAATTTTTTTAGTTAAATAAAAAGTAATTTGGGTGTTCAAGCACCCACTATTTGTGAGATCCTTGGCAATTGCAACTAAGCTACCAAGTAAGTAACTAGTGTATAATCAATTAATTGGACTTGAAATTTACGGCTTGATTGATTTTTATTATTATTATAAGTGACATTTTCATATTTATGTAATTTTGTGTAAGTGTCTTATTACAAAAGTATTATCACTATCTATTTTGTACTAATATATCGTATATACAAATTTTTTTGTTTTAAAAAAAGTAATTTTATTAGAATTTGTAGTCCCAAAGATTTAAAATGTTCATTTTAAGGAGCCGGGTGATATGAAAAATTAATCTAACTTAAAATTTCTAGCTTGATTGATTTGTTTGTTCATTAGTGACATTATTAGAGTTTGTAGCCCGGATGAAAAAATATCTAAAAATTTCGTTGACTTTAATGCAAGAGATGTTGGAAATTATAGAGAAAATATCTTATCTAGCCAACATGTCTTGGCTTAAGACATCAAAAACCATTCACCCCCTTTTGTTTACCAAATAAAAAAGCTCATATTTTACTTAAAATTCTAAAATGTTAAATAAACAAGTAATCTCTTTATAAAAAATTAATAAATGTTTAATAAAAAAAGTAATCTCTTTATAAATCATTCTCTTGTGCTATTATATTTCTATTTAGGACATAACATGCTTTGTCTCCCTAAGTGTGAAGAGTAAATTGACTCATGAGGATGATGTCCATGAACAAAAAAGTGGAAGATAAAACTCAGATTACAAAGCTCCAAGCAATTGTAGCCATCTGTTCAATAATTCCAGGCTACGAGGTCAACGTCCATTTTATTGATACATTGGCGTCCAACAAATGTGCTTTTTTCTTCATTGCAGTTGCTTATTTGTGGTTGGGATTGTTTATTATATGTATTGGAACAGGAATCTCGGACCAAACTTTGTTAACTTCATAGTGCCCATAGACTCCTTGCCGCTTGATTTAGATCGCGTCATGGCATTTTTGGCTCTAATGGGGAGGTGGGAGTAATTATTAAGTCTATTGGATTTCTTTGGGCTTCGGATAGCCACAAAGATGTGATTCTCAGCGGAGTTTCTGCTGTGGGACTGGCGGTAAAAACGTTTTTCCCACGACAAACCGTGGGGAGATCATTGGAGAAGAATAAGATAGATGATTAAATTAATGCTCCCCATAGTCCAACTTTGAAACCAAACTAAATGATACATCTCAACATACGAGAAAGATACTAAGCCAGGATACTGGTAATTTAAGATGCTTATATAATATTTTTAATATACCTCCTCATCTTAAGCATAAGGAAGGATATTCCACAAGAACCTACTTCACTATCAATGAAGTGTCAAGTTAGAAAATTATGTTATGATAACATATTAAAAAGGTTGATTAATTTGTTTGTTCATCAATGACGTTATCAAAGTTTTTTGCCATGGAAAAAAATATCTAAAAAGTATTTTAACTTTTAAAGCAAGAGATGTTAGAAACTATAGAGAAGGTTCCATATTTTGGTAATATGACTTGGCTTGGTTGGAGCCCAAACAACATGTGACAAAAGAGGTCCAAAGTTATCTCAAACCACGAGGAAAATAGGAAAAATCACATCTAACTTGTCAAGACCACATCTAACTTGTCAAGACCTACTCCGATTAGGTACATACCACTATGCTAAAAGCTTAAGCTTAATTGAAAGCAAGGGTGCATTCCTTCTTCCTTAACAATGAGCTAGCAACAGCTCTTTGTTTAAAGACCTAATCCTACACGTGGTGATTGGGCTTCCTCGGAGGATCAGAAGAAACCTGCGAGCAATTTCGTTGATGGTGCCAACGGGTGGACTATTGCTTTGCGTACATAAAAGTCAACAATGATTTTTTATTTTTTTTCATTTTTAATGGCTAGGTGTCAACAATGATGTTTTTTTATAGAGAAGGGAAGAGTTTGGGTGTCTCTCTAATATTTTATATATTATTTTTTGGTGGATCAAAATACATGGTCAAATTATTCATGAAATGGGGTGTAAGCATACATGTTTTAAATAAAATCTATCTCTTAAAAGGCTTCTAATAACTTCAAGAGTTATACATTCAGAAATTATATTGACCTGAAATATTATATTATTTTTTTCATTCCAAATGACATAAAAGAAAGGTGCAGACACAAAATTAAGTATACATACCTTAAACTTTTCCCTTTTGCATGGTTAAGAAGCCAACTTATCCTTAAATGCCATAATAGGTATGATGGTATCACATTTAGCGAAGTCTCCAATTGTGTCCAAAATACAATTAAGTATAGACAGTATGAGAAAATATAGTCTAAAAATTCATCAACTACATTTCATAAACAACTTTTTTCTCTAGAATCTCTAAGATAGTCTTTTGTAGTTAGTCAATTCCACATTGCTAATCATACTATTATTTAATTCCATAGGATTACATACCTAAATCATATAATTCCATAACTAACTCTAGGCCCTAGGGAATGATAGTTTTCTAGTTGAGTTGTTTGAAAATTTTCTATCTATAGCCACAATCCAAATAAGTTTGTCTTCTCCCATATCATTTGGACATTGGTATGAAGTTGATATTACTTGTAAACATAGACTATGATCTATTTTTATTGATAGGCAAGTTCCACTCCTAATTGCTTACTATCACAAAAACCTTAGTATCTCTTAGGATTCTTGAAGCAAGATTCGCTTCTACTTCAACCTTGTCAACAATAAATCTTTCTAGTCATCAATAATCCTTCAAAAAAGGGTCAAATTTTCCATTACCAATCATCATTCTACTTGCAACTAGGATTTGAACCTTAGAATTTTCCTCTATATCCAAAGCAATTTCCTAACCTTACACTCCAAAAGGCATCAAATTTAATCAAGAGTTAACCCACGATGACCTTGTAGACTTAAAAGATTCCATATGTGATTTGTTTATACAATTTCATTCCAATCCTTGACTTTTTATATACCTAAGCCACCTTTAATTTTACTTGTAGATACATGATTCCAAGCAACTTTTGCATTATGCCTCTTTATTTCTAACCCTAACCATAAAAATCTTCCTATCATTTGTCCATTAGCTTTGATATTTTACTAAGAAGGACAAATAAGGGGGTCCAATTTCTTTTTATTAAGAACAAAACCATCTTTATTAGCTGACTTCTTCTTGCATATAACAAAAACTTGCTAATCCAATGTTAAATTTAACAAGGATTCTCTCCATGAAAAGTTTTTGGTCAAGATTCTTTAATTTGTTTTTTCTTAAATGTAAGAATCCCTTGAAACTTTGAAGGAAATTCTCCAATGGTGTGCTTTAACAATAAGATGAATTCTCACCCCTCCAAGCCCACAATACAAATATATGTACTACTCTTCCTTAAATTAATTTAAAGTCTTGAAATTAATTGAAATCTTTGGAAACCCATCATAAGGGCCTAAATAGAATTTTTTTTCTCCACTACTAAAAAGGAATATATCATTAGAAAAACTCAAATGTATTATATCTTCCTTAGAACATTGCCAAAAATATCAAAACCTAAAAACATCCTTAGAGTTGGTCAAACAACTTAATAATGTCTCCATAATGATTGAGAATAAATATGTAGATAATGAGTTCTCTTGTCTAAGCCCTCTCCATATGGAGAAATAATAAACGAGTTCCCCTTTAATATTCACTAAGAAGTTTGTGCATAATAAAGAGACATTTATCATGCCTTTTGCTTCTTTCAATTGCTTTGGTTGCTTTGTATAGTTACTAAATGATCCATATAAATTGTTTCTCTTCTAATACAGATATATATATATTTGTCATTTTAACTGAAATTGCATTTTGCAAGAAACCCAAAGGAAACAAGTTAATCTCAAAATAGACGTCAAAGATTCCCAACAAGGATAATCAATAAAGGTTGCTCTCCCGAATTACGTATCTTTTTTGGTTTATTTAACCATTCGAAAATAATATTTAAAAACAGAATATAAACTCTTCCAACTCTTAGTAAATATTTTTATATTGAACAGTCATGCCACCTCGGCTCATTATTTGAATCAATTCAATACTAATTATTTTGATTACTAAAGGATACATACCATCTTGGTAAAATCATACGATTGTAATTCAAACCTAGTTATTAAGATCTAAAGAAACTTATGTCATACAATAATTTAATCCAGGAAAGTCTTAATCCCTAACATATTACGAAAATGCTTAACAAAACAATGTAATTACAACTAAGACACTAAGAACCTGAAGTCAGAAGCAACTTCAAAGAATTTGATGTGAGAAGCGTATGAGTAGGAAGCAAACAATATTTATCAACCTCTGTATTGATATATATGTAAAGACTTATTACATGATCACAGTGGAAATCACGCATGTGGAGCTTATTTACTTTTTACCCCTAAAGTTCCAGTAATGCTGATATTGAATCCTCAGCTTGAGTGTAATATTTCAAGACTTCTGAGGACAAAAATGCTGAAACTCTTCAAACTCGGCCAAGTAGCTTCGTAAGAATAGAGTTGATTACAAATGCAACATACATGGGATTGCATGTGATCTTTCAAGGTCTTGAGGATGAGAATTTCGTTTCCAGCAGCTGGAGGTATGCTCTTGAAAATACTGATTAGCAGGTTAGGGTCTGTACTCACAAAACTTCTCAAATCAAGAAATAAATGCTTCTGGACTGGTGTTGTGACGTGGAGAGAGTGTTCTTCATTAGGTATATGTAACAATCACTTCGCTACCTTTTACCAGAGATTAGTCAGACTGCTGCACAGATAGCGCCTGTGTGTGGGAGAAAAGTTTGTAAACAACATTTGGAAGTCTGTAAGTGCACGGCATAGTCAAGAGATATGAATTTTATTGGAAGGGAAAGAAAGATGATAGATCTGATAAGACATCTGTAAGAAGCAAGAAAAACATATCAGGTATTCAATTCTAAATGACAACTGACTAGACTCTGCATCTAAAAGGTTCCCCTTCAGCAGAACCGTAATGTCACATCAGTGCAGGTATGGCATCTGAAGGATGCAGGTGGCTTTTGTGTTCCGTTGTCTCACAATCCCTCAGAAGAAACGAATTTTTTCCTTCATGCCAAAACTTTAGGGTAAAGCTGCATTATCATGCAGTTGGTGTAAACTAAAGAAATTCTTGTGAGATGTATACAAAAAATGAAACTATTCTAATTTTCCATAGAAGGTAGGTCCCTTAAGCAAGAATCATTTCACAAGAAACAAGCCATAAATCACAAATATAAACCCCTCTCACCGTGCATGCTTGACACACATAAATCAACTTAGTTAATAGCGCACACCCATGCTAAGCTGCTCCCAATCCTTTTCTTTTCTATACCGCAAAATTCATCTGTTTTTCCCTTAATTGAATTGAAAAACCAGTGTCTCCTCGATATGGTGTGTGGGGAAAAATCTATGCATGTTTGTGTGAAACATTTGTGTCACAGAGACAAAGAGAGAAAGAGACCTGATGACCAGGAGCAACAAAACTTCGGTTCATCAATATGCTTCACATCAAGCCCAATAAACCAAGAGCCAGCGCTAACATCATCATGAGCATATGTACGAAGAATAGATCTGGGGAACCACAGACATCATCTCAATTCTATCAAGTATGCCTGCATATTAATATATTACTGTAAAAGAGAGAAAATACCTGTTTATTGATATGAACTGAGCCAGTGCTTTCGAAATGACATATAACTCCCCTGAAGCATGTCGAAAGTATCTGAACCAAACAAGGAACATTTTTTTTTTCTGGTCATTTGAAAGGCAGGTTAAAAAAATGGGACAGCAACAGAAAGAAGCTGCATATCCTGCATGAATGCATTCATGCTGGATGCTTTGCAATAATTTTTTAAAACCAGTCATTCAACATCCACCATGGTTATTAAACAGGTTACTCGTTTGCAGATATTGATTGGAGGGAAATAACAGTACTACTTCGTAACAAAAACGCATCTACTACTAATTCATTACTTCATTAATACCATATTCTCACGGGAAAAAGAAAGTTTCTTCTTCTTTTTTCTGTTTCTCTTTTCCAATCTGTTCCACACTTCCGCGCCTTATAGAACAGTTAAAAATTAAAGAAATCAACCTTTGCTAGCTTACTAATCTCAAGTCCCACACAAAGTTTGAGATAACATTGCAACTAGGGTACTGTTTAACAACAAAGAAGAAAAGTGCTTCCAATATAAAGCACTATACAAACATCATACAAGATTTGAATTCTCCTCAAATTAAGTGTACAATTGAGTTCGTCATTTCCAGACAGTTATAGTATTCACAGTTTACAGGCAACATTCAAGAACCAAAAGATGCAATACTCACGATTTTTTATCCCCAAATTTCCACCAGTCAGGTTCATACCATTTGTGGCTCCTACATTATTCAGACAATATAAAGATTAAATCATACACTTACTAGTATATTAATATAACATTTCAGCCATTAAACAAAAACTTTAATTAAACTCACGGCTCAGAAAAAACTTCGCCAGATTTCATACACCCAATATAAAGGCGAGGCTTATCCAGATGAGTAGTTAATGTTGCTCCCAAAGTATCTGTATGACAAATAAGCCAAAAGGATCAGCATAAACTAGTCCAATAATCTGCTTAGGCATAAACACTTCAAGTTCTCTTAAACGAAGAGGCCAGCTAATTATGGCTTTTCTCTTATGGCGTCATTTTATAATTTATTTTAAGTTTTAGCCTCATACTATTACATTTATCAGTAGTGTTCAAGTACTAGCTATTATGTGGAACAATGAAGGATGGTAATAGCTTTCTGTTATGAATCTTTGCAGGATAAAAGGAGGAAAACATCAAGGAGGGAGGTGGAGGACAAAAGTTATAGGTCCTTAAAACGCTTGATGCAACGCTGTCCCCCAAAGCCTACAAGGTTGTCTCTCTTGCAGACCAAAAAATTTTGTTCTTACAATAGAGCGACACTTCTTTGATGATTGCCACAAAGATTAAGGACATACCAATGTTGACGAAAACATCATCGTTGACCTTAGCATAGAACTCGGCATCCCAATTCTCTACTGCATGAATAAAAAATGATTTCGTCTTTTTTGGGCGCTCCTCAGGTGCCTCCACGTGATCATCCTGGCATAGGGTGGACATAGGAAATGAGCCACTAATATCCTTCTAGTTTCAATTCCTATAGAAGCTATTCTGTCTAAGTGACATGTGAACTACTATACAGCATGTGTTCAAATTTCAATTTCAGATCACAGTAGAAGAACAAACAAAAAATAGAGTGAGTTCACTTATATAAGATGACAGACCCCAAAATTGGTGCGGATGTTAAGATTTCATGAGCTTTAGAAAGTTTAGATCTCTGCCCATGAAAACCATATAAAATCTAAACCCAACTAAATTGTAAATTCAGCAAACAGTTTAACGTACAAGAATGATGAAATCGTTGGTCTGCCTATTTTCGGTGTCAATTTGTCTGTCGAAAGTGTCTCCACGATTTGCACTGCAAGATATATCAACTTGACTAAACTAAGAACTTCAGGGTATTTTTCAAAAAATATTTACTTGTTAAAACAGAGACCTTCTTCCAATTACAAATTGCACAATGATGCCTTTTTCGTCTGTCAATTTTCCCTGAGCTGCACCTGCATATAGTGTGTGTTCCCAATCAAGTAATAATTGTTTAAACAATTTTGAAATTACTAATAGCAAGATACTAATAGAAGTAATGGATCTAGGAACATGAAAGCTACAAAAACACTGATAATGGCATATATCCATTATAAAATCCTCATATATCAGAGTGAACCAGATAATCATTCATCTTAGAAGAATGGGGAGAAATTTATCTTACGTCCTAATAAGATTTGAGGCTGGCCACTTATGTATCATGTGACCAAGGTAAACCATGGCAAGCTTGTAAAAGAAACATCACAACTGAGATAGTAAAGTCCAAGTCAAGCCAATCAAAGCAAAATATGTTCTAACAGAGCCTCGACCACCTAGCAACCTAAATCAAAAAATCATGGATCACTACAGGCACAGAAAAGGGCACCGTCTTCTCAGCTCATGTAGTCTTTACTTTTCATGGTAGACATGTCAAACCTAGGTGTATAATTATGCATGTCCCTTGGTGCAAAAGATTAATTTTTTGTATAGATTTATATGAAAATTTATGTTCACACTCATCGGGTGAAAACTGATATAACCTCAAATCTTCAGGAA
Source organism: Casuarina equisetifolia (assembly GCA_028551475.1). Lineage (NCBI taxonomy): Eukaryota > Viridiplantae > Streptophyta > Magnoliopsida > Fagales > Casuarinaceae > Casuarina > Casuarina equisetifolia. Next base: position 2,440,253 of record CM052356.1, read on the forward strand.
ACAATAATAACTCACTAGTCATGCAGAAGAAATTCAAACATCAGAAACTAATGGTATTCCATCTACATTTTCAAACTTTATCACCCCAATCAGTTCACTAGTGTATTATTTGACTGCAATTGATGTTGGCTTCTGTATCAGAAAACCAAATTCTACATGTTTTTGGAGGCATCTCATGCCTTCAGATTGTCTTTCCTACCCACTATTATTCATTTAGCATGTACAATTGGCTCATAGTACCACATGTTTTATCTACTTACGTTACCCAGAGGATATCATATAGAACATTCTATTTTAGGTCTCAGAGACCTTTCCCTTCCAATGGTGTTTGGCATGTCACCCTCCACGGCAAAAACACTTCCTCCCAGAACCCCCTCCCTCCTCTTTACTCTTCTTGTTTGTATTCAGCTCACATCTGAACTTTGGGCAGGACTCATCTTTAATTCAACTACTTCTCAAATGAAGACAGAGCTAAGATACTCTAAATAATAAACCTACTGTATCTTAGCCATATTTAGCGAGTGGACAAAACATCAAATTTGAATTTAGCACTAAAATGCTACCATGTGGTAACCCATAAACCCCAAATTGTCATGTAATTCTACAGGTTGTTGATTTACCGCCCTTTATCCCCCATTAAAGCTCTTTGGTTCAGCTGTCAATTTGAAATGGCACGCCAGTGGGCATTTTGTGGATGTCATTTGCATTTATCGTTACTTACACACTTAGGATGGGAAAGAGGAAACTTTAGAACTGTTACCAGTGGGCATCCATGCCATGCGAATGGTATCTCTGTTTTTCTTTCGGCTAAATGTCGTCATAATTCCAATGACAGCTAAAACCTTTTTCTTAGATCGAGTCCCATCTATTTTTGACAACTTCTTTGGTACAAAACCCTCCTTTCTAGCTGCAGCCAGGTCCATTTCAAGGTCTGATAACTTCTTCTGTTTTTCCCTAGAGAATAAAAAGAATCATACTGTAAGCCTGAGATAGTAGTTTGTCAAATTTGCAGGATAACCCGAATTATATTACCTGCAGGCTATAAGTTTCAACGTATCATCAACAGATATGGCAGGATGGACCTGAAAACGAACGAAAAATTGCCCCATTAGTATCTCGTACGGGTTCAAAAACTAAGAAAAAATCTCACAGGTAGTCGACAACATTTTTGGGCAGAACAGTGACTTAGCAAACCACAATAACCCTTATACTCTTAACTAATATTTATCAGCTAAGTATTGATCACGAACCACACAAGGTAATGTCGGCCGTGATTAAGTCAGCAGAAGATCACCGCATTATTCCCTTGGGTTTTTACAAATCATCTTATTTGCAGTATAACAAGGAAAGCTAACTCTGATGACCAAGATAAGACCCCTTACTTTTTCAAAACAGTATAGTCATTTGAACAGCAATGACTCTAATTCCACTTCCATGAAAAGTTATCAAAAAGGGGCCATAAAGTCCCAATTAAGCAACTGTATGGCTATTCCTACCAAGTGAATTTTCCTTTGATAACAAGAAATTCATGTGTAGTAATTAAATCTAACGCAACGAATGAAAAGAAGAACGACTACCTGCCCAGTTCGTTTATCAAGCTCTTGAATCAAATGCACTCTGTCCTCCGCATCCTGCCACAGCCTATGAAAAACAGCTTCTGATCAAACACTAATTGTACAAAACTACCACCACAACTACGAGTAAAATTTATCACCAACTGACAAAAAAACCAAACCTTCCAGCGATGTAAACCGTGGCCAAGGTGGCAAACAGGGTGAACAACAGAGCCGAAACCCGAGACCCGAAATGCGAACCGGAAGGCCGATTCGCCTGCGCTCGGGTATGCATATTCCCCGCCCGAAATCTTCGTCAACGGGAAGTCACGTACAGAACTGTGATTGGGTTGTTTTTGACCGTTCGATCCGAAGGGATTGCGAGCTCAAGGAGATGTCTGCCAAATTTGAATTCGAAAGCAGAGTAACCACCAATACGAGAAGATTACAGAGAAACTGTCTCGTTTTGTAAAGAACGATGCCGTGGCTGACGAAGACGACGTTACAACTGACTTGAAAATAAATAATACTTATAATTAACTCCCAAAAAAAAATTATTGTGGATATAAATAATAATCTGAATTATTTTATTACTAAATGAATCACAAATATAAGGAAAAATGTCAAAATTTATAAATATATATATATATATAACTTAAAACTGTGCTAATTTCTTTATAAAATACTCTTTCTATTTATATAAGTTATCTTATAGAAGATCTTATCTCTTTATAAGTTACTTTTTATATTTTTATTTATTTCCTTTGTGAGACTTATTAACAATTTTGATTGCTCCAAGCATGAGATGAGGTAATATTTTTCACAAAAATTTTTGTCTATAGGTAAAGGAAACAGAATATAGAATTTATATTTATGATAGGGTCCAAGGCAAAACTTCACATTATTTATTTAAAATAAACTTTTATTTGAAAAATCGTGAAAATCATATTAACTTTTAAAGGTGCAATCTCATGATATATTAAAATTTTATGCTGAGATTCCTATGTCACAGATGGAACCTATCCCTGTGTTTAATGAGTTGGACGAGCAATAAATTTAGGTAGGCCGGTACCATGAAAGCAAATTATGAATACTTAACCGTCATGCATTGAACATATCGCTTGTGAATCCGGCCCCATTCCAATTAAAGTTCTTAAGAATAGTTTGACTAATTCTATCTTTTTGATAGACAAAGGAAATATTTAAATGACTTGTCCCACCACTTAAATGTACATTTCCATTTTGTTATGATTATATTAAGATCACATGTAACACAAGCAATCTAAATGGGAAAAAAACTCTCACTTATTGTAAAATTAATGAAAATATTAAATTGACATTGACCTTAATAATGATTTTCCCTATTAGAAAAATATTATTCAAGTTTTGTCTTATTTCTTTGTAATGTATTTTTGTGCAACCTCTAGAGGGAGGAAGAAATATTAGTACAAAGCATATAGTTATTTCAAATACAATTAAATGTAGCATCAAAAAGTTGTGGCATTCATAATAATGTTATGAGATTGATCATATAAGACTTAATAGTAAAAGATGTAATTGATATGTACGACATCAAATTAGTCGATCACCTACATATCAAGCTCTAATAAATATGTCGATAACCTACTAGCTTATAGTAAGTTAGTAAGGATTTAAAATCAAGAGGTCTAAGGTTCTAAATTTGGGTGCATAAGAGGTGCTTGCATATGAAAAAAAAATGATGTGAAGAAGAGATAATGATGTGAACAACAAAAAATGGAAAGGATTGAATTAGTTGCACCAAACAAGATAATTGTATGATAATATTTGCCCTTTATTTGATTGTGTGATATATACTTGATACTAAAGATGTTAATGTTTTTTAGGGAGGTTAAACAGGAAAATATCCTAACAAGTTTTATTAATAATAATGAGGTTGGGTATAATAACCATACTTTAGACAAACATAAAGGGCAAAATGTAAGGCTAACCCTTAGAAAAGTTAAAAGACCTACATATCAAGCATCTATATAAAACATAAACAAAAAGCAAGAAAATACAATAGGCAAAACATATGTTTAATCTTATGGTAGCTTATAATTACCTAAGCCTAACTAATCCTACATGAACACAATTAAGCATGGGTGAGATAGTGAGCCAAGATGTTTGAAAAGTCACACATTCTGAATTATATGCCCATAATTAATAAGATGGTCTACAACTACATTTCTCTCTCAATATATATGTTGTACATTTCTAGATGCTAAAATCATAGATATACGTTAGTGAATGACATACTCTAATTTTTAAGGAATCCTTTATTTTTAAAACAAACATCAGCTTGATTAAAAGAGTCATGATAATGCTTCCATTATAATTTGTAAGTACTCCATTTTTATCATTATGTCTCATTATACTTGAACCATCCATATTTAGCTTATATTATCCCAATGGTGGAGGTTGCCACTTAAGCCAAACTCCTTTTCTGAAAGAAAAATGAGCTACATGAACTTTTAACACATATAATGAGTATTGATTAAAAAAAAATTTACTTGAACCTTAACTTGGATAATAGTGGACAGTTGAAGTAGCCAATGGATGACATCTTTGTTAATATTGCACAAGAACATACTTTTTCTATTATATGTTGTTGAATTCGTAACCTCTAGGCCAAGATAGATAATAACTTGCCTTTGAGTATATTATGAGGTCTCAAAATACTACAAAGAAAGAAGATAAAAAATAGAATGAAATCAAATGGGTACCTAAAATATGTCACCAAAAGTCTTCCAAATCCATTATGCCAATGTGTTGTACATGAATAAATGTTCATAGTCTCTTTCTAGGCTCTCTTATAGTAGCAACACCTTAAAAGTCATTTGTATTCCCTTTTTATGTATTTTGCATTCCACTAGAATTACATATAAACAAACTAGTGGTGGGAGGTATTACTTTGTTCTATGGAAACTTTGCATAGACCATTCTATCATTCTTTAATCTTCAATAATGATATACCAAGGAGGCTGAAAATTCACCATAAGTGCTTAAGTCACAAACTAATCAATTAGGAAATTGATTACATACAATCTTGTTGGCACGATGTTACTACTCACTAGACAAATGCTCCCTTACAAAGTCTTGATCATAAAGAGCTTATCTAACTTTTATATCCTACTATAGGCATAGAAGATACTAAAGAGGTTGTGTAAGTCAATTATCTTTCTAAAATGAGCACATAGTCTCTTTATTAATCCATCTACCATACTTAACAACATAATCCACCCCAATATAAAAGCATATTCATGTATGGGAATATGTATTTTTTTAAAATTTTCTTATTGTCCCCATAAGATGTTCATATTTCGATCACATAACAAAAACCCACAATGAGTGTCCCTATATGAATTGTCATGCAAACTTTGTTTAAAGGGCTTGTAGTCTATTTCAAATTACAAACTCTTGAACCTCCTTTCTCTAAAAGTGCACATATAATTTATCACTAAAACCTAGTGACTTCCATGTCCATCCCATTGCTTCATATGAAATTATTCATTATTCTACTAATAGTTTGTATGATTGTGTTAGATATTTGGTAATGAAAAGGATATAAACTGGCATAAAAAGAAGAACACTCTTAATTAATGTCAACTTATTTCCTAAATTAAGAATTTGACCTTTCAGTTTTATACTCTATTAGCTATTACTTCCATCATTTCATCAAAATAATAAATTCAACTCTTACCTTTGAATAGTGGAATTTCCAAATACTTGATTGGTATGTCCACAAATGAGAAACTTGTAATCTATTTAATAAGATTCTTTTTATTTTATCCCAACTTTGTTAACACTATTACTTTTATCTTTTTCACATTGACGTTTTACCCATTGTAAATTTCATATTCTTGTATAAGAGCCTTTATGGAGAAGTGGTTAACTAGATTGAGTTATTATTATTTTTTCATTATTGATGGATAACTTGGCATTTTTTATAAAGAAAACTAGGGCAGAATTATCACATGCTAAATTTTTTTTATGTTATATATTGTCTCACTTGTACTTTCAAATTAATGCATATTTTTTTTTGTTAAAACACCCTTTAATGACACTAATAGAGAAAATAAGTCATTTACTGCATTTAAAAATTACGCTATTTGCTTGACTCCCGGAACAAGTAGTAAGAGATTGGACTACACGCTTGACTTGAAGAGGAGAAATTGTGCTAAAATTGTCCTAACGTATAGAGTTTCACACATTTTTCTATTTGATAGATTTGTTTCTAATCATGTCAAGATGTGATTTTTTCAGCGCTTAAAATTGTCATTCCGTCGTTTTTTGATCTAAATTGGGAATAGAAATGTGATTAATTGTGCATGAAGCTAACTATTTCTATTAAAAACTATTTTTGGGGCAAGAGAAATTCACAAAAAAGTCAAGGCCAACTTGGCGAGTGCTGTCCATGGCCATTTTTTTTTCCTTAAATATCTTTTAATATAAGAAACTTTATTAATGATTATGAGGTGAGAAAGTTTACAACTTGATTCAAAAATTAACTTTCTTTTATTTAAGCTTCACTTTAAAAATCTTTTATTTTGATGTGAGATTTTTTTAATTTAAATTAATTTCAAGTCAAATAAGTCCAAAAACCCGATTTAAAAGCTAGATCTAGGATTGGATGACCATTATTTTATTTAAGCTTTATTTATATATTTGTTTTTTAATGTGAAATTTTTGTCTTATACACGTTATATTGAGTTTTGAATTAATATTATTATATTTTCACTACAAAGTAATTAGATAGCAAATAATAAAATAACAAATCTAAAAATATATACAACAAATTGAATTCACGTGATCCTTAAGAAAAGTTTAACACATATGATTATGTCCATATATATATCATTTTTTCCCCTTTTTAACTCGTGAATATATATTTAGAAGGTGAAAAGGCTGTTATTATAAAAATATAGTGAAATAAAAAGAGTATTTTCATTGGTTCAGACAAATAACGTAAATCGTTAATTAGTTTTAAAAGAAATCTAAAAAGATAAGAATGTTTTGTACCAGACAAACGGACGAATCTATAAAAGCCGCTGTTCTCTCGTCGTGTAGTCAATCAAGATCGAGGAAAGCACCGGAAACACTTCTTCTCAGGCACTTCCCGATCCGAATCGCAGCGAAAATGAACGACGCCGATGTCTCCAAGCAGATCCAGCAGATGGTGCGGTTCATCCGCCAGGAAGCTGAGGAGAAGGCCAACGAGATCGCCGTCTCAGCCGAAGAAGTACGCCCAAATCCTTATCGTCTTTGTGTACTTCTACTTGTGTGAACCGTACGTTGATGTTTCTTCGTGATCGTGGTTGTGTACTGGCAGGAATTCAATATCGAGAAGTTGCAGTTGGTAGAGGCTGAGAAGAAGAAGATCAGGCAAGAGTATGAGCGGAAACAAAAGCAAGTTGAAGTTCGGAAGAAGATGTAATTTCTTTTCCTGGAAGTGAATTCGATTTATCGTACGCGCGGTTGCTTGATTTTCTCATGCTTTGTTGTTAGGATTGTTTAGAAGTTGAATTTCAACTTCTGTGAACTTGGATTTGGTTCGTAAAGTGATATTGTTCTGATATGCTTTGTTCCATGAATGAAATCGATTGCTAAGCAGGTTGTTACTAAATGTTTCTTATGTCTTCGAGTACTGGTTGGATTGAGGGGGGCAAGTCGAAGTTCGAAAGATGTAAACTGTTTGCCTGGATTTGAATCCGATTTCCCTTTTTAATTCGCGCGGCTGCCTTATTTCCTCATTTTCAGATGTTAGGATAGGTTTCAAGTTGAATTTCAACTTCGAGAGAACTTTGATTTGCTTCAGCGTGTTATTGTGGTTCTGCTTGGCTGTGTGTGATGAATGAGACAAAAGTCACTTAGCAAGTTGCTATCAATGTTAATTTGATTTTTGAATAACAGCGAGATTGAGTGGAGCTAGGCTTTTTGCTAAATATCCAAATTCAACTAGTTTGGTTGAAATAGTAATATGGGAAGATAATAGTGTGTTCTTTTGTTGTATTGCAGTGAGTACTCGATGCAGCTTAATGCTTCTCGCATAAAAGTTCTTCAAGCACAAGATGATGTGGTCAATTCCATGAAAGACGCAACTTCAAAGGAGCTTTTGAATGTGAGCCGTGATCACCATGTGTACAAAAGGCTTCTAAAAGATCTGATTGTTCAGGTTAGCAAAACCTGAGCCTATGTTCCACAATTTAGTACCACATGCTTGGGTCAATATGAAGTCATACTTTAATACTCAGTGTCCAACTTGCTTCGGCCTTTAAGAATATTTTGGAATTGCATGACACACATGGATCTTGTAGGTTTTGTTTATATTTCTTTGATGGTTGATTACAAATTTCTTCCTCTGTAGATGATTTGAGTGTATATCTGAACATATTAATCATCGTTTATGAATAAGACACTGAATTATGGCACAGTACAACTAATACTTCCTTTATAAGTTCTAACTTGAGTTGAAAGTAAAACAGACATTACCATCATCTCTGGTGGTTGCTTGGGTTTTCAGAGTCATATTTGGCGATGGTCTTCAATGGATTTCAAAACGATTTCTAATTACCTCTAATCTCATCAAAACGTGGGCTTTCTCATTTTAGTGCTAAGATCGTAACTTTGTTGCAGAGTTTGCTCAGACTCAAAGAGCCAGCTGTCTTGTTGCGCTGTCGGGAAGAAGATCTTCATTTGGTGCAGTCTGTGCTGGACTCAGCAGCACAGGAATATTGTGAGAAAACGAATGTTCATCCCCCTGAGATCATTGTAGACAAGAATATCTATCTTCCACCGGCTCCTTCCCATCATAATGCCCATGGTCCTTTCTGGTAAGTTTCCTTTTTTTCTTTAATTCATACACTAAGGTATTGCTGGATTGCATCTTACCTTGCCAATTACCCATCATGCTTCGTTTAGTGGCCTGGCTGAGTTGTACCAAGTTACTGGTCAGCTACTTATCATGCTATAAAAGCAACTTTTCTACAGATCTTTCCAAAATTTCAGATCATAATCGGAGAGCAGTCAGGCAATTAGGGAAAATTGAAATTGGCTTGCTAACATGCCATGTTCTCAACTGCTGTTTGTTGCTGAGAATATATTGATTTAAAATGCTTCTAACAATCTTTGTCGATGTTCAGCTCTGGAGGTGTAGTGCTGGCTTCTCGAGATGGAAAGATTGTTCTTGAGAACAGCCTTGATGCACGATTGGATGTTGCGTTCCGGAAAAAACTTCCAGAGGTACTTGCCGTTGTATTACACAAGTAGACACAGTCAATATACTGCCGTCGTTGTTTATTAGTTGTCACTTTGTGGTTTGTGATATCATTACTAATTATTCTGCTTAGATAATTATGAGATCAAAGTTTCAGTTATTTGTGCTTCCTACACTGCATCATTCACCAATGTTGATTTCTTTTCTTAACTGACCAACAAACTCAATATGATGTCATTAAAGTGGAAGATATCTCGTGCAAGGCATTCTGAAGGACTTCTTATCTCATGGAGTTATAAGAATTGTAACTATATGCACAGAGACTACATTCTAACTGAGTTTCTGTTTTTCTTATTGCAGATCCGCAAGTGGCTATGTGGCGAGGTTGCTGTCTGAAGGGTTGGATTCTATTGTTCTTTTGTTCTATTGCCTCCTAAATTATCCAAGACATAAGTTTGGTCTTTCATGATTATATCCATTGTTCAATTGCTTTGTTTGTATGCTCATTTTCTTGTCCTTTATATAATGTAGATGATCGATTTGGTGTTCAAATGAATTGTGGGAAGATAAAGTACTTCTATTAGTGATAATAAATGTGACCTGCTTGAGTGTTTCTGTAATTTGCTTTCCACCCTCTTAAGAATGGTTGGAACTGAATGGCTTGCATCATAGAACTGTTACGCAGACCCTACCATGCTATAACTTGGCATGGTCCTAGGATTACTGTGCCTGTTAAGTTCACAGTCTGGGTCTGTAGCTGGAGATTCTAAGATTGCATGCATAACTATGTTTCCAATTTTACAGTATTGTGGCTAAATGCTGGAGGTGGCTGCTCTGTTTCTGATTTCGCTCTGCAATTCTAGCATCTATTTTTGTGAACCCTGCTTTTTCGTCAGTACCATCTATTAGAAAACGATTCAATTGTGAATTTATATGAAGTTTTATTAATATTGTGGAGGTTTCTTTCTGTGCAATTAGTTTCTGGCATAATTCTGCGTGCACCTGTAATAAGATCCAAGGATATCCAAGCATGAGTCCGTGGCTCTGCATGCCTACATATTGTCAGTAGAAGTTTCTATTAATATAAGAAACCGCCTTGAATGCATCTTCTCAAGGGAAAACATCAACATTGTTTGGTTCATCACAGAACATAACATAGGAGATTTCAGCCATTTGCCCGTATGTTGATATGCATTTCATCTTATTAATAATTTTTATAACTTACAAAAGCTTTTGATTCTTTCCACTATTATGTTTTTCTAAGCATAAGGTTGCAAGAGGTTAGATGTGAAAACTGTGTGTGAAAATAGTATTTAACTATATTTTGTCATAAAACCAGATAGCCATCTGTCAAGTGTCCAATTCTCGAAAGTCACAAAAGTTTTCCAAATCATTTTATCGCAAAATTTAGTACTTAATTTCATTTACATGTATCCTAAAACTAAAAGTTTTACCGCCTAGTTATGAATGAATTCTTTTATCTAAAAATAAGTGATCTATTCTTGAGATAACACATAAACACATAAAATTTATAAATTTGTAACTTATATACGTACTATGCTAATTTTAATTGAAAGTAAAATACAACATTTTATTAAGGACAACAAATAAAAATTGTTTATGAAGAGTAGAACTCCTAGAGACATCATTTGTTTCGTTGGGTTTTAATAAAAAAAAGATCACTTTATTGAAAGGAGTAACCAAGTCTTTTATAAGTACAAATGTCCTTTCACTCTTATACAATGTAAGATAAATGCTATTAACTCTTTTTATTGGGTTGGACCTTTTATTAGGTTTGTAACATTTTTTCTTACTCAAATTCATATTGCTTCTAATGTGATCACATCCTCCTTGACATAATTGTTCTCAAAGTTAAAGTGACTTTGTTGACACTACTAAAAATTAAAATTTCAATCTAAAATACAGATCTTGGTAAGAGAAATAACCAAATCAAATCTCTTATAAGTATTTATATTTTCTCACGTGTATCTAATATGGGATAGATGCTATTAACCATTTTCATTAAATTGAACCTCCCATTAGGTTTGTGACAATATTTCATGACAAATTTTATGACCTTTATGAGGAAGTTTGAATTAGGTATGTCATTCTTTTATTATTAGGTAAAATTAAAAGTTTTATTGATATGATAATAATGTTGACATATTAATTAATAATTAGTGGGACAAAGTACATAATTTTTTATAATGATACACGGATTCAAAACATGACACCCTTGAACACAATTCACAGTGAAAAGTATGTTTCTCGGGCCACGGGTTGTTATTTTTTATATGCATATTGCCTATTGGATACTTACCCATCCTCTCTAGTTGTCGCAGTCATTTTTAGCGATGGATGGGATACAGGTACACGGACTTGGAGCAGAGGGAGGAACATATGCCACGTCTGGCATGGTGCTCCCCCCGGCAAAGTTTGGAGCATTGGGAACAGTTGCCTCGCTGGATGCATCATGCTCTCGCCCGTACTGAAAGCGGAGCCCTTCTTCCACCGAAGAAGATCGGAGCGATGGGAACATCGGCCTCGTTGGATGCACCACATGCTTGCCTGTGCTGAAGAAGAGCCCTTCCCACCAGTAGCAGAACTCAGAAGCACTAGGATCGTCCCGACCACTGCCGCGACGATAAGGTTTAGACTACGCATGGTTTCAAGGACGGCTTTTGCGTAGAAATGATGTGCAGTTGGCAACGGCAAGTGCGGTCTTATACATAGACCACATTTGCGAGGCTCGTTTTGGGTGTCGCGATATCACATGACGTGATCCGTGACGTCACATTTCACCTATGAGTCGTATGTGGCATCACCTATCATTTGCCCGACATTGATGTTGTAGAGTCTTGGCATGTGTTACCGTGGTGTTAAGAGTTATTAGGCATATTTCCCTGACAAAGAGTTTTTCTTTTGGCTCAATGGTAGGTCATAACAGCATGTGCTTTGAACAGCGCAACTGTTCCTCCTGGTTACTTTTGAAATGTTACTCTTTATTTGATCGTGTGGATCATGTTTGAAAATGAACTTTTATTAAGAAATTCCTATACATTCAGTCTATTAATTTTTTTTATAGCTTTAGTTTTTACAAAAAAAGGACTAAATGTTCAAAATAATATTTGGAATAGAAGCTATGAGTTTAAATAGCATAGAACAACAAATTTTGGTGAATATATATCCTAAACGATAAAGATAAAAGTTTAAGATATTTAGTAGATTTTGTTAAACCTCCAAAAGATATCTTGGGAAGAGGTATTTATTACTATTTATCATTAAATCTAGAAAATCATAAATAATAGAGTGCTAGATATTGACATTCTAAAATATGGATAAAACATATTTTGTTAAAATGAAAACCAGACATCATGAATAAAACATTAAGCCAATCGAAAAATAACGCCATCAACAAGGTTCAACAACTAGTCTTGGGTATCAAAGCATGAACCGAAAGAGTAGAAGGTCTCGAAAGCAACACAGTTGACGAAAATGTGAAGTGTTCTTACTGGAATATGACCATTGACTGCTCTTTCTATGTGCTTGATATGTCATTGTTCTTATCTAAAAGTAAATTTAAAAATATGAAATTGTTTTATGAGATAATTTTCAATTAAAATTTAGAGAACATAAAATTTATGTAATTTGATTCTTTTTTGGTAAAAGGTCAAATTATATATCACTCATAAAAAATTTACAAGATTGTTCGATTACAAATTATCATCATCTAAGCTCAAATATTGCACTTGGCAAATTTCAAAGCTCTTGTAAAAATTTATTACAATTTGTAAGCTTGACTCCTCTGGTAGATGAAATCTTGCCTCTCACGTCCTTCTTGATTTTAGCAATAATGGTTGAGTTTTCTAGACTTGTATTGCTGAATCTTCTTCTATTCCTTTCGCTCCAAATGTGATACAATACGGCCTTGAAAGATATACTAAGCAAAGTAGCTGCAAAGCTTTTCCTCTTAACAGTGTTGATCATCCAATATATTTCAACTCTCCAATGTTCAATTCTTCGAGTTAATCCATTCATGCCTAACAAAACCTTCCAGATGTAGTTTGTGAACCTGCACTTAAAAAATAAATGTTCATGTGATTCTTCTTCTTGTTGGCAGAGGTTGCATCGTAGATCCACTGAACTATTCCATTTTGCCACCCGATCTGCTGTGGATAGTTTGTCTCTTAAAATGATCCAACATATAAAATTATGCTTCGGTACTCCTTCTTTCCAAACAAGTGTTGCCCATTTGGAATCTTCTCTGTTCTCTCTTAGTGCTACATAACTCTTGGCAATATTGTATTCTGAGTCTGTCACTAGTTGTGTTAGTTCACTTCTTACTTGTAAAATATTCCTAAAACTCCAAGCTAGTGATCCTTTCATCTCAACTTCTAATACATTCCTTTCCTTCAAATTTTCTGTTATCATCCATTTAACCCATAAGGAGTTTGAATTGGGGTGCACAAGAGACCATAGGAGTTTTCCAATTGCTGCTTTATTCCAAGTGTGAATGTCTATCAAACCTAGTCCTCCAGAAACTTTAGGCCAGCAAACTTCTTTCCATGCCACTTTCGCTACACATCGTCCATTAGATTTACCTGTCCAAAGGAAAGTTCTAATCCTTTTTTCAATTTCATAAAGGGTCTATTTTGGCAGTAGAAAAATTTGCATCCAATATGTTTGCAATGAGAACAGAACACTTTTGGCTAGCTGCAGTCTCCCCCCATAACTAATATGCTTAGACTCCCAACCTTCAATTCTTCTCAATATCTTTTCTGTCAGGATAGTACAATCTAGGTTGGAGAGTCTTTTAGTAATCAATGGTACTCCTAAGTATTTTATAGGAAGTTGGCCTTCTTGGATAGGAATATGATCAAGTATTAGAGCCTTTTCCTGTTCTGACAAGCCTGAAAAGAAAATTTGACACTTCTCTGGATGCATCTTCAAACCTGTTATATCTTCAAACTCTTGCATAACATCTAATAAACATAATAGGGACTCAATATCTCCATGAGCAAACAAAAAGAGATCATCAGCAAAGCATAAATGAGTGATCTTTTCTTTGGCCCATTTCCAGTGAAATTTAAACCTTCCAGAAGATACTTTATTTTGTATAATTCTGTTAAGAATCTCCATCACAATAACAAAGAGAAAAGGAGAGAGAGGGTTTCCTTGTCTAAGTCCCTTTGCCCCCTTAAAAAAACCTGTATGAGAGCCATTGATGTTCACAGAATATCCCACAGTAGTGATGCAGCTTTCAATCAGCAATCTAAATTTGTCTGGGAACTTCAAAACTTTCAGTGTATTTAGGATTGCATTCCAGTCTATTGAATCATATGCTTTCATAATATCAACCTTAATTGCCACCCTTTTCCCATAAATATCTTTGTGATAATTGTGCATTAACTCTTGACACAACAAAATATTTTCCTTAATGTTCCTTCCTGGCACAAAAGCTGTCTGACACGGATGTATGAAATGAGGCAAAGCTAAACTTAGTCTTCCTGCCACAATTTTAGATATGATCTTGTACAACACATTGCAACAAGATATTGGTCTAAAATCTTTCATATTGGTGGCATTAATTTTTTTAGGGACAAGAGAGATTACTGTTGAATTTATGCTTCGCAGTAGCTGTCTCCTTTGAAAGAAAGCTATTACTGCATCTTCTATGTCACTCCCTATAATACTCCATGCTTTCTTGAAGAAGAAGCTATTATATCCATCAGGACCTGGAACTTTGTAATCACCAAAAGTATTAAGGACCTTTTGTATATCTTTTCTTTGAACGTCTGCTATAAGGCTTTTCTTTATCTCTTCTGGAATTTTCATAGGAAATAACTCTCTTAATCTTGTTTCTGATGGTTGAGGTTGGTTTGCCCTCCCTAGCAAGTTTTGATAATAATTTAGAATTTTGTTCTTTATCATTTCAGGATCTTCAGTAAGTTACCCATCATTTAATTCCAACTTGACAATGTGATTTTTTGCTCTCCGCTTCATCATGCTTCCAAAAAAGACTTTACTATTACAATCTCCCTCTTTCAGCCAATTATTCCTTGATTTTTGCTTCAGAAGTATTTCTTCATGCTTGCTATATATTAGTAACTTTTCTAACCACTCCTTTTCTTCATTGCGCAATTGGGTATTTGAAGGATCATCAAAGAGCTTTGCTTGTGCTATTTGTAGCTGCTTCCTTACTACCTCTGTTTTCCTTGGTAGTTCTCCAAATTCCTCCCTATTTAGCTTTCTCAACTATTTTTTCATTTCCTTCAACTTTATCATTATTCTATACATTATAGTGTCATCAACCCTTTGTTGCCAAATATTCTTCACTATTGTCATAAATTGGGGGTTGTCTGGCCAAAAGTTGAAAAACCTAAAAGTCCTTTTCTGACTTGGTCTATTATTGCCCACCTTGATAATGCAAGGACTGTGATCTGACAATCCAGGAGTACTAAATTCAATGGAGAAATCCATATTACTTTGCAGCCATTTAGGGTTTACCAAACATCTATCCAATTTACTGCCTTTGAACCCTATTCCTTTACCTTTGTTCATCCATGATAGGAGCGGTCCTACAAAGTTTGGTTCTATAAGTTCTGCATCACTTATGAACTTGTTGAAATCTTCTATTCCTTCTATCCATCTACTAGCTACACTAACCCTCTCATTTAGATTCCTCACTGTATTAAAATCCCCTACTAGTAGCCATTGAGTGTTCTTTCCATAACTGTTATAACATTGTGTGAGGTTACTCCAAAGATCCTTTCGTTCATTCACTGCATTTGCTGCATAGATGGCAGATAAGTACCATACTTCATGTCCCTCTTCCACTTTACAATTCACTACCTGTTTAGAACTATTAAGCACTGTGATGTTGAGCTGTGGCTTTTTCCATACAATCCAAATCCTACCATTTTCATTATCTCTATAATTATGGATAAAACCCCATTGGGGAAAAAGAGAATCTATCACCCATTGTGCTTTATCTTCTTTTATTTTGTGTTCTAATAGAATGATAATGTCAGCTTTAGCATTCTTGATAACTTCTCGTACCTCCTTTTGTTTAGGGCTTTTATTCAAGCCCCTGACATTCCATGAGAATATGATCATTTGTCTGGGGGTATAGTGTTTTCTCCTTCAACACCTTCAAGACCTACAATATCATTGCATCTTGCTTCCTTTGGTTCTTAATGATTACTTATAAGCACACTAAATCTATTACTGGTATTGTCCTTCTCACATGTATTCCTTTTGGGGCTCCTTTTGTTTCCCCTTCCATTCACACTTGCTTTATTGCTTTGTTCTAATTTGGCTTTTGGACTTATGGTGGATTCAACTTCATGTGTTATTGAATTTACAATCTTATCTCTTATATCCTCATGTCCTTGCTCGTCATGAACTTGATCTTCATTACCTTTATCCAAATTTTCTTTATCCTCACATCCTTCATCATATTTCTCCGTCTGACTTAATGGCTTTTGAACTGGAACCCATATCTCCTTTTGCTTTATAACACACTCCTTATGTCCAAAGCAATCACATTTTTTGCATATTTCAGGTAACCAACAATACTCCACTCCTACCTCAAAAATAGCACCATTTCCCATGTCAATTTCAAATGAAGTTGGTAGAGAACACTTTGTATCTATTTCAACACATACTTTTGCATATGATATCCTTTGTCTATGTTTGGTAGCTTTATCCATGTATAGTGGCTTTCCAACAGCACTAGCTACATAGCTCATACCAATCTCATCCCATAAAGCATGTGGGACATTGTGCAACTTTATCCAAATTGGTATTGAAGTGATTTTTCCTTTCTGCAATCTAATAGTGTTATGCCATTTTTGTAGAAACATTGGTTTTCCTACCACATCACAAACTCCAGCTTCTAATACTTCCTCCATCTTTTGTTTATCAGAGAATCTAAAAAAGAAGAAGCCACTGTCTGTTGCAGAAATATCTATTAAGCTTTGTTTTCCCCATTGCTTTTCTACAATTCCTCTTACAACAGAAAATGGTAATTTTGAACCCAAAAAGAAACCCACAACACAATTTTCATAGAATTTACTTCCTTCTTCAATAACTTCCTTAGGAGGGGCAACTCTAATTTTCCCATCATTTAATACCGGTGGCTGGTATTTCATATGAGCATTTTGTGCTAATCCTCCTAGTACAACCTTACTCCAAGATTCATGTTTTCCTTTATGTTCAAAACTCTCCTTAAAGATAATGTTGTTTGTCTCTTCTAGCCTATCATTTTTCTCCTTATTTCTTGTAGGCCCTTGGAATAAACTTTCTTGGATTTCTTGTTCAATTCTCTCCTTGTCTTGTTGAGATAATATATTATCCTTGGTCACACTTCCTTTAGCCATGTTCCTATTTGCAAGGGTTAATCGTCCAGATTTCATTATTTTAACTTCTGTATCATTATTTTCTCCTAAAGATTTCCAACACTCTTTAAGTTTCCTTATTTTCCTTTTCTCTCAAACTCAGCACTCTCTGGGTTTATCCTCTGAAAATCCTTGACCATCAGCAATTACCAACTTAGTACTTAACTAATTTGATAGGCAGGGTTTTGGTAAGATGTACCAAAAGTTCATAATCTACTCAATATATAGACCTGATAGATTCTGCCTTCTTCTACCGACAATCTACTTAAATCCCTTTAACTTAACTTAATAGAAACATGACTTTTAGTAGGTATATCCTTCTCTTATCACTCCAAAACAAATATCTTAACTAAGCAATCAATAAATCAAAACACACCACGAACAACAAAATTCACACCTAACTCTCACTACACCAACTTCTACTCCTAAATTGCAAATCCAATATATAAAAAAAATAAAATAAAATAAAATAGAAAAATAGAAAAATAAAACACACAAAAACCGCACTCACTTCAACAGAGTCTATCCTAATTATAATCTAATATACAGAAATGTTTTTTTGTTTTTTTGTTTTTTTTTTTTTACCTCCGAGCCTAGGAGATCCGGCGATCAGCCATCAGGTCTTGTCTCCCGCTGACCTACTCTAATTTCTACTACCTTCCGCCGGTGACCACATGATGGGGAAGCGATGGGTGGGCTCTGAGAACGACGGGGAGTCTAGGGACTAGGCCAACGATTGGGGGGGCGAAGGGACGAGGCGGTAGGTTGGGGAGGCGATGGGGGACGGGGGAATGATAGGGGGGCAGAGGGGTCAGGGAGAGGGCTGACCAGGGGGGCGCGGTGTGATGGGGAACGGGATCTGGGTTCTGTGGAGGGGGGGGCAGGGAAGCTACGGGAGGAGTGGGGATACGATGGGGGACGGGGGAACGATAGGGGGGGCGGAGGGATCAGGGAGAGGGCTGGGATTGAACATGGATAAACATTTTTCAAAAAAATCTTTATTGCATTTGAACCTAAGTTTTAATACTATGCTAAAACCTCTTGCAAAGAAGATTATTAAACATGACTTAGAAAATGTGAGGTTTGTGTCACACTGTTTTTAACATCTTAATTCGAAAGGTAAGAGAGATCTTCACGCAGCCATAGTTTTTCATATATTTAAATTCACACATTCAAATGTTAAGTTTAGGACTAAAAAGTCTTGGACCCGTCAATTAGCAAGTAATGGACTAGGTCTATTATTTTGGATTTATTTCTTGTTTATTTTGAAATGATAAGACAAAAAGAGGAGTAGATTTCACGCTAAGAGTTTTTTTACTCTTGTCACCATCGGGCGCCGTGTAGTATTTGTGGTGAGACTGATCTTCGTAGTGGGGAACTCTGACCATGTTTAGTGAGCTATTTCTAGAACACCTATCACCATCAGAAGACATAAGCTTAATTTAGTGAATAGGATAACATACGTAATGAGTGCTTTCTAGAAGTAGCATCCTCGTAGTATTTGTACAGCACCTGTTGTAGATGTTATTGCCCAGTATATGTACATGGTCTACAGGATAATCTAGAAGATTTTGGTTAATTTATCAGACCGAACTTGCGAAGGCACCTAAGTCAACATTGGAACCTTCCCTATCGAAAATAGGAACCTCGTGGGGCTCTACTAGAACATGCAGAACCATAAACTGAGAAGATAAATCAACATCTGTGGGATAATTTGTCAAGTTTTGGAGTAAAATTAATAGAAGATCAGATATATCCTTTTACTTGCATGTGAGGGATTAATACATATGAGTCATTCCGGGGGAAGAAAAAAAAAAAAGAAACGTGAAAATGCAGAAACAGTAAGAACAAGTAACATGAACTTATGTTGTTTTCTTTCTTATTATAGTTGAAATATTGTCTCTTAGGAGCAAGGATAATCAAAAATCACGTAAACTTTCCTTTTTCTTGGAGTTTGTGGCCCTTTCCCTTTCTCTTTCCCTTCCTTTTGATAAATTAAAAATACAAAAAATAATAACTTTAAGAGGGAATCTAAAAATTTCCTCTTACACCTTTTCTTCCTTTTTATTCTCTTTGCTTACTGTTTATGATAGATGAAGCATGCATGTAGTAACTATGCCACATGTTTATATTAATTTCTTTTTTTTTTAAAGACATAAATAATACCTTAATAAATTTTATTAATACTAACAAAATTAGATGTAATAACTATACTTCAAATTAGTATAAAGATACATGTTTACATTAATGGTAAGACTCTCTGTTGCCCCCATTATGTGGCCTGCGTAATTGCCTTGGAAAATTTCTAGTGGGCTCTTTATAAAAGATTTTGCCAATTCGGGAATATGAATGAACAATCTTAAACTACTAGAAATTTAAAACTTACCCTTTCAAGCCTAAATTGCATATTTTGATTATCCAACACGTAATAATAAGTTGGTATACATTGCGCCATGAAAGATATTTCCTCATTCTTAGTTATTAAGGATACGTTACAAGTTGAATTTCTACTTCGTAAGAACTTGGAATTGATAGAAAGATAAGTAAACAAATAAGTTTTCAAACTTTTGCTCACTCTTTTCCTACTAAAAGATTGATTTAATTGCCTTTTTGTTAGTTATTGTGTTTCCTTAATTGGCCCAAAAATCTATTTTCCCTTCCCTTGACAATCATTGTAAAGTTCCAATAATTTGAAAAATCAATTCACTTTCTTTTTGTGAAAAGATTAGTTATATTAATAAATCTTAAAATATAGAAGCATAGGACATACTTCAAAATTATAGAAATCATTGTATCTATGAAAAGATGAAAGTTGAAAACTTTCAATTTCACTCAAAATAACATTTTCATAAAAAAATCTTATATTTCTAAATAAATTAACTCTCCCTCATATTACATTCTTTACTTTTGTTAAAAAAATAGAGATAATAAATTATTTTTCCCTAAAAACATTATCTATGTTGTTCAATCCATATATGGATTCAAATTAAGAAATATATCTTAAGAAATTTAGTAGCTAACTTTTTTTTTAATTACTTTGATCATTCATTATAATTCTTCATTCCATCCTTCAAAGTCATGTGAAAAAAAAAAAAAACCACCTCACTTTATCTTCATGGTTATTCATGATTCTATTTTTCTCGTGTCGTTCCCACGTTTCTATGTTACGGGTTATGTAACTTGGGCTTGGGTGTTTTGTAAGTGTTGGGCTGTAGGTAGGGTTTTGTTTATGTAAGAGGCATCCCGCGTAGGGGAGATGGTTGGTGGTTTGAAATGGTTAGGGAATCTTTCGGAGTTTGTCTAGAATCTTGTTGAAGAAAGAAACTAGTAGAGAAACGGGTTAGACCTCCTCGATTAAAGCTTATAGTGTAAATCTTCCTTCATTTTTCCTATTCGCTTCTACCATAGCTAGGCGAAGATGCCCCCATCTGAATCCCGTGTAGGATTTTGTGCTTCCAAGAATAGTTACTAGGTCCAGGGCCACTGCATTTACTTCGTACCAGTATTATTTTCAACGAAAGAACCACATTATGGTGAGATTAAGTGGAGCTAGATGGTTCGCTAAGTGTCTAAATTCAACTAGTTTGGCTGAAATAGTGATATGGGAAGATAATACGTTGTTTAGGTTAGCAAAACCTTAGCCTGTGTTCTACAGTTTAGTACCACATGCATGGATCAATCTGAAGTCATACTTTGATACTCAGAGTCCAACTTGCTTCAGCATTTAAGAATATTTTTGGAGTTGCATTACGCACATTGATCTTGTGGGTTTTGTTTAGAGTTCTTTAATGGTGGATTGCACATTTCTACCTTAGTAGTGATTAGAGTGTATATATGAACATGTTAATCATCTTTTATGTGTAGGACACTGAGTTGTGAGATAGTATAACTAATACTTCCTTTATAAGTTCTAACTTGAGTTGAAAGCAAAACAGACATTACAATCATTTCTGGTGGTTGATTAGGATTTTAGAGTCATATTTGGCGATGGTCTTCAATGGACTTCAAGAGGATTTCTAATTACCTCTAATCTCATCAAAACGTGGGCTTTCTCATATTAGTGCTAAGATTGTAACTTTGTTGCAGAGTTTGCTTAGACTCAAAGAGCCAGCTGTCTTGTTGCGCTGTCAGGAATAAGATTTCATTTGGTGCAGTCTGTGTTGGATTCAGCAGCATAGGAATATTCTGGGAAAACAAATGTTCATCCACCTGAGATCATTGTAGACAAGAATATCTATCTTCCACCGGCTCCTTCCCATCATAATGCCCATGGTCCTTTCTGGTAAGTTTCCTTTTTTTTCTTTAATTGATATTGTTTTAGTATCATTTCCATTTTCTGGGAGGCCTGGCGTTTTGTGACTCTAGACCTGTTGTTGAGGCCTTCCAGTACAAAATCCTCAAGGGATTTGGACGAGAGCGTCTCCGTCTATTGATCTTGGAGAAATCCAGTGACGAAGGAAGAAAGAGAATAAAGGCTCATTTCGGGAACCCTAAGATTGAAGGGAAATGGAAAGAACATTCTAGACAGCCTTCCAAGCGTTCTGCATACATAATAAACTAACACCCTTTTTACCCGCTACTTGGGTCAGGCACGCACCAGATAAAAGAGGCTCATTTTTGTCAGACAATAGGGCCCAATGAGTTCAAACAACGACCCACACCTATTGGTCTTTTTTATATAAAAAATACTTGTAACATTCCCTCCCTCTTATAAGCTCAACCTTGTCCTCGAGGTTGATAGTTTATATAATTTTGTGAATAAACTCTGGAAAGCATTCGATTAGCTGTTCTTTTACCTCCCAAGTGGCCTCTGAAGAAAGCCGTCCACTCTAGTGCACCAACAACTCCTCCTTGCCATTCCTGATACGCTTTTCCAGCACCGCTAAGGGGACTTCTTCTTCTGTTTCGAAGTCTTCCTCAACATCCTGAAACTCCTCAAGCTACCTCTCCTCTTGCTGGACACATCTTTTAAGCTTGGAAGCATGGAAAACCAGATGTACCTTAGCAAAAGTTGGCAAATCCAACTTATAAGCCACAGGTCCTATGCGTTGGAGCACTCTGTAGGGGCCTTGATACTTAAGTGTCATCTTTCTTTGCCGACCAGAGAGAGAAATTTACTTGTAACGTTAATTCTTGAGGAAAACTAGATCCCTTACTTGGAATTCCACATCCCTATGTCCATTGTCGTAAATCTTTCTCATTCTATCATGTGCATCATGTAAGTATCGCTTGACCTTAGTAATAAGAGCATCTCGATCCTCCAATACCTTTTCTACCTCTCCAACCTTGGTGGACCCTTTTGCATAAGGAAGCAGTGTTGGAAGGCTACGGCCATAGACAATTTCATAAGGAGTGTGGTGTGCAACACTGTGACAGCTTGTGTTATAACAGTATTGTAACCACGAAAGCCATTTACTCCAATTTTTAGGGGTATCTCCTACAAGGCACCTCAAATACATCTCTAGAGTTCTATTAAGAACTTCAGTTTGACCATTCGTTTGTGGATGGTATGAAGATGAGAGTCTGAAATTAGTTCCTTGCAACTGAAATAACTCCCTCTAAAATCCACTAGTAAAGATAGGGTCCCTGTGACTCACTATGGATCTTGGCATACCATATAATTTAAAAATCTGATAAAAAACACTCGAGCAACTACTAGGGCTAAATAAAGGTGGGACATAGGAATAAAGTGACCAAACTTGGAAAGCCTATCAACCATTAGTAAAACTACAGTTTTACCTCCAAAAGCTGGCAGCCCTTCCACGAAGTCCATGACAATGTCTTCCCATACTTGTTTTGGAATAGGTAGTGGTTGAAGTCGTCCAATTGGAGCTTAATTCTTACTTTTGTTCCTTTAGCACACTGAACATTTCCACACACACGTTTCCACAGTTCCTTTAAGCCTTTTCCAATGAAAACTTGCCTGTACCCGCTATAAGGTTTTCTCCACCCCTTTGTGAGTGCTATCATGTATCTCTTTCACAATTACAGGAATTAAGGATGAACCTTCAGGGATGAAAAGGCAATCCTTGAAAAGGATAACCTCATCCTTGTACCTCCATTTATTCATCCCTTTTCTTGCTGTAATCTTTTGGATTAACTCTTGAGATCGAGGATCTGCACTTATCTCCTTCTTAGCTGCATCTAACCACAATGGGATAGGAGCTGAAACTGCAAAGCAACTCTGTTCCCCTTCACTATTGTCTTTAAATCTCTCCGAGACAACCCGTCAACCACCATATTTTCCTTTCCTTTTGTTATATTCCACCACAAAATCATAACCCAACAACTTAGCTAACCACTTTTGCTGAACAGGCGTGATTAACCGTTGTTCCTGTATGAACTTAAGACTATTCTGATCTATGTGAATTACAAACTAATTGCCCAATAAATAGTGCCTCCACTTTTGGACAACCATTACTATTGTCAGCATCTCTTTTTCATAGGTAGATAATTGTAAATGGCGCCCGTGTAAGACCTTACTGAAGTAAGCTATGGGGTTCTTACCTTGAGATAAGATAGCTCCAACCCCATTTCTAGAAGCATCACACTCCACTATAAATGGCAATTTAAAATCTGGCAGTGCTAAAACTGGGGCAATGGTTATCTTCATTTTGAGTCTTTCAAAGGCCTCTTGAGCTTGATCTGACCATTTAAATGCATCCTTCCTCAACAATTCATTCAGAGGCTTTGCAATTTTCCCATAACCCTCAATGAAGCATTTATAATAGCCTACTATCCCCAAGAAACCCCTTAATGCTCGCACATTCTTGGAAGTGGGCCACTTTAAAATAGCCTCAATATTTTCAAAATCCACAACTACCCCCTCCTTACTAATAACGTGCCCCAGAAATTTAAGCTCTGAACAACCAAAATCACACTTTTTATGTTTAACAAACAATCTATTCTGCCTTAGCACCTTCAATATAGCCTTCACATATCTTAGATGCTCCCCCCAATTGGCACTATAAACAAGTATATCATCAAAGAATACTAAAATAGTTTTAAGTAAATAATCTTGAAGTACCTCATTCATTAAGGACTGGAAAGTGGAGGGTGTATTGGTGAGGCCGAATGGCATTACTAAAAATTCATAATGCCCATGATGCGTCCAAAAAGTTGTCTTCTCTATATCTTCCTCCCTCATTCTAACTTAATAGTACCTCGAACGCAAGTGCAGCTTTGAAAAGAATTTGGCTCCATACAGTTCATCAAGCAATTCATTTATAGTGGGAATTGGAAACTTGTCTTTCACCGTTTGCTTATTTAATTCCTTATAATCCATACATATCCTCGAGGTCCCATCAGACTTCTTAGCAAGCAACACCGGTGAAGAATAGGAATTGGTGCTCAATCTGATTACTCCCTCTTCCAACAACCCTTTAACAATCCTCTCTATCTCCTCTTTTTATGGATGGGGGTATCTATAGGGTCTCACTGAAACTGGCTACCCCTCGTTTTTTAGAACAATTGTATAGTCATGAGAATGATGAGGAGGTTACCCCTTTGGTTCTTTGAACAGATCTGAAAACTCCTTTAAAATAACTTGCATTTCTTTTGGTATTTCCTTTAGGTTTGAATCCATGGACCCTCCAGCACCTTTGACCTGTACCAGCATTAGTTGCTCACTCTTCTGCAGTGCCTTCGCAAATTGTGAGCTCGATACTAGTTGATTAGTAAGTAATTCTTTACCCCTTAAAACTATCTGTTCTCCATCTACTTCAAACACCATACGAAGGGAAGCAAAGTTCCATGTAACATCACCCAATGTTTTTAGCCACTACATCCCTAAGATGACATCCGTGACAACCAGTGGTAATATGTACAGATCCACAGGCATAGTTACTGTCTGAATTCAAATATGAACTCCTCTACATATTCCACCACCCACAATCCCACCACTGTTTGCCATGATAAACTTTGGTATTTCCTTTATCTCCAATCTAGCCTTCTTTGCCAATTTAGAGTGAATGAAATTGTGTGAGCTCCCATTATTGATGAATAACCTAACCTTCTTCCTTGCTGAACTCAACCATCCTTCAATCCTCATAGCACGGGGTTTCCCTGATTCCACTCCATATAAAGCCGTCTCTAAAATTCCCATTCTTTCTCCATCTATCACCATATCTTCCGTGTCTTCTAACATCCTCTCGAGCTCAGCCACTTCGTCTCCCCACTCATCAAGCCACACAACCTCTAGCCGAAATAGTCTTTTCTTACATTGATGGCTTAGGTTGTACTTGTCATTACAGTGAAAGCACAAGCCTTTGTTCTTCCGCTCCTCAATCTCTACAGCAGTAAATCTTCTAGATGGTAAGGCATTCTGACTAGAATTAGTGTCATTTCCTCCTTTTCTAGGTGGTCCTGTAAAACTAGTTTGCCACAAATTGTTACGTTGTTCGTAAATAGTTGCATACTTCATGGCATCATTGACTGTGCGGGGGTCCTTTGCATCCACATCCGCTTTTACATTTGGTTTTAACCTACTAATGAACATGTCCACCACCTGAGGAGTTGATACTGGTCTCGTTTGCATCAATAAAGCCATGAAATCTTTGTAGTACTTATCCAAGCTACCCGTTTGAACCAACTTCGACAACTCCCCTATGGGGTGACGGGACTTGTTGAGCCCATATTGAGCCAAAAGGGCTCGCTTTAATTTATCCCAGGACAAGACCTCATCCTCATGTTTGAACTCTAACTTTAGACCCTATAACTAGTGGATCATAGACTTGCTTATACTCTAGGAGGCTACCCTGACCTGCTCAGAATCGGCCAGCTCGTGATAGTCATAGAATTCAATGGCCATGAATAACCAGGCAGCCAGATCTTCCTCCCCACTAAATTGGGGAAGATCAAAATGAAGTAAACGACCGAGGAAGCCATCCTAGTTTGAGAAATTACGAGATCCATTCGGATCCTCACAAAACCTGGTTCGGGATCCATTCAGATCATTCTGAAACCCATTGTGAGACCCATTCAGGTCGGTTTGGGGCCCATCTGAGGACCTATTCGAGTATGTTTGAGGCTTGGTCTAAGACCCATTTGGGTTGGTTTGAGGCTCGATCCGAGACCCATTCGAGTTGGGTTGGGACCCAGTTTGTGATCTGTTCAGGTCGGTTCGGTGCTCGGTTTGAGACACATTCGAGCTGGTTCGGGACCTGATTGGGTTCACTTGGGACCCATCGTGCGACCCACGCAAGTCATTGCGAGACCTGCTAGGGTTTTTGCCCCTTCTCCTCGATTCCCATTCATAACAGAAGCATTGGAATTGAAATGAGACTCTAGGGATTCGATCTTACTGAGCATCACCTCAAGGACGTCCTTAATTCCACGAATGTCCGTCTCCAAACTCGCAACCCTCGCTTCAGTCTACTGATCGTCCGACTCCGATACCAAATGTTCTGTTATCATTTCCATTTTCTAGGAGGCCTAGCGTTCTACGACTCTAGACCTGTTGTTGGGGCCTTCGAGTACAAAATCCTCAAGGGATTTTAGACGAGAGTGTCTCCATCTACCAATCTTAGAGAAATCCAGCGATGAAGGAAGAAAGAGAATAGAGCTCGTTTTGGGAACCCTGTGCTCGAAGGGAAGTGGAAATAACATTCTAGATAGCCTTCCAAGTGTTCTACGTACATAATAAACTAACACCCTTCTTACCCGTTACTCGGGTCAGGCACACACCAAATAAAAAAGGCCCATTTTTGTCAGACAATAGGGCCCAATGAGTTCAAACAACGACCCACTCCTATTGGGCTTTTTTTATACAAAAAATACTTGTAACAGATACACTAAGGTATTGCTGGATTGCATCTTACCTTGCCAATAACCCATCATGCTTCATTTAATGGCCTGGCTAAGTTGTACCAAGTTACTAGTCAGCTAGTGATCATGTTATAAAAACAACTTTTTTACAGATCTTTCCAAAATTTCAGATCATAATCGGAGAGCAATCAGGCAATTAGGCTTGCTAACATGTCATGTTCTCAACTACTGTTTGTTGCTGAGAATATATTGATTTAAAAGGCTTTTAATAATCTTTGTCGATGTTCAGCTCTGGAGGTGTAGTGCTAGCTTCTCGATGTTAGGCCTAAGTCACCTAAGAAAGAGGGTTGAATTAGGTGTCTCCCTTAATTTTTGTTTAAATAGACCAATTCTATACTAGTTTATAAACTTTTGAATCTATCTAAATATAATGTAAGATTATCAGAAAAATAAAGATACAACATAACATGTAATAATCACACAAATAAAGATGCACACAGAACCCACTTTTTAAGTGAATCGAACTCCTTAATTTGAGTCCTATTCCACCTCCTTTAGTAAAGCACTAAAGGGTCCTTTTCTTATCAATAAAGAACACAGTTTCTCTTTAGGTTTACAATGGGACAACAATCCATGGATTACAGCTTAGATCAAGTAAATCAAATAATACAGCACCTCAACAAGATTATCAATACAACATTTAAGCTTATAATGGTGCTGAACGAAAAATCCCTAAAGTTAAGAGAAACCCTAACCTTGAGATAGAAGCAAAATATAGATGATATAATCATAATAGTAATTTTGCTTCAATACAAAGCTTATAGAGATTCGGAACCCTTTTGGAAGAAATAGCATTTTGAATTTGAAGAACTCCTTTCTTGGTTCGTTTATGCTCAGATGGGTATTCTTCATACGGGTTCTCTTCCTTATATAGAAGTTGTCACCTACCAATCTATCTTGTAGATTTCTTCCCGTTGGAGAATCTTCCCGTTGGCTCACGTTTTAATCTTTGGCAAAGATATCGGCAAATCTGCAGTTGTTTTCTTCTTTTGGCTTTGAGAGAGAGAAAAAGAGCGACATAGAGACGGCGGCATAGGTCGAGGCTGATTTAGGTCTTTTCTTTCATTAGTAGATGAATGATGTCGTTAAGCCTTGTAGGTTTTGAAGTTAGGTCACGTGAAAGCTATACAGGTCTCAATATAAAACACACAAGCGGCTGCATAAGGGCTCTTTCTTGGTGTTGCATGGATTCTTCCAATATGGACTGCCACGAGTGACTTGGGCTTCTCAAATAAGTTGGTCTTTGGGCAATATAACATCCTATCCAAAAACAGTGATAAAATAAGAATATATCCAATATAAACATAATTAATTTATGGCTTGATGTTTTTCTTTCCTTAATACTAATCATCAAAAACATTATATTTATCACTCGAGATGGAAAGATTGTTCTTGAGAATAGCCTTGATGCACGATTGGATGTTGCATTCCGGAAAAAACTTCCAGAGGTACTTTGCTGTTGTATTGTCACTTTGTGGTTTGCAATATCATTACTAATTATTCTGCTTTGATAATTATGAGATCAAAGTTTTAGTTGTTTGTGCTTCCTACACTGCATCATTCACCAGTGTTGATTTTTTTTTATTAACTGACCAACAAACTCAATATGATGTCATTAAAGTGGAAGATATCTGGTGCAAGGCATTCTGAAAGACTTCTTAATGGATTTATAAGAATTGTAACTATATGCACAAAGACTACATTCTAACTAAGTTTTTGTTTTCCTTATTGTAGATCCACAAGTGGCTGTGTGGCGAGGTTGCTGTCTGAAGGATTGGATTCTATTGTTCTATTACCTCCTACATTATCCAAGACATGAGATCGATCTTTCATGATAATATCCATTGTCCAATTGCTTTGTTTGTATTCTCATTTCTTGTCCTTTATATAATGTAGATGATCAATTTGGTGTTCAAATGAATTGTGGGAAGATAAAGTACTTCTATTAGTGATAATAAATGTGACCTGCTTGAGTGTTTTTGTAATTTGCTTTCCACCCTCTTAAGAATGGTTGGAACTGAATGGCTTACATCATAGAACTGTTACGCAGACCCTACCATGTTAAAACTTGGCATGGTCCTAGGATTACTGTACCTGTTAAGTTCACAGTCTGGGTCTGTAGCTGGAGATTCTAAGATTGCATGCATAACCATGTTTCACATTTTACAGTAATGTGGCTAAATGCTGGAGGTGGCTGCTAAAGTAAGCCTCAACTTGTTATCTGTACTCTGTTTCTGATTTCGCTCTATAATTCTAGCATCTATTTTTGTGAACCCTACTTTTTCTCCAGTACCATCTATTAGAAAACGATTTAATTGTGAATTTATATGAAGTTTTATTAATATTGTGGAGGTTTCTTCCCATGCAATAAGTTTCTGGCATAATTGTGCGTGCACCTATAATAAGATCCAAGGATATCCAAGCATGAGGCAGTGGCCCTGTATACTGACATATTTTCGGTAGAAGTTATTAATAGACCGTTTGAAATGCATCTTCTCAAGGGAAAACATTGACATTGTTTGGTTCATCACAGAACGTATGATAGGAAATTTCAGCCATTTGCCCTGTATATTGATATGCATTTCATCTTATTGATAATTTTTTATAACCAACAAAAGTTTGTGATTTCTTTGCACATCATATTTTTCTAAGCGTAAGGGTGGAAGACTTTAGATGTGAAAACTGTGTGTAAACAACATTTAACTATGTTCTGTCATAAAACTAAATAGCCACATGTCGAGTGTCCAATTCTCAAAAGCCACAAAAGTTTTTCGAATCATTTTATCACAAAATTTACTACTCAATTTCATTTACATGTACTCTAATACTAAATGTTTCATTCATACTAAATGTTTTACTAATGCTATGAATGAATTCTTTTATCTGAAAATAGGTGATCTATTCTCCAGATTACATGTAAACACAAAAAATTTATAAATTTGTAACATATATGTGTACTATGCTAATTTTAAAATAAAGTATAAAAAATAAAAATGGTTTATGAAAAGTAGAACCCTTAGAGACACCATTTGTTATGGACTTGGGATCTAATAGAAAATACCAACCTTCTTGAAAGGGATAATTGAGTTTTTTGTAAGTATATATATCTTTTAACTCTTATACAACTTAAGATAAATGTCATTAGCTTTTCCCATTGGGTTAAGCCTTTCATTGGGCTAATAATATTTTTCCTTACTCAAATTTATATTGCTTCTAATGTGATCACATCCTCCTTGACATGACAGTTCCCTAGAAGTTTCAGGGCCTCCTCCTTTTCCACTTTGGGTGCTTGATATTGGCATTGAAGTTAAAGTAAAGTGACTCAATTGCCACTATTAGATATTTAGATTTCAATCAAAAACATAGACTTTAGTAAAAGAAATAACCAAACCAAATCTATTATAAGTATTAATATTTTCTCACTCCTATCTTATATGGGGCAGATGTTACTAACTCTTCTCATTAAATTGAACCTCCCATTGGGTTTGTGACAATATTTCATGACAAATTTCATGACCTTAAGTCTTGAATTAAGAATGTCATTCTTTTAATATTAGGTAAAATTACAAGTTATATTAATATGATAATGATGTTGACATATTAATTAAGAATTAGTTTGACGAAGTACTTAATTTTATATAAGATTACGCAGTTTTTTATTGGATAAAAATTTGAGAGAGCAATCAACATATAAAACTTCAATACTAAATTTATCGCTTTTTAAAAGCGCGTGAACTGTAGCCTACAACGGGATCTCTTCGTCCCTCTCTCGAATCGCGCCTTCGCGCTCAGACATAACGACACGCGCCCATATACTCTTCGGCTTGCGTTACAGACACCGCCGGCCACGCTACTCCCCCCTCCGGTGGCAACATTGGAGAGTTCTTACGATCAAGGAGCTAGCCGTCAAGGCAAGACGTAAACAGAATAATTAAGGTTCTTTCCAAACTCTCTCAATCTAAGTGGTTTGATTCTTCCATAGATAATGGTTGAGCATTAATCAAATGGCATGGAAGCTGATAATACCTTAGACTGCTATGGGTGGAAATTCTAGGCTGAATCGCTGAATTTAAATTCTCGGAGTTTGAGTTATTGAGGTGTTAGTGTTGAGAATTTGTGTGCTAAACTCTCGGAGGTATGAGAAGTGGTTTGGGCCATTTTTGAATCTTAATTTTTTACTTTAGACTTGGTAGTTGTGAGTTGTGCAAGCATGAATAGATAGGAGGCTTGCGTGTTGTTTTAGGAGCCAAGGGCGGCCGAATTTGGTACGGTGGCCATGAGAATTCAATGACACACTCTTTAAGTAATCAAAGCCAAAATGGAATTCTTTTTCCATATTTATCGTTTGTACTTGTATTTTCCTGCTCCTCCTCACTCCATTTTCACAAATTTGGTTTCTGTAAAGATGTTTCAGTTCACCTGGTTTGATTTATTAACGATTTTTCTTTTAAACTTTTCTTTCGATGGATTTTTTTTTATTTTTTATTTT
The DNA here is from genome assembly GCA_028551475.1 of Casuarina equisetifolia. Taxonomy (NCBI): domain Eukaryota; kingdom Viridiplantae; phylum Streptophyta; class Magnoliopsida; order Fagales; family Casuarinaceae; genus Casuarina; species Casuarina equisetifolia. The sequence continues at coordinate 2,471,753 of CM052356.1, forward strand.
GTGGGTAGCTAATGCTGGACGGTATACTGATTGTGGATTGATTTTTTAGCAACCTGAGCTTAGGCTGTCTAATGAAACATTGAGCTCTAATATTTGGACATGGACATAAACAGACAGATGGATAGGCACATACATTCATACACACATAGAAACATACAGACACTAACATAGAATGACATAACTTGGTTGCTTTCTATCTCAATTTTTGGTCCATTTTATTTGTGGTTATAGTTGATTAGAAGTGCTTATTCGGCCATAGGTCTAATCTATGATTGTGTTATGTGTTTCTATTGCTATACAGTTGCATAGAGATTGACATGCTTGTGAATGTCTTGGAGGGGGCTTACCAAAATGGTTAGCCCTTAGATACCAATACGCATCTGAATCCATTCATTTCACACAAATTGTTGTCATGTCTTAGATTTCATAAGTTTGAGCACCAATTTAAATATGCTTAAGTGATTGCACTGCACCCTCTTAGTAACTTACAACCTTGGAATGATTTTACGATTATATTTAAGAAAAAGAGCCACCATGGAAATGCATTTTTTTAAATTTTGTATATTTTATGGGAGTAACAAAACAAAATTTTGAGTGCATAGGCAAGGGAGTATCATGCCATGTTGGTGATCAGGGCAAAGAACTATATCATGTTAAGTTTGTGTGGCTGCTGAAATTTGAATCAGTGGATAGTAGCACATTGGACTGTTGAAACGGTTTCAATTTCAGTGCTTGCCTATGTCAAAACTAGTTGAGGTTGGAGCAATATGGTCTTCTTTCCCCGTCATGTTCATATGGTTTGGTTGATTTGTGCTATAGGGATAATGTTGAAATAGTTTAAGTCATTCTTGTCATTTTAAACCTTTAATGCATTAGTTTTTCATTGTCTCATCGGTGGTGTTCTGAGTTTGAACTATCATAGCTTCCACTCCCAATTAAAGTTGAAAATTTTATGTATTAGGACCCACTTGTGCAGGGGGAAGTTGGACTCGTTAGTGAAGGGAGTGGGTTAACATACACACACGGATGTTTTTGTGTGGATTAAATGTAGATATTTCCAGTTGGATAGATGTATATATGTGGTCCAAAAAAACCTTCCAAACTCATTTTGGCATTTGTTTTCCTTGTGTCTAGTCAACCAATTTTTTCCCAACTTTATTTGTTTGTTATGTGTGTGCCTAGACAAGCACACTTGTATTTATTGTTGGATCTCCAGATAAGCTAAAGAAACCTCCTAATTTCGTAATGCCTCCTAAATTAATTGGTGGCCAATTAATTTTGTTATTCCTGCTTTATATGTTAGGGCTTCCATTTCCAAGTGGCTAAATTTTGTCCTGTTGTGACCTGTTATAGTCCATTTGCACATTCTGGTTTCTTCTGTCTTATCAAACCGGATGGCTGTATCAATCTTTTTCATGGACCTATCTTATTCTCCCTGACTATGCCTTTTTGCTTGATCCTACGTCTTGACTCAACTTCCATGGATGAAGCTTATGGGGAAACCTCTAGGTTTTCAAACATTGTCATCTTTGTTTTTATTGTGGTAACTTGTCCCTGTGCAGGGTATACCTACTAGTCCTTTGAGAGCTTAGACTTTTGTTCCACCATGGCATGGAGTTCAGTCAAAATTTTCATGTGTCCTTGAGGATACTGTAAAACCATCATGCCCTGTTTCATTGAGATGCATGTCAGGTACCACTAGTTTTTAAATGTTTTTTTTTTTTTCAGGTTTTGTTGCTATTATTGGTCAATCTGGGTTAAGAAAGCCTTGGTCCTAACTACTTGGGATGCTTTTGTAGCTTAGTTATGGTGGTAACTTTCTGATTCTACCATATTATGTTCTGGTTGAGGGGCGGTTTGTTTATTTTACCTAGAAACTTCCTACTACAGACAATTTAGTATGGACCTGAGCTATTTGACTTGCACTTTTACACCCCCCTGTTTATAGCCTAGTTAACTCAGGGAAGGAAGAGAAGATAATTTATGTTCAAATACTACCTATAGTTGTTTAGATATGTATAATGTAATTTAAAATACTTTTAGGAACAATGCACTTCATCTCCTTAGCAAACATTTTTGGCATTTATACCTTCAATCTCTAGAAATTGGCAATTTTCCTCAAACTATACAAGTTACATCCTCCATTAGCTTTTAAAATTAAAATTGATTAGATAATGCACGAGATGCATATCTTTAACTTTTACCTTGTTAAGTACACAGTAATTGAAGATTAAACAAAAGACACTCAAAAAGATTTTTTTTTCTATATATATATATATATTAAAAAGAGAGAGAGAGAGATGATGGTTACTTTAGCTCTTAGTGCCAAGGATATGGTTTAGCCATTCATCAAAGACATGTCACTCAATATTTGAGGGAGTGGTTTAGTTACCTCTAAAATTTTAGTTTTAAGGTGACTAAATTGATGCATGAATCTTGGAAGCTAATGATCACTAGCTCTGCTCACTTTCATATTAAGGATAATTTTTGCATTTCAGGTCAAAATTGACAAATTCAATTTCATGTCTTATTTTCTATGTATTTTAATGACTAAAGTTAATGGATAGTGTATCTTACAAAGCAAAATTGCAGTTTATGGGTCAAATGTAGAATCTTGAAACTTTGGGGGATTGTTTAAGAAAAATGGTCAATTTAAAAGAGTTAAATGTAATACTCCCTTTGTATAACTTTTTTTTTTTTTTTTTTTGGTTATGCTGTTCTTATAGTTTGGTTTATTCCCTCCTTCCCTCCCTTCTCTCCAACCTTCTTCTCCTTAGTTAGCTGTAAAACCCTCAAAGATAAAATGATGAAATGTACTCATAAAAACAGGATTAGTAAAGGGATTAAAAAGAGCATGCAATTTATTAAAGGAGAAAAGAGATATTACTTAAATGTCAAAGGGAAGTTTTGACATATGGGTGGTAAGTTAACCAAAAAGAAAAAGTACCCTTTTACCTTAAGGAACAAAAAATTTATTTGTTAGCATTGAAGTTGGTCTAATGGAAATGCATTGATTACGCAAATTTTTCCTACATAATGTTAGCATTTACTTGTACATCTATGCTATGTACTGATATATATGAAAAGAACTGAAAGGTTAAACTTATGATAAGGTATTGGCAAAAATTTCTGTTGCTGAGTACACTTTCAGCTCAGTATTATGGCGTTATATGTTATACAAGGTAGTGAAGGCTATTTTCTTCTCTTTTTTGGTCTTTTTTATGTGATGCAATGGAAAGCTACTTTTGACAACTAACTTTATGTTGCTCTTTTCTAGTTTCAAAGGTAACAAATAGCTGTAGTTTGTTAAAGATCACCATTGCTATTATCATTACCATTATCTCTGTAGCTATAAATGTCATAATCATTATCACCTTCATTGTTTGTTATTATTCTTATCATTCTTATTACTTCTTGTATCTTTCTATTCTTTGTGGGGGAGGTTGGGGGACAGGGTATGGTTTGTGAGAAACGTTTGGTAGGTAAATGCTAAAACGGGGTCCCGTTACAAACGTGCATTACTAGAAGTGGGACTGTTTTGTAGTTTTCCAAAAAGCCACTGATGAGGGTAGAAACATATGATAATGATTATTTATTGCCCAAAATTATGTAGCCCTCTGAAAAAAAAATGTTGGAAAGAAGTAGTGTCTGTCTAATTTAATTTCTCTTAATGATTTTGATTTTTATTCATAATCTTGCATAGTTCTAATGTTACTCCAGAGCTATGGGGTAGAAGACCAAATAATGATCTACTTCATGAAAAGAATTCCAAGAGCAATACTTCCAAGAAGGGGGAAGTCTGTGAAAAGAGCCAGAACTGAGCCACCTGTTGATGCTCCTTATGTGCCTCCTAAACTGGGAAAAAAAAAAAAAAACCCACAAATCCTTGCCAGGTAAAACAATTGACATATTTGAAGGCATGGCAATAGTTGAGCTTGCCAGGCGTACTGGTGAGTCTATACCAACTATGCAAGATATTCTGGTAAATCTTGGATAAAAGGTTAAATCTGAGTTCGGCCCTCTTAAGTGTTGACATTACGGAGCTGGTGGCAATGGAATTTCCCTTCTATTTCATATATATTATCATATTGATCTCCCATGTTGCATAGCATGATATGAAGAATATTAAGAAGAGGTTTTGACTGAAAGATATTTACTCTCATCTCCATCGAGAGTGATATAGATTGCTGTTTAGATTGGGATCGGAAGTTGGGTGAGGTGATATGTGCATGCACGTGTTTGTGATTCACATGGTTGGAATTGATTTCAACATCTTTTAGTATGTGGCTGGTAAGTCTTTGGGCTCAACTTGAATGGAGAGACTTTGCTCCTTATGTTGATGCAAGAATATGTAGCCTGTGAATAATAATTTAATGGCATGTATTAAATCTATGTGGGGCTTTTTCTTGGATCTTAACAGCTTAAGCCATATTTTTCGATGCTAATATGGTGATTCGACCTCAGTAGCTGTCTGGAACAATATGGTGAATAAACCATGACCACATTAACATGCTGAATGACATGACAGTGTCAATACCCAGTTTTGTTCGTGCTGAAACCAGGTTGTGGAGTAATGTTATGAGACCCTGATCTTCAGCACTTCTCTTTTTTTTTTTGTGTGAGGTGGATGCTCTTAATAAATTATTGAATAAAGCACCTACACTTGGCAGTCAGAGGCTTCTAAAACGTTGCACCAGACTGTACCTCTAGCATGCTGCATAACAAGTTATGAGTTGTATAACCAATTGCCTTGATTTGAGATCCAAATCTTTTCTGTATCTCACCATCATCTGAACCTCCAATCTACCCCAAATTGGCCGCCCCATTTACCTGAGCCTTGGCCCAGAAGCTGGTGCTGCTTTTACTAGTACATTGCGATTGTTGCCTTAAAGTTTTGTCCGGTATGTCATTGCCTTCTGAAATTATCACTCATTTTTATTCCTGCATTCTTCAATTTTTGTCAGGTTTTTGTGAATATTGTCCACGCTGGTGTTGGGCCTATTTCTCGGTCTGATGTGGAACTAGCAAAAGCCTGTGGTGCATGAATAGTTGGGTTCAATATAAAGAGTCCACCTCTTGCTATCAGTCTGGTGGCGGCTCAAGCCAGTATAAAGGTACCAAACTGTGCTCTGTCTCAATACTATTAGAGGAACTTTAAATATACTTTAACTTGTCAAGTTTAAGATTATGCCTGAGTATTATTTCTGGGTACATTTAATTGATAATACTTCTAAAAAAAGAAATATAGTAATCCTTAGATCACTTCTGTTTCTTTTGTTGACTCCATATAGTTTTCCACGGTGTGGTCTATCACGTGTTGGAAGAAATCGGCGGTTTGATTGTAGACAAGGCCACTGGGACCTATGAAACACAGGTTTCTTGGGGAGCCTGGGGTGCTGAATGTACTTGATCACGAAGGAAGGAGCCAGAAGGGAGATGATGTCAAAACTGGTGGCTGCCAGGCCGTCAAGGGCTTTGTCTCCAAATCATCAACCTCGAGGCTCTTGAGGAGTGGGAAAGTTTCATTTGAAGGATCCTACGCCTCTCTCAAGCGGGAGGAGCAGGACGTGGAGAGCGTGAGAAAAGGAAACGTGTGCGTGGTCGTGACCAGTGACCGGGATGATCTACAGACTGGAGATTGGTATCCGGTGCTTAGAGCAAGTTGTGAGGAAACCCAAGTTCATTTCATTTCATCTGTGAGTGTTGCCGTTCGAATTGAGTGCTGATATTGTTTCCCGGAGAACTTGTTACTTGACATGCTTTTGACAAATTTTTGTTGGGTTGATCGCTTTTCCCTGCAACTCTTCTTAAGAATAAGCAAATTCATGAAACGCATGGACTTGCTGCATGGCACTCAAGGAGTGATTTTGCAACTGATGGTCCTGCCTAAGTAATCCGGAGTGACCACACATAATTTGTAGGACAATTTCGAAGGTTAAGAGTGAATTATATGGGACTGGACTTGATATACACTTAGTTGTAGAATAAAGAAACTCTTGATTATTGGATAATAATACGAGGAAATGAATTTATTCATTACTACTTCAATTGCAAATCAGAAGGCTATCTTCTATTTGTGTAGATCAAATCCCACTTTCATTGAAAAAATCGATTCCAAATGTCATTCTAGGCAATTGTAAAGGTTTAAATAATAAGACTTATGTTATTAAGAAATAAATTAAGATTTTTGAATAATAGATTTTTTTAATTTTTAAGTTAACTTTTGAATTATGCAATAAAATTTTAATTTAGTATTAAAACCTTGAATCTCTTTTTGTATTCTTATGAGTTTTCATTATTTTAACTCATATGTTGTTCACATTATGTAATAACATAATAACTTAATAATTTGATTATCATTGTAAAAAGACATGTTAAGATATAAATAAAAAATTTACATTGCTAAACAAAATATTAGAATTTTTTTATATAATAATAAATTTTCTTAATTTTTTAATCAACTTTTAAGTGATCAATAAGTCATTTAACGAATAACAACGAGAATAATGATCGCCTTAAATTGACCATATGTCGCTTCAACATATCCTTTTATCCATAAACAACACGTAGTCCTTCGAGACCAAACTGTTCCGACACGAACAAGTCGCCGTCACTGCAGGGCTGAACGGCCTTCACCTTTTTGGTGAAGGAGACCCAACGCCCCAACGCCCAATCTGCGCCCAAAAGGTGCGGAGAGGCTCGCCCTGCATATCCGGGAGCTGATTGGGCGCACATCTTTTAAGAGAAAATTTGAAAAGGACTCAGGTGGTCTAGTCCCGTCAAATGATCTCTTCGCTGTCCCTGCACCCTTCGATGTTACACGGGGTGCACTGAAGGGTTGAGATTTTTCTGTCACGGGGCCAACTTTTCGATGCTTCTCGGCCCGCGGATTATCCTTTTGTATATGGGTCTGTGAAGTGCCGTCGGAAGATTGTTAATTTCTGCGTTACTAATGATTTCACTCCAGACTTTCTAGCGTGGCACTCCTCGATTCGAGGCCACGGGGAGCCGAAGGAATTGACTCTTGCTGTGTTCTCATAAAAAATTCAGGGCAGAATCCAAAACATATGGATATTAGGAGAATTTTTTTTTATTAAATAACATATCGCGTACATGCCCATCCTTCCTAGTTGTCGCAGTCATTTTTACCGATGGATGGGGATATAGGTACATGGATTTGGAGCTGAGGGAGGAACGTATGCCACTTCAGGCATGGTCCTTCCCCCGGCAAAGTTAGGAGCGTTGGGAACACTTGCCTTGTTGGATGCACCATTCTCTGGGTCGTATTGAAGCAAAGCCCTTCCCCAGCCATAGATTGAAGAAGCATCGTGCTGAGTCTTAGCCCTTTCCCCACCAGATATACGAGCGTTGGGAAGATATGGCGGCGAGTCCTGAAGCAGAGCCCTTCCCCTACCAAGGATTGGAGTGTTGGGAACATCTACCTCATTGGTTGCACCTGGCACTCGCCCTTGCTGAAGCAGAGCCCTTCCCTCGTCAAAGATAGGAGTGATTGTAACATCTGCTTTGTTAGATATATCGTCATGCACTCGGCCGTGCTGAAGCAGAGCCCTTCTCCCACCAAAGAAGATCGGAGCGTTGGGAACAGCCGCCTCGTTGGATGCACCATACGCTTGCCAGTGCTGAAGCAGGGCCCTTCCACCAGTAGCAGAACTCAGAGGCACAAGGATCGTCCCGACCACTGCCGCGACGATAAGGTTTAGACTACGCATGTTTTCACGGACAGGCTTTGGTTTATTCCCTCCTTCCCTCCCTTCTCTCCCTTCTCTCCACACCTTCTCCTCCTTAGTTAGCTGTAAAATCCTCAAAGACAAAATGATGAAATGTACTAATAAAAACAGGATTAGTAAAGGGATTAAAAAGAGCATGCAATTTATTAAAGGAGAAAAGAGATATTACTAAAATGTCAAAGGGAAGTTTTGACATGTGGGTGGTAAGTTAACCAAAAAGAAAAAGTACCCTTTTTTCTTAAGGAATAAAAAATTTATTTGTTAGCATTGAAGTTGGTCTAATGGAAATGCATTGATTACGCAAATTTTTCCTACATAATGTGAGCATTTACATCTATGCTATGTACTGAAATATATGAAAATAACTTAAAGGTTAACTTATGAAAAGGTATTGGCAAAAATTTCTGTTGCTAAATACACTTTCAGCCCAGTATTATGGCGTTATGTGTTATAAAAGGTAGTGAAGGCTATTTTCTTCTCTTTTTTGGGCTTTTTTTATGTGATGCAACGGAAAGCTACTTTTGACAACTACCTTTATGTTGCTCTTTTCTAGTTTCAAAGGTAACAGATTATCACCTTCATTGTTTGTTATTACTCTTATCATTCTTATTATTTCTTGTACTTTGTACCTTGTACCTTGCTATTCTTTGTGGGGGAGGTTGGAGGACAGGGTATGGTTTGTGAGAAACGTTTGGTAGGTAAATGCTAAAACGAGGTCCCTTTACTAACGTGCATTACTAGAAAGGGGACTTTTTTGTAGTTTTCCAAAAAGCCACTTATGAGGGTAGAAACATATGATAATGATTATTTATTGTCCAATATTATGTAGCCCTTTGAAAAAAAAAATTTAGAAAGAAGCAGTGTTTGTCTAATTTAATTTCTCTTAATGATTTTGATTTTAATTCACAATCTTGCATAGGTGTTCTCATGTTACTCCAGAGCTATGGGGTAGAAGACCAAATAATGATCTGCTTCATGAAAGAAATTCTAAGAGCAATTATTCCAAGAAAGGGAAGTTTGTGAAAAGAGCTAGGACTAAGCCACCTGTTGATGCTCCTTATGTGCCTCTTAAATTGATAAAAAAAAAAAAGAACCCATAAATCCTTGCCAGATAAAACAATTGACATATTTAAAGGCATGACAATAGTTAAGCTTGCCAAGCACATTGGTGAGTCTATATCAAGTATGCACGATATTCTGGTAAATGTTGGGGAAAAGTTTAAATCTGAGTTCGACCTTTTCAGTGTTGACATTACAAAGCTGGTGAAAATGGTATTTCCTTTCTATTTCATATATATTAGCATATTGATCTCTCATGTTGCAGAGCATGATATGAAGAATATTAAGAAGAGGTTTTCACTGAAGGATATTTAGTCTTATCTCCATCAAGAGTGAAATAGATTTCAATTTAGATTGTGATCAAAAGTTGGGTAAGGTGATATGCACTTGTGAGTATGATTTACATGGTTCGAATTGGTTTCAACATTTTATAGTATGTATCTGGTAAATCTTTAAGTTCAACTTGAATGGAGAAACTTTGCTTCTCATGGTGATGGGAGAGTATTATACCTGGAAAAAGAAAAAAGAACAGTCTATGAATTATAATTTAGTGAGATGTATTAAATCTATGTGGGACTTGTTCTTGGATCTTAACAACTTAAGCCGCATTCTTCAATGCTATATGGTGATTTAACCTTGGTAGCAGTTTGGAACAATATGGTGAATAAAGCATGACCATATTAACATACTAAATAACATGACTATCAATACCCAGTTTTGTTTGTGCTGCAACTAAGTTGTGGGAGTGATGTTATGAGTCTCTGATCTTCAACACTTCTTTTTTGTTTTTGTGTGAGGTGGATGCTCGTAATAAATTGAATAAAGCACCCACACTTTGCAACCAAAGGCTTCTAAAACGTTGCACCAGACCATGCCTCTAACATGTTGCATAACAATGTAATGAGTTGTATAACTAATTGCCTTGATTTTTAGACACAAACCTTTTCTATATCTTACCATCATCTGAACCTTTAATCTCCCATAAATTGGCTACCCGATTTACCTGAGGCTTGGCTCGGAGGTTGGTGCTACTTTAAATAGTACACTGTGATTGTTACCTGAAAGTTTTGTTTGGTATATCATTCATTGCCTTCTGAACTTACCACTCATTATTATTCTTGCATTTTTCAATTTTTGTCAAGTTTTTGTGAATATTGTCTACATTGGTGTTGGGCCTACTTTTTGGTTGGATGTAGAACTAGCAAAAGTGTTGTTGGTATAAAGTAACCTGCATAGCTTTAGACTTAGTGATAGGGCTTTAGAGCACAAAATCCTCATAAGGATTTGGATGGACACATCTTCGTTGAGGAATGGTGAAGAAATTACACTCAATGAAGGAGAAGAGAACAAATTGAGCTAAAAAATGAGCCCTAATTTGTTCACTAAACTTTTGTAGAAACGAAGAACACAAACTTAGACAAACCATTTCCAGAAGGTTCCTATGTTATTTCTACATAGCAGCACCTACACTTCTACCTTGGGCCTAAACAATAAAGCCCATTAACATACACAACCCAATACAAACAAGCTACAACCCAACATAACAAATAACCAAATGTACCTATAACAAAAAGCTTATGGTGAATGTAAAGAGATGATGTCAAAATAGTTGGCTACTAGGTCGTCAATGGCAATGTCTCCAAATAATCAACCTTGAGGCTCTTGGGGAGTGGGGAAGTTCCTTTTGAAAGATTCTGCTCCTCTCTCAAGCAGGAGTTGCAGGATGTGGGGACCGTGAGAAAAGGAAACACAAGCAGAGTTGTGATTAGTAATTGGGATGATCTATAAATTGGAGATTGCTCTACTGTTGCCACACGTGCCAATCCAAGTATGTATGAGAGTAAATTTAGAAGGCTTTTTTCAAAAACTACCTCATATGGGGTATGTAAGGTAGCACTATGCCAACTAGTATTATAATAGTATTGTGCCCATGAAATCCACTTTACCCATTCTTTTGGATGATCCCCACAAAGCATCTTAAATACATCTTTAAAGTTCGGCTAAGTACCTCAATTTACCCATTGGTTTAGGGGTGATAGGCTGAACAAAAAATGGAAACTTGTGCCCTGAAGCCTGAATAATTCCTTCCAGAAATTACTAGTAAACAATGGATTTCTATCGTACACTATAGTCTTTGGCATTCCATAAAGCTTAAATACATTGTCAAAAAATGCTTAGGCCACTATAGTTGCAGTATAGGGATGTGATAAGGGAATGAAATAACCAAATTTAGATAGCCTGTCAACTATCACCAATATAGATGATTTTCCTCCTGACATAAGCAACCTATCTATGAAGTCCATTGAAATATCTTTCCAAATTTGCTCCGATATCAGTAAAGGTTACAATTTACCTTCAAGAAGCGTATTCTCACTTTTGTGTTGCTAACAAACTCGACATTCTTTTACTCTTTGATCCACCATGTGCTTCATTCCCTTCCAATAAAATACTGCTCGAATTCTCTTCAAGGTTTTATCCATTCCTTCATGTGTGCTAACATGCATCTCATCTATGATGATAGGTGTTAATGGAGAATAATGGGGTAAATACATCCTACCTTTAAATAAAATGATTCCTTCTCTATATTGCCATAGTCTTATGGCTTCATCCTGTTAAATCTTATTAATGAACTCTTAAGTTTCCTTATTATTTCTAATCTCCTCCTTTATAGACTCCACCCAAAGAGGGATTGGTTGGGAAATGGCATTACAGGAACCATCATCTTGACTCATCCTTCCTCTGTCCTTTTGGGTTTCCTAGTCTCTACGTGACAAAGCATCTATTACTATATTCTACTTACCTACCTAATCTCGACAATAACATCATACCACATCAACTTTATTAACCATTTTTGTTAAACTGGCATGACAATCTTTTGGTCCCGAATGAACTTAATGGTTTTCTGATAAGTTCTAATGATAAACTAATTTCCCAATAGGTAATGTCTCCACTTCTAAACTACCATCACGATCGCCAAAAGTTTTTTCTCATATGTGGACAACTGCAAATGTCTCCCATGAAGGGCCTCACTAAAAAAAGCTATGGGTCTATTTTTTTGTGATAACACTGCCCCTACTCCTTAACCAAATGCATCACATTTTAATACAAAAGGAATTGAAAATTTTGGAAGAGCCAATACTGGTGCAGTTGTCATTACCTTCTTCAGTTGCTCAAAAGTTGCCTAAGCCTTTTCATTTCACTGAAAGCCATCCTTTTTTAGCAACTTTGTGAGGGGCTTTGTGATCCTTTCATACCCTTGGATGAACCTTCTATAATATCAAGTCAATCCTAAAAAACCTCTAAGGGCCTTAATCATCTGTGGCGTTGGCCATTGGATGACATCTTCTATCTTGCTTCAATCCATTGCCACACCCTAAGTACTAACAATATGTCCCAAGGATTTTATTTTTGTCTGCCTAAACTCACACTTAGAGAGTTTAGCATAAAGCTGATTCTGCCTCAAGACTGCCAACACCATTCTCACATGATTTAAGTGTTCTTCCCACGTCTTGCTATATACCAGAATACCGTCAAAAAAGACCAACACTATCTTCCTCAAATAATCTTGGAACACCGCATTCATTAAAGACTGAAATGTAGTTGACCCATTGGTTAATTCGAACCGTATCACTAAGAACTCATAATGCTCATGATGGGTCCTAAAAGCGATCTTCTCAATATCTTCATCTCGCATCCGAACTTGATAGTATCCCCACCTTAAGTCAAGTTTGGAAAAATAACGTGCATAATTCAACTCATCTAGCAACTCATCTATTGTCAGAATAGGAAATTTATCTTTTACTGCTACTTATTAAGTTCTCAATAATCCACGTAAAGTCTCCAAGAACCATCAGATTTCTTTACCATAAGAATAAATGATGAAAATGGACTATTACTCGGCTTAATCACTCCATCATCCAACAACCCTTTTACTAATCTTTCAATTTCTCCTTTTTGCAAATGAGGGTATATATACAGCATGATTGAAACTGGCTCTCCATCATCTTTCATAATTATTTTATAATCATGACTCCGTTGTGGAGGTAATCCTCAAGGTTCTTGAAACACACCATAAAATTCCCTTAAAATTTCCTCCGTTCCTCTCTTATCTCTAGGTCAATCTCCCATTTCTAATGCTAAACATGGGCCCTCAATCCTGTTTAACTCCTTTTTTGACTAAGCCATTTTTAACACTAAGGCATCACCTTCCTTGTCAAGTTCTTGCACTAAGCCCGAATCACTCAAGAATCTATTCAGTTGAGGAGTAATTCCTATTAACTTTAACCTTTTCCCATCAACCTCAAATTCCATTCTCATTTCAGCAAAATTCCACACAATACCTCCTAACGTCTCAAGCCATTAGATGTTTAACACCACATTAGTTGCTAGAATAGGCAATACGTACAACTCCAAATCCATCTTTATCCCATGTAATCTTACCTCCATAAAAGCACTTTTTCTAGTTCCAATAATTTCTTATCCATTATCAACCACCACTTTAAATGTGCTTTTATCTCGTAGCTTTAATCCAACCTTTTCTATTAACTTTTGACTAATAAAATTATGGGTACTTCTTGTATTGATTAGGAAACGTACTTGCCGTGTATACTCGCCGACACTACCTACCACCTTCACGGTGCAAGGCCGGACCACTTTTTCTTTTCCATACATTACAAGTGCCGAAATACCCATTTTTTCCTCTCCTTCTTCTACCACCACCATGGCATTATCTTTTGACTCTCTAACCTCCAAGTTTTCATCCCACTCTTTTTGCCATACAACCTCAATCCAAAATAGCTTCTTTTTACATTGATGACCAGTTTTTTATTTATCATTACAATGAAAACATAATCCTTTCTTCCTTTGTCCCTCAATTTCTATAGTAGTAAATTTCCTAGTGGCAAGCTGTTCTTCACAAACACTATCACTCCACCATTTTTCTTCATGATACCCATTCTAGTTCCTTCTCTTAATTGATTGTTCCTTCCATCAAATATTTATGCTAACATCATTGCTTCATTAATAGTTCAAGGTGCTCTAACATCAACTTCCACCTAAATCTCCAACTTTAACCCACTGATGAAACCTTCCACAAGTTGCCAATAAGTCAACGGCCCAGTTGTCAACATCAATTATGTATATTGTTCATAGTATTGATCTAAGGAACTTGTTTGTTTTGACTTAGTAAGAGCTCTATAAGAACTATTTCCTTGTTTAACCCCATATCTTTCGTATAATCCTTCTTGCAATCGATCCTAAGATAATTCTTCTCCCATTCTATTCATCTCATGTTTGAACGCCTAAAACCATATAAAGGCTTTTCCTTCAAGATTCCAAGACACCAATTCAATTAATTCCTTTTATGTTAACCCATGTAAGTTTGCAAAATGCCAAGCTCTAAACAATCATTTATCTAATTCTCCTTCTCCAGTAAATCTAAGGAATTCAAATTTAGCCACTTTAGGCAAATTACTTGAGTACCCTGTGCTGGAGTCACCCACATAGCCGCAATGCTTGTTGAAAATGCTATTGCCAAGCCCTTGTTTCTCTCCTCGGTCCCCACATGAACAATTTCCACCATGCATGTCTCCTTCTCTGTCTCCATTAAGGCCTCATTTTCTTTCTTGTGGCCCCCACATGAAAAAGGTTTGCCATTAACTCTTACTTTCTCTTCGTGGCCCCAACATGAACAATTTCCACCATGCATGCCTCCTTCTCTTTCTCCATTATCCTTTTCTCTCTTAGTGGCTCCCACATGAAAAAGTTCTACCATTAACTCCTAATCTCTCTCTGCGGCCCCCACATGACAAGGCTCCACCGTTAACTCCTTCATTCAACCTAACTCTCTCACCTTTACCCCCGCACGTGAAGGACACATTATGAGGCCCTCGTAATCTTGAATGTTGACCAAAAACCCATTGAGAGTCTTTATGACGGCTGTGAGTACCCCCTGTCCCAAAACACCCAAGCCCAATATTCTAACCAAAACCCCAGCAGATAGATCGAGAATGGTGGTTGCCATTCCCAACACCCCCAGCTCTAAAGAAACTATCAGAATTATAGTTTGGGTTGCCATCACTGGAAATGCTATGTGACCCCCCAAATCTCTCGAAAACCCAGTTGGGATGGGAGTTGCACTTATCAGCATTATGGCGGTCACCTGATTGGTTTCCACCTCCTTCACCACCGGCCATGATATGGTCACCATTGTTCCCCTCATGGTCGCCATCACTGGCCAAATCGAACGGCCTATCTCCATCGAAAGTGACCTCGTGCATTCCATCGAGATTCCTTTCTAGAGATCCTAAAGATCCTTCACCCGCTGCAGCTATATTGGACCTTTTTTCCTTTGAAATTAAAGCCTCTATGCAAGATAAGCTAGCCACCATTAACTACTGTAGATCTCGCAGCTCATTGGACAGAACATCCACTTTCTTGGACAATTCTTGCATTCTAGAGTCCAGTTGTAAAACATCGGCCTCCATCTAAGTTACCCTCGTTTCCATTTGTGGATCGGATTACTTTGATACCAGTTGTTGCTGTTGTCATGAAGTAACCTACACAACTCTAGACTTAATGATAGGGCCTTGGAGCACAAAATCCTCATAGGGATTAGGACAAACACATCTTCATCAAGGAATGATGAAGCAATTACACTTAACGAAAGAGAAGATAACAATTTGAGCTCAAAAGGGAGCCCTAACTTGTTCATTGAACTTTTACTGCAACAAAGAACAAAAACTTAAACAAACCATTTCCAGAATGTTTTTATGCTATTTCTACATAACAGCACTTACACTTCTATCTTGGGCCTAAACAACAAAGCCTATTAACAAACATAACCCAATACAAACAAGCTACAACCTAACATAACAAATAACCAAATGTACCCTACAAAAAGCCTATGGTGAATGTAAGGAGATAATGTCAAAATGGTTGGCTGCTTGGTCATCAATGGCAATGTCTCCAAATCATTAACCTTGAGGCTCTTGGGGAGTGAGGAAGCTCCTTTTGAAAGATTCTGCTCCTATTTTAAGCAAGAGATGTAGGATGTGGGGACCGTGAGAAAAGGAAACACGTGCGGAGTCATGATTAGTAATTGGGATGATCTATAAATTGGAGATTGCATCTAGTGGTTGGAACAAGTTGTAAGGAAATCCAAATTCATTTCATCTGAGAGTGGTGCCATTCGAACTAAGTGCTGATATTGTTTCCCTAGTAACATGTTCCTTGATAGGGTTTTGACACTTATTTTTTGGGTTGATTGGTTTTCCCTACAACTCTTCCTAAGAACAAGCAAATTTATGAAACTCATGGACTCGCTACATGTCACTTTAATAGTGATTTCGCCATTGATGGTCTTGCCCTAAGTACTCCTAAGTGACCTTACATAACTTGTAGGACAATTTTGAAGGGTGAGAGTGAATTGTTTGGGATTGGACTTGATATACACTATTATAGAATAAAGAAATTCTTGATTATTGGATAACAATACGAGGAAAGGAATTTATTCATTACTACTTCAATTGCAAATGAAAAGGCTATCTTCTATTATTGTCCATCAAACACCATTTTCATTGAAAAAATCAATTTTAGATGTCATTCTAGGCAATTGTTAAGTTGAGTATGAGTCTCATATTGTTAAGAAATAAATTAGATTTCTGTTTATATACTAATATATTTCTCTAACTCTTAAGTTAGCTTTTAAGTTAAATAATATACTTTTTAATATAGTATTCAAACTTTGGATCTCCTCTTATATTCCTATGAGTTCTTATTATTTGAAGTCACATATTGTCCTATGCAACATTATGGTACTTTGATAATTCAATCATCATTATAAGAGAATATATTAATATATAAGAATTTTTGTTTACATGACAATAAATTTTCTCAATTTTTAAACTAGTAGTTGAATAATAAGTCTTTTAACAACCATTATTAGGAGATAATGATAGCCTTCAAAGGGCCATATGTCGCCTTATCTTATCCTTTTATGCTTTCAATTTATGCACGTGCTTGTGTTTTAAGATATTCTGGAGGGCAAACTTTATTAGACTTTCTCTCTACCTAACACGGAAACTTATTAATCTGTCCTTTGTCGTCGCCGCAAGTCGAACTGTTAGCTTGACAGACCAATTTATTTGGACCGACAAAATATCAAAAGTAGTCACCTTTACTAGGAACATCTTTTGTCAGATATCGTTCGTTGTCATATCTTTCAAAAAAGCCAGGCGGAATAACGAAAGGGAATTGAAAAACGTCCGCTATGAAAGTGACATTTGGGCTCAACCAAAATGCAATATGAACCACAGATCTAGTACCTTACTTTTGTCAGAGTCGAGATTTACACGCTCAAAGGAAGTATTTCTTTTTCATTTAAATTTTATTACAAAAAAATTATATATTATTTAATACATGATTTTCATGTTATACATGTTTCTACACATTGAGTAGTATTAGACTTAAGTTACACATAATAGAATAAATTTAATTGAAATTCTAATATTATGTTATAATATCTAAAAGTTTAATTCAAAAATTAATTAAGAGTTCAAAGGTTATTATTTTCATTTAAGTTTTAATATAAAAAATCACATATTTAATCTTGAGACTTTCATACAAATCCAAGGAGAAAACTGCAAGGAAGCAGCGATTATCATCTTTATAAACTAAGACAAAGTTGAGGAGAAAAAGACGCATTCATTAAATGACGTAGCATGCCCATACAAGATCCAGTATATCAAAAGAAACATACAAATCTAAGGAGAATTTCTTTATTTTATTAAATAAAATAGATACTTACCCATCCTCTCTGGTCGTCGCAGTCTTTTTTAGCGATGGATGGGATATAGGTACACGGATTTGGAGCAGAGGGTGGAACATATGCCACATCTGGCATGGTCCTTCCCCCGGCAAAGTTAGGAGCGTTGGAATACAGATCCTCCCTAGATATAAGATCCCACCATAACATAGATATTTTCATATAGGATACATATCCATCCTCCCTCGATATAGGATCCCACCAAAACATAGATATTCATATAGGATACATATAGGATACATATCCATCCTCCCTAGATATAATATCCCACTATAACATAGATATTACACATCGGATACATACCCATCCTCCCTAGTTGTTGCAGTCATTTTTAGCGATGGATGGGATATAGGTACACGGACTTGGAGCAGAGGGAGGAACATATGCAACATCTGGCATGGTCCTTTCCCCAGCAAAGTTAGGAGCGTTGGGAACAGTTTCCTTGTTGGATGCATCATGCTTTCGCTCGTATTGAAGCAAAGCCCTTCCCCTACCATAGATAGAAGCACCGTGCTGAGGCGTAGCCCTTCCTCCACCAGAGATAAGAGCGTCGGGAACATATGGCGGCGAGTCCTGAAGCAGAGCCCTTCCCCCAGCAAGGATTGGAGTGTTGGGAACATCTGCCTGGGTGGATACACCATGCACTCGTCCCTGCTGAAGCAGAGTCCTTGGAGTCCTTGGAGTCCTTGGGAACATCTGCTTCGTTAGATGTATCATGCACACGCCGGTGCTGAACCAGAGCCCTTCCCCCACTAAAGATAACAGCGTTTGGAACATCCGCCGCGTTGGATGCATCGTATGCTTGCCCGTGCTGAACCAGAGCCCTTCTCCCACCGAAGATCGGAGCGATGGGAACATCGGCCTCGTTGGATGCACCATATGCTTGCCCGTGATGAAGCAGAGCCCTTCCACCAGTAGAAGAACTCAGAAGCACTAGGATCGTCCCAACCATTGCCGCGACGATAGGGTTTAGACTAGGCATGTTTTCACAGACGGGGTTCAAGTAGCAAAGAGGTCGTTGGCCGGAGCAAGCGCCTTGGCTATTTATAGAGATTTGAGGGGTCGTTTCGTAATTGCCTCATTGGAGGATCATCAGGACAAAGTTATGGCGTATGTTATCCTGACGTCAACAGCGAGGGTCGTTTTGTCTGCATGTTTATTTGCCGAATTGGTGATTTGATTTTTTAAATATGTTACTTTGGAAATGTTACTCTTTATTTGATCGTGTGGATCATGTTTGAAAATTAACTTTTGTTAAGAAATTCCTGATTATTCAGTCTATTAATTTTTTTTATAGCTTTAGTTTTTTTTGAAAAAGGACTAAATGTTTAAAATAATATTTGGAATAGAAGCTATGAGTTTAAATAGCATAGAACAGCAAATTTTGGTGCATATATATCCTAAACGATAAAGATAAAAGTTTAAGATATTTAGTAGATTTTGTTAAACCTCAAAAAGATATCTTGGGAAGAGGTATTTATCACTATTCATCATTTTATTTATTTATTTATCATTAAATCTAGAAAATCATAAATAATAGAGTGCTAGTTATTGACATTCTAAAATATGGATAAAACATATTTTGTTTAAATGAAACCCAGACATCATGAATAAAACATTAAGCCAATCGAAAAATAACTCCTTCAACAAGGTTCAACAACTAGTCTTGGGTATCAAAGCATGAACCAAAAGAGTTGAAGGTCTCGAAGGCAACACAGTTGACAAAAATGTAAAGTGTTCTTACGGGAATATGACTATTGATTGCTCTTTCTATGTGATTGACATGTTATTGTTCTTATCTAAAAGTAAATTTAAAATATGAAATTGTTTTATAAGATAATTTTCAAGTAAAATTTAGAGAGCGTAAAATTTATGTAGCTTGATTTTCAATATATTCTTTCATTTTAAACATGGAAAAACATTTTTCCAAAAAATCTTTATTGATGAAAAAAATGATATTGCATTTTACCCTAAGTTTTAATACTATGCTAAAACCTCTTGCAAAGAAGATTATTAAACATGACTTAGAAAATGTGAGGTTTATGTCACATTGTTTTTAACATCTTAATTCGAAAGGTAAGAGAGATCTTCACACTACCATAGGACTAAAAAGTCTCGGGACCCGTTAATTAGCAAGTAATAGACTAGGTCTATTATTTTGGATTTATTTCTTGTTTATTTTGAAATGACAAGACAAAAAGAGAGTAGATTTCACGCTATGAGTTGTTTACTCTTGTTACCATCGGGCGCCGTGTAGTATTTGTGGGGAGACTGAACTTCGTAGTGGGGAGCTTTGACTATGTTTAGTGAGCTATTTCTAGAACACCTATCACCATCAGAAGACATAAGCTTAATTTAGGTGAGAGTTTAAAGAGGGTAACAGACGTAATGAGTGCTTTCTAGAAGTAGCATCCTCGTAGCATTGTAGGGCACCTGTTGTAGATGTTATTGCCCAGTATATGTACATGGTCTACATGATAATCTAGAAGTTTTTTGGTTAATTTATCAGACCGAACTTGCGAAGGCACCTAAGTCAACGATGGAATCGTCCCTGGCGAAAATAGGAACCTCGTGGGGCTCTTCTAGAACATGCAGAAACATAAACTGAAAAGATAAATCAACATCTGTGGGATAATTTGTCGGGTTTTCGAGTAAAATTAATAGAAGATCAGATATATCCTTTTACTTGAATGTGGGGGATTAATTCGAAATTATTTACTCTAGGGTTTTATCATGTTTTTCTGTTAATAAATACGAGTAATTCTGGGGGAAGGAAAAAAAAAAAAAGGAAACGTGAAAATGCAGAAACAGTAAGGATAAGTAACATGAACTTATGTTGTTTTCTTTCTTATTATAGTTGAAATATTGTCTTATAGGAGCAAGGATAATCGAAAATCACATAAACTTGCCTTTTCTTGGGGTTTGTGGCCCTTTCCCTTTCCCTTCCTTTTGATAAATTAAAAATACAAAAAAAATAACTTTAAGAGGGAATCTAAAAATTTCCTCTTGCATCGTAAATTTTTCCTTTTCTTCCTTTTCATTGTCCGTGCTTACTGTTATGATAGGCGAAGCGTGCATGTAGCAACTATGCCACATGTTTATATTAATTTCTTTTTTTTTTAAAAAAAAAGACATAAATAATACTTTAATAAATTTTATTAATACTAATAAAATTAGATGTAATAATTATACTTCAAATAAGTATAAAGATACATATTTACATTAATGGTAAGACTCTCTGTTGCCCCATTATGTGGCCTGCGTAATTGCCTTGGAAAATTTCTAGCGGGCTCTTTATAAAAGATTTTTTGTTTAGCCAATTCGGGAATATGAATGAACAATCTTAAACTACTAGAAGCCTAATTTGCATATTCTGATTATCAAACACGTGATAATAGGGTTTGAAGTTGAGTTTCAACTTCCGTGAAATTGGATTTGGTTCATTTAGTGATATTGTTCTGGTATACGCTGCGCCATGAAAGATATTTCCTCATTCTCAGTTGTTAAGGATAGGTTACAAGTTGAATTTCTACTTCGTGAGAACTTGGAAAACGACCTGATTCGACCAAATTCAGTTTCGTGTGGGAAGTTCTTTGGACCAAGTCAAAGTCGGACAGCTGTTTTTCACACTTGCTTTCCGAATGCTACAGGCGACTGACGAAGACTTATCTCTGAGAAGCTTCTCTGATGTGATATAATGTTTACTATAAAAATGCGCGTTGCAGGTGCCCAAAGTCTTTCTTCCAAAAGCTAATCACAATTTTTCATGATTGCAACCTGCTTTTTCGCAAATGATAATGAGACTAATTAATCAACGGTCTGTAATGATTTTTAAGACAAATAGAATCCTCTTGGATTCTTAAAGTATTTTCAAATCGAATAATCAAAATTTTTTGGTTTATATGTTGACTACTTTTTTTCTGTATTTGACCAAGAAGATAGTTAAATAATCTATCTGTGAACAAAAACTCAAATATTATACTTATAAATAACTGTGTAAATTTAAAATAGAGTAGGTATGATGAATTGATGGAAAGATAAGTAAACAAATAAGTTTTCAAACTTTTGCTCACTCTTTTCCTAATAAAAGATTGATTTAATTGCCTTTTTGTTAGTTATAGTGTTTCCTTAATTGGCCCAAAAATCTATTTTCCCTTCCCTTGACAATCATTGTAAAGTTTCAATAATTTGAAAAATCACTTCACTTTTTTTTGTGAAAAGATTAATTATATTAATAAATATTAAAATATAGAAGTATAGAGCATATTTCAGCTTTATAGAAGTCATTGTATTTATGAAAAGATGAAAGTTAAAATTTTTTAATTTTATTCAAAATAATATTTTCATGAAATAATTTTATATTATTAAATAAATCAACTCTTCCTCATATTACCTTTTTACTTTTGTTAAGAAAATAGGGATAATAAATTATTTTTCCCTAAAAATATTATCTATGAACAATGGTTTCAAATTAAAAAAATTTAGTTGCCAAATTCCTTTCTTTAATTACTTTGATCATTCATTATAATTCTTCATTCCATCCTCCAATGTCATGTGGAAAAAAAAAAAAAACCACCTCACTTTATCTTCATGGTTATACATGATTCTGTTTTTCTCCTGTCATTCCTACGTTTCTATGTTATGGGTTATGTAACTTGGGCTTGGGTGTTTTGTAAGTGTTGGGCTGTAGGTAGGGTTTTCTTTATGTAAGAGGCACCCCGCGTAGCAGAGATGGTTGGTGATTTCAAATGGTCAGGGAATCTTTCGGAGTCTCTCCAGAATCTTGTTGCAGAAAGAAACTAGTAGAGAAACGGGTTAGACCTCCTCGATTAAAGCTTATAGTGTAAATCTTCCTTTGTCTTTCCTATTCGCTTCTACCATAGCTGGGCGAAGACGCCCCATTCCGAATCCCGTGTAGGATTTCGTGCTTCCAAGAACAGTCACTAGGTCCAGGGCCGCTGCATTTACTTCGTACTAGTATTATTCTCAACGAAAGAACCATATTATGGTGAGATTGAGTGGAGCTAGATGTTTCGCTAAGTGTCTAAATTCCACTAGTTTGGCTGAAATAGTGATATGGGAAGATAATACATTGTTCAGGTTAGCAAAACCTTGGCCTGTGTTCTGCAGTTTAGTACCACATGCATGGATCAATCTGAAATCATACTTTGATACTCGGAGTCCAACTTGCTTCGGCATTTAAGAATATTTTGGAATTGCATTACACACATTGATTTTGTGGGTTTTGTTTAGAGTTCTTTGAGGTGGATTGCAAATTTCTTCCTTAATAGATTATTAGAGTGTATATCTGAACATATTAATCATCTTTTATGCGCAGGACACTGAGTTGTGAGACAGTACAACTAATACTTCCTTTATAAGTTCTAACTTGAGTTGAAAGCAAAACAGACATTACCATCATTTCCCGTGGTTGCTTGGGATTTCAGAGTCATAGTTAACGATGTTCTTCAATGGACTTCAAAAGGATTTCTAATTACCTCTAATCTCATCAAAACGTGGGCTTTCTCATATCAGTGCCAAGATTGTAACTTTGTAGCAGAGTTTGCTCAGACTCAAATAGCCATGAAAAAGGTCGATTGGATGTTGCGTTCCGGAAAAAACTTCCGGAGGTACTTGCCGCTGTATTACACAAGTGCACACAGTCAATATACTGCCGCTGTTGTTTATTAGTAGTCACTTGTGGGCTGTGATATCATTACCAATTAGATAATTATGGGATCAAAGTTTCAATTATTTGTGCTTCCTACATTGCATTATTCATCAGTGTTGATTTTTTTTCTTAACTGGCCAACAAACTCAATATGATGTCATTAAAGTGGAAGATATCTCGTGCAAGGCATTCTGAAGGACTTCTTATCTCATGGAGTTGTAAGAATTGTAACTATGCACAAAGACTACATTCTAACTAAGTTTCTGTCTTTCTTATTGCAGATCCGCAAGTGGCTATGTGGCCAGGTTGCTGCCTGAAGGGTTGGATTCTATTGTTCTATTTTTCTATTGCCTCCTAAATGATCCAAGACATGAGATTGGTCTTTCATGATAATATCCATTGTCCAATTGCTTTGTTTGTATGCTCATTTTCTTGTCCTTTATATAATGTAGATGATAGATTTGGTGTTCAAATGAATTGAGGGAAGAAAAAGTACTAATATTAGTGATAATAAATGTGACATGCTTGAGTGTTTCTGTAGTTTGTTTTCCATCCTCTTTAGAATGGTTCGAACTAAATGGTATACTGTTAGAGAAAGATCCAAGCTTTGAATCCTTGACAACACACATACCAGCTTCTCCACTAAAACTCGCCACCTCCAACCTCACTCACCTTCTCACCGCATGCACAAGCCATGAGCCAACTGATGGGAAAAAAAACGACATATAAAGTTTCCTACTTTGATTGAACCTATGAGGAAATACTAAAACACCAACGATATATTCGAATCACAAGTAAAATAAGCAAATCACAATCAACACAAAAGAATTTCTACGTGGAAAAACTCCTCCAATGTGAAGGATAAAAAACCACGGGACCGATCACGAAGTCCACCCAAATTTTCACTATATCAATCGTTAGGATACAACCCAATCAAGTCCTTAACAATAGCAACAGGACAAAGATTTACTGATTCAACAACAATAGAATCACCAATAAATAGTGAAGAACAAGTTGTAAACAACAACTTAACCAAGAAAAGTTGGAGAAATATCACCCAGATTTTCGACCATAATCTGCTGACTTCAAGAGCTCCAAACGACGATCCAACCGTTCACAATGAAGAACACCCAATCCCAAACCTCCTGACAAAAAATCAGCTCAATCGGACCATGGATTGACCTTAATCAGATGTTTGATCAACTACTGCACAGGCCTCTAATTCCTGCGAAATTCTGTTCTTTTCTTTTCTCTCTCTCTTTTCTTTTTGACGGCCACTCACCTCTTCTCTTAAAGAAAAAACCCTATATTTTTTCTTTTAAACCTTAGGGCCACATTACCCTAATTAGATCCAATAATAAGTCCCCGAATATGGGCTGGACCAACCCAACAATTCTCCCCCTCTAGCCCAAATGAAGGAGATTCCATATGTCCATTTCTCAAGCACAATCCAAACCGGCCTCATGCCGACAAAACTCAAACTTTTCTCACCATAAAGCCTTTGTCATCATATTAGAACCATTATCCTCAATATGTACCTTTTCAAGTGCAACCTCTTTGGTTTCCATGATATCTCATATCTAATGATATCTTACATCAATATGCTTTGACCTTTGATGTAAAGTAGAGTTCTTAGCACGACGTATAGCACTTTGACTATCACAAAATAGCATATACCTTTCTTGCATGAAACCAAGTTCTTTTATGAATTCTTTCATCTAAAGCAATTCTTTACATGCTTTCATTGCTGCAATAAATTCTGCTTCTGTTGTAGATAGAGCAATACATTTTTGTAATTTTGATTGCCATGTCACAGCTTCCCTTAAAAACTTAATCAAGTAGCCTGAAGTAGATCTTCTATTATCAATATCTCTTGCCATGTCAGAATCTGTATATCCCACAAGAATAAGCTTATCACTCCCAAATGAAAGTTTCAAACTAGAAGTGCCTCGAAGATACCTTAGAATCCACTTCACTACATTCCAATGTTCTCTTCCAGGATTATAAGTAAATCTACTAACTACTCCAACTGCATGAGCTATATCTGCCATTGTACAAATCATTGCATACATTAAACAACCAACAACCGAAGCATAAGAAACTGTTTCCATATCTTTTTAGTCTTCCTCATCTGCATGACATTGTTTCTTACTAAGCTTAAAGTGTGTAGCAAGAGGTGTGCTTACCACTTTAGCTTTATCCATACAAAACCTTTGAAGCACTTTCTTGATGTACTCCTCTTGAGATAACCATAACTTCTTAGCTTTTCTTTCACGACTGACTCTCATACCAAGAATTTGCTTCACTGAGCCTAAGTCTTTCATTGAGAATGACTTACTTAACTTCTGCTTCAACTTTTCAATTCTTGCAGCGTTCTTACCAACTATAAGCATGTCATCTACATAAAGCAGTAGAATGATAAAGTCATCATCTGAGAACTTCTGCACAAACACACAATGATTAGAATTTGTCTTCTTATAGGCTTGCTCTCTTATAAAAGACTCAAATTTTCGATACCATTGTCTCGGTGCCTGTTTTAAGCCATATAAACTTTTCTTTAGCTTGCAAACATAATTCTCTTTACCTTTTTCTTTAAAACCCTCTTGTTGCTCTATATAAATTTCTTCATTTAGGTCACCATGAAGAAAAATAGTCTTTACATCTATTTGCTCAATTTCAAGATCAAGATTGGCAGCCAATCCCAAAACCACTCGAATTGAGAACATTTTCACAACAGGTGAGAAAATCTCATCATAATCAATTTTCTTTTTCTGACTGAAACCTTTAACAACTAGTCTGGCTTTGTATCGGGGTTTTGAAGAGTTTTCATCATGCTTCAATCTATAAATCCAATGATTCTTCAAAGCTTTCTTGCCCTTAGACAATGTCACCAACTCAAATGTTTGATTATTATGCAAAGATTTCAACTCATCTTGCATTACATCAACCCATTTTTTCTTATCCACATCCTTTGTTGCTTCTTCAAAGCTCTTAGGCTCACCTGCATCAGTCAACAATACATACTCCTCAGTGGAGTATCTAGAGGATGGATGGCAACCTCTAGTAGACCTCTTCAATGGTGGAACTGAAGATGGATTCTGCTGAACATCAACAACATTATCTGTCCAAGTGTCACTATTATCTGCAACCTGTTGGTGATTCTGAACCTGATCCTAAATATCATGCTGAATATCACTCTCAACTTGTTCTGGCAACTGTCGCTGTAAATCATTTGAAAGAATTAGATCAATATCAATACCAATCTTTGAGCCTTGTGACATATTCTTCTCACTCTTGCCAATATCTATCATATTTTGATTATCAAAAAATACAACATCACGACTCTTCACAATTTTCTTCACAACTGGATCATAACACCTGTAGCCAAATTCATCAGAACCATAATCAAGAAATATACATTCTCATGTCTTGATATCTAACTTAGACCTCTCATCCTTTGGAATATGAACAAATGCTTTGTAACTAAATACTCTTAGATGATTATAGGAAACATCCTTGCCAAACCAAACTCTATCTAGCACATCACCATCTAAAGCAACAGTTGGAGATAGATTGATAACATAAACTACTGTAAGTAATGCCTCACCCCAAAATGTCTTTGGCAAGTTAGCATTTGAAATCATACATCTAACTCTCTCAACCAATGTTCTGTTCATTCGTTCTGCTATACCATTCAATTGAGGTGTTTTTGGAGGTGTCTTCTGATGTCGAATACCATGTTGTCTACAATACTCATCAAATGGTCCAATGTAACTCTCTCAACCAATGTCCTGTTCATTCGTTCCGCTATACCATTCAACTGAGGTGTTTTTGGAGGTGTCTTCTGATGTCGAATACCATGTTGCCTACAATACTTATCAAATGGTCTAATGTACTCACCACCATTATCTGATCGAATGCATTTCAACTTCTTTCCAGTTTGCCGCTCTTCTGAAACTTGAAACTGCTTAAACACATCTAGCACTTGATCTTTTGACATCAAAACATAAACCCAAACCTTTCTTGAGTAGTCATCAATGAAGGTCACAAAGTAGGATGCTCCACCAAGCGTCCTTGGGTTAACTAGGCCACAAACATCTGAGTGTACTAACTCCAAGAAATCTGATTTTCTTGAAAGAAGATGACTATAGAATGAAACTCTTTTCTATTTTCCAGCTAAACAATGTGGACACTTCTCAAGTTTTGCACTCTTAATCCCAGATAACAAGTTCTTCTTTGCCAACACATTCATGCCCTTCTTACTTATGTGACTTAACCTTCTATGCCATAAAGCACTTACATTCCCATCTTCCACTACATTACAAATGTTCTTGAAAATCTTAGCCTAAAATAAATACAAAGAAGACTCTTTCTTGCCTCTAGCAATAACTAATGAACCCTTAGTAAGTTTCCATTGTCCATTTTTGAAGATATTACAAAAACCTTCATCATCAAGTTGTCCGGTAGAAATCAAATTCAAGCGAATTTCTGGTACATGTCTAACATTCTTGAGAACTAACTTGGATCCATTACGAATCTCCAAGCATACATCTCCCATACTTGCAACTTTAGCCAAGCAATCATTACCCATCTTCAATATGCCAAAGTTTCCAAGAGTATAAAAAGTAAAGAACTCCCTCTTGGAAGTAATATGAAGAGAAGCACCACTATCAATTACCCAACTTGTCTCATTGCTTGCAAAATTCACATTATCATCATAGCACACAATAACAAGTTCATTAGTAGCTACTGTAACTCGATCATTATCATTGTTATCCTTCTTTTCCTCACTTTCATTAAATTTTTTCTTCTCATTTCTACCTTAACCATTTTTCTTTTCATTTTTCAGCTGGAAGCAATTTTTCTTGATATGACCCATCTTGCCACAATGATGGCACTTTACATTTTTATGCCATGATCTAGACTTACTTTGACTTTTGTTATAACCTCTCGGACCTCTTCTATGACTTCTCCCCCTATTTTCAACAACCAAAGCTTCAGAATGAGATAAAGAACCCTGACTCTTTCTTCTCATCTCTTCATTCAAAATACTAGTCTTGGCAAAATCCATAGTAACAATTCCATCGGGAGTAGAGTTACTCACTGACATACGAAATGTTTCCCAAGATTCTGGTAAAGTATCAAGTAACCAAAGTCCTTGTACTTCATCTTCAAACTTCATATTCATGCTTGAAAGTTGATCTAACATTTCCTGAAACTCATTCAAATGATCAGATATGGATTGCCCATCTTTGTATTTCAAGCTAATAAGTTGTTTCATCAAATACATCTTATTATTTCCAGTCCTTTGAGCATACAAAGATTTAAGTTTGTTCCATAGAGTCCGAGCATGTGTTTCTTTACTAATGTGATTCAAAACATTCTCATCTACAAATTGTCGAATGAACCCGCATATAATTTTATGCTCAAGAGTCCAATCGGCCTCACTCATGTTATCTGGTCTAGTTTCACTAAACATCGGTAAGTGCCAACGCTTCACATAAAGCAAATCTTCCATCTTACCCTTCCAAACATGATAGTTTCTTCCATTCAAACTAATCATCCTGTTAATGTTTAGTTCCATCGTTCAATCAAATCCAACGATAAAACAACCACAACCTGGCTCTGATACCACTCTGATGGGAAAAAAATGACGTATAAAGTTTTCCACTTTGATTGAACCTATGAGGAAATACTAAAACACCAACGATATATTCGAATCACAAGTAAAATAAGCAAATCACAATCAACACAAAAGAATTTCTACGTGGAAAAACTCCTCCAATGTGAAGGATAAAAAACCACGGGACCGATCACGGAGTCCACCTAAATCTCCACTATATCAATCATTAGGATACAACCTAATCAAGTCTTTCACAATAGCAACAGGACAAAGATTTACTGATTCAACAACAATAGAATCATCAATAAATAGTGAAGAACAAGTTGTAAACAACAACTTAACCAAGAAAAGTTGGAGAAATATCACCCAGATTTTTGACCACAATCTGCTAACTTCAAAAGCTCCAAACGACGATCCAACCGTTCACAATGAAGAACACCCAATCCCAAACCTGATGACAAAAAATCAGCTCAATCGGACCACGGATTGACCTTGATCAGATGTTTGATCAACTGCTGCGCAGGGCCTCTAATTCCTGCGAAATTCTACTCTTTTCTTTTCTCTCTCTCTTTTCTTTTTGACGGCCACTCACCTCTTCTCTTAAAGAAAAAACCCTATATTTTTTCTTTTAAACCTTAGGGCCACATTACCCTAATTAGATCCAATAATAAGTCCCTGAATATGGGCTGGACCAACCCAACAACAACCACGTATGGATACATTTGATGACCTTGAAGAACATGCCAAGCCAAAGTTGTATCATGCCAACCTTATCTTTATTTGTTACATTAGGAAGTGTGCCAACCTTATCTTTATTTGTTACATTAGGAAGTGTGCCAACCTTATCTTTATGTTATCTTGTTACATTAGGAAGTGTGCCGACTCTTCCTATAAATAGGACCTAAGGCACTCTTGTACTAACATCCAAAATATTGAATGAGTATGATGCATTGTGCATAGATGTAGTAGGGCATTTATACCCTGTGATCATGATTGCAAACTACTTATAATGTCATTAAGTTTACTTTATACTTAAGTTATTTCTACTAAATCTTTTTCTTTCGTTTATGTTATTGTTTTAGTATTATCTTTTTTATTTCTTTTGTTATAGACATGTTTGCTTCTTTGGTTCAATTTTGTCCAAACTACAGAAGATTACAAACTCAAGTCATAATGCTTCCATGTTGAAAAATACAACAAAATTTGATTTTCCTTATGGTATTAGAATAGGGATTAACCTTGAAGGTTAATCTTTGATATTTTAGGTTATCTGTTCCATGGTGCATTTTTATCTTTTTTAAGAGTATGCAAAAGCTCATCCATTGAACTTTACCCTTGTTTGACTTTTGGAAGGTCCTTGTCCTATATCCATGTTATCTTGAAGTAAGAACAACATTATGGGGTAAATCTACACCTTGATTGCTTATCAAAGCAAGATGCTATATTTTGAGGGGTTTCCCTATAATACACTCAAATCTCCTTGCCAAAAGGCATTTAAATCTCCTTGCTAGAGACGATGGCCACAACAAAAAAAAAATGAAAGAAAGAAAGAAGGAAGAAGGAAGGAAAAAGAAAGAAGAAGAAAAAAGGAAAAAGAAATAAGAAGAAAGCAAGAAAGAAAGAAGAAGACGTAGACAACTATTAGTTATCTATAGGATCACACAAAAAAAAAAGAATAAGAAAGCAAGAAAGAAAGAAGAAGATATAGACAACTACAACTATCTACGGCATCACAAAAAAGAAGAAGAAGAAGTAGACAACTAATTGCTATCTACGTCATCATAAAGAAGAAGAAGATGTAAAAAGAAGTAGAAAACAACATCCCTTTGCTAAGGGCTTCACAACATAGGGCCCATCCTCTAGAGCTTGCATGAAATGATAAATAGCCCATCACTAATGCATAGGGTTTTTGACAACCCATCATTAATGCATAGTGTCTTTCACTTTGCAAGACTCAAGTAAGAGACCTCGTCATAACTCAAACATTCTCAAGAATGTTGGAAAGTCAACAAATGTTATGGTGGTTACAACCAGTTTCAACCAGTTTCAACCAGTTTCAACCATCTACAATGAATCTCCACCAAACATTAATAGAAATGTTGATGTTAATGCTATCATGCCATGTTGCAGCAAGGATTACCATAAGCTCACCCATAAGAAACTACAAAGTTGTAGAAACAACATAGAAAGGCAAGGAACTTCTTCAAAGAAAAGGCCTCCATTGCTTCATCTCAAATAATCAAGGATTCAAATAGAATATCTTCAGTACTTGAACAGTCAATAATGCAAACTTGTCTTGGTAAACTACCATGCCAAGTTTGAGAGGGCATGTTAGAAAAAGATCCAAGCTTTGAATCCTCGATAGCACATATACCAGCTTCTCCACTAGAACTCGCCACCTCCAGCCTTAGTTACCTTCTCACTGCATGCGTAAGCCATGAGCCAACCACGTATGGATACATTTGATGACCTTGAAGAACATGCCAAGTCAAAGATGTATCATGCCAACCTTATCTTATCTTATTACATTAGGAAGTGTGCCGACCTTATCTTTATGTTATCTTGTTACATTAGGAAGCATGCCAACTTTTCTTATAAAGAGGACCTACGGCACTCTTGTACTAACATCCAAAATAGTGAATAAGTGTGATGCATTGTGCATAGATGTAGTAAGGCATTTATGCCTTGAGATCATGATTGTAAACTACTTATAATGTCATTAAGTTTACTTTATACTTAAGTTGTTTCTACTAAATCTTTTTCTTTTGTTTATTATTGTTATAGTATTATCTCTTTTATATATTTTGTTATAGGCATATTTGCTTTTTTGGTTTAGTTTTGTCCAAACTACAGAAGATTACAAACTCAAGTCATAATGTTGCCATGTTGAACAATACAACAAACTCTGATTTTCCTCATTTACATCATAAAACTATTATGTAAACCCTACCATGCTATAACTTGGCATGGTCCTAGGATTACTGTGCTTGTTAAGTTCACAGTCTAGGTCTATAATTGGAGATTCTAAGATTGCATGTACAACCATGCTTCACATTTTATAGTAATGTGGCTAAATGCTAGAGGTGGCTGCTAAAGTAGGCCTCAACTGGTCATCTTTACTTTGTTTTTTATTTTGCTTTGCAATTCTACCATTTATTTTTGTGAATCCTACTTTTTCTCCAGTACCATATATTAAAAACTGATTCAATTGTGAATTTATATGAAGTTCTTATTAATATTATGGAGGCTTCTTCCTGTGCAATTAGTTTCTGGCATAATTATGCCTCCACCACTTTGGCACTTGTAATAAGATCCAAGGATATCCAAGCATGAGGCCGTGGCTCTGCATACCAACATATTGTCAGTAGAAGTTTCTATCAACATAAGAAACCGCCTTGAAATGCATCTTCTCAAGGGAAAACATCAACATTGTTTGGTTCACCACAAAACATATCATAGGAGAGTTTAAAGTGTAAAAGGTAGAGGAGTTCAAATGTGAAAACTCCGGATGCAAACAAAATTTAGGGATATTCTGTCATAAAATCAAATAGTTGTTGGTCAAGTGTCCAATTCTTGAAAACCACAAAATTTTTCCGAATCAATTTATTTCATTTACGTGTACTCTAAAACTAGAAGTTTTACTACTAGATGCGAATGAATTATTTTATCTAAAAATAAGTGATATATTCTCAAGAGATGTGAAAGAATTCTTTTATGTTAAAATCAGTGACCTATTCTTGGGAGGATGTTTAAACACATAAAATTGATAAAATTGTAACCTATATATGTACTAATGCTAATTTTGATTGAAAGTTAAATACAAAATTTTAATTAACTATAATAGATAAAAATGACGTGTGAAGACTAAATCTTAGGGAGACACCATATATAATACGGGCTTGGATTCCAATAAAAAAGACCAACTCATTAAAAGAAATAACTAAGTTCTTATATATATCAACGTCTCTTCCCTCTCATCTAAGTTTGTGACAGTATTTCATGACTTTTACAAGGAAGTCTAAATTAGGTATGAAATTCTTTTAACATTAGGTAAATGTTGACATATTAATTAAGAATTAGTGTGACAAAATATTTAATTTTATATAAGATTACACAATTTTTTATTGAATAAAAATTTGACAGAGCAATAAACATATAAAACTTTCCCTTGACTCCTCCTTATTTTGCGAGTCCAATAGGTCAGGGTTTAATTGAGTTAAAAAAAAAAAAAAAAAACCTGAACTAGTCTAGTGAGATGGACTTGCACCCCATGTAAAACCCTCGAACCGAAACCCCCAACTAGAGATGGAATTCCAGAACCTAAACAACTCAGTTGAGAGCTCCGTGACCGGTTCAAGGGAAGGTCCACCAATGATTCATAGACTCCCCACTTCTCTCTCTTATTAGCGCAGATTGAGAAAGAGGGCGGCGGCCCAGGGGAGGAGGGCTTTCAGGGACTGGGGAAGGCGGGTGGATTATAGAGCTAGGGGCGGATCGAAGGTTGGTTTGTCCATTGGGATTGGGCATGGACGAGCCTCGACTGGGCTTGATGAAAAAATGACAAAATAAAAACTTCTCCCATCGCATAATTAACCGGTGTAGGATTAAAGATTAGGTATATATATATATTTTAAAAAAGGCGAAGTGATTCAGTCTTTTTGTTCTCTTCTTTTCCGGTTAAGCTCTCGCGGCAATAGGGTCTCTTCGTCCCTCTCTGGCCCATATACTCCTCGGCTTGCTTTACCTGACACCGCCGGCCACCGCTACTTCCTCCGCCGGTGGGGACATTGGAGAGTTCTCACGAACAAGGAGTCAGCTGTCAAGGCAAGGCGCAAAGAGAATTATTAAGGTTCTTTCTAAACTTTCTCAATCGAAATGGTTTGGTTCTTGAATAGATAATGGGTAAGCATTAATCAAATGGTATGGAAGTTGATAATGCCCTGGGCTACTACGGGTTGAAAGTCTAGGCCGACACGCTGAATTTTAAATTTCGGAGTTTTGAGTTATTGGGGTGTTAGTGTTGAGAATTTGTGTGCTAAACGCTCGAAGGTATGAGAAGCGGTTTGCCGCATTTTTGAATCTTAATTTTTTACTTTAGACTTGATTGCAGTGTTTTGTGCTAGCATGAATAGGTAGGAGGCTTGTTTGTTGTTTTAGGAACCAAGGGTGGCCGAATTTGGTATGGTGGCCATGAAGGCTGAATCACACTTTTTAAGTAATCAAAGCAAAGGTGGATTTTTTTTTTTTCATGTTTATCATCTGTACTTGAAATTTGCTGCCTGTTCTCCTCACTCCATTTTCACAAATTTGGTTTCTGGAAAAAAATTGTTTCAGTTCACTTGGTTTGATTTATTGACCATTTTTCTTTTAAACTTTCCTTCGGATGGATTTTTTTATTTTATGTGATTTCTCTATAGTGGATGGCCATGCTGAACGGTATACTGACTGTGGATTGATTTTTTAGCAACTTGAGCTTGGGATGTCTGATGAAACATTGAGCTCTAATATTTGGACATGGACACAGACAGACAAATATATAGGCACCTACATTCATAAACACATTGAAACATACAGACACTAACATGGAATGACATAAATTGGTTGCTTTCTATCTCAATTTTTGGTCCATTGTATTTGTGGTTATAGTTTATTAGAAGTGCTTATTTAGCCATTGGTCTAATCTGTGATTGTTTTATGTGCTTCTATTGTTCTACAGCTGCGCAGGGATTGACATGCTTGTGAATGGCTTGGAGAGGGCTTACCAAAAAGGTTGGCTCTTAGATAACTATATGCATCTGAATCCATTCATTTCACAAGAATTGTTCTTTCATGTCTTATATTTTCTTAAGTTTGAGCACCAATTTAAATACTCCTAAGTGATTGCACTGCACCCTCTTTGTTACTTACAACCTTGGAATGATTTTACGATTATATTTTAAGGAAAAAAAAAAAGCCACCATTGAAATTCTTTTTTTTTTTTCTATTTATATTTTATGGGAGTAACAAAACAAAATTTTGAGTGCATAAGCACGGAAGTATCATGCCAATTGGGTGATCAGGGCAGAGAACTATATCATGTTAATTTTGTGTGGCTGCCAAAATTTGAATCAGTGGATGGTAGCACATTGGACTGTTGAAATGATTTTAATTTCAGTGCATGCCTATGTCAAAACTAGTTGAGGTTGGAGCAATGTGGTCTTCTTTACCTGTTATGTTCATACGCTTTGGTTGATTTGTGTTATAGGGATAATGATGAAGTAGTTTAATTCATTCTTGCTTGTCATTTTAAACCTTTAATGCATTAGTTTTTCATTGTATCATCAGTGGTGTTCTGAGTTTGAACTATTGTAGCTCCAAATTAAAGTCAAAAACTTTATGTATTAGGACCCACTTGTGCAGGGGGCATTTGGACTCACTAGTGAAGGGAGTGGGTTAACGTGCACACACACGCTGTCTCTCTCTCTCTCTCTCACCCACACACACACAAAACGTTTTTCCTACTCTATATGTTATTCTTGTTGTGACCTTTTATAGTCCATTTGCACATTCTGGTTTCTTCTGTCTTATCAAATCGGATGGTTCTATCAATCTTTTTCATGGACTTATCCTATCCACCCAGACTATGCCTTTTTGCTTGATCCTACTCCTTGACTCAGCTTCCATGGACAAACCTTTTCAAACATTGTTTTCATCGTGATAACTTGTCCCTGTGCAGGGTGTACATACGAGTCTTTTGAGAGCTTGGACTTCTGTACCACCAAGGTCTGGAGTTCAGTCAAAATTTTCATTTGTCCTTGAGGATGCTGTAAAGATATCATGCCCTGCCTCATTGCGATGCATATCAGGTACTACTAATTTTCAAACCTGTTTTTTCAGCTTTTGTTGCTATTACTGATCAATGTGAGTAACGAAGGCCTTTGTCCTAACTACTTGGGCTGCTTTTGTAGCTTAGTTATGGTAAGAACTTTCAGGTTGTACCATATTTATTTTGGTTGATGGGCTGTTTGTTTAATCCACCTGGAAACCTTGAAATATCAACAATGTAGTATCTACATGACTTGACATATTTGAAGGCATGAAAATAGTTGAGCTATTGTTTAATTCACCTGACCTACTTGACTTGCACTTTTATACCTATACTTGAATATAACCTAGTTAACTGAGGGAAGGAAGAGAAGATAATTTATGATTAAATACCACCTGTAGTTCTTTAGATAAGTATAATGTAATTTAAATAGCTTTTAGGAACTATACGCTTCATCTCCTCAACAGATATTTTTCACATTTATGCCTTCGATCTCTAGAAATTGGCACTTGGTTCCTCAAATTTTACAAGATACATCCTCCGTTAGCTTCTAAAATTAAAACTGACCAGATAGTGCGCAGGATGCATATCTTTAACTTTTGACTTGATATGCTACAGTGATCATGATATGAAAGAAGATTAGACCAAAGAAAAAAAAAGAAGAAGAAAAAAAGCACTCAAAAGAATATATTTTTTTGAAAGGAAGAGGTGATGGTTGCATTACCCCTTAATGCCAAGAAGATGGTTTAACCATTTGTCAAAGACCTATTGCTCAATGGTTGAGGGAGTGGCTTAGTTACCTTTAAAATTTGAGTGTTAAGGTGACTAAACCGATGTGTTAATCTTGAAGGTGATGATCACCACCTCTGCTTCCTTTCATATTAAGGATAATTTTGGTATTTTAGATAAAAATTGACAAATGCAAGATACATGTGTTATTTTAATGACTAAAGTTAATGGATGGTGCATCTTAAAAAGCAAAATTGCAGTTTATGGGTCAAAATTGCAGTGCAATGTAAGATGCACCAAAAAAAGGGGGGTTAAGAAAAAATTGTCAGTTTAAAAGAGGTAAATTTAATCCTCCCTTTATATAACAATAGTTTTTTCTTTATGCTGTTTTTATAGTTTGATTTATTCCCTTCTTCTGTCCCTTCTCTTCACTCCTCTTTAATTAGCTGTTAAGCCCTTAAAGATAAAATGAGCAATTTACTAGTAAAAACGGGATCAGTAAGAGACTAGAAAGAGCATGCAATTGATTACGCACATTTTTCTTACATAGTGTGAGCATGTACTCGTACAATATAACGGATATGAGTAATAGAAAGCTTGAAACATCTTTAATCCTATGATTCAATCTTTTCTCTGAAGATACGAAATAATAAAAATCTGAAATCTCTTCTTTGTTGTTATAATGCCAAAATATGAAGTTGGTTCATCTGTCTTTATGTTCATTCTTACAGGCCTCTTGAATCTTCTATTTATCCATTTTTTATTTTTATTTGTGTGTAGTATGCTTGGTACTGATTTATGTGGAAGAAGTTAATGGTTTACTTATCATAAGTTATTGGCCAAAATTTCTGCTGCAGAGTACTCTTTCAGCTCAGTATTATGGCATTCAGCCCTTCCTGAAATCTCAGCCGTCTTGTGTTCTACAAGGTAATCAAGTCTATTTTCTTCTCTTTTTCATGATTTTTACTTGTTTATGTGATGCTGTGAAAGCTACTTTTGACTACCACCTTTACGTTGCTCGTTTCTAGTTCAAAGGTAGCAGGCAGCTGTAGTTAGTTAAAGGTCATCATTGCTATTATTATTACCATTATCTCTGTAGTTATAAATGTCATAATCATTATCACCTTCATTGTTTGTTATTGTTCTTACTATTCTTATTACTTCTTGTATCTTGCTATTCTTTTTATGGGCCATTGTTGCGGAGGTTGGGGGACAGGGTTTGGTTTGTGAGAAAAGTTTGGTAAGTAAATGCTAAAACGGGGTCCCTTTACAAACATGCATTGCTAGAAGTGGGACTGTTGTTTAGGTTTTCCAAAAGCTGCTTATGAGGGTAGAAACAATGGCAATGATTAATTATTGCCCAATGTTATGTATTCCACTGAAAAATGTTGGAAAGAAGCAGTGTCAGTATAATTTAATTTCTCCTAATCATTTTGATTTTTATTCATAATCTTGCTTAGGTGTTTCCATGCCACTCCAGAGCTATGGTTTAGAAGGCGAAATAATGTTGAAAACAATCCCAAGAGCGATGCTCCCAAAAGGGGGAAGTTTGCAAAAAGACGCAAAACTGAGCCACCTGTTGATGCTCCTTATGTGCCTCCTAAACTAAAACTTAAATCCTTGCCAGATAAAACAATTGACATATTTGAAGGCATGACAATAGTTGAGCTTGCCAAGCGTACTGGTGCTCCTATATCAACTATGCAGGATATTCTGGTAAATGTTGGGGAAAAGGTTGAATCTGAGTTCGATCCTCTCAGTGTTGATGTTGCGGAGCTGGTGGCAATGGTATTTTCCTTCTATTTCATAGATATTAGCCTATTGATGTCTCCTGTTGCATAGCATGATATGGAGAATGTTAAGAAGAGGTTTTGACTTAGATATTTAGTCCTCATCTCCATCAAGAGTGATATAGATTTATATTTAGATAGAGATCAGAAGTTGGGTGAGGTGATATTTGTGCGTGCATGCGTGTGTGTATGATTCATATTGTTGGAACTGGTTTCAGCGTCTTATAGTATGTGGCTGGTAAATCTTTGAGTTCAACTTGATTGGAGAAACTTTGCTTCTTATGGTGATGGAAGAATATTATACATGGAAAAAGAAAAAGAATAGTCTGTGTATTATAATTTAGTGAGATGTATTAAATCTATGTGGGACTTGTTCTTGGATCTTAACAGCTTAACCTGCATTTTTCAATGCTAATATGGTGATTCAACCTAAGTAGCAGTCTGGAACAATATGGTGAATAAAGCTTGACCATATTAACATGCTGAATAACATGACAGTTTCAATAACCAGTTTTGTTTGTGCTGCAACCAGGTTGTGGAAGTGGTTTTATGAGTCTCTGATCTTCAGCACTTCTTTTTTGTTTTTGTGTGAGGTGGATGCTCTTAATAAATTGAATAAAGCACCCACACTTGGCAACCGGAGGCTTCTAAAACGTTGCACCAGACCATACCCCTAGCATGCTGCCTAAACAACTTAATTAGTTGTATAACTATATGCCTTGATTTTTAGACCCAAAACCTTTTCTCTGTCACACTATCATTATTATCAGTACCGTCTTTTTCATTGTTGACATTAAATACTCTTAATTATGACTACTTTGCTGCTCCTTGGACCCTTATTTCAGGGTCCTCTTTCCGCTCATATTTTACATTAAATATCTAATGGATTCTTGTTGTTTTTGGTCACTTTAGGATTTAACTCTCTGTTTTTACTTCATCAGGAAATTGGAATCAATGTTAGGAGGCTACACTCTACTGTGGGTGCAGAAATTTTACCCAGGCCTGCTGTTGTAACTGTTATGGGTCATGTTGATCATGGGAAAACTTCTCTTTTGGATGCTTTACGTCAAACTTCAGTGGCAGCAAAGGAAGCTGGGGGCATAACACAACATCTTGGTGCTTTTGTTGTAAGTATGACATCGGGAGCGTCAATCACATTTCTAGACACCCCTGGTCATGCTGCATTCAGTGCAATGCGAGCAAGAGGTGCAGCAGTTACAGATATAGTAGTGCTAGTTGTAGCAGCTGATGATGGGGTGATGCCTCAAACTCTTGAAGCCATATCACACGCAAAAGCAGCTAACGTTCCAATTGTTGTTGCAATTAATAAATGTGACAAACCAGCTGCTGATCCAGAAAGGGTAAAGCTCCAGCTTGCTTCAGAGGGCTTGCTATTGGAAGAAATGGGTGGGGATGTTCAGGTTGTTCAAGTTTCAGCGGTAAAGAAGACTGGATTGGATAGCTTGGAGGAGGCTTTGCTTCTCCAGGCCGAAATGATGGATTTAAAAGCGCGTATTGATGGGCCTGCCCAAGCTTATGTGGTGGAGGCAAGACTTGACAGGGGACGGGGTCCATTGGCTACGGCAATAGTGAAGGCAGGGACTTTGGTTTGTGGTCAGCATGTGGTTGTGGGCTCACAATGGGGAAGAATAAGGGCTATTAGGGATACAGTGGGAAAGTTGGCAGAGAAGGCAACTCCTGCAATGCCCGTTGAGATTGAAGGGCTGAAGGGGCTACCAATGGCTGGTGACGACATTGTTGTTGTGGACTCAGAGGAGCGAGCTAGAATGCTAAGTGAAGGCAGGACAAAGAAATTTGAGAAAGATAGGCTTAGAAAGCTCAGTTCGGGGGCTGCTGAAACTCTGGACTCACAGGAGGAGGAGGAGGAGGAGGAGTATAAGAGGGTTGAAATGCCAGTAATAGTAAAAGGAGATGTTCAGGGCACTGTCCAAGCTGTCACTGATGCACTTAAGACTTTAAATAGCCCTCAGGTATGGCAAGATCAAGATAGCTCTGTATATCAAATTTCGTTACTTCTTTCTAGCTGTCAATAATGATTTGTTAATTACTTGTGGCTTTAAAAATTTTGGGTAAGGCAAATACTGTATTCAAAAGAAAGCTGTAGGAAGCTACGGATCATACCCCATAAAATGTGAAAAGAATAAGAAAATAAAAGACCACTTGAGTTGGGTCAAGTGGGTGCTCCCACCAACTTTAGAATCCAACAGAACCTAGACTAGAGTAATCTAAGTACAAAAGATTGTCTCTTACATTCTTAATGGATGTTGACACCATTTATTTTCTTGGGGGATTCAAGTCATGGACCTATTTAATTTTAGCTTTTATACCAAAGCAAAGCTATTAAGTCAGATTGCTAACCTTCATATTACAGTTGTGCATGCAAGTTTTTATTTTTCTTGGCATAGACTGCTGTGGCAAACATGATTTTGCCAATAAAACATAGTAGTGATGGTTGGTCGGTATTCTGTACTATGTTGTAAACAATGATCTCTGTTCCTCATGTGTTACATATGATCCTTTAAGAAATATAATACAGTTTTTAATGCTCTTGGGGCTAAGTATACATGAAAAAAGTATTTAGCTGTCAACTCTTTTTCTTCCTCCAGCTGCTATTATAACTATATTTCACTTTTACCACACAAGATCTGAACCTCCAATCTATCCCAAATTGGCCACCACATTACGTTAGCCTTGGCCCAGAGGCAGGTGTTGCTTTTAGTAATATGTTGAGGTTGTTACCTGAAATGTTTGTCTGGTAGTCACGCCTCCTGAACTTATCCCTCATTCTCCTATTTCTGTCAGGTTTTTGTGAATATTGTCCACGTTGGTGTTGGGCCTATTTCTCAGTCGGATGTGGAACTAGCAAAAGCCTGTGGCGCATGTATAGTTGGGTTCAATGTAAAGAGTCCACCTAATGCTCTCAGTCTTATGGCGACTCAAGCTGGTATAAAGGTACCAAACTGTGCATTTTGCTTCAATACTCTGAGAGGAACTTCAAATATACTTGTCACGTTTAAGATTGTGCCTAATGTTATTTCTGGGCACATTTAATTGATAGTACTTCTAAAGAAGAAAAGGTAGTAATCCTGAGATCACTTTTGTTTCTTTTGTTGACTCCAGATAGTGTTACATCGTGTGATATATCATCTTTTGGAAGAAATCGGTAATTTGATTGTAGACAAGGCCCCTGGGACTTCTGAGACACAGGTTTCTGGGGAGGCTGAGGTGCTGAGTATATTTGAGCTCAAAGGAAGGAGCAAGTCGAAGGGACCTGATGTCAAAATCGCTGGCTGCCGGGTCATCGATGGCTATGTCTCCAGATCATCAACCTTGAGGCTCTTGAGGAGTGGGGAAGTTCTGTTTGAAGGATCTTGTGCCTCTCTCAAGCGGGAGAAGCAGGACGTGGACACCGTGAAGAAAGGAAACGAGTGCGGAGTCGTGATTAATAATTGGGATGATCTAGAGATTGGAGATGTCATCCAGTGCTTGGTGCAAGTGGTAAGGAAACCCAAGTTTATTTCGTCTGAGAGTGGTGCTGTTCGAATTGAGTGCTGACATTGCTTCCCTGATAACATGTTCATTAACATGGTTTTGATACTCCTTTTGGGTTGATTGTTTTCCCCTGCAACTGTGTCTAAGCACAAGCAAATTCATGAAACGCATGAACTTGCTGCAAGGCACTTGACAGTGATTTTGCAATTGATGGTCCTGCCTAAATACTCTACTTCTGACTGACCACAGATTATATGTAGGACAATTTTGAAGCGTTAGAGAGAATTATTTGGGACTTGATTTAAATTTTGTTGTACAATAAAGAAACTCTTGATCATTGGATCATAATTTGAGTAAAGTAATTTATTTATTGCTACTTCACTGCTTCAATTGCACAGCAGAATGCTGTTTCCTATTGTTGTAGATCAAATAAAAGGACCTGCTGGGGGCGAGCACAGCTTCTGTGTCCAACTTGGAACACATACCCGAATCTTTTGAAACTACTGCAGTGCAGCCTTTTATTTAATCGCACAAAATGTGGATGATCCTTTGAACTTCTTGAAATGCTTCCCGTATTTTGACTAAAGTCTACCTTCTTTCATTGAATCTAGCAACCTGGCTTGAAGAAAGGACTTTTTACATTGGATCTCTCTCTCACCTTTATAACATAGTTGGTAAGCAAAAGATATTATGTTCTTGTGTTACGTCGCGCTTATCCTTGTCAATGAAAAATTAAGAATAAATAATTCTCTCAGTGAACTCCGTTTTGTACATGAGTTAAAGTTTAAGAATAATTAATTGACAATGACGTCTCCCTTACTTATTCATGATTTTTCAGGCTTATTTTTTTATTTTTATTTTTTAATGGGCTTGAAGTCTAACCTAAAAACTAATTTATGAAGATAAGTAATCAAGCCCCTTATGAGTACCAAGATTTCCTTATTTTCTTCACACCAACTCTCCACATGGCATTGTACTTCCTACTAGGCTAGTGATATTCTTTCCACCCAAATTCAGGTCACTCTTGATGGGCCATGTCCCTCTTGACACGACTGCCTCTTGGCAACTTTGGGGCCCCTTGCTGATTCAATTTGAGCACTGGTGGCTTTGAGTTCATTTTCACAGGATTAAGTTCCAACCCAAAAGATTAGCCTCATTAAGAAGAGTAACCGAACTTTTTTTAGGCCCCAAAATCTCCTTCTATCTAATGTGGGATAAATGTCACCAACCCTCTTCGTTGGCCTTCCACTAAGTCAGTGACATAAGAACCATAAAAGACATATTAAAGATAAAGCATTTCCACAATAAGCGCCACAGATGTATGGAAAATGATGTTCAAGAGAAGAAGATTTTGCAATCACCTGCATGAGGCCCCATGCGAGGAGAAAGATACTAGTACTCAACCATGGAGACGTTTTTCTGAAGGAATGTAATTAATGTAGTATGGAATTCGCAAAGGGACTTATCGGTTCAAATATTGAAAATGTGGTTCGGGGGATCTAGGAAACCATGAAAAACATAGAAAAGCAGCTTAGAAGACAAGTCACGTGGATATTCATAAGGTTTCCAGGTTGCCAATCGACAGAATGACACTCATTTATGACCCTCGGCTAGTTCATCAACAAGTCAGTCAAGCAGGCTGATTAGCAAAAGGTAGTGTGATTCTAGGCTTATACATGCAACAGGTAAATCTTTTTCTTTCTCTCTTTTTTATTTTTTTAATGCTTGGACACATAAAGGTGATTTGAGCATGCAGGCTTTCCTTTGGAATGAATAGTTGGCAGTACTA
Source organism: Casuarina equisetifolia (assembly GCA_028551475.1). NCBI lineage: Eukaryota > Viridiplantae > Streptophyta > Magnoliopsida > Fagales > Casuarinaceae > Casuarina > Casuarina equisetifolia. The sequence continues at coordinate 2,515,304 of CM052356.1, forward strand.
GTAACTTGTTCACGCTCTTCATTCCTATTTAAGTTTGGACTTTCCTTTCTGAATCATCCGAGTGTTTTTGTGTTCTTCTGTTCTGCGTAGTTTCCTGCACCTGAAAAGTTTTCCTTCGCCCTGTCTTTCCCTTTCTGTGTTGTGTACAGTACCTTCCAGTTACTTGGCCTTGTGTACCTTATGGTGATGGCATAACGATACCAATGGAGATTTCAAGATGGATTGGAACTCTTGAGATCGGTTAGAAGATTAGCAAGAGCTAAGGCAGCCAGTAAAGAGCATAAACCCAATGTTTCTGGGACGAGACTTATTAGAAAATATGATTCTTGAGGTGAAACCTCAAAAAAAAAAAATAAAAAAAAATCAAACCTTAGAGTTCACTACAAAATTTATTTTTGAACTTCTAATAAAGTATTAGAGTAAAGTTGACTCAGCTTTATCTTCTGTGATCTTCACTTAATAAGACTCAATATATAAAAGAGTGGGTGTAAGATGAAAGTTTCATTCTAAATGAAAAATTCTTGAAATGAAGGTTAAATGAAAAAATAACTTCCAATCTTTAAATTAACTTTTATGTTAAATTTTGGGTTTTCTAATTCCCAGTATATTAGTGTTAACAAAAATTAAAAAAGAAAGGGCTTTGTCTTTCGAAAAGCAACATTGATTTTGGGGACACAGCAACCCTTTTCCTCTCTAAATAAAGAAATGTTCGGGACATGAATGGATGAACACCTGATTGTTATAGATTTAGATGCGGTCGTTGACTTGTGGATACTCTTCGTATGCATGACCTTTTACTTGTTTTAAGTGGTCTTGCTTGTTAGGCTACCTGAGGCTGCAGGTTACAAAGATTAACCATGGCAATAGGTTTCTGTAGTGTTTCTGCATGAACTTTGGAGTGTAAATGGAGTTGCAACGGGACGCAGATTGGTTTTCGCTCCATAATCGACCTAGATACATGCACCAGCAATTATTTAGTCATCTCTTTCGATTTCTTGCTCCTGCTGATGCTCACATGTATCTGCACATTTATTTCGTTCTTAAGGAAGATTATTGCATCCTCAGAGTCCTATCACTTCCCTCCAGTCGTGATTTTCTCAGCCATTTTTAATGGTGGTCTGACTTTGGCTTAGTTGGGCTTCGGTATTTGGACATGTTATGAGCAGCTTAATGGAAAGGGAACTATTTTACCCCTGCATGGATGGCTAGTAACGCTATCCCGCAGCTTGACATGGCTGCTGCTGGGTTTTACAGTAATACACCTTCGAAACATAGCAATTGCAAAGCTTTGTTCAGTTGTCATCCTCTTTTATGTAGGTTTCCTTTGCTTTGCATCTCTTTAGGTCGTTGTTGTGAATAAAACCACATCTGATAGGATGGGTCTCGATGTGTTATCCTTTCCGGGTGCAATCTTCTTACTCTACTCTGTTTTCCAGGAACACACGTATGTGGAAATGGATCCAAAATTCAGTTGTGATGCTTCCCATGAACCGTTGCATGGTGAAGAAGCCACGATCTCTTTTGAGAACTGTTACAATGATAATGTCACACCTTTTTCCGAAGCTGGATTTCTTAGTAGTATGTCATTTTGGAGGCTAAAATGAAGAAGGGCAGGAGAATGATACTCCATATTTAAGGCAGGCAGACCGTGTACAGTCATGCTACTTAATTTTTAAGGAGAATTTAACCAAACGAAAACAACAAGGAACATATAAATCCCTCTTAATGTTGTCAATATTATTTTCCGGCAAGAAGAGAAAGATAAAAATTTCTGGGTTATTTGCATTGATCAAGGTCCTCATAGTGTCCTCTGGTCCGTTGTTTCTCAAAGCCTTCATTGGGCTTGCTGAAGGCAAAACAGCTTTTGTATATGCAGGTTACACACTTGTTGCTGTCCTTTTCCTGTTTAAGTGTTTGGAATCATTCTCTGAGAGGCAACGGTTCTGATTGTGCTTCAAGTAAGATCTTTCCTCTCTGCAGAAATTTTCCAGAAACAATTATAACTCTCAAGTGCAACTAAGCCGATTCATTCTCCTAGTAAAATAATCAATTTTGTAACGGTAGACGCCAATAGAATTGGTGAATTCCCATGTTGGTTTCATAAGATATGTCATCTAGCTTTCAACTTTGTCTTTCCTTAGTGATTGTCTACTATTCTGTGGGGCTAGCAACTATTGCGGCTTTGATTGTAATCATCCTGACTGTGCTTGCAACTTCTCCATTAGGCAAATTGCAGCATCAATATTAGACAAAATTCATGTCATCAGAAGATAAGATGTTGAAGGCCATTGCGGAAGCTCTTGCAAATATGAAGGTGTTGAAGTTGTATTATTGGGTGAAACTTTTTGAGAATGTCATACAAGGGTTGAGAGAAGAAGAATCCAAGTGGATACAAGCAGTTTTATCCCAAAAGGGATGCGGTCAGATATTGTTTTGGTTGTCTCCCATTTTAGCATCGGTTGTCACCTTTTGGTCTTGCTACTTCCTTAGGATTCCACATTCTACTAGTAATGTATTCATGTTTCTAGCAACTCTACATATTGTTTAGGAGCCAATTAGGATGATCCACGATGTTGTTGGGGTTCTCATTGAAGCAAATCTTTTGTTATCTCGGATTGAGAAGTTTCTGAAGGCACCAGAGGCAGAGAACAAAAATACAAGGCAAACGTGTAATCAAGAAGATCTTGAGCAGTCTATATTTTTCAGGGCCTCTGCAATTTCGTGGGAGACTAATTCTACAAATGTCACACTAGGAAACATAAATTTGATGGCAAAACCAGGAGGAAAGGTAGCTATTTGTGGGGAGGTTGGATCGGGTAAATCAACACTTTTAGCTACAGTTCTTGGAGAGACAGCAGAGATCAAAGGCACGGTAAGTGATCATTCCATTCCTTGTCCCCGGAGTAGCAGAAAGTCTTAACTCTATACTTATGTACTTTAAGGTTTTCACAAGATTTTAGGAAGCTTCTTCTGAGGTAGAATGTGATATTCTTTTTTCACGCACTCTAGTTTCCCACTATAAATTTGCGGAATATAGATTTTCAGGTCAATGTTCATGGAAAAATAGCATATGTTTCTGAGACATCTTGGATCTAGACTGATTCCATACAAGAAAATACTCTCATTGCGTCCTTCATGGATGTGCTTCGTTACCAGGAAGTTCTTAGAAGGTGTTCCCTCGTAAAGGACCTCGAGATGCTTCCTTTTGGCGATCTCACTGAAACAGGAGACAGAGGAGTTGCTTTGACTAGTGGTCAAAAGCAGCGAATTCAACTTGCCCGTGCACTCTATTAGGATGTAGATGTATATCTCTTGGATGATCCATTCAGTGCAGTTAATTCCCAAATTGCAACCAGTCTATTTAATGTAATCGTTCATCTTAACTGATGTTTATGCTGCTACTTGAATCTTATGTTTTCTCTTTTTGGGTCAAAGCTAATATGCCTTGTGTCCAAGAATATGTAATGGAAGGTCTATCTGGGAGGACAATCTTAGTGGTAACTAACCAAGTGGACTTTCCCCTGCATTTGATTCTGTTTTGGTGGGTATATCTGTGGATTACTTTGCAATGTCAGATCTCTTTCTTTGTTTTGCATCTTTTTTCTTGGCTGGGGCAATCCTAAGTGTTTATGACTAAGTAAACTTTAATTTGTTGGCACTTCATGACCGATGGGGAGATTCTAAGAGCTACGTATGATTAGTTGCTGGCTTCAAGTCTAGAATGTCGAAATCTTTTCAATGCACACAATGACATTGTTGGTTCTAACATACTATCCAAGCTTGCTTCTTCTGGACAATCTAAAACCTGCAAAAGTGAAATTGGGAGAGATTACAATGAGAAGCAGTTCATATCATCTGCTTAAGATAAACTGATTAAGCAAGAAGAAAGAGAAATAGGATATACCAGATTTGATCAATTGATTAAGCAAGAAGAAAGAGAAGTAGGAGAAACTGGTTTCAAACGATATCTACAGTATCTGGACCAGAACAAAGGCTTTTTATACTTCTCCCTGGCATCCATTTGCTATGTCATATTCATAGGTGGTCAAATTATACAAAACTACTAGTTGGCGACTCACATCCTGGACTCTCATGTAAGTAGAGTAAAGCTTATTGCAGTTTACTTGGCATTTGTGTGTTTTCAAGAAGTTCTTTTTCTTCTTAGAGCCCTCTACCTAGTTCTTTCAGGTAGCTTCACAGTTGATCTTTTCCACACTTATCACTTCTCTTATCTGTATGCCAATGTCCCTTTATGATTCATTGCCTCTAGGAAGGATTCCCAGCGGGATAAGAGTTTCATAACTGAATGTTATATTTATCCTTTTGAAGAACTCACTTGGACTTGCACTAGTTTTACTTTTGCAGGTATCATTTGATTTGAGTACCGTTGACCTTGATCTGACTATCAAATTGAATAGTGCCGTTGGTCTAATGATCGCTACATAACCTAACTATGGAATATTAGCTATCCTAACTTGGCCAGTCTTGTTTGTCATCATTCCGATGGTTTACCTGACTAGACTCTTATAGGTAATACATACACCAACCACAATGGAAAATCCCATCCTTGGATCTGGTAACTATTTTGAGACCTTTCATGGCAGATGTATTTACTAGGGGTATGAATCAATCTGTAATGGATGGTATTTTTGATGCATTTAGTGTTTGGTTCTCTTGTTTGTTGAAATTTAAGATGTAGCCTTCTCTAATGCACTTGTCTCTAGCTTGATATTGATAAAAGTGTGTATTTTTGGTTACAACATTCTTTGATATCGATAATGAAATGGCTACCTCCTTCCACATTGGGAGGTGTCTTCCCTGTTTGATGTTTCTCACGTATCCAGCCTTCTTAAAAATTAAATTATGTACTTGTTTTTTGTTTAGATGGATAGAGATAGTACTTTGCTTCTGCAAAATAGTTGTGCGAATAGAGGGCACAACCAAGTCTCTAATTGCGAGCCACCTCGCCGAATCCATGGGTGGTGTCATGACAATTAGAGCTTTTAGGATGGAAGAACATTTTTTTATGTTAAATATCCTAACCTTATTGACCTAAACTCCGGGGCATGCTTCCATAGTTTTTTCAGCAAATGAGTGGTTGATCCAACGTCTGGAAAATCTCTGTGCAATTTTTCTTCCATCCTCTGCTCTGGCCATTACTTTTCTTGGTCTTGGAGGTTTTGCCTCCGGTAAGGAGTCCCAGTTTACTAGCCAACGCTACTCCAATTATATTGCGTTACTGGAAACAATTTAGTTCATAAAAGCGTGGATAGATAGTTCAAGTCAAATGTCACTTAGCATGCTTTATATACCACTACCGAAGATGATCATCTTTGTGTTCTACGGTGCATTCCTGGTCCTTTTGTTCTGACTACCATTTGATGTCAGGACTTGTTGGGATGGTACTTAAATATGGTCTTTCATTAAATGCATATGTCGTTTATTCTGTCCAATTCTTGTGCTTCCTAAAAACTCTAGTTACTTCTGTAGAAAGGCTAGAACAATACATGCACATCTCGAGTATGAAAATTAAACATATGTCTTCCTTAAAAACTCTAGTTACTAGGTAGCCCTACATTGTCTAACATCTGTTTGAGAGTCTTCTTGAAAATTAAACATATGTCTTCCTTTTACAAGATTTTGAAGAGGAGATTAGTTTTCTAATATAGTATTTGAATGTATAAGAGATGTATTACCCTGAGAAGAAGTCTATAGCCTAAGTTGGCTATTAGGGGGGCGTTAATAATTTAGGTTGTCCTATTTTAGTAAAATATTTTTTGAGAATTTTCCTTAAAATGAAATATACATCCATTTCTTACGGTTAAATTTAAGAAAGAAACAAAATTTCTAGCAACATTTAGGTGTTATTACCTTTTCTTTTTATTTTAAGATCATGAACTTAAAATCTGGGTTTTAGTAATGCAAGATGGATCGAAGTGGAGCCCGTGGCAGCGAAAACTATTTTGTTTGGGACGTGCATTGCTGAAGAGAAGTCAGATTCTAGTGCTTGATGAAGCCACAGCATCAATTGATAATGCAGCACTCTCTTATCCAAGCTACTTTTACGAACAGAATTCACAGCTTGCCCTGTGATAACAGTGGCCCATCAAATTCCTACCGTAATGGATTGTTCGAAGGTGCTTGCTGAGTGATGGTAAGAAATCTCTTCCCAAGCTGTTGTCCGAAGAATAACATGCCATCTTTTCTATGCCACGAGAAGTGATTTGCTACTTAGCAATGGCAGGAAAAATAATGGAGTATGATGAGCCGTCAGAGTTGATAAACAAGGATGAATCGCTATTTGTGCAACTTGTCAAGGAATACTGGTCTTGTTTGTCAAATGCCAAATAAAAACGTTTTATTTTGCATTAGGTAAAATTGAGATAACTACATAATTGAAGTCTTATCTTTGTATCGTTCTCATCATTGTCGTTTTTTATTGTTTCTCCTATTGCTTTGCCAAAAGACAGATCAATTCAAAACTAGTCACAACCATTAGCACCTAATATTGGGAAAAAGCATTTCCAATGCTTCTAATTGGTAGTGTTTGTTTGTTTCTATAGAATAATAGGACAATGGAACACCAAGAACGGGCAAACAGCATAAATATTTGCATAAGTGTATAGGATTCTTAACAAAATTGAAAGAAACACGGCTGGAAAAAAGGACATTACAAAAACCATGTGTTTTCTTCGACCACCTCTTCACTGCAACTCTTCTCACTCCTTTATGCAACCCTTGTTTCCCAAAAGCCGATGAAAGATGGATATGATCAGAGGTCGCTTTTTCGGGTGCAAAGACTGGGTCATTAGGTCAAGGATCGAGTTGTCTCCAAACGTTAGGGTCACAAACCCCGTCGCATGTGGCATTCCCTAATATACAAATTTTAAGAACCAAATTAGCTAATGAAAATAAAAAAAAAAATCAAGGTCCCCACTTAATAACACCCTCATAAAATTAACCAATTGTCATCAGAGTTTTCACGCGAATAGCAATAAGGCACCATTCAAAGTATTCACCTTTATATTCTTTTGTGAAATGATTTTAAATTTAGCATGAATGGTTGTATCAAAGACAATTGACCAGAAGTTGATCTAAGCACTTCATCAACCAAGAATCTAGAATCTTTCTCAAACAATCCTTTCAAAGTTAGTTTAAGGGGTTAATATGGTAAGATTATGAGAGTTTTGAGAGTTTTGCATTTGATTAACAGCAGTGTCAAGTTTCTAATTGTGACGAAAGAATAAAATGCTTGATTAGTGAGAGAGAGAACCAAACATATGTAACTTACAAAGTCATTGGAAACAATAGATATTGGGCGGGACTGCGCCCTATAGCAGGAAACGTGAGAAGGACGATTGCCAGATCCCGAAAACTGCCATAGAGTGGAGAAATTCTGCCCATTAGTACTATCAAAGCAACTAGAATGAAATGCAAATCAGCCCTGGATTTAAGATTTCGCATCCAATTCGAATAATAATGATAAAAAAAGAAATAAATAAATGAGCTGAAAATTTTGCTACACCTCATGTCCAGTAATAGGTTGATTGCATGCATGACAACGGAAACACTTTGGATGCCAAGGGTCACCCATGCGAGTCAAGTCTTTTCCACGACGAATTTCAGTGTTGCAGCCAGCACAGATCCTCTGAGCGCTGTCAAGCAACAATCGGGTCAGGTTTCATTTGACTTCCGTAAAGTGAAGCAAATTTACGGGCCAGAGGTGCAATTAAATTTTAAGAGATGTTGCTGTGGATATATCTCCCGTAATAAATTCAATAAGGTATAAAAGAATGTTTTCCAACCCCTTTTTTCAGGTAAGAGCAAACACAAAGTAGTTTAATGTATGTCATCCCCTATTACTTCAAAGATCTATACCAAAATGTTAAAAGATAGAATAATATTGAGGTAAGCTTCTTTCAGATAATTTTCTTTCAAATAAAACATATTTGTACATCTTCAGTTATATGCTTATGAGTTTTTATTACTCCAGTGTTAAGTGTTTATTCTTCTCACATCTATATATCCGTTTAATCTAAAACCCAAATTCTTTTCATCTACTAAGATCACACAAACCAGCTGATGAATAACCCAAGCATTCTTGCACCATCTCTGCAAACTTTGTACTGTTAGTCATGCTTGGGTTAAAATAGCTCAAACACAAATTCAAAGGTCTCAACTCTAATCAGACCTCTTGCGGTTTAGAAGTTCATAACAATGAAAAAGAATAAAGCACCTAGAAGCCAAGGAACAAATGCACGCATTTGTCTCTTATTTCACATTTTCTCATGCTCTGTTCGGCCATAAGTAAACTGGAAATAAATTAGCAAGAAACCTACAAACTTCCATTACAGCCTTAAAATGAAAAATCCAACATGAAGAAGATAAATTACTAAGAAATAAGTTTATACAACCTGCGTTGGTTTTTCATCCCAACTTTTGGAAGTGAAAGTCGCAACTCTTGGATGATTTTCTGTATAAATTTGGACTCATCCCTACCAATAAATTAAACACAAGATTTGATTTAGTTAGTTACACATTACACTATTAAGTTACAAGGAATGAGAGGTAATTAGGAATAAAATCACGATAGTAGTTAGAATTACCTGGATCGTAAATGACGCCCAGACAATTTGGCAACTGTTTTAAGAGCATTCTTCCACGTGTCTAGCTTCACATCATTCTTGAATTTGACCTCCAGCTTAGCAAATGCTTTTCCAACACTACCAGTTTGATTTTGTACTTCTGATGGTTCAACATCATAAAATATTGGTACAACTATTTGTTGTTTTTTTTCTTTACACTCAAGGATCTTAATCAACTCATTCAAGCACCAACTAGATTCAGCATAATTGCTAGACAGTATGATGATTGCAATCCTTGAATTTTCAATAGCTTTTAGGAGTGCTTTAGAAATTTTCTTTCCAATTCTGATGTGCTTGTCCATGTAGGTGTTGATCCCCTCTTGTGACAAAGCATTATATAGATGGGCAGTAAATTTATTGCGCGTATCTTTGCCTCTAAAACTCAAAAATACATCGTAAACCATTGTTGAGTTGATGAAGAAGAAGAAGAAGAAGAAGAAGAAGAAGAAGAAGAAGAAGAAGAGGAGGATGACGAAGACGAAGAAGAAGAGGAAGAAGAGGAAGACGAAGAGGAAGAAGACAAAGATGAAGAAGAAGAAGAGAGGAGGATGACGAAGACGAAGAAGAAGGGGAGGAAGAGGAAGACGAAGAGGAAGAAGACAAAGAGGAAGAAGAAGCAGAGGAAGAAGAAGAGGAGGAGAGGAACAATCTTTTTGGGAAATTTAAAGAAAAAATTATGCAACTACTTGTTAGAAAAAATTGACTTTGAGGAAGACCATGAAGAATGGCCCCAGCACCATAAATTAAAAGAAAGGGCCGAAAATGACAAAACGAGTAAAGTCGTCGCTGCCTGCGTTGCAGTATTTAAACCATCCTCTATCTTCTAATGCATTTGATATTTCATAAAAAGTTGCAGTTAGCTAAAGCCAAAGCACCCCAAGTTTGGAAAGATGACCATGTCCTATCTTTTTTTAAGATAAACTTCCTGACCTCCTTGAAGTTTTTATAAAATAACAGTTACTACAGCTGACTTGAGAAATTGCACCCTCGACTCGGCAGCTCCATGCCAAGGGAGTAAAGCGATGCCATTGACTTGCTCTACACTACATATGTAGAATAATCGATTTCCTTTAGCTTCCTGCAAGGAAGGTTGGAACCTGCTGACAACTGCCATTGGATCCATCGTGGAGTGATCAATAAGTTGTCTGAACTTATAGGATATATTAAATTTTCTTTAATTTTATATGAGGTTCTAATACCGAACGCATCTCCACCAATCAACAAATGGCCGATATCTTTATGAAACCATTGCCAAAAGCGACATTCATCTATCTGGATAGCAAACTCGGCCTTGGTCACCCGAATTTGAGAGAGAGTGTTAATGGAATTGTTATGGGCCTCAGTAGAATCTCTAAAGAACACTCACTCTACCTCCCCAGTGAAGGCCATACAAGCTACATGGATGAGGGTATCGAAACAGACGATGCCCTATTTCTTGAAGAAATGATGCACCTTGACATCAAGCCAAGAAGAAGAAGAAGAGGAGGAGGAGGAGGAGGAGGAGGAGGAAGGAACAATCTTTTCGGACAATTTAAAGAAAAAATTATGCAACTACTTATTAGAAAAAATTGACCTTGAGGAAGGCCATGAAGAATGGCCCTAGCACCATAAATTAAAAGAAAGGGCCGAAAATGACAAAACGAGTAAAGTCGTCGCTGCCTGCGTTGCAATATTTAAACCATCCTTAATCTTCTAATGCATTTGATATTTCATAAAAAGTTGCAGTTGGTTAAAGCCAAAGCACCCCAAGTTAGGAAAGATGACCATGTCCTATCTTTTTTTAAGATAAACTTCCTGACCTCCTTGAAGTTTTTATAAAATAACAGTTACTACAGCTGACTTGAGAAATTATGTAGAATAACCTCATATGTAGAATAACCGATTGACTTTAGCTTCCTGCATGGAAGGTTGGAACCCGCTGACAACTGCCATTGGATCCATCGTGGAGTGATCAATAAGTTGTCTGAATCTATAGGATATATTAAATTTTCTTTAATTTTATATGAGGTTCTAATACCGAACGCATCTCCACCAGTCAACAAATGGTCGATATCTTTACGAAACCATTGCCAAAAGCGACATTCATCCATCTGGATAGCAAACTCGGCCTTGGTAACCCGAATTTGAGAGAGAGTGTTAATGGAATCGTTATGGACCTCAGTAGAATCTCTAAAGAAAACTCACTCTACCTCCCCAGTGAAGGCCATACAAGCTACATGGATGAGGGTATCGAAACAGACGATGCCCTATTTCTTGAAGAAATGATGCAACTTGACATCAAGCCTATCAACAGCTACAAAAACTTCAATCTGAACCTTCCCTTTGAGAACTCTGCCTTCGTGGAGTACAAACAAAAGAGTGAACCACAAGAAATGGAACTTTCAGGTCACGGTGCAAAAGACGCAATGACCAAGTTGAATTCAGGAGGAAAAAGAGTGACCTACACGGCACCTGAGGTGAAGCAGCATTGACTATTGGAGAAAGCTCAAGTGGTCTTGTATGTCTTGTTGAAGAAGCTGGAGGATGCCACATAGTTAAGGAGAAGGTGTAGTCGGGTAACGTGCTTGGACGACCAGTGAAGTCCCCCTGCTTACTGGAATTGGGCTAAGTCAGAATTGAAATTTCCTAAAGACTACGTAGAAGTTTACAAGCAAGTGAACTAGTATTGCCTTCTATAAATAATTGTCCTGAAAACAATACGTACGTTACCTTGCTCTCTTTCTCTCTCCCCTCTTTCTTCTTACGTTCGACCACACTTTTGTGATTTGAACTTAGGATGTAAGATTTATCTCTAATATCAAATGTAACAAATCCAACCATTAAAGCAAAAAACCTAAATATATTAGCATGATGAGTTCAATTACTTTTGGGACCATAACAACTTGGCTCATGTGTAGGTCATTATAGTCTTATGTAGTTTTGTCCTTTTGTAATAAAGTTATTTTTATCCTATTCTAATTCATCCCTCACTGCATATTGTATGCAGCTTTAACCTTAATTGTAAGAAGAAATAATACAGGAGTTAGCTTCGATTTCTTCCTCTTAACGAGTTTTCTCCTTAGAGCCTTCATTTTCGTTCAACTTCCTTCGTCACCTTGTACAAAAACAGTCTTTTGCAAGAGATGTTTAGAGAACGATGTTCAGGAGAACACAATTGTTATCATGCATTTATTTCACATGAAAAATCAAGGAACGTTTGTTTATCAACAAAGCAGTCAAGCAAGTCGATTAGCTAAGGTAGGGTATATTTTTTGTAACTTAAATATATTAATGTCTTCTTAGACTTCGTAAATGCAACTGAAATAGACGACTTATAAATCTTTTTGTCCTTTTTCATTTTTCTTTTAATGTTTGATTATAACGGGAGGTTATGTGAGCATACAGGCGTTCTTTCTGAATGCTTTTCATTCCTAAGTTTTAAGTGGAAACTTCCCTTGGAATCATCTGAGAGATTTTGTGTTCTTGCCCGTTTGGTGAATCCATGTCTCGTTCTTTCTTTTTGTCATTGGTGCTGCCAGCTTCAGCTTAATCTTTTGACTTTTGGATAAGTTAAGAAATGAATTCCTTGAGAAATTAGATTGATTTCTCAAGAACACGATGAACTCCAAGAACCTTATAACAACGAACAAAAGGGGAATTTTCAATTCGATGATTCTTTGTACAAAAATGAACCTTAATTTATAGATCTAAATGATCTATACATAAGAGGAAAACAAAACACTAAATTAATTGAAACTAATTACATGATTAAAGGTTGTCTAGGGTTTGGTGGTGGATTTGGCTAAGGCTTGGAAAGAATTTGAAATTTTGGTTATTGGCTTCCAATTCTTTCCATAGCGAGGATGCTTATAGAATTGTTTGGAATCGCGATAAACATGGAAGGATTCCTGATGAGGATTTTCTAGCTAGGTGCATGAAGGAGAGGCTGGTCTTCTTGGAGAAGAAGGCTGTGCATCGAGGTTGCGATGCATAGGGCTAACTTGGGGTTATGGTGCCACGTGTTTAATGGATGTTGATGTGGCACCACATGGCACTAATGTGGCTACGTTAACATGGATGGGTGACTTGTCACTTGACACTCCCCACAAGCTGAAGGATTGATACAGACTGAAAGCTTGTTTTGAAACATTGGAAGCAATTCGAAACCCTAATTTATTTCAATTTAGGGTTTTCATGATAGGAGCTTTGAGTTATTATATTTACATTAAAACAGCTCCTTTAGGTTATAAAATCCCACAACTTGTTATATTATTTAGGATTTGTAATTGAATTGTGATCTTTTGATCATATTGTGTAACATTGTACAAGAATTCCTTGAGTGGGAATTGTTTGAATTAGGGAGAACATTTTCTCCTAATTTGGTTAAGTAAAGGAGACTTTAATCGGTTTGATTGAAGGAGAAGATGGTGGACGTAGGATTCAAGGATTGAGTGTCAAGCCACCGTGATAAATTTAGTGTTAGTCTCTTTGCTTACTATTGATCTAAATATCTTCTAATATTTGATGCTTCTTATTCTATCAATTATTTGTTGCTAACCTACCAGATTATTTAATACATATAAGTGTGAAGATATTCTAGGTAATCTACTGTTTGACTTAGAAGTAAAGCATTTTTTGTTTGAAATTTGTTCACTTTATATTGATGTTATTTGTGTGACTTGTCTATGGAATTGGATTGAGCATTTAGTACAACAATAGTATCCTATTGATGGTTATAACAATTCAACCCCCCTTCTTGTTAAGCTATAAAACCTAACAATTGGCATCTAGTGCCAGATTATATGATTAAAAGGATTAACATCCTAGAGTAGATCCATACTATGGCTTCTGATAAAGGTTTACCTGTTATGGGGTTTAATAAACCTCCTCTGTTTGATGGCATTAATTGTAGGCATTGGAAACAATTAATGCAAGTTTTTGTAACAGGCCAAGATCCAGAAGCTTGGCAAGTAATTAGGAAGAGTATTACATTACCCGTGATTGATGAGTGGACAAAAAATGAAGCTAAACTAATGGGGTTAAATGCTAAGTCTATGAATATGATTTATAGTGGTCTTAGAGCACATGAGTTTAATAAAGTGTTCTTTTGTCTCACTGGTAAAGAGATTTGGGATAAATTAGAAGTTATCTATAAAGAAACCAAAAAGGTAAAGTCTTCTAAAGTCACTATGCTTACACATGACTATGAATTGTTTGTTATGAAAGATTCTGAAACTATTAGTGACATGTTTGGTAGATTCACCAAAATCATTTCTAAACTTAAGTTGTTAGGAAAAACCTACAAAAATGAGAAAATGGTGAGAAAGATGTTAGTATTCCAACCCGAAAGTTGGGATCCTAAGAAGATTGCCATAGAAGAGGCTCATGACCTAGATGTGCTGACCTTAGATGACTTACTAGGCTCTCTTAAAACTCATGAAATGCAACTTATGAGAAGAGAGAAAGAGAAGGAAAACAGAAGATCACTTACACTTAAAGTGGAAGTTGAAAAGGTTGAAGAGGAAGAATCAGAAAATGATGAAGTAGCTCTTATAGCTAGGAAACTTAGAAAATTTCTAAGAAGAGGATTAAGGACACATCAAGATTGATTGTCCAGTGATCAAGAAGAGAAAAGAATCAAATGAACCTAGGGAAAGTGTGTGTTATGATTGTAGAAAATCAGGACACATCAAGATTGATTGTCCGGTGATCAAGAAGAGAAACAGCAAGAACAAAAAGAAAGCTATGATTGCTACTTGGGATGATGAAAACTCTTCATCTGATGAAGAAACTCAAGAAGAAGTTGCACACTTATGCCTAACCATAACAACAACTCTTGAGAAAGACAATAGTGAGGAAAGTGATCTGAACTATTTCTTCATATAAACACTATTAGAAATTAGGGTTTTGTTGTGACTAAAAATATTTTTGGTAAATATCAATTCTTGAAATATGTTTTTATATGTGCAAAAAAAAAATTATAGGAAGTAAAAGGTGTATAAATTATAATATCATTAAAGTTCTTGTGAAATACAATTGTGTATTTGAATATTTCCTTAAGAAATAAAATATATTTGAATATATTTTATTTAGGAATATGATACTTGGTTCAATGTATTTGTAGAAACATGAGGGGCATTGACTCTATCTTGATGTTAGTTCAAAGCTAAGATATGTATTACACTAAAATATGAACTTTGTAAAAGATCATAGTTTTGGATCGTGTTTACATAATTAAACTTTGAACCTTGTTGAAAATCTTAAAAGTAGAGTCCTTGAGCTAGAAAAGGAAAATGGTAATTTGAAGTCAAAACTTGATGCAACTAATCTATTATTAAAGAAATTCACAAAAGGTAGTGGCGTGTTAGATAAGATTTTAAACTCTCAAAGAGGTATATGTGATAAAGCGGGACTAGGATATAAATTGAATGACAAATCGAAATCATTTACTCATTTCTTTAAAAAAAAATGTTCAATTCCACTACATAATAGTAAATGTTCTTTTTGCAATTATATTGGTCATATGTTTGATAAATGTCCCATAAGACTTAGAAAGGCTTACAAAGTAAAAAAACTTTGGCTGCCTAAGAATGACAAAAATCTAAGTCCAACTAACATTCACGGGCCCAAAATAAAAAGGGTACCAAGTACTTCAACGATCAAATTTGTTTTTGTAGGTTATGAGTGCACAAGTAGAAAACAAAAAGCTTAAAAACATATGGATTTTGATAGTGGCTGCTCACGGCATAAGACTGGGATGAAGGAGCTCTTCTCAACACTTGAGTTGAAAAACAGAGGTACAGTGTCTTTTAGAGATAACTCCAAAGGTAGGATAAAAGGAATGGGAACTATAAGAAATCCTAAAACCCTACTTATATCTGAGGTTTTGTTTGTAGATGAGCTGAAATTTAACCTACTTAGTATAAGTCAATTATGTGATAAAGGATTCAAGATAAAATTTGAAAAAGAAAATTGTCTTGTTGAGCATGTTGAACAAAAAATGAAGATTGTTGGAAATAGAAAAGACAACATCTATGTGCTTGATTTGAGTAAATTGAATGTTAAACAAACATGCTTAGTTATGAATAAAAATGTTGGTGCTTGGTTGTGGTATAGAAAGCTAGGACATGTGAGTCTAGGCTTAATAGAAAGATTGTATAAGCATAACCTAGTGAAAGGTCTTCCATCTCTAGAGTTTAACAATGATAAATTATGTGAAGCATGCATTAAGGGTAAACATACACAAAGTAGCTTCAAATCAAAGCTTGTAGTGAATACATCTAGACCATTAGAGATACTACACATGGATCTTTTTGGTCTTATGAGAACAACAACACTAAATGGTAAATATTATGTCTTAGTCATTATAGATGATTATTCTAGATTTACATGGACATATTTACTTGCTAGAAAGGATGAGGCATTTGAAAAGTTTGCTGAATTTTGTAAAATGGTTCAAAATGAAAAAGATCTTTCAATCATAAAAATAAGAACTAATCATGGTGCTAAGTTTGAAAACCAACTTTTTGAAAAAATCTGATTATAAAATGGCATCTCACACAACTTTTCAGCTCCAAGAACACCATAACAAAATGGTGTTGTTAAAAGGAAAAATAAAACTCTTCAAGAAATGGCTAGGACCATGGTGTGTGAATATAACCTTCCTAAACATTTTTTGGGAGAAGCTGTAAATACATCTTGTTATATTTCAAATCGTGCTCTATTAAGACTGATTTTGAAAAAGACACTTTTTGAACTATTCTTTGAAAGAAAACCAAACATTTCATATTTTCACGTTTTTGGCAATAAATTTTTTGTTTTAAATCATGGAAAAGAATCACTTGAAAAGTTTGATTCCAAAAGTGATGAAGCAATCTTTCTTGGATATTCTCATACAAGTATAGGGTGTTCAATAAACAAACCTTAGTTGTAGAGGAGTCAATCCATGTTAAGTTTGAGGATGACTATCACAATATTTAAGAAACTGAAGAGAACATTAGATCTAAAATTGTTCCAAATAGGGCTGAAGTTGAGGGGGAGTTTGAAACTAGGGAACCTTGCTTTCCTCGGGTAAGAAATGAAGTAGAGCAAGATCACATCATAGGAAATCCTAATGTTAAAGTGAGTACAAGGTCTCGGGTTCACAACAATTGTGAACATCAAGCCTTTCTATCTCAAGTAAAGCCAAAGAAAGTAGATGAGGCTCTTGAAGATGAAAACTAGTTCCTTGCTATGCAAGAAGAATTAAACTAATTTGAAAGAAGCAAGGTTTGGAATCTAGTTCCTAGACCAAATGATCATCTAGTTATAGGCACAAAATGGGTATTTAGAAATAAACTAGATGAAAAAAACATTATTACTAGAAATAAGGCTAGATTAGTGGCACAAGGACATAGTGAAGAAGAAGAAATTGACTATAATGAAACATTTGCACCAATGGCTAGGTTAGAAGTAATTAGGATTTTACTTGCCTCTACTTGATGTCTGAACTTTACCTTGTTTCAAATGGATGTCAAAAGTGCATTTTTAAATAGTATTGTAAAGGAAGAGGTATATGTTGAACAACCAACTGGATTTGAGGATCCGATTCATTCAAATCATGTTTTTAAACTTTTATAAGCTTTATATGGTTTAAAACAAGCTCCACGGACATGGTATGATAAACTAAGTTCTTTCTTGATTGAAAAGGGTTTCAGGAAAGGGAAAGTGGACAATACTTTATTCATAAAGAACAAAGAAAAGGAAATTTTAATTGCTCAAATATATGTTGGTGACATTGTGTTTGGTTTTACAAATTCTATACTATGTGAAGAATTTGTTGCATGCATGCAAAGTGAATTTGAAATGAGTATGATAGGTGAGCTAACCTATTTTCTTAGGTTGCAAATCAAACAAACAAACAAAGGAACCTTTATAAACAAAATATACAAATGAATTGCTCAAGAAGTACAAGATGCATGACTCTAAACCAATGAACACACCTATGAGCACCTCTTTATCATTATCCAATGATGAAGATGGAATTAGCGTAGACTCTAAATCATATCGTGGAATGATTGGATCTTTGCTGTATTTGACTGCATCTAGACCTGATATTATGTTTAGTGTGTACTTATGTGCTAGGTATCAATCTAATCTAAAAGAACAGCACCTAGTTACTGTGAAAAGAATCTTTAGATACCTTAGAGACATAGTTTCTTTAGGAATTTGGTATCCTATAGATACAACCTTGAACTTGCATGCCTTTAGTGATTCAGATTATCTTGGCTACAAATTAGATAGGAAAAGTATAAGTGGTGGATGTCACTATCTCAGAAACATGTTTATCTCTTGGCACTCCAAGAAACAAAATTGTGTAGTTCTTTCCTCCACTGAAGCTGAATCCATAGCCGTTGTTAATAGTTGTGCTCAAATCTTGTGGATGAAACAACAATTAAAAGATTATAGTATATCATCATAGGAAGTTCTATTAAAATGTGATAACACTAGTGCCATTAATCTCACCAAGAATCCTATACAGCACTCTAAAACTAAACATATAGAAATTAGACATCATTTCATTCAAGATCATGTTTAAAAAGGAGATGTTGTGCTTGAATTTGTATGCATTGATCAACAAATTGCTAATATCCTAACCAAACCTTTATCTAAAGAAAGATTTTATACTCTTAGAAGAGAGCTTGGAATGTTAGTCCATAAAAATATTTGAATTCTCTATTCTTTGTTACTACAATATTTTTCCTCTTTTATTGTTACATAAATTGCTCTGTTTGAAAGGGAGCTGCTCTACTCCAACCACATTCGGTTAGTGTCCTAACTTTATCCTTTTGCTAGTCATTTTTTCCTGATTCCTTGCATGATCATCTTTTTGCTTATGACAAAAAGGGGGAGAATAATGTGCACATGATTAGTCTCATTTCTGACTTTACAAGTGCAAAATGTGGGATATCTCTTTAGCACCCAGTTTGTAAACTTACAAACTTATGTGTTCTATGATGTTTGATGTATTAGAAACATGCATAGGGTTTTGATCACATGATAGTTGTGTAATTAAGCTATGATAAACTTTTGCAATGTTTGCTATGTACATCTTCATGAAAAACATGATTAATTGATTGGTGACATGTTCCATACTATTGAGATATTTTATCATCATCAAAAAGGGAGAGATTGTTAGAAAATAAGAGTTTTGTTGTGAAAAAATATATTTATGAATATATTTCTTGAAATATGTTTTTTATAAGTGCAAAAGAAAACCATAGGAAGTAAAAGGTTTACAAATTATAATATCAATTAATGATATTATAAAGTAACCGGGTTCCTACATTTCTTGATATAATATTATTATATAATACTCTTAAGAAATGATTTATTTAATTTCATTATATAATGTCTTGAGAACAAGGGTTACTAAATTGAAGTTAAATATGTCATATATTGTGTTTAAGAAAAAATGATACGTACTCTTGCTTGGATGAAAGTATGAAGTATTTGGTTCTATTTTTTTAGCAAACTTTAGTTCTATTAAAAACTTATATTATATCACACTTGGCCTATTATCATTCTTGGCCTGATAATGTTCTCGGCCTAATATTGCTCTCGGCCTACTATCATTCTCGACCTGATAATTTTCTCAGATTGGTATTACCCTCGGCCCATTTCATGGCTTGCTTATCTATTTATCAAATAAGTGAGCCCAACTTGTGTTAAATGAAACTCACCGTTTCACTTAGACACCGTTTCACTTATTCAAATGCAATGCCTTAAGAGCATACAAACGACGACTGAAGAAATGAAACAAAGAGAGATGGAGGAACGGCGCCGCTAGTGACCAAATCCTCAACGGGAGGGTTTCTGAGAAGACCAGCATCAGAATGGTCAGTTTTGTGACTAAGAAGGAAGATGTGAAGCTAATTTGAAGGTTGATTCATTGTTCTAACGGGAAGAAAGCTTCATTATTAAGGTTTGAACATTTGAAACCCTAGCTCTAATTTTTCTATTTAAAAAGAGCTAATCTATGGAGAAGGGTTTGACACGGATGATTATTTGAAGTTCTCTTTAAGTGAAGAATTGATAATTGAGCTCATCTTTTGATCAGTCAACCTTATACACTTTTGGTGAAGTATAAGATTACGATGATATTGTGATTAAATAGTTTTTCATTTGGATATATCATCAATGTATTTTGTATAACTTTGTTTATGTGCTAATTTCATTAAAAATATTTATTACACATAAACATTGGAAGGAATCCAAAACCCTAATTTATTTGAATTTAGGGTTTTCATGATAGGAGCTTTGAGTTATTATATTTACATCAAAACAGCTCCTTTAGGTTACAAAATCCCACAACTTGTTATATTATTTGGGATTTGTAATTGAATTGTGATCTTTTAATCATATTGTGTAACATTGTACAAGAATTCCTTGAGTGGGAATTGTTTGAATTAGGGAGAACGTTTTCTCCTAATTCGGTTGAGTAAAGGAGACTTCAATCGGTTTGATTGAAGGAGAAGAGGGTGGACATAGGACTTAAAAATTGAGTGCCAAACCACTATGGTAAATTTGGTGTTAGTCTCTTTGCTTACTATTGATCTAAATATCTTCTAATATTTGTTGCTTCTTATTCTATTAATTATTTGTTGCTAACCTACCAGATTATTTAATACATATAAGTGTGAAGATATTCTAGATAATGTGCTGTTTGACTTAGAAGTAAAGCATCATTTGTTTGAAATTTGTTCATTTTATATTGATGTTATTTGTGTGACTTGTCTGTAGAATTGGATTAAGCATTTAGTACAACAATAGTATCATATTGCTGGTTATAACAATTCAACCCCCTTCTTGTTAAGCCATAAAACCCTACAATCTTCTACAACCTTGGCACCATGTGGTTCTCATGCCTTATAGGCTCCAACCATAGTGGTTGTGGTTAAGAGATAGCTAGAACCATTGCCTCTTCAGCCTTCCATGATAGGGCATCAACACTAATGTTCTCCCTCCCTGGTTTGAATTCTATTTTGAATTCAAATCCCATGAGTTTGCTTAACCACTTCTGTTGTGCTAGTGTTGAAATTCTTTGCTCCCATAAATATTTAAGACTTCATTGGTCAATCCTCACCGCAAACTCCTTCCCAAGCAAGTAATGTCTCCATTTATCCACTACCATGATTAGGGATTCCATTTCCTTCGCATATGTGGATAGCAATAACTATTTGCCTTTGAATGTCTTGCTAAAATAAGCCATTGGCCTGCCTTTTTAAGTGAGAATAGCCCCTACCCCCATACCCGAGGCATCACATTTAATAACAAACCCTTCATTGAAATCGGGTAAGGCTAGAACTAGAGTTCTAGTAAGGGCATGCTTCAAATTAGCAAACACCTTACCAACTTCAATCATCCACACACAGCTGTTTTTCTTTAAAAGCTTTGTTAACGGAGCTATTATTGCCCCGTAATGCTTAACAAACCTTCTGTAATAGCCGTTTAGCCTTAGAAATCCCCTAAGAGCTTTAATTGATCCTAGTTTAGGCCAATTTGCTACTGCTTAAATCTTCTTACCATCAATAGCCACCCTGCCTTGGCTTAAGACATGCCCTAAGAAGTAACTTGTACTTGCCTAAAGGTACATTTTGGCAATTTAGCATATAGTTTATAACTTCTTAACACTTCTAGCACCTCCGTCACATGCTTAATATGGTCATCCCACCCACTACTATATACTAATATATCATAAAATAAAAACCCATGATAGATTTCCTCAATAAATGCCTAAAGACATCATTCATTAAAGCTTGAAATGTGGATGGAGTATTCATAAGGCCAATAGGCATAACAAGAAATTCATAATGACCATTATGAGTGCGAAAGGCAATTTTTTCTATATGCCTTGGATTCATTCTAATTTGATGATATCCCAACCTCAAAGCCAACCTAAAAAACAACCTAGCCCTTTGCAATTCATCCAAAACTTCATCTATAATGGGTATAAGGTAGTTATCTCTAATGGTACTTCTATTTATTGCCTTATTGATAACTCTATTTTTATAGAATTATTTTACCTATTTTTAGGCAATAAATAATACAATGCTTATGAGAAAATATTTGAATTCCTCTTTATTTACTTGAATTTGTCTTCTTTTTTGTAACATAAGGAGGCATGAAAAAAAAGATAAGCATGGAGAACCTGATGTTTATTATATGGCAAAATATGGTCAAAATATGGTCAAAATATCAAGATCAAGAAAATCAAGATGGGCTTAGGCTTTGGATAATTGTTAGTAGATTTTTCATTGTTGTTGGGTTTTCTAAATAATTAGAAAACCTAGTCATTTTAAGAGATCAATGCCTAATTAATATAAGAGTTCAAAACCTAATTGTCTTGGGTCTCCAAAACTCACTTCTACTAGGATAAGAGATAAGTTTAAACCTAAACCCTATGTAAGAGAAGAGAAGAGACAAAAGAAGAAAAGAGGAAAATTGAGCACAACTTAAGGTTTAGAGGACAAAAAGGGTGACAAACTTCTTGTTCTTAGATTCAAGATGCCTTCTTTAATTCCTATTATTGTTCTTCCTCATTATTTCTTTATGTTTTAGTTTACTTTTATTAGAGCTACATATAACCTAATTTGATGGTATGAATTTTATGATTGTTATGTTTTGCAAGATATTTTATTTATGTGAAGTTACATGTTACTGTGTTTAATGCTTTTAAGTGATTAGCTACCTCTTAAATGATGTGATTCGCATGTTTGAGACCGACAGGAGATGATATGCAATTGCTTCTTGTAATGTGTAACCATAAATTAAATATGGTTAGACATATACCATACTGTTTATATAACTTTTGATGTAAACTAGGAATGTTCATAGATCCTAATGCATTTGGTTTATTTCAATTCACATATAGAAATATAATAAATTAATGAACTGAGTAGATTTGTTATACCTAGACATAAGATAATAAATAAATTAGGAAGTTCTATCATCATATAGATATTATCCCTCTTGTAAGCATAAATAATCAATATTAATATCTAGTAATTATGGTGAAATCATATGCTCTAACATATTTTGTACATTTTTTTTTCTTAGATTTAGTTAGTTAATATATCATCCATCATTTGGATTTGTTAGATAAATTCTAGCAGTTGTTCACCATTAATAATTAGTTGACTTAGTAATCATCAATCTCTGTGGGATGATATCTTTCTCATCATTATATTACTTGTTAGACATGTTCACTTACATTTAGAATTTCACCGAACACTTATAGTACACACACATTCTCTATGAGGAGTCTTTCTTCCTTACTAGTAAAACAAGTGAAGATAAGGCACTATGGCTAGGCCTAATAACTCTTGAGCTCAACAAATCACTAATAATGCTTTCAATCTCATTTTCTTGGAAGAATGGATACCTATAGGGCTTGATTGTTATTGGTTTATCATCCTTGAGCTTAATGTTGTGGTCATAACTCCTCACTAGTGGAAGCCCTATAGGTACCTCAAAGACATCTCCATATTATTATATAACATGCTCCAGTTGTTGTGCTGCTCCTTCATGGTTGCTTTACTCAGCAACATCACCAACAAGAAAGGTTGATAACTATAACAACACTCCTCCTTTGTTCTTCCTCACTTGCTTTTGAATTTCTGCTTCCTTTACCACTTTATTTGAAGGCCTCCTTTCACTTTTTAATACCACATTTTTTTCATGAATTAGGAAGGACATGTATAGCCTTTCAAAATCCTAAGAAATGAGCCCCAATGTTCTCAACCAAGCTACTTTTAACACCACATCTAGCCCTTGAAGTTGCAGCAAGTAAAAATCAGCTCAATCTACCAATGTCTATGATCTAAATTCCACTCATTCACAAGTGTCGTCACTCTCTAGGACCTTTCCATTTGCTACACTTACTTAGAACTTCTAGTCTCCTTTAACCTTAAGCCTTACTCTTTGAGCCAACCTTGTACTTATAAAGTTGTGAGTACTTCCTAAGTCAATTAGGAAGTTAACTCCCTACATAATTCCTTTGAAGTAGCTTGTTACTCTCATAGCTTGCAGGGATGGAATGTCATATATAGCATTCATTGAGATTTCTAGTTCTACTTTTGTTGCTGGTTACATTTTTTCTTCTTCCATCTCTACACTTACTTCTTCTTCTTCCTCCTCCTTTAAAATGTTGCCCACCAACAAGAACAACCTTTTGCAAACATGACATACCTTAAACTTGTCATCACAATTGAAACAATGGCCCTTGGCATGCCTTTCTTACATCTAAACCATACACAATTTTTTTAAAGGAGTCTTGGCCTCTTTGCTTGCACAGGGTTGCTTGGGCTCTTCTTTTAAATGTGTGTTGTGCTGGTACAGCCAGCCACAATCCTCTTCTAAGCCTTTTTAGCTAACTTCACAATTGAAGATAGTGTTTGAGGTTCCTTAAAGTCAACTTCCCCTTTGATGCTCCCTTTTAGACCATTAATGAAGCCTTCTATCTGCTGTTCCACACTTAGTGATCTAGCACCAAGAAGTAGTTTGGTGTGTTGAACTTGGTACTCTGTCATTGTGCCTATCTACTTCAACTTTGTGAGTTTCCCATATTGGCCACAGTTATAAGCTTCACCATACCTCTCTTGGATTTCTTTCGTGAATGCTTCCCATGGAATTACTGCATCTTCAAACCTCTTTTTAAATATTTGGAACCACATTTAAGGATCCCCTTCCAAGTTCCATTAAGCCATTTATACCTTATCTTCATCAGCAACATGATGGAACTCTAAAAATTACTCTGAGTGACAGATCCAACTAGTTGGATCCTCTTCCCCACAGAACTTAGAAAAGTCCATTCTCATCATTCAAGCCTTTGCATCTTACTGCACACCTTCCCTAGTTTTTCCTATAGAACCTTATTTTTTACTGCTAGATCCTTCACTTGTTTCGATCCTTGATGAGCTTGTCAAGGTTTCCATCTTTTGTAATGCAATTTCTAGCATCTTTTGCATTGTTTATGTTACTTCCTTATACCATTTTTCCATTTTCTTTTATGATCTTTCAACTCGAGCATCAGCCATAACCTGGCTTTGTAATACCAAATTGTTATAGGCGAATGATTAAGAACGAGTAACTAGTTTGTTAACAAGCTGATCCATAAGGAATAACTTTGCAAACTTATTCTTTTTAGCTTTTTTGGACACAAGAATCTCTTTGAGGGACATTAGCCTCCAAACTTAAAGAGCTTTAGTTGAGGAAATTTTTCAGTCTTATTCATGCTTTCCCTCATACATATATCATGCATTTCCTGCTATCTACTAACGTTGAGTGTCCATAGACCATTTACTCAACTACAAAATATTAACATTCCCATGCCTAGTCCTCGTTGAGTGTTCTAGATAATTACACAGAATACAAGGTTCTCCCATGCCTTGCATGATTCTCTGCCTCTAACTACTTTCAGTAATTTCATGCTATCCCTAGCAGCTAACGTGGTTAATACTGAAAACATAAACACAATACTTCATCTCTTAATGCACGCTTACCTTTCCTACATCTGACAATGGCCCCTAACATCCTTGTCTTGATGATGGTGACAATAGAAGGAAGTTTATATAGGTTGTGTTTAGCTGGAAATCTCTATGTTATTCAAAGAACAAGAAGGCTTACAAAAGGGTTTTTCTTTGTTTGGTCCTTATAGTTCCACCTTCCCCTTATTCATCTAGCTTGATGCTTTGCTTTCCCTAGTTGTAAAGTATTCGGTTTATAGAGTCCTATTACATACTACTACTGCACGCTACTTCTAGAACCATTGTCATATCTATGCCAACAAGCTATGAACTACCGCTGATAGTTGACTAGACGAGCGAAGACGATGCCTATTTTTAGGATCTATTGCTTTGTTCATTAGGCGGTTTTAGGCCGACCAGAATTAGCCACACTCACCCACCCCTATATTCTCGTCCTTGTCATGTTTTGTTAAGTTATCACCTACCCCACCAGCCATGCACCACATGGTCCCATTAGTGTCTACATGGAGCCAAACTGTAACATAACCATATATAAGCTAAGAGCCAGCAAATACCTTCTTCAACTTCTAGGCGTAGGTTATTGTAACCTATCAAATGCCTTATTAGGACATCTATAATGCAAACATCTTTAATAGAGGTATGGTAAAGCAAACACCTTTAAGCCTAAACCATGCATGCAACATCTTGTTGGGTTAGTCTAGCCCATATTCAAGACTTATTATTGGGTCCTATTAGGATAATGTGGCTTAAGGTTTAAAAGGAAAAATATAGGTTATTTCTAATGGTATGGCCATTGATAAATAAATAAGGTTGGCTTGAAAGGCTCAAATGATCCAAAGAATGGCCTAAATCATTTTCTCAATTAGATGCAGCTAAGGATTTTACCTCAAGAGAAAATCAAACAAATTCTAAGATTCAGGTAAGATCTAAAAAAATTACATACTTCACATGAATATTCTCTAAAGATACACATAATTTCAAAAATGAAGGACTTTTAGTGCTCAATAGGTGGATTAACATAATCAAAATCACACTTAACTCACACCACAATTGTAGATTTGAACAAAATCTATATCTTCCAAAGAATCACCAAGAATTCACAACATGGGATGTAATCATGACATAAAAAAAAATTCAATCAAATTTAGCACAAAAGTTCTTTCCCTACCCCCAAACTTAAATGAAGCATTGTCCTCAATGCAAAAACAAAAGAAGCAATAATAATGAAGGAATAGGAATGAGAAAACTCCCTTGATTGTAGGTCATATCCACGTAGAGCTCTGAGAAGATGATGGTGACAAAACTTCTAATGAAAAGACTAAAACGAAATTGCGTGGGTTGCCTCTCAAGAAGCATTTGCTTTATAGTTTACAGCCAAACTATCCTGGATGTTGTTGCTCAAGGAGGATGGAACTCCAACAGTTTCGGAGACAGTTTGTGTCGTTTGATGGTTGTGCATTCTTCAATAAGCATAATTGTCTCATATACTTCCAGCTTCTTTTTGTTCTCCAGTCTTTCATTCAAAAGTTTTGCACAACTAGATATTTGAACTGGAATATCTGTAAAAGGAATGTTAATGTGCAGTTTTAAAGATATATCAAAGAATTCCAAAAACTACTTATCTTTTACGCGTTGCTGGAATCTCTAGGGAGATGGAGCTTGAGGCATAAAGGACATAGGATTTTCTGGAACAAGCTTGTTCCTAGGTGCCTCCTTAAGTTGTATGCTGACATCTTTATCATTATCTTTGAGACTCTCCTTGTCAACATCAACTTCTCCTACTTGCTTGCCACATGTTAGGGTTATTGCCTCTACAGTATCTTCAAGACTTTTCTCTATATCACTAGGCAAAGGACCCTCTTGATTCTCTGAGATCACACTAATGAGCTGACTCATCTACACCTCTAATTTTTGGATTGAAGCTTCTTGTCTCTAAAAACTTGCTTCTTGATTCTGAAATCTTACTTCAATCTTCTCTGTAAAGTTCTGTGTGGTGCTGACTAGCTCACTAATCATGTCCTCGTAGTTAGGTTTCACCTCTTTTGTTTGCCAAAATGTTGGTTGCGGTCTCATCTCACTTGGGTTACTCCATAAAAAAGTTTGATGGTTGTGCCATCCCAAATTGTACGTATTTGAGTAATAATCATTTTGTGACCTACTAGGATTTTCAACAAAATTAGCATAATCATTATAATAAGCATTAAGGTTACCTACTTGACATTCTATGCTCTCATGTGCTCCACCATAAAATTCATATGATCTACTTTGATGTCTCACAATTGGAGTATTTAGGTTGTCTATCTTGTTATTGAGAACTTCCAATTGTGCACACATTGCAATGAAGATATCTATTCCATGGACTCCACTTGTTTGATGCATTAGTAGCCTTTCAGTAGATCATTGATAACTATTGAATGCCATCTCCTCTAAAAGCTCATATGCCTCTTTTGGCGTTTTGTTGTGTAAGGACCCTCCTACAGTTGTATCAATTATAAAACGAAGATTTGTATTAGATCCATCATAAAAAATTTGTACCTGTAACCATATGGGTAGTCCATGATGTGGACATCTTCTCAAAAGTTCCTTGAATCTTTCCCAAGCTTCATATAGTGATTCATCATTCATCTGCTCAAAAGTGAAAATATCGTTACGCAATTTAGTAGATCTTACAAAAGGAAAGAACTTACCAAGAAATTTCTGAGCCAAATCATCCAATGTAGTAATTAATCCTGCAGGAAGTGAAAAGAACCAATTTTTAGCTATATCTCTAAGAGAAAATGGAAATAGTTTTAACTTGATAACATCTTCTGTGACTCTATGATCTCCAATCATGTCACAGAATTCAAGGAATGCTTCAATGTGAGCATTTGGATCCTTATTTGGTAGCCCACTATATTGCACAGATCTTTGAAGCATCTTGATGTGCACAGGCTTGACCTCAAAGTTGTTTGCTAGAATTGCAAGCCTCTAGAAGCTTGATGTGGCATTCCAAAATGATGGTGCATAATCTTTCAATAGTCTACGTGTACCATCATTGTTCTCCATCTTTCTTCTCTCTCTCTCTCTCTCTCTCTCTCTCTCTCTCTCTCTCTCTCTCTCTCTTTTTCAACAAAATACAAGATTAAAAGTAGAAATAAAATAGAAAAACAAAAGCTAGATTAAACTAAGAAGCTATTCGGTATTAATATTAATCAGTAGTAAAACAACTAATCCCCGGCAACGACGCCAAAAACTTGTTCGGTGAATTTTAAATGCAAGTGAACATGTCGAACAGAAATTGGTGAATAAGAAAAGTATTGTCCCACAGAAATTGGTGATTACTATACCAACTAATTACTAATAGTGAACAACTCCTAGAATTTATCTAACAAATCCAAATTGATAGAGAATAAACTAATCAACTAAATTTAATAAAACTAAATACACAAAATATGTTAGAGTGTCCTATTTCACCATAACTATGAGGTACTATTGTAGATTATGTATGCTTGCAAGAGGGATAATATCTATGTGATGGTGGAACTTCCTAATTTATTTACTATCCTATGTCTAGGTATAGCAAACCTACTTAGTTCATTAATTCACTATATTTCTATATGTGAATTGAAACAAACCAAATGCATTAGGAGCTATGAACGTTCCCAGTTTATAATAAATCTTTCAATTATCTTATCACCAAAAGCCACACAAACAACATGGTATATGTCTATCCACATTTAATTCATGGTTATATATTATAAGAAGCAATTGCATATTATTACCTCTCAGTCTCAAACATGCACATCAAATCATTCAAGTGGTAGCCAATCACTTAAAAGCATTAAGCATAATAATATATAACTCACATAAATAAAATATCTTGCAAAACATAATAATCATAAGATTTATACCATCATAATTAGATTACATCGTAGCTCTAACAAAAATAAACTAAAGCATAAAGAAAGAATGAGGAAGAATAATAATAGGGAATAAAGAAGGCATCTTGAATCCAAGAATAAGAAGTCTGTCACCCTTTTTGTCTTATCTTAAAAAAAAAAAAAACTTGAATTCTTGGCCTCTTTCTTGAGTTGTGCTCAATTTTCTCCTTGCCCTTCTTTTGCCTCTTATCTTCTCTTAAATAAGGTTTAGGTTTAGACCTACTCTTATCCTAGTAGAATTGAGTTTTAGAGATCTAAAACAATTGGGTTTTGAACTCTTAATTTAATTAGGTTTTGAACTCCTAATTTAATTAGGTTTTCTAATTATTTAGAAAATCCAATAACAATAAAATCTAATAAAAATAATTCAAAGCCCAAGCCCATCTTGACTCTCTTGATCTCGATATTACGATTTTGCCACACAATAAGCATCAGGCTCTCCATGTTCATCCCTTTTCTCCTTGCCTCGTTGTGCTACATAAACAAGATAAATTTAGGTAAATAAAGAGGAGTTCAAATGTTTTCTCACAATTATTAAAGTTATTTATTACCTAAAATAGGTAAAATAACTCTATAAAAATAGAGTTATCAGCCATCAAAACAAAAAGAGAGAAAGAAAAGAAAAATAATAGAATTTTGCAAGAATTAGAAGCCCTACACAATAGTTGATCAAACGTTTGATCAAGGTTGATCTGTGGTCCGATTGAGCTAATTTTTTGTCAGTAGGTTTGAAATTCGGTGTTCTTCATTGTGAATGATTGGATTATCATTTAGAGCTCTTTAAATCAGCAGATCTTGATTGAAAATCTGGGTGATATTTCTCCAACTTTTCTTAGTTAAGTTGATATTTACAACTTGTTCTTCACTATCAATTAATGATTCTATTGTTATTGAATCAGTAAATCTTTGTCCTGTTACTATTGTTAAGGACTTGATTAGGTTGTAAATCTAACGATTTAGATAGTGGAGATTTGGGTGGACTCCGTGATCGGCCATGTGGTTTTTATCCTTCACATTGGAAGAGTTTTTCATGTAAAAATTCTCTTGTGTTGATTATGATATTTGCATCTTTTTACTTGTGATTCAAATACATTATTGGTGGTTTAATATTTCCTCACAGGTTCAATCAAAGTGGAAAATTTATACATCATTTTTCCCATCATAGTGGTATCAAAAGCTTAGGTTATGGTTGTTTTATTTTTTAGATTTGATTGAACGATGGAACTAAGTACTAACAAGATTATTAGTTTGAATGAAACAAATTATAATGTTTGGAAGGGTAAGATGGAAGATTTGCTTCATGCGAAGCATTGACATTTACTAGTGTTTAGAGAAACAAGACCATATAATATAAGTGAGGCCAATTAGACTCTTGAGCATAAAATTGTATACAGGTTCATTCGATAATTTATAGATGAGAATGTTTTGAATCACATCAGTAAAAAAACACATGCTCAGACTTTATAGAACAAGCTTGAATCCTTATATGCTCCAAAGACTGGAAACAATAAGATGTATTTGATAAAGCAACTTATTAGCTTGAAATACAAAGATGGACAATCTATATTTGATCACTTGAATGAGTTTCAGGGAATGTTAGATCAACTTTCAACCATGAATATGAAATTTGAAGATGAAGTACAAGGACTTTGGTTACTTGGTAGTTTACCATAATCTTAGGAAATATTTCGTATGTCAGTGAGTAACTTTGCTCCTGATGGTATTGTCACTATGAATTTTACCAAGACTAGTATTTTGAATAAAGAGATAAGAAGAAAGAGTCAGGGTTCTTTATCTCATTATGAAGCTTTGGTTGTTGAAAACAAGGAGAGAAGTTAGAATAGAGGTCCGAGAGGTAATAACAAAATTTGAAGTAAGTCTAGATCATGGCATAAAAATGTAGAGTGCCATCATTGTGGCAAAATGAGTCATATCAAGAAAAATTGCTTCTAGCTGAAAAATGAAAAGAAGAATAGTAAAGGTAGAAATGAGAAGAAGAAAGTTAATAAAAGTGATAAGAAGAAGAATAACAATGATAATGATCGAGTTGCAATAGCTATTAATGAACTTGTTATTGTGTGTTATGATAATAATGTGAATTTTACAAGTAATTAGACAAGTTGGGCAATTGATAGTAGTACTTCTCTTCATATTACTTTTAAAAGGGAGTTCTTTACTTTTTATACTCTTGAAAACTTTGGCACAATAAAGTTAGGTAATGATTATTTGGCTAAAGTTACAGGTATGGGAAATGTATGCTTAGAGACTTATAATGGATCTAAGTTGATTATCAAAAATGTTAGACATGTACCAGAAATTCGCTTGAATTTTATTTCTACCAAACAACTTGATGATGAAGAGTTTTACAATATCTTCACTAATGGACAATGAAAACTTATTCATGGTTCATTAGTTATGGCTAGAGGTAAGAAAGAGTTTTCTTTGTATTTGTTTCAAGCTAAGATTTCCAAGAGCATTTGTAATGTACTGGAAGATAGGAATGCAAGTGTTTTATGGCATAAAAGGTTAAGTCACATAAGTGAAAAAAGCATAAATGTGTTGGCAAAGAAGAATTTACTATTTGGGATTAAAAGTGCAAAACTTGAGAGATATGCACAATGTTTAGTTGGAAAACAGAAAAAAAAAAAAAAAAAAAAAAACTTTCATTCTATAATCATCCTCCTTTAAGAAAATAAGATTTCTTAGAGTTAGTACACTCGGATGTTTCCAGCCTAATTAAGCCAAGGATGCTTGGTGGAGCATCCTACTTTGTGACCTTCATTGATAACTATTCAAAAAAGTTTTGGGTTTATGTTTTGACATCAAAAGATCAAGTATTAGATGTATTCAAGCAGTTTCAAGTTTTATTAGAAAGGCAAATTGAAAAGAAGTTGAAATGCATTCGATCAAACAATGGTAGTGAGTACATTGGACCATTTGATGAGCATT
This sequence comes from Casuarina equisetifolia, assembly GCA_028551475.1. Taxonomy (NCBI): domain Eukaryota; kingdom Viridiplantae; phylum Streptophyta; class Magnoliopsida; order Fagales; family Casuarinaceae; genus Casuarina; species Casuarina equisetifolia. The sequence continues at coordinate 2,547,323 of CM052356.1, forward strand.
GTAGGCAACATGGTATTTAACATTAAAAGACACCTCCAAAAACACTTTAGTTGAATGGTATAGCAAAAATAATGAACAAGATATTAATTGAGAGAGCCAATTGTATAATTTCAAATGCTAACCTACCAAAGACATTTTGGGGTGAGGCATTACTTACAATAGCTTATGTTATCAATTTATTTCCAATTGTTGCTTTAAATGGTGATGTGCCAGATAGAGTTTGGTTTGGCAATGATGTTTTCTATAACTATATAAGAGTATTTGGTTATAAAGCATTTGTTCATATTCCAAAGGATGAGAGGTTTAAGTTAGATGTCAAGACACAAGAATGCATATTTCTTGGTTATGGTTCTGATGGATTTGGCTACAAGTTACATGATCCAACTGTTAAGAAAATTATGAGGAGTTGCGATGTTATATTTTTTTATAATCAAAATATGACAGATATTGGCCAAAATGAGAAGAATATGTCACAAGGTTCTAAGATTGATATTAATATTAATCTAATTCCTTCAAATGATTTATAGAGATAATTGCCAGAACAAGTTGAAAGTAATATTCAGCATGATGTTTAGGATCAGGTTCAGAATGACCAACAAGGTGTAGATAATAGTGACACTCATACAAATAATGTTACTTATGTTAAGCAAAAAAAATCTATCTTTAGTTCCACCATTGAGAAGGTTTACTAAGGATCGCCATTCATCCTCTAGATACTCTATTGAGGAGTATGTATTGTTGACTGATACAGGTGAGCCTGAGAGCTTTGAAGAAGCAATAGAGGATATGAATAAGAAAAAATGGTTGATGCAATGCAAGATAAGTTGAAATCTTTGCATGATAATCAAACATTTAAGTTGGTGACATTGTCTAAGAGCAAGAAAGCTTTGAAGAATCATTGGATTTATAGATTGAAGCATGATGAAAATTCTTCACAACCTCGATACAAAGCCAGACTAGTTGTTAAAAGGTTTTAGTCAGAAAAAGGAAATTGATTATGATGAGATTTTCTCACTTGTTGTAAAAATGTCTTCAATTTGAGTGGTTTTAGGATTGGCTACTAATCTTGATCTTGAAATTGAGCAAATGGATGTAAAGACTACTTTCCTTTACGGTGACCTAAATGAAGAAATTTATATAGAGCAGCTAGAAGGTTTTAAAGAAAAAGGTAAAAAGATCTATGTTTGTAATATAAAAAAAAAAGTTTATATGGCTTAAAACAAGCGTCAAGACAATGGTATTAAAAATTTGAATTTTTTATGAGGGAGCAAGCTTATAAGAAGACAAACTTTAATCATTGTGTATTTGTGCAAAAGTTCCCAAATGATGATTTTATCATTCTACTACTTTATGTAGATAACATGCTTATAGTTAGTAAGAATGCTGCAAGAATTGAAAAGTTAAAATAGGAGTTAAGTAAGTCATTCTTAATGAAAGACTTAGGCTCAATGAAGCAAATTCTTTGTATGAAAGTTAGTCATGATAGAAAAGCCAAGAAATTATGGTTGTCTCAAGAGGAATACATCAAGGAAGTGCTTCAAAGGTTTTGTACGGATAAAACTAAAGTAGTGAGTACTCCTCTTGCTACACACTTTAATCTTAGTAAGAAACAATATCCTGCAGATTATGAAGACATAAAAGATATGGAAAGAGTTCCTTATACTTCGGTTGTCGGTTGTTTATTGTATACTATGAATTGTACAAGGCCAAATATAGCTCATGTAGTTAAAGTAGTTAGCATATTCACTTTCAATCTTGGAAGAAAACGTTGGAATGCAGTGAAGTGAATCCTAAGGTATCTTCGAGGCACTTCTAGTTTGAAACTTTCATTTAAGAGTGAAAAGCCTATTCTTGTGAGATATACAAATTCTGACATAACAGGATATATTGATAATAAAATATCTACCTCATGTTACTTGATTAAGTTTTCAAAGGGAGCAGTGGCATGACAATCAAGATTACTAAAATGTATTGTTTTATCTACAATAGAAGCAAAATTTATTACAACAACAAAAGCATGTAAAGAGTTGCTTTAGAATTGCTTTGGATGAAAGAATTCACAAAAGAACTTGGTTTTGTGCAAGAAAAATATGTGTTATTTTGTGATAGTTAAAGTGCTATATGTCTTGCTAAGAACTCTACTTTTCATCAAATATCAAAACACATTGATGTAAGGTATCATTAGATATAAGATATCATGGAAACCAAAGAGGTTGTGCTTGAAAAGGTACATACTGAGGATAATGGTTTTAATATGATGACAAAGGGACTCTGGTGAGAAAAGTTTAAGTTTTGTCGGCATGTGACTGACTTTGATTTTGCTTAAGAAATTGACATATGGAATTTCCTTCATTTAGGCTGGAGGAGGAGAATTATTGGGTTAGTCCAACCCATATTCGGGACTTATTATTGGGTCCTGTTAGGGTAATGAGGCCTTAAGGATTAAAAAGAAAAATATAGGTTTTTCTAATGGTGTGGCCGTCAAAACGAAAAGAGAGAGAAAAAGAAAAAGAGTAGAATTTTATAGGAATTAGAAGCCTTGTGCAACAGTTGATCAAGCATTTGATCAAGGTCGATCCGTGGTCCAATTGAGCTGATTTTTTGTCAGTAGGTTTGGAATTGAGTGTTCGTCATTGTGAACGGTTGGATCATCATTTAGAGCTCTTTAAATTAGCAGATATGGGTAATATTTCTTCAACTTTTCTTGGTTAAGTTGATGTTTACAACTTGTTCTTCACTATCAATTGGTAATTCTATTATTATTAAATCAGTAAATCTTTGTCTTATTACTATTGTTAAGGATTTGATTGGGTTGTAAATCTAACAATTTATATAGTAAAGATTTAGGTGGACTCCATAATCGTTCCCGTGGTTTTTATCCTTCACATTGAAAGAGTTTTCAACATAAAAATCCTCTTATGTTGATTGTGATATTTGCATATTTTAATTGTAATTCAAATACATTGTTGGTATTTTAATATTTTGTCATAGGTTCAATCAAAGTGGAAAACTTTATACGTTATTTTTCCCATCACATCTCACAAGTGACGATCGACCCAGTCAATGACCTATATGCATAGAGACCTTGGGTCCTATACAAAATTTTTAAGCAAGTCTCATGATTTACATCAATAAGAGTGTAGATGGTGTGAATTAGAGAAAAAAGTACTTAGGAAGGCCATATAAAACGAGAATAGCTGTTAGTTCACTTAAGTTCTGATAATTAAGTTGAAAAAATAACCTAACCCAGTCGTGCAAGTGATTATGGCCCTACCACATCAAAAAGTAAACAAACAAACAAGTAAAATCAAGATTAACATAAAGCAAAAAGAATAGATTTTCTCCTTTCGTCGCCTCATTTAGTACCTGTCTCTCAACCATGAGTGTCGGAATCTGCTGCTGCATTTTCATGTATAAACCCTTATAATATTGTTGTATTTGGAGATAAAGAGGTTGCCATTCCTAAGCAAACATAATTGCCGACTCTCGGCACTCAAGACATTGCTTCCAGCCACCACCAAATGACAGATATCTCATGTCCCTCGGCCCCATGGATCAGAAAGTTTTGCATTATGAAGGATTTACGGAAAAAAGCTAGTAGTAGTAAGCCTCTCTGAAAGTATCAAAAGGCTTGCGCAGAGGTTGCATGTACAGTTGTGCTTTCATTAAAGTTGTCTTTGCATAACTGACCTCCATTCTATCACAGCTGTAGCACCGAGGAGTCCCATCACGTTCATGTTCGGTGCAGTACTTCTGCTGACAGAAAGGATGTGCCCTGTACTCAACGAGACCTTCTGAATTTGGTGGAATCTGTACAAAATGAACCAAATTAAAAAAAATAAAAAATAAAAAAATAAAGATCTCCAATTAACATCACCCTCAGAAAATTTGGCCTATCTAGGAAGCAGTTCTGCTAATCTTGTACTTAAACAAACTTGTCCAGACCAGTAGGAACAGACATCCCAATTGCCATTAGAGTTTTCACGCTAATAGTGATAAGGCACCATTCAGAGTATTCACCGGTTTATTCTTTAGTGAACTGATTTTAATTTTCGCATGAATCTGCTTGTATCAATGATAATTGACCAGGACGCTGAAGTTGGCCTAAGTGCTTTATCAACCAAGAATCTACGATCTTCCTCAAACAATGCTTTCAAAATTGGTTTCAGGGGTTAATTTGGTAACATTATGAGAGTTTTGCATTTGATTAACAGCAGTGCCAAGTTTCTAGTTGTAAGGAAAGCATAAAATGTTTGACTAGTAGCACTAATCATATGTAACTTACAAAATTCTTCCAAACATCACATCTTGGGCGCCACTGCCCCTCATAGCACGATTTGTGATGAGGACGATTGCCAGGCGCACAAAGCTGTCATAGAGTGGAGAAATTGTGCTCACTAGTCCACCAAAATGAGGGGCAAACCAGCCCAGGATTGAAGATTTTGCATCCGATTCGAATATATTATTAAAAAAAATAAATAAATAAACGAGCTGAAAAATTTTCTAAACCTCATGTCCAGTAATAGGTCGACTGTATGCATGACAGCGGAAACATTGTGGCTGCCAAATGTCACCCATGAAACGCCAATACGGTCCAAAGCCTATTTCAGCGTTGCAGCCAGCACAGATCGTCCAAGCGCTGTCAAGCAACAAAAAGGTCAGTTTTCATTTTACCTCTGTAAAATGAAGCAAATCTACTGTCCTGAGGTCAAATTAACTTCTGAGAGATGTTGCTGTGAATATGTCTCCATACTAAATTCAGAAAGGTGTACAAGAATGTTTTCCAACCCCATTTTTCAGGTGAGAGCAAACACGAAGTAGTTTTTATATATGTCATGCCCTGTTACTTTAGATATCTATACCAAAATGTTAAAAGACACAATAATATCAAGGCAAGTTCCTCTCAGATAATTTTCTTTCAAATAAAACATATTTGTACATTTCAATTATATGCTTATGAGTTTCTGTTACTCCAGTGTTAGGCACTTGTTCTTCTCACATCTATCTATCTATCTATCCATTTAATCTAAAACCCAAATCCATACAAACCAGCTGATGAATAGCACAGAAAGAAGCACCCAAGCATTCCTGGTATCATCTCTACAAACTTTGTACCGTTAGTCATGCTTGGGCTACAAATGCCTTAAAAACAATATCAACAGGTCTCAACTCTAACCAGGTCTCTTGCAGTTTAGATGTTCGTGCCAGAATTATTTAAGTATTTTGGCAGAAATCAAAGAACTACTTCCAAGCTAATGGTACTTGAATTACTCCCATTAAATCTGTCTCTCTTCCCCAACAATGAAAAAGAATAAGGCATCTAGAAGCCAAGGAACAAACGCACGCATTAGTCTCTTATTTCACATTTTCTCATGCTCTTTTTCAGAAGTAAGTAAACAGGCGATAAATTAGCAAGAAACCTTCAAACTTCCACTAGAATCTCAAATTGGAAAATCCAACATGAAAAAGATAGAGTACTAAGAAATAAGTTTATATGACCTGAGTTGGTCTTTCATCCCAACTTTTAGAAGCGAAATATCTTGTGGAGCACGGGACTTAATACTTAGCCGCAACTCTTGGATGATTTCCTCGATAAATATGGACTCATTCCTACCAACAAAGTAAAGACAATGTTTGATTTAGTTTTTTACAAATTACATGATTTAGTTATAAGGAAGAAGATATAATCAAGAATAAAAGCATGACAATAGTTAGAGTTACCTGTTCCTTAAATGATGCCCAGCCAAGTTGGCAACGTTTTTGAGAGCTTTCTTCCACCTCTCTAGCTTCACATCATCCTTGAATTTGGCCTCAAGCTTAGCAAGTGCTTGTCCAACCCTACCAGTTTGATTTCGTATTGTTGACAGTTTAACATCATAAAATATTGGTACAACCATTTGTTGTGTTTTTTTCTTTACACTTAAGGATCATGATCAAATCATTCAAACACCAACTGGATTCAGCATAATTTTTGGAGAGTACGATGACTGCAATCCTTGAATTTTCAATAGCATTTAGAAGTGTTTTAAAAATTTTCTCTCAACTTCTAATGTCCTTATCCATGTAGGTGTTAGTCCCCTCTCGCAACAAAGCTTTACATAGATGGGCAGTAAAATTGTTGCGAGTATCTTTGCCTCTAAAACTCAAGAATACATCATAAATACTTTGTAAAGTGGAAGAAGAAGACGAGAAGGAAGAGAAACAATCTTTTTGGGCACTCATGGGAAAAGAAAGTTATGCAACTACTATTACAAAAAAATGGAGAGTTGTATATGTGCTCAAGCTCCTTCCATCAAACATAGAAATAGATGTTGCGTTGCATCACAAGACAAAAAGAATAAGAGAAAAATAGTTGAGAAACCTCCTGGTACTTTCCTTACACCAAAAACTAAGATGACGTTGAGGAAGGCCATGAAGAATGGCCCTCGCACCGTAAAAATGGAAGAACAAAAGGAGTAAAGGCATTGCTGCCACGTTGCAATGCTTAAACCATCCTTATCTTGTATGCCTTTTGATATTTCTTTTTAAAAAGATGCAGTTATTTTTTATAAAAAGCTGTTAGTTAAAGCCAAAGCACTCCATGTTTGCAAAGCAGGTCAACCACGCACAAGTCAAGGAACGGAAGTCCAAGTCCTCTGTTTTTTAGATAGACGAAAGGTGTTGGCAACTCCCACTTGGGTCCATGTGACTCAAAAAGACGAAGAGAACAATCGTTTCCCTTTTGTTTCCTGCATAGAAGTTTGGAAACCTGTTGGCAACTTCCACTTGGTCCATCTGACTCCAAATTTGTAAGAGAGATTCTATGAAGTGATAATTGTCTAAATTTATAAGACAAATTAATTTTTTTAAAATTCTATATGAGATTCTTTTGTCCAAAATTCTCATGAAATTTACATTGAGTCTTCTATCATCTTTAATACTATGTAAAAAGTCTAAGATCCAATGTAAAACCGGTTTTACCTAGATTTAAGTTTGGTCTTTTACTAGTAAAATTCGATATGAGATTCTTTTGTCCAAAATTCTCATGCAATTTGCATTTAGTCTTTTATTGTCTTTACTACTATGGAAAAAGTCTAAGATCCAATGTAAAACTGGTATTACCGTGGTTTAGGTTTGGTTTTTTGCTAGTAAAGAAAAATGAGAGGTGTTAATAAAGTAAGCAAAAGAGTGTGAGTCGAGAGCAGAGAAGAAGAGTATGTGTTTTGCTTGAAGCCTTGCAAATCTTTCCATTCCAGATGATAAAAAACAGAGTATAGGTTACACGCCTCTTCTATAGACGATAGTCAATTTACACAAGACACAACACACAAGACATTTAAGTAAATAAACTGTAATAAAAGTCACAGCTCTGAGTCAGCCCTTGCTTCAGAGGGGATGGCGATGGGTGGGGAGCCTCAGGTGGCTCAAGTTTCAAGGGTCAAACAAAAGCGGAAGCTAGAGAGATAATTTACATTAAATAAAAACAATGATAAACCGTCATCGTAGGGCCAATAAGAATAAAATCAGATGAGGGGGTTACAGAAAAGCGAGCTAGAATGCTTAGTAAAGGAAGGAAAAGGAAATTTGAGAAAGGCATAGAAAGCTGAGTGAGGGGGTTACTGAAACTCCGGCCTCATTGGAGGAGGAGTGTCAAAGGGTTGAAATGCCAATAAGAATAAAATCAGATGTTCAAGGCTGTCATTGGTGCGCTGAAGACTTTGAATAGCTCAATATAATAAATTTCGTTAGTTCTTTCTAGTTGTCAGTAATGATTTATAGTTACTTGGGGCTTGAGCTTGAGTTAGGTGAAGTGGATGCTCCCACCAAATTTAGAATCCAACAGAATCTAGACAAGATTCTTAATGGATGCTGACACCATCTATTTTCCCGAGGGATTCAAGTCATGGACCTCGTCGATTTAGCTTTTCTACCAAACAAAACCTAGTAAATTAGACTACTAACCTTCACATTACGCTTGTGGATCCAAGTTTTTCTTGTTTTTGGCATAGTCTGCAGCCGCAAACATGATTTTGCCAATCAAACTTATATTGACGGTCGGTTGGTATTCTGTACTGTTCTGAACAGTGATCTCTGTTGCACGTGTTAGATATGGTCTTTTTAGAAATATAATTAAGTTTCCAATGCTCTTGGGGCTAAGTTTACATGAATAAAGAATTTAGCTATTAACTGTTGTTTCTCTAGCTGCTATTATAACTATATTTCACTTTTACCAAAAAAGATCTGAACCTCCAATCTTCCCCCAATTGGCCACCCCATTTACCTGAGCCTTGGCCTAGAGTCAGGTGCTGCTTTTAGTAGTACGTGGAGGTTGTTACCTGAACGGTTTGTCTGGTATGTCATTGCCTCCTGAATTTACCACTCATTGCTATTCTTGCTTTCTTCAATTTTCGTTAGGTTTTTGCGGATGCTGTCCACGTTGTTGTTGGGCTATTTCTCAGTCTGATGTGAAACTAGCAACAGCCTGTGGTCCGTGTAGAGTTGGGTTCAATGTAAAGAGTCCAACTAATGGCGGCTCAAGCTAGTATAAAGGTAACAAACCGTTCTCCTTGTCTCAATACTCTAAGAGGAACTTTAAATATACTTTTACTTGTCTGGTTTTAACAATGTTGTGATAGGTAATTGGGATGATCTAGAGACTGGGGATGTCATCCAGTGCTTGGAGCAAGTGGTAAGGAAACCCAAGTTCATTTCGTCTGAGCGTGGTGCTGTCCGAATTGAATGCTGACATTGCTTCCCTGATAACCCGTTCATAGACATGGTTTTTGTACTTCTTTTTGGGTTGACTGTTTTCCCCTGCAACTCTGCCTAAGCGCAAGCAAATTCATGAAACGCATGGACTTGCTGCGAGGCACTTAACAGTGATTTTGCAATTGATGGTCCTGTCTGAATACTCTACTTCTGAGTGACCACAGATTATGTGAATGACAATTTTGAAGGTATAGGGTGAATTCTTTGGGACTTGATTTAAATTTTGTTGTACAATAAAGAAACTTTTGATTATTGGATCATAATATGAGGAAAGTAATTTATTTATTGCTACTTCACTACTTCAGTTGCATATCAGAATGCTGTTTCCTATTGTTGTTGATCAAATAAAAGGACCTGCAAGGGTCGAGCACAGCTTCTGTGTCCAACTTTGAACACACCTGAATTATTTGAAATTACTGCAGGGAACCTCATTTATCGCACAAAATATGGATGATCCTTTGAGCTTCTTGAAATGCGTTCCGTATTTTGACTGAAGTCTACCTTCTTTGCATTGAATCAAGCAACTTGGCTTAAAGAAAGGACTTTCTACATTGGATCTCTCTCTCTCCCTCCCTCCCTTTCTTTCTAACATACTCGGTAATAAAAACATATTATGTTCTTGTGTGTTCCGTCGAATTTATCTTTATCAATGAAAAGTTGAAAATAAATAATTATCTCAATAAATTCTTTTCTGCATGAGTTAAAAGTAAGAATAATTAATTGACAGTGGTGTCTCTCTTACTCATTCACATTTTCTCGGGCTTACTTTCTCCTTTATTAAGGTTGAAGTCAAACCTAAAAGACCAACCTTATGACGAGGAGTGATCAAACCCCGTATGAGTACTAAGATTTACTTATTTCTATTCGCACCAATTCAGCACATTGGACTGAACTTCCTACTAGGCTAGTGACATTCTTCCCACTCAAATCCCCATCACTGGGGTCATGTCCCCCCTTGACATGACTGCCTCTTGACAGCTTTGGGGCAACTGCTGACTCAATTTGAACAAAGTAGCTTTAATTCCATTTTTACCGGATTGGGTTCCAACCCAAAAGATTAGTCTTATTAAGAAGCGTAATCAAGCTTTTTGTAAGTACCGAAATCTTCTTACTTCTATCTAATGTGGGATAAATGGCACCAACCCTCTTCGCTGGCCTTCCACTAAGTCAGTGACACAAGAACCATAAAAGACAGCTTAAAGAAAAGGCATTTCCACAATAAGTGCCACATATGTATGGAAAATGATGTTCAAAGAAGAAGGCGATTTTGCAATCACTTGCATGAGAGTCCATGAAACGAGAAAGATACTGGTACTCAACCATGGTGACGTTTTTCTGAAGAAATGTAATTAATGTAGTGTGGAATTCGAAAAGGGACTTGTCCGTTCAAATATTGAATATGTGGTTCCCGGGGATCTAGGAAACTGGGAAAAACATCGAAAAGCAGCTAAGAAGACAAGTCGCGTGGATTCTCATAAGGTTTTCTTATAAAGAAGCTTGGAGTTGATCGGAGAACACCGGAGGCTACACCCGGAGGCTCAAAAATGAAGGAACCGTTGTATTAACACTTGACCCGAAAATTACAACAATACCCTACCTAGTGTATATACAATGAAAAAGAATAGGCCTATACAAACGGGTCAAGCCCAAGCCCAATGAACCAAAAACAAGTGTACGTCACAGCCCATAATACACTAATAACTAACACTCCCCTCAAACTTGGAGTGTAAAGATGGCAGCTTACCCAAATTGAGCACTCCATCTGTAAAGATGGCAAATAATAGATATTGGTGCTGTTTATTACATAATGTCTTAGAGAATAAGTTTTTAGGCTATTTTTTGGTGTTCATATATGCATTTCAAATGATTTTTTGTTGTAGCTTTTCTTAAATAAAGTGACAATATACTTCAATATGCTTTATTTGTTGATAAAATATTAGATTTGCAACTATATGTTGAGTTGCTTCATTATCACAATGTAAGAGGACATGATGAGGCACATAAACTCCAAGGGTCCCTAAGAAGACTAATAAGCCAAATGATCTCACAAATCATATCCATCATAGCTTTATATTTTGATTCTATAGATGATCTAGAGACAATCAAATGATTCCTGATCAACTAAGAAATAAATGAATTGCCTAACTTGACACAATATCTTGTAATGTAATGCCATGACCTAGGATAAGTTGTATAGTTTGAATCACAATAGGCAATTAGCACTAAATGTGATGATAATGACAAAAACAATCCAAGGCCTAAAGATTCTTTAATGTATTGTAGTACTAGCATAATAGCCTCCATGTGTGAATACTTAGGTGCATGTGAGAACTAACTAAAATGTTGCACGACAACATTGAGATTAGGCTTAGTGTGAGTCAAAAATCAAGTTTCCTAATGAGTCTTTTATATGAGCTGCCATCATCCTGAGTATGGTTATCCTTCTTATCAAGATCCTTAACATTGTACTCACGAGGAATGAACTTTACATTCTACTCTATAAGAGCACTCGTGAAACAATGTAAAAGTTCTTTAATTATACCTAAGAAGGTGATTGAGTTAGGTAATAAAAGCTTTATAATTTTTTGCATACCAAAGTTGAATTTTCCTTTCTTGTTTTACACAATCAATAAGAAAAAAAAACAAGCAAACAACCAAGAGAAAATAGCACACAAAGATTTAGAGGTAGCTTGTCCCTTAAGTTGATACCTACTACATCTTATTTTAGTTTTCCCACTAAAGTCTTTTCTCAAAAATGGATCAATAAGCTAAATTACAAAAGATTCTCTATCCCCTTTTAATTTAGAATACCAAAAATTTTCTTCACAAAATTTCCTATTTTATGATACTCAAAGTGTCTTACAATATCAACTATAATGTTAATCAAACACAAAATAAACAATTTCACAAAAGCCCTAAATTGCAAGTTATGAATAGTAAGCTCTAAATTGATTTTCACTCAAACAAATTATCAATTGGAATATCACAATGTAAAATTAATGTAATAGAATTTAACACAAGCAAATATGAAATGAGATCACTAAGTAATTAAGAGTGGTGTGATTTATATTTTGTGTTAGGACTCTTGCTGTATTTTTTAAGAGATGTTTTAGTTTTGTCAGAATGTTTTGCTTTATAAACTCATCTAAATACTTTTCCTATATTTTGGCCTTGAGACAACAGCTAACTTGCTTGATTTTCAAATTGAAAATCTAGGGTTTCATTCATTCTTTGTTTGGAGATAGAAAGTGAGAGTAAACACTCTTTCCTTTCATGCCTTGTTTCTTGTTTCTTTGATTTCCTGCTATGCAAGAATAGTCATTGTCATTCAACTTATTGTTTTTCCTTTGATGGTCTAGATTAGATATAGTGCGGTTGCTTGTATTGAAACATGTGCACTTCTAGGTCTTGTTAAGTCGACTGTTTGCTGATGTAGTAAGTTAACATATGAGTTGTATGTTTTGTATACCTATTGTGACAATATCAACTTGTCATAATAAGTCACAGGATCTATTTAAAAAAAGAAAAGAATCTTATGCGTTTAAGATAGGAAAATATATGAAGTTTAATTTAGAAAATTCCAAATAGAATATTCCTTTATAAGATAATTTATTTGATTAAAATTAAATCAATTATACAAAAAAAGAAATACTTATATATATGAAAATCTAAACAAACTTTTTAATGCTCAAATTTAAAATTTTTGCATTTATTAAAATTTGAATTTTCTAGTGGCATGGACTTATTGCAAGGCACTTAATAGTGACCTTGGAATTGATGGTCCTGCATAAACATTCTATACTTCTAAGTGACCACAAATTATGTTCAAGACAATTTTGAAGGGTAAGAGTGAATTATTTTGGGGCTTGATATAAATTTTGTTGTACAATAAAGAAACTCTTGATTATTGGATCTTAATATGAAGAAATGAATTTATTTATTGCTACTTCACTATTTCAATTGCACATTAGAAGTCAATTTTCTATTCTTGTAGATCAAACACCATTTTCATTGAAAAAAATCAATTTTAGACACTATTCTAGGTCATTGTTAAAATGTGGGTAGAGTCTTGCATTGTAAAAAATAATATTTAGATTTTTGTTTAGATGATAATGGGTTTTTCACATTATTGAGTGGACTTTTAGGTTAGATAATGAACCTTTAGATGTAATATTAGAACTTAGTATCTCCTTTAGCAATCCTATGAGCTCCAATTAATTTAAGTTCACACATTGCACATGTAATGTGGTATTATAATAGTTCGATAATTTGACCATCATGCTAAGAGAGCATGTTAAGATGTGGAATAGATCCCTTAACATGGTATTAGAACTTAAGATTCTTTTTAACACTCTTATGAGCTCCAATTAATTTTAACCCACGTTTTGTCTAATAATTTGACCATCATAGGGAGGGACATGTTAAGATGTGGTCTTGAGTACTATATTACTAAGAAATATATTAAAATTTTTGTTTATATGATAATAAATTTTTTCAACTCTTGAGTCAACTTTTGAATTAAATAATAATATTTTTAATAGCCATTATTACTCAAGACTCTATGGTCGCCATCAAAGAGCCAAATGTTGCATGAACATATCCTTTTATACTTTCAATTTTCTGAAATTACTCCTCGGCAACCTTTATTTAACTTTCTCTCTGCGTAGCATAGCAAACCTTTATTCGTATAAAGACTTATTAATCCCTGTTAACAGACCAATTTTTTTCGTAATAATCACACCAAATTTAGATAATACTCTAAAGTACTTCAAATGCTTTCCGTATTCTCACTAAACTCTACCTTCTTTGAATTAAATCAAGCAGCGAGCTTAAAGAAAAGTCACCCCTATCTATCCCTCTCTCTCGCTTTGTATATAACATATTTGGTAAGTACAATACATATATTCTTGTGTATTCCACGAGTTTACCTTTAATAAGAAAGCTTAAGGTTATAATTCTCCGTTAATGCACTTTTTTTCTTGCATTCGTTGAAGTTAGAAATAATTAATTGATAGAGGCACAAGAACCGTAAAGGAATGCCCACAAGAAAAGGGATTGCCACAATGAATCCCAGGAGCTGTATAGAAAATGATCTTCAAGGAGAAGACGGGTCCGTGGGACGAGAAAGATACCTGTACACAATCATGGTTATGTTTTTCTAAAGGCACGTAATTAATGATGTGTAGAAATCAAAAAGAGCCCGTCGTTCCAGACTTTAAAAATGAGATTCATTTGGCTCAAGGAAACTAGGAAAAACATAGAAAGGTACCGAAGAAGACATTTCACGTGGATTCTCACAAGTTTCCGGGTTGACAGTCCACAGATTACCACTCATGATTCTCGGCGTGTTTTTGGTGCGAAAAAGAGGGGAATGCTGTTTCATCATCAAGTCAGTCAAACAGGTTTATTAGCCAAAGTTAGAGTGTGATTCTAGGCTTATACATGCAACAGGTAAATCTTTTCCTTTCTCTCTTTCGTTTCATGCTTGGATTGCAGCCGAAGGTTATGTGAGAATACAGGCGTTCTTTCTCAATTGTTAGTTGCACTGGTAACTTGTTCAAGCTCTTCATTTATCAGTTTAAGATTGAACTTTCCTTTCTAAATCATCATGTTCTTGGCTGTTCCTCGTTTTTCTCCTCAGTTTAAGATTGAACTTTCCTTTCTTAATCATCGTGTTCTTGGCTGTTTGTACCTCGTTTTTCCGTTTTGTCATTGCTGCTGATAGTTACAGCTTAATCTTTTGACTTTCTGTTATTTGTTTGTTTCTAGCAATGTTATTTTTGACAGTCTCGATTTTGTAGTCTGGGCACTTCTTTCTCTGAAAAATTTTCCTTCGCCCCTTCTTCCTCTAGTGTTGAGTAAAGTAATCTACTGTTAAAACTCTCTGCTGCACATTCTGTAATTGGTTTCAACGCAGTCTTCGGAAGGTTGTCGTATCTATGGCTAGTGATGGCCATATCGATACCAGTGGAACTTCAGATTAGATTCGAACTCTTGAGGTCGATTGGCAGACTAGGAGGATCTTAGGCGGCCAGTGAAGAGTAGTACAAAAGCTTCTTATTAGAGATAAGATTCCTACAATGAAACTTAAATAAAAGAAAAATCATCTGATCTTAGAGTTAGTTTTTAGGTTTTATTTTGAGCCTTCTAATATGGTATCAAAGTTAGATTGACTTTGTTTTATTTCATATGACTTTAAATCAAATGATACTTAATATATAGGAAGTGTATATAAGATGAGAGTCTCACACTAACTTCATTATTTTTAGATAATAGTAAACAGAAAAAAAGACTTAAACCCAATAATATATACCTACCTTCCATCTACACCCAAAATAAATGAAGTTTTATGTGGAAAATAGGATCAAAGATGAAAGTTAAATAAAAGGACCCTCTCACCTTTGAACTAGCTTTGGGGTTATATCTTGAGGTTTTTAATACTCCTCATATTAGAGCTAACAAGAATTAAAAAAGAAAGGGCTTTATCCCCGTGAAAGCGACATTGTTTGTGGGGACTTAGCAACCCTTATACTCTCTAGACAAAGAAATGGTTGTGGCATGAATGGATGAGCAGCTGTTTGTAATAGATTTAAATGCGGTTGCTGACTTGTGGATATTCTTGGTGCTGTTGCTCGTAATAGAAAGGTTATTGTTTGCAAAATATACCTATTGAATTTCAAGATTACTTATTCTTAGAACGTCATGATCAACTGTAGTCTAGGCGCAATTGGAGATTGTATTTAATATGACACCATATTTAAAGATCAATTGGTTCCTTCGCCATGTAAAAGATAAAAAAAACTTCTAGTCATGCATCTATAAACTTGTGTACGCAACTTTTGTTTATGCTATTTGAAATAAAATGCATAAGAGGATTAAGTGGTCAGTCTTGTTTGGCTACTTGATGCTACAGATCGCAAACATTAGCCATGGCAAAAGGTTTCTGGAGTGTGTTCTGCGGGAACATCGAGTGTTCAAATGAAGTTACAAATGAATGTACTTATGGTTTTCTATCCATAATCGACCCAGATACATGCATCAACAGTTGTTTGGTCATCTCTTTGGATTTCTTGCTACTGCTGATGCCCACATGTATCTTCATCTACAGATCGTTGTCAAGGAAGATTACTGCATCCTCACAATCTTATCACTTCCCTCCCGTTGTGATCTTCTCAGCCATTTTTAACGGTGGTCTGGCTTTGGCATACTTGGGGTCTAGTATTTGGATATGTTATCAGCAACTGAAAGTAAAGGAAACCATTTTACCATTGCATGAATGGCTAGTAATGATATCCCAAGGTTTGACATGGTTGCTGTTGGATTTTACAGTAATACACCTTGGAAGCGTCGCCACTGCAAGGCTTTGCTCAATTGTCATATTCTTTTATGCCAGTTTCCTTTGCTTTGCATCTCTTGGGGTTATTGTTGTGAACAAAACTGCATCATTAAGGACGATTCTCGATATGTTATCCTTTCCAGGAGCAATCCTTTTTCTCCTGTGTTTTCCAGGGACACAAGTCCGTGGAAACCGATGCAGAATTCAGTCCTGATGCTTCCTATGCGCCGTTGCATGGTGAAGAAGCCACAATCTCTTTTGAAAACTATTCCGATGAAAATGTCACACCTTTTTCCGAAGCTGGATTGCTTAGTTGCATGTTATTTTGGTGGTTGAATGCATTAATGAAGAAGGGTAAGGAGTGAATTCTTCAGGAAAATGACATTCTCCAGCAGCGGCTGGCTGACCGTGCAGAGACATGCTTCTTAACTTTTAAGGAGAAATTAAGCAAAGGAAAACAAGGACCATATGAATTCCTTTCAATGCTGTCAATACTTTTTTCCTGCCAGAAAACTCCGATCATACTTACTGGGTTATTTGCATTGATAAAGGTCCTCACACTGTCCACTGGTTCGTTGTTTCTCAAATCCTTCATTGAGGTTGCAGAACGCAAAACAGCTTTTGCTTATGAAGGTTACGCACTTGTTGTGGGCCTCTTCCTGTGTAAGTGTTTGGAGTCATTCTCCGAGTGGCAATGGCTCTTTAGAACCAGATTGATTGGCTCCAAGTAAGATCTTTCCTCTCGGCAGCAATCTTTCAGAAACAACAACAACTCTCAAATGCTGCTAAGGCGACTCATTCTCCTGGTGAGATAATCAACTTTGTAACTATAGATGCCTATAGAATTGGCGAATACCCATATTGGTTTCATAAGCTATGGTCAACTAGCCTTCAGCTTTGTCTTTCCTTAATTATTGTCTACTATTCTGTGGGGCTAGCAACCATTGCGGCTTTGATTGTAATCATCCTGACGGTGCTTGCAACTTCTCCATTAGGAAAATTGCAGCATCGATACCAGGAGAAATTCATGACATCACAAGATCAGAGGCTGAAGGTCATTGCGGAAGCTTTTGCAAATATGAAGGTCTTGAAACTGTATGCTTGGGGGAAACATTTTGAGAAGGTCATACGAGGGTTGAGGGAAGAAGAATCCAAGTGGATACTTGGAGTTTTATCAAAAAAGGGATACGGTCTGATTTTGTTTTGGTCGTCTCCAATTTTAGTATCAGTTGCCACCTTTTGGTCTTGCTACTTCCTTGGCATTACGCTGTCTAATAGTAATGTATTCATGTTCCTAGCATCTGTACGTATTGTTCAGGAGCCAATTAGGATGATCCCTGATGTTGTTGGAGTTTTTATTGAAGCAAATCTTTCATTATCTCGGATTGAGAAGTTTCTAAAGACACCAGAGGTAGAGAACAGAAATACAAGGCAAATGTGTAATCAGGAAGATCTAGAGCAGTCTGTATTTATCAAGGCCTCTTCGATCTCGTGGGAGACAAATTCTACAAATGCCACCCTAAGAAGCATAAATTTGATGGTGAAACCAGGAGAAAGGGTAGCTATCTGTAGGGAGATTGGATCAGGTAAATCAACACTTTTAGCTGCAATTCTTGGAGAGACACCAGAGATCACAGGCAAAGTAAGTAATCATTTCATCCCTTGTCCGTGGAGTAGCATAAGGCCATAACTCCATTCCTGGATGCACTAATGTTTCCTAAGATTTTAGGAAGCATCTTCCGAGGTAGAATGTGATATTCTGTTTTTGTCAACTCTACTTTTCCTGGACTAATATTGGTGAAGAATACATTTTCAGGTCAATGTTCATGGAAAAATAGCTTATGTTTCTCAGACATCCTGGATTCAAAGTGGGTCCATACGTGAAAACATTCTGTTTGGTTCCTCCATGGATGTGCCTCGTTACCAGGAAGTTCTTAGAAGGTGTTCCCTCATAAAGGACCTTGAGGTGCTTCCTTTCAGCGATCTCACGGAAATAGGAGAAAGAGGAGTTACTCTGAGTGGGGGACAAAAGCAGCGAATGCAACTTGCACGTGCACTTTATCAGGACGCAGATATATATCTCTTGGATGATCCATTCAGTGCAATTGATGCCCATACTGCGACCAGTTTATTTAATGTAATCTTTTTTCTTAACTAAAGTTTATTCTGCTACTTGCATCTTATGTTTTCTCTTTTTGGGACAAAGCTCATATGCCTTGTGTCCAGGAATATGTCATGGAAGGTCTTTCTGGGAAGACAATCTTAGTAGTAACTAACCAAGTGGATCTCCTCCCTGCATTTGATTTTGTTTGGGTAGGTATATCCATGAATTATTCTGCATTGTCAAATCTCTTTCTCTGTTTTGCATATTTTTTTCTTGTTTCAGGCAATCATAAGAGTTTATGACTAAGTAAACTTGATTATCTTTGCAGTTCATGACCAATGGGGAAATTCTAAGAGCTTCTACGTATGATCAGTTGCTGGCATCTAGAGTAGAATTTCAAAATCTTATCAAGGCATACAATGACAATGTTGGTTTTGACCTACAATCCAAGTTTGCTTCTTCTGGACCGTCTGAAATCTACAAAAGTGAAATTGGGGGATATTACAATGAGAAGCAGTTAATATCATCTGTAGGAGATAGACTAATTAAGCAAGAAGAAAGAGAAATAGGAGATACCAGCTTTGATCAATTGATTGAGCAAGAAGAAAGAGAAGTAGGAAACACTGGTTTCAAGCCTTATATACAGTACCTGAACCAGAACAAAGGCTTTTTATACCTTTCCTTGGCAACCATCTGCCATGTCATATTTATTGGTGGTCAAATTATACAAAACTATTGGTTGGCTGCTCACATCCAGGATTCTCATGTAAGTAGAGTAAAACTGATTGCAGTTTACTCGGCATTTGCATGTATTCAAGAAGTCCTTTTGGTTATTAGAAGCTTTTTCCTAGTTCTTTTAGGTTATGGGGCTTCACGGTTGATCTTTTCCACACTTATGACCTCTCTTATCCGTGCGCCAATGTCCTTTTATGATGCGACGCCTCTGGGAAGGATTCTCAGCAGAGTAAGAGTTTCACAACTCAATGTTATATCTATCCTTTAGAAGAACTCACTTGGACTTGCACTCAGTTTTACTTTTGCAGGTATCATCTGATTTGAGTACCATTGACCTTGACTTGGCTTTCAAATTGAATATTGCCACTGGCGCAGTGATCATTACATACTCTGTCTATGGAGTATTAACTATCCTAACCTGGCCAGTCTTGTTTATCATCATTCCCATGGTTTACCTGAAAAGACTCTTACAGGTAAAACGGACACCAACTACAATGGAAAATCCCCTTGTCCTTGCATGTGATAACTAATTTGACATCTTTCATGGCATAGGTATTTACTCAGGGTATGAATCAATGCGCTATGGATGCTATATTTCTTAGATTTAGAGTGTGGTTCTCATGTTTGTTGACATTTAAGATGTAGCCTTCTCTAATGCACTAATCACTACCTTGATATTGATAAAAGTGTGCATTTTTTGTTACAACATTTTTTGATTTCAATAATGAAATGGCTACCTCCTTAAACTTCTGGAGGTATTTTCCCTGTTTGATTTCTGTCACTTATCCAGCCTTCCTAAGAAGTAAATTCTGTACTTGTTTTCATTTGGATGGATAGAAATACTACTTTGCTTCTGCAAAAGAGTTGATGCGAACAGAGGGCACAACCAAGTCTTTAATTGCAAGCCACCTTGCTGAATCCATAGCTGGTGTCATGACAATTAGAGCTTTTGGGAGGAAGAACAGTTCTTTTTAAAATATCTGAGCCTCATTGACAGAAACTCCAGAGCGTACTTCCATAGTTTTTCAGCAAATGAGTGGTTGATCCAACGTCTGGAAATTCTCTGTGCAATTGTTCTATCATCCTCCGCACTAGCCATTACTTTTCTTGGTCTGGGAGCTTCTGCCTCTGGTAAGTAATCTCAGTTCATTATCCAACGATATCCCAGTTATATTTCGTTACTAGAAACAATTTATTTCATAAGATCGTGGACAGATTAAGATCACTTAGCATGCTTTCCAATCCGCTACTAAAGACTTATCATCATTATTGTTCTACAGTGCATTTCGTCAACTTCTTGTTCTAATATCAATTTGATGTCAGGATTTATTGGGATGGTACTTTCTTATGGTCTTTCATTAAATGCATATGTCGTTAATGAAGTCCAATTCTGGTGCTCGCTAGAAACTCTAGTTACTTCTGTAGAAAGGCTAGAACAATACATGCATATCCCGAGTGAAGCTCCAGAAGTAATTGAAGGTCATAGACCCATGGAAAACTGGCCTGCTGTTGGTGAAGTGAACATTTGCAACTTAAAGGTAAACACAAGCAAATAACCTGTATGAAAAGTATTACAAATATCATACACGCATTCAGAATACGAAAATACATTTCTTCATAACGTGGCATCAATCAGGTTCAGTATCGTCCTAATGCTCCATTAGTTCTTCGGGGAATAAGCTGCACATTTGAAGGAGGACACAAAATTGGGATTGTTGGCCGCACTGGCAGTGGAAAGACAACTCTTATCAGCACTTTGTTTTGCTTGATAGAGCCAACAGAGGGAAGGATCATCATAGACCAAGTTGACATCTCAACAATTGGGCTTCAAGATCTAAGATCACGTCTAGGAATCATACCTCAAGATCCAACACTTTTCGGTGGGTCTGTGAGATACAATCTAGATCCCTTGTCAGAGCACAGTGATCAAGAAATCTGGAAGGTATGGTTTTGGTTATGAGATATATAGTCATACATCTTGTCCTAAAAAATTTTATTTAAAGTAGATGGC
This sequence comes from Casuarina equisetifolia, assembly GCA_028551475.1. Classification (NCBI taxonomy): domain Eukaryota; kingdom Viridiplantae; phylum Streptophyta; class Magnoliopsida; order Fagales; family Casuarinaceae; genus Casuarina; species Casuarina equisetifolia. The sequence continues at coordinate 2,568,257 of CM052356.1, forward strand.
CGTCATCTAAATCCAAGAAGTATACTTCAACTCTAACCAACTAAAGTAGTCCTTTATGAATGTTATTACAGGTTCTAGAAAAATGTCAGCTTCGTGAGGCTGTTTCCGAAAAAGTGGAGGGCTTGAATTCCTTAGGTACGTATATGTTATAGGCAATGTAGGTAGTCCCGAATTGTCTAAAAGCTTATTAGAATCTTCTTAAAAATTAAACATATGTATTCTTTTTACAAGATTTTAAACAGAAAATTAGTTTTCTAACATAGTTTTTGAATGTATGAGATATGTATTATATTTTTTTTCTTTTAAATAAACATTTTTGTTATTCAATTGAAATAAAAAAAATTGGGCATGGATAACATAACCCAACCAATACTTGCACTCCAAGAGAAAAAAAGAAAAAGAAAAGCCATCCATTTAACAATTGGCATAACTACCCCCTCATAAGTTATTAGTAGAGAATCATAAGCAAGCAAAACTGTGGTGAACTTTTCCGTCCTATAAAGGACTCTTAAGAAAAATCCAAACTGGAATCAAATAAACTAACATTGGTTGCTAAGTTGGGTCAACAATCCATTGTGGAGGGAATACTCCAAAAGCCAACTTTTTGCCAACCAAAGCATATTTGATTTTTCGAAAGCTCAGTGATTTTTGCATTTGCATTGCGTTTGTCTCTAGTCTTTCAAATCACTACTTTCTCACTATAAGTGTATTTTAATATTGACATATAAATGTTGATTCTTGGCCACTGTAATTAGCACTTTCCTCCTCACTCTAGATGCAGGAAGTGCATGTTTATATTCTATGCGGTCATGAATATCATAAATTTGTTTTATTAGGCCGTCATTAATTTGCTCAAGCTCCCCAGTTTAAGTAGTATTTCCTCCTTACCTAATCAATTTCTTTTTGCTACTTTGCCTTTTTCTTATTCCAATGAAGAGCTTTGTCTCATTTACCCCTATAGACTGGAGCTCGATGTTCTTCTACGTTCTTAACCTAGCCTGTTATGTTTGTAGCCTATGTTGGCTACTAGAGTATGTGTTAAGAATTTTGTAAATTTTCTAATATTACCTAAAATATTTTTTCATAATCTTCTTTAAAATGAAATATATTTCCTCTTCTTATGATCAACTTTAAGAAAGAAATAGGATTTCTAACAATATATAAGTGTTACTACCTTGTTTTCTTAAGATCATGAACTTAAAATATGGATTGTAGTTATGCAAGATGGATCCAACTGGAGCCTAGGGCAGCGACAACTATTTTGTTTGGGACGTGCATTTCAGATACTAGTCCTTGATGAAGCCACCGCATCAATTGATAATGCCACACACATGCTTATCCAAACTACTATACAGTCAGAATTTAGAGGTTGCACTGTTGTAACGGTGGCCCATCGGATTCCCACTGTGATGAACTGCTCTAAGGTGTTTGCTATGAGTGATGGTTAGCAATCTCTCCCTAAGTTGATGTTCAAAGAATTGCCATGCCATCTTTTTGATGACGTAAGAAGTGATTTGATAAATTTTTTTTATTTTTTATTTTGATGAAATGTCAAGTAGTATATATCACCATTACAACATCATTATCTAAGTTCAAAAACTACTTTTAAAAAATTATACAATTCTTACAAAAATTTATTATAATTTATGACTTGTATTCCTTTGATTAATGAAATCTTACCTCTCACCTAGTGATATGCTAATTTCGATTGACAGGACAAATAGTGGAGTATGATGAGCCATCAAAGCTGATAAACAGGGATGAATAACTATTTGGGCAACTTGTCAAGGAATAGTGGTCTCATTCTCTAAATGCCAACTAAAGAAGTTTTATTATGCATTAGGGAAAATTTAAATAATTATGCATAATTGAAATCTTATCTTTGTTATCATTGTTTTGTCGTCGTTCATTATTGTTGTTACGATTGCTTTGCCAAAAGACGAATGAAGTTAAAAAAAATTCTCGACCATTAGCAACCAATACTATAAGAAAGCATTTATGATGTTTTTAACTAGTAGTGTTGATTTATTTTTATAGAATAATAGTAAAATGGAACACCGAGAATGGGTAAACAATGTACATGTTTGCATTTATGTATAGGATTATTTACAAAATTGAAAGACACATGGCTAGAAAAAATGAACCCATAAACTCTGTGTGTGTTGTTCGGTATGGTAGGCTAACGTTGCAGCTTGCATGGTTGCCAGCATGGAAGCTCCATTTGGCTAGTTCCTAAACATAGGAACTAGTGTCCTTCATTCCAGAGCAACAAAGCACACTCACTCTTTAACCCATCTTGGAAACACCAGGTGCAGGTAGACGATTGAGGAAGTTGGAATGGTCATCTTGTTTAATAATTACCCATTGTTGTTCAATTTTAGGCAAGTTTCGAATATAAAAAAATATTTTATTATCAATGAAAATGGCAAGTTTATCCTTTTCGTTCCAATCTGAGTCAAAATATTTGGACTCTTCATGGTATCAAAGGGAAAGACCCATATTATAGCTAATAGGTTTTCTATCTATTAGTTAGTCAATAATCTCTTAGGTACTATTCAATTATGATGCTTTAGTTTTCTAGATCTATAACAACTTTCTAAATACGGTCTCTTAATGCCTCATGTCAAGTGGTGGGCTTTATGTTAGAAGATATAGATGTAATAAAGTGTTGGCTAAGATAAATGACTAGTTGTAAGAGATATAATTTAAAATGAGATACTATCTAGGCTTGTTGCTCATTATGGCAAGGGTGTGGAGTTTAGGAGATTCACAATCTCTAGTACAACTAGGTGACCTAGTCTCTCTATAGATCTCCTAACATGTGGCTAAAAGTGTAGAATAGGAACATTTATATGGAGGTTTAAGGGAGGGAGCAACATATATAAACTTCTAAAACATCTTTATCATTTGAAGTAGGCATCCTTACAGTAGAATGTTAAGTTTACAAAATTATTAATTTTAGTTAGATATAAGCAATTGGTGAATGATTACTCCTTATTTACAAAAGAGCATAAAGGCTTTACGCAAATGATATACTAATCATTGATAATAATGACAAGAGAATTGACAACTTGAAGACATACTTTGGCCAATTTTCCACATCAATGATTTGGAAGATCTTTATTTATTTACTTATTTATTAAAATTGAGTTCCTTTGAGAAAAAAGGAATACACCTGAGTTAATGAAGGTATGCTTTTAAGTTAGTATTAGAAGTAGGCTTTCAAGCTCGAAAACTATTGGCAACCCTATGGAATCAAATATGGAAGTTGACTTCTATTTTGTTTGATGAGGAAGTGCAAACTAAATATGAGGATTTATAACCTTAAGATCATTCTATATATTATCAATTCATACATAAGTCAATCTATCTTAATATAATGAGACTTAATATCACTTATTTAGTTTCTATCAATTTATATATGTATCTAAATGATGACATTGAGAGGTAAGCTTGGGGTTGTTCTTTATAGGAAGGATTGTGCATAGTTAGGCCTTTTCCTCTTATTAAAAAGGACTCTAGATGCAAGCATTTTGCAACTCTAATTAGGCCCTTTGCCCCCATGTCTTACGAAGTCCTTCTTGGGATTCTATGTCATGTTGGGAAATACATTGGTTTCCTAGAAGAGTAAGAAGTAAAACATTATGTTAGGGTGATGGCCACAATATGTGAGATGTTGTGACAGTAAGGTTGCTGAGCAGATTACTGCAAACCTAGTCTTCCATGAGCCTGCAAATCATACAACTTTTCTTTCGCAGAGCTTTACGTAGTCTGAACGAAAGCACTTCATAAGGGATGTATTGGTGTTGACTTAACAGATAATCCACTAAACCTCCTCAATTGCTTTCCTTGTTTTCACTAAATTTTTCCTTCCTTTTGTTGATCCAATTAACTTGGCTTGAAGAAAGGGCATTCTTCATTTGATTTTTCTCTCTCTTTCCTTATAACAGAGTTGGTAAGCAGGGTATATTAAATTCTTGTTTGTCCTGTTGGATTCATCTTTAACAATGAAAAGTTAAAAACATATCCCCTTACTTTAATATTGAAAAGTTAAGAAAATATCCTTTCTTAATACATTCTTTTTCCTACATGATTTAAAGCTATAACTACTTTTGCTGATTACTCCAGACCGTGAATGATTGATCGATAGTGACGCCTCCCTGTAGTCAGCCATGAAGTCTCACGCTTACTTACTCCACTAATGGCATAAGAACCACATAAAAAAAATAGCCGTGCATAGCTGGCGCAAGAAAAGGCATTCTCAAAATAAGCTCCAACAGATACTTGGAAAATGATGTTCTGGAAGAAGACGATCGTGCAGTCAACTTCATGAAAGGCCATGGGAAAAGAAAGATACAATTACACCAGCATGTGCTTTTTCAAAGGCATACTATTAATATAATGTGGAATTCAAAAAGGGGGCTTCACGTGGATCGAGAAACCAAGGGAAAACATAGAAAAAACACCTAAGAATACATGTCATGTGGCATCCCACACTGTTTCCTAGTTGCCAGTCGAGCACTCACTTGAGATCCTCGGCACGTTTTTTAGTATGAAAAAGCAAGGTTTGTTCATCAATAAGTCACTCAAACAGGTTGATTAGAGAAGTCTAGCGTATGATTTTTTGTAACTCGAATATATCACTGTCCCTTAGACTTTGTAAATGCAACTGAAATAGACAACTGAGAAATGTTTTGTCCTCTCTTTTGTTTTCTTGTTTGATTGCAACGTAAGGATATGTGAGCATACAGGCTTTTCTTTCTGAATACTCTTCATTCCTCAGTTTTAAGTGTAGACTTTCCTTGGAATCATCTGCGACGATTTGTGTTCTTGCCCGTTTGGTGAATCCATGTCTCGTTCTTCTGTTTTGCCATAGGTGGTGCCAGTTTCAGCTTTATGTTTTGACTTTTGGGTATTTGTTTCTTTCTAACAAGTTTTTATTTGAAGCAGTTGCAACTTTGTCTGCGTCTCAGAAATTTACTGATCGCCCTCTTCCTTTCTTCTCTCTGACACTTTTTTCTGTCGGGTACAGTACTCTAGTTGTGCAAAATCTGCAATTAATTTCAACGCAAACAGTCTGGGCAAGGTTGTCCGTATTGACAGCAACGGAAATTTCAAATTAGATTTGTACTGTCGAGGTCGGTTGGAAGGTTAGCAGGATCTTGGACGGCCAGCTCGAAGTACAGAAACCCCTTACATCAGTGTTAGCAAGAATTAAAAATAAAAAGAAAAGGGGCTCCATCCTTGTGAAAGCAAGGTTATTTGTGTGGAATTAGAAACACTATTTCCATCTAAACAAAGAAATGTTGTGGCATGAATGTGTGGAAACCTATTTTTGATAGATTTAGATCTGTAGGATATTGAAATGAAATCATGAAAACCACTGTATATTTTTCCATCATAAATGAGATTACCTTGTAATTACGTAAGGCAATATGTACAGTTCTCACAAATCATCCGCTTGGCTACTTCCTCTTCTCTCTTTGCCTTCTTCTTTTCTCTTTGAGACATGATGTTGTTAAATTGTGGATATTCTTTGTGGGCATCCCCTTCACCAGATTAAGTGGTTTTTCTTGTTAGGCTAATTAAGGGTGCAGCTTACAAAGATTAGCCATGGCAAAAGGTTTCTGGAGTGTCTTCTGCGGGAACTTCGAGTGTTCAAATGAAGCTGCAGAGGGGTGCAGCTATGGTTTTCTGTCCATAATTGACCCAGATACATGCATCAACAGTTTTTTGGTCATCTCCTTGAATTTCCTACTTCTACTGATACCCACATGTATCTTCATCTATAGATCATTCTCAAGAACGTTTCTATCACCCTCACAGTCTTGTCACTTCCCTCCGGTTGTGATTTTCTCAGCCATTTTTAATGGTGGTCTGGCTTTGGCTTACTTGGGGTCCGGTATTTGGATATGTTATGAGCTGCTCAATACAACGGGAACCATTTTACCATTGCACGGATGGCTAGTAATGCTATCCCAAGGCTTGACATGGCTGCTGCTGGATTTTACAGTAATATACCTTCGAAGAGTCGCAACTGCAAGGCTTTGTTCACTTGTCATCTTCTTGTATGCCGGTTTACTCTGCTTTGCATCTCTTTGGGTCGTTCTTGTGAGCAAAACCGCATCTGTTAGGATGGTTCTCGATATGTTATCATTTCCTGGAGCAATATTCTTGCTCTTCTGTGTTTTCCAGGGACACAAGTATGTAGAAACGGATCCCGAATTCAGTCGTGATGCTTCCTATGAACCGTTGCATGGTGAAGAAGCCACGGTATCCTTGGAAAACTGTTCCAATGAAAATGTCACACCTTTTGCCAAAGCTGGATTTCTTAGTAGTATGTCATTTTGGTGGTTGAATCCATTAATGAAGAAGGGTAAGGAGCGAATTCTTCAGGAAAATGACATTCCACAGTTGCGGCAGGCAGACCGGGCGCAGGCTTGCTACTTAACTTTTAAGGAGAAATCAGCCGAACGAAAACAAGAAGGAACATATGATTCCCCTTCAATGTTGTCAGTACTTTTTTCCTGCCAGAAAAAGGAGATCGTGATTTCTGGGTTATTTGCATTGACAAAGGTCATTACGGTGTCCACTGGTCCGTTGTTTCTCAAAGCCTTCATTGAGGTTGCAGAAGGCAAAACAACTTTTGTAAATGAAGGTTATGCACTTGTTGCAGGCCTCTTCCTGTGCAAGTGTTTGGAATCATTCTCCGAGAGGCAATGGTTCTTTAGAACCAGATTAATTGGGCTCCAGGTAAGATCTTTCCTCTCTGCTGCAATTTTTCAGAAACAACTAAAACTCTCAAATGCTGCTAAGGCCACTCATTCTCCTGGAGAGATAATCAACTTTGTAACTGTAGACGCCAATAGAATTGGCGAATTCCCATATTGGTTTCATCAGATATGGTCAACTAGCCTTCAGCTTTGTCTTTCCTTACTGATTGTCTACTATTCTGTGGGGCTAGCAACCATTGCGGCTTTGATTGTAATCATCCTGACGGTGCTTGCAACTTCTCCACTAGGCAAATTGCAGCATCGATATCAGGCAAAATTCATGTCATCACAAGATAAGAGGCTGAAGGCCATTGCCGAAGCTCTTGCAAATATGAAGGTCTTGAAGTTGTATGCTTGGGAGAAACATTTTGAGAATGTCATACAAGGGTTTAGAGGAGAAGAATCCAAGTGGATACTTGGAGTTTTATCACAAAAAGGATACAGTCTGATATTGTTTTGGTCGTCTCCCATTTTGGTATCGGTTACCACCTTCTGGGCTTGCTACTTCCTTGGCGTTCCACTATCTACTAGCAATGTATTCATGTTTCTAGCAACTCTACGTATTGTTCAGGAGCCAATTAGGAAGATCCCTGATGTTGTTGGAGTTTTCACTGAAGCAAATATTTCGTTATCTCGGATTGAGAAGTTTTTGAAGGCACCAGAGGTAGAGAACAGAAATACAAGGCAAATGTGTAATCAAGAAGATCTTGAGCAGTCCCTATTTATCAGGGCCTCTGCAATCTCGTGGGAGACTAATTCTACAAATGCCACACTAAGAAACGTAAATTTGATTGTGAAACCAGGAGAAAAGGTAGCTATCTGTGGGGAGGTTGGATCCGGTAAATCAACCCTTTTAGCTGCAATTCTTGGGGAGACACCAGAGATCAAAGGCACAGTAAGTGATCATTCCATTCCTCGTCCCCGGAGTAGCATAGTCATAACTACATTCTTGTATGCATTAAGGTTTCATTAAGATTTTAGGAAGCATCTTCCGCGGTAGAATGTGATATTCTGTTTTTGTCCACTCTAGTTTTCCTGGTCTAATATTGGTGGAGGATACATTTTTCAGGTCAATGTTCATGGAAAAATAGCATATGTTTCACAGACATCCTGGATTCAAAGTGGGTCCATACGTGAAAACATTCTGTTTGGGTCCTCCATGGATGTTCCTCGTTACCAGGAAGTTCTTAGAAAGTGTTCCCTCACAAAGGACCTTGAGATGCTTCCTTTTGCCGATCTAACAGAAATAGGAGAAAGAGGAGTTACTCTGAGTGGTGGACAAAAGCAGCGAGTTCAACTTGCACGTGCACTCTATCAGGATGCAGATGTATATCTTTTGGATGATCCATTTAGTGCAGTTGATGCACATACCGCAACCAGTCTATTTAATGTAATCGTTTTTCTTATTTAACGTTTATGCTGCTACTTGAATCTTCGGTGTTCTCTTTTTTGGGACAAATCTGATACTCCTTGTGGCCAGGAATATGTCATGGAAGGTCTATCAGGGAAGACAGTCTTAGTGGTGACTAACCAAGTGGACTTTCTCCCTGCATTTGATTCTGTTTTGGTGGGTATATCAGTGAATTATTGTGCTTTCTCAAATCTCTCTCATTGTTTTGTATGTTTTTTCCTTTTTCTTTTTTCGGTTGGGACAATCCTATGAGTTTATGACTTAGTAAACTTATTTTGTTTGCAGTTCTTGACCGATGGGCAAATTCTGAGAGCTTTTACTTATGATCAATTGCTGGCTTCTAGTCTAGAATTTCAAAATCTTGTCAGTGCACACAATAATAGTGTTGGTTCTGACAGACAATCCAAGTTTGCTTCTTCTGGAAAATCTAAAACCTGCAAAAGTGAAATTCAGAGAAATTACAACGACAAACAGTTGATATCATCTGAAGGAGATCAACTGATTAAGCAAGAAGAGAGAGAAATAGGAGATACCAGCTTTGATCAATTGATTAAGCAAGAAGAAAGAGAAGTGGGAGACACCGGTTTCAAGCCTTACATACAGTACCTGAACCAGAACAAAGGCTTTTTATACCTCACCTTGGCAACCATCTGCCATATCATATTCATAGGGGCTCAAATTATACAAAACTACTGGTTGGCTGCTCACATTCAGGATTCACATGTAAGTAGAGTAAAACTGATTGCAGTTTACTCAGTTTTTGCGTGCATTCAAGCACTCCCTTTGCTTTTTAGATCCTTTTGCATAGTTCGTTTGAGTTATGGAGCTTCACGATTGATCTTTTCTACACTTCTGACCTCTTTAATCCGAGCGCCAATGTCATTTTATGACTCAACGCCTCTTGGAAGAATTCTAAGCAGGGTAAGAGTTTCACTACCGAAAGTTCAATAATTGCTTTTAGGAAAACCCAGTTGGACTTATCCTACGTTTTACTTTCTCAGGTATCATCTGATTTGAGTATCATTGACCTTGATCTGGCTTTCAAATTGAATACTGCGATTGGGCCATTGATGCTTACATACTCTAGCTATGGCGTATTAGCTATCATAACCTGGCCAGTCTTATTTGTTATCCTTCCCATGGTTTACCTGACTGGTCTCTTACAGGTAATACAAACACCAACAACAATGGATCATTCCCTTGTCTCTGCATCAATAACTATTTTGATATTGGTGAAAGTGTGAATTTTGGTTACAACATTCTTTAATGTCTATAATTAAATGGACACCTTCTTCTTTTTGTTTGGATGGATAGAAATACTACTTTGCTTCTGCAAAAGAGTTGATGCGAACAGAGGGCACAACCAAGTCCTTAATTGCAAGCCACCTTGCTGAATCCATAGCCGGTGTCATGACAATTAGAGCTTTTGGGACCGAAGAGCAGTTCTTTCTAAAATATCTGAACCTTATTGACAGAAATGCCAGGGCATACTTCCATAGTTTTTCAGCAAATGAGTGGTTGATCCAACGTCTGGAAATTTTGTGTACAATTGTTCTCTCATCCTCTGCACTTGCCATTACTTTTCTTGGACTCGGAGCTTCTGCCTCTGGTTAGTAATATCAGCTGCTTACCCAATGCTACTTCATTTATATTTTGTTGCTAGAAAATTTGAGTTCCATTAAATACTGGACAGAGTTCAAGATAATGTCACTTGCATCATTAGTATTTTACAGTAAAATTTCTGACCCTTTTGTTTTAATGATAATTTATGTCAGGATTTATTGGGATGGTACTTTCATATGGTCTAACATTAAATGGATATGTCGTGTATTCTGTCCAACTCTGGTGCTCGCTGGAAACTCTAATTACTTCTGTAGAAAGGCTAGAACAATACATGCATATCTCGAGTGAAGCTGCAGAAATAATTGAAGGCCACCGACCCATGAAGAATTGGCCTGCTGTTGGTGAAGTGAAGATATACAACTTAAAGGTATATACAAAAGAATTTTTCTTTTTTTATAAATATTACAATACACTCATCCAATTCATACACATAGAGTGTCAAATCTCAAATTTTACAAATAGAGTTTTATTGACTCACCACTAAATATGAAAAGTATGAAAATTATCGTAATGAAGTACTTCAAAATATGGCATCAATCAGGTACAATATCGACCCAATTCTCCATTAGTTCTTCGGGGAATAAGTTGCACATTTGAAGGAAGACACAAAATTGGGATTGTAGGCCGAACCGGCAGTGGAAAGACAACTCTTATCAGCACTTTGTTTCGTTTGGTGGAGCCAACAGAGGGAAGGATCATCATAGATGAAATTGACATCTCAACAATTGGGCTTCATGATTTGAGATCACGTCTAGGAATCATACCACAAGATCCAACACTTTTTGGTGGGTCAGTAAGATACAATCTAGACCCCCTGTCAGAGCACGGTGATCAGGAAATATGGGAGGTATAGTTTTTGCTATTGTTCCACATTGAAATATACTTGGTTGGAAAAATGGTCTATTTAATATTTTAGGATTTTAAGTTAAATATACACTCTTTTTTATAATTTTTAACATAATGTCATAACCCAAATTCAAATATTGCACCATTTTGTTTGTATACAAAGATTCCAATTCAAATATTTTTGCTTACTCTAGTCAATAGTGAAATATAATAGTCCAAAAGAATAATGTTACAAAAATTTGAATTTCTCTACCTAATATCTTGAAATTTTAAATTAAATATTCATTTCTAGCCATTATAAGACATGTAGTCATTTAAACAATTGCCATGACAACTACATCCAAGAAGCACCTGCAGCATACTTCAATTCTTTCCAGCTAAAGTGATTTCTCATGGATGTCTCACAGATTCTAGAAAAATGTCAGCTTCGAGAGGCTGTTTCTGAAAAATCGGAGGGCTTGGATTCCTTAGGTACGTATAAGACAATAACCTTACAGTTCTTTGGGCTAAACAGGATACCTGCATCTACCACAGGCTGCAACACCCACATTTTCTCTCACTTTCTCGTTCGTTTTCCTTCTCATTTTCTGTTATTCGAAGGTGTCCAAATCTCAGCATCTATGTCTTCTTACCTTGGTTTTAGAAGATCAGGAACTTACAATCTGGATTGCAGTTATGCAAGATGGGTCAAACTGGAGCTTGGGGCAACGACAACTATTTTGTTTGGGACGTGCATTGCTTAAGAAAAGTCGGATACTCGTGCTTGATGAAGCCACTGCATCGATTGATAATGCAACGGACTCTGTCATCCAGACAACTTTACGAACAGAATTTGCAGGCTGCACTGTTCTAACAGTGGCCCATCGGATTCCTACCGTGATGGACTGCTCTAAGGTGCTTGTCATGAGTGACGGTCAGTAATCTCTCCTTATGCTACTGTACAAACAGTTGCTATCACATCTTTTTTATGACACAAGAAGTGGTATGCTACTTGTTTTGAATGCTAAATAAAGAAAATGGATCACACCCACCTAAGGATCAAGCACACTGCAAATATGATTGCACAAACACACAAACATAAGTAGATTTAAGAAAGTTTGGATCAAGATATATCTCATGTCTCTTACAAACCCTCTCCATAAATTCTTTTAACTTTCATTCTTTTCAAGCATGACCAATATCTCTCAACCACAACAATGGTTACAATAACATTGAGTCACTTGGAGTTCTCTCATAATAGGTGTGCTATGAATGTGAGATGAAAGAAGGACCCTTTAAACTTTGAGTTAATTTTTGGATTATGTCTTTGTGCCTTTTAACTTGTACTAAAGTCTAAATTAAATATGTTTCATTATGTGTGACTTTGAGTCTAATGATAGTCGATATGTAGAGTAAAATGTGCCATATGAAAGTTTCATAATGAAAAATAAAATCTTTAAATTATAATTTAAAATAAAGAAAGATCTTTCAACCTTTGAACTAATTTTGGGTTAAATCTGTAAGCATTCTAATTTTAAAGTTTCTCTATTATTTTTATATTTATAGAGTAAAAATCTCAAATATTATAAGTACAATAATATTACAATCTTGTCATGTATTAATTGTTATTCCTAACACTAACACTACATGCAGGAAAAATAATGGAGTATGATGAGCCACCAAAGTTGATAAACAAGGATGAATCACTATTTGGGCAGCTTGTCAAGGAATACTGGTCTCATTCTTCAAACGTCAACTAAAGAAGTCTTATTATTCATTGTTGTTGCTGCTGATGTTTTGCCAAAAGACAGATTAGTTCAATACCTATCACAACCACTAGCAATAAATATTCGAAAAAATGCGTTTCGGACGTTTTCACTCAAAGTGTTTGTTTGTTTTTACTGTCTTTGTCCATGACCTTTCTCAAATCACGGCAAACCTCCTTAAAGAATACATTTTCCTTAAACGTCACGACCACTTTCGCGTTAAAAGGATGGTTAAAAAGGTATAATGATGGGACCAATGTTCTCTTTTAAAAAAATAAATACTTTAATAAATATTTGATTTTATTCATTTAAGATCAAAAGAATACAAAAATTTAAAAACATATCTTAACATTATAATTCATCAAAAGAAAATCAAATTTAAAGTCATCCAATTATGATATAACAAAATATTAATTTAAGAAGGTTTAATATTTTTAAATAAATATGCTCTATGATATATTACTTTTTTATTCTAATCAATAAAATTAATGTTTTAACAATCTTATTTTGAAAATATTTATAATTTTATTAAGAGCATATACAAATATACATATTAAGAATAAAAAGATGGGACCAACATTCTATGCACAATATGCATTTGCTTTTGTAATGGGCTATTACCTTCAGAAAATTTAAAGGTAATAAGTCTACAATCTGAATGTAATCTGTAAAATCAAATATGAATTACATTTTTTTTTCTAACTTTAATATCATATTAGAAGATAGAAATATCCCATATATATAATAAGAATATCAAGATAAAGTATAAGGTTAACATCTTTTTTAATCCGTCCTTTCCGCTCAAATGTATGGAATCTAAACAAGATCAGATTCTATAAATAAAGAAACATCAAACATGAACTTAACTCCATTATTAAGTTACAGATCTCAGTTGTTAAGATCAAGAAATATTCTTAACTTGAAAATATTATAATCTTGTCATGCACTAATTCTTAGACCTAACACCAACACTACTTGCAGGAAAAATAGTTGAATATGATGAGCCATCAAATCAGATAAACAAGGATGAATTGCTGTTTGGGCAGCTCGTCAAGCAGTACTGTTGTCGTTCTTCAAATGTCAACTAAAGATGTCTTATTATTTCATTGTTGTTGCTGCTGAGGTTTTGAGAAAAGACAGTCCAGTTCAATACTTATCACCACCACTCGCAATTATTTTTCGACAAAAGTGTCTCCGACGTTTTAACTCGTAGTGTTTTGCTTGTTTTCAGTATCTGTGTCCATGATCTGTCTCGACGTCCTGACAACGCTCCTTGAAGAAGACACTTTTCCCAAAACGTCTCCACCACGTTAAAAAGATGGTTAAAAAAATATATAATGATGGGACCAACGTGGTTAAAAAAATATAATGATGGGATCAACTTCTGCCCATAGCATGCTTCTGTTTTTGTTCCCTACCCACTTGGATTCAAAAGATAGAAAGTGCATGACAAGGAGCGAAAAACTTAGATATGACCAACAAAAAGTCGTCGAAGCAAGGAAGAGGCCAAAGGGCAATTTCCTCGAGGTTTGTCTTCGTTAGAGACAGTTGACATGTTGAAAGGCCGATATGAGAGGGTAGAAAATGGTCTGTCCCAAGTTTTAAAGGCGAAAACTTTTTGCATTTGCGTCCATCATATCTGCGGGTCCACATACTCCATCTACCCAGCTTATGATCCTTGGCATGGTTCATGAACTTGTTTACTTTTCATTCTAATTGTCTTTTATTGATTACCAAAGTTTTACACGAAAAATATGCATTAGATTTTTAATATTTTTTCAAAGTCTACGTCGATTTGTTTTTAATATCTGTTCAACTTTGATTTCTTAAAAATATGTCTAATATGCAAAAGAGTATTTATTTCATCTTGTTCAATTTTAAACTTAAGATATGTTTGATGTGCAGGAAGTATAAAAAGTAAAAGTTCAACATAAAAAGATATAATTCTTAATTAAGGATTAAATAAATAAATAAATAAATAAAGCATTCAAGTTACAAATTAATTTTTAGATTAGATTTTAAACTTTTTAATAGTCCTTATTATCAATTTATGTTGTGTAAATTTTGTTTAAAAATTTTATTTTAAATAAAAAGCACTTTGCTTATAAATTAATTCTAAAGAATAATAATTTTTTTAATATGAAATCAAAACCAAGGTTCATAAAATGACATCCCACACACTATTTGTAGTTATAATGATTTGTGAATGAATCTATTTCTCTTAACATGAAAGTCCTAACTTATATTGGCTGCAAAAAGGTATGTTAAGATCAAACCTGTAACTAAACAAGTATCATGTATCATAATCAGCAAAAGATGATCCCAAGGGCTGCAAAACACGAGGAAGAAACCTTGCATGGAGAAGATGTACGTAATTGTCGGCCAAACATCTGGACAAGGTGATTGGCACCTTTATGACCATTAAGTGATGGCCCCTGGTTGGTGCCGTGAATGTATTGTTCAGGTAGTCTGTACGAGAAAGGTGTCCGCAAGATGATTCTCACCACTGAAACCCCACACCAAATTATTCTGTCTATTTGATGTTGACCGAGTTTTGGGATCGTAGGCGAATGTTCGAGCATGCTTATGGAAGATTTATCCAGTAATTGATGAAAACGAAAGCCTATAAATGATCAAGTTAATCCCTTTTAACTTTTGTTTAACTCAGACTCCATCCCTTTCAAACTGTAGTATGAAGAAAAAGTGTTAAAAGATAAAATTTCACCCTGAAAAGATACGAGCATTCGCTAATCACTGATCTCTAACTCAGGATAAAAACCTATCCCTTTGCCGATGAAAGCTGTGATAACATGAAAAGAAGATGGCTTTAGACTGTTAGTTAAAGAGGTGGAAACCAAGAACCCAAGGAATGTTAGCTCAGGATTCTTGAACTGGTGCCATCCCATCGTAATGCTTACAAAATAGGATGTTAAATTTACGCGGTTTTGGCAGCTAAAGCTCCATTTGGGGACGTGGTGAAAGATTCTTCGAAGAAAGTGATATCTCTCTGGAAGTTGCGTTATCTTCAACCTCACTCTAACTATAGAAGATATTGCTCAGAATCTGTCAAGGTTCCTGTTTCAGCTGGCCAATGTGAAAATAATAGGTATGGCGCTGCATGATGCATGAGGTTTTCCTTCATCTTTATCCGTCTGCATCTGTAAACTTTCATTCACTTCTCTCTCTCTGATGGATAGAAGTTTGCCTAGCATCTGTAGCGTTGGAAAGGTTCTAGTTTGCAAAGCATCTGTAGCGCTGGATTATACCTCCTTATCCATTTGTAGATCACTGATATGTGTTCTTTATTGTTTTGTGGATAAGCTCTGGTTGCAGCACCTTAGAGGCACGAAAATAAAGCACGGTGATGGGTCTCTGGGCAGTGTTCTGTGGGAATTGTACAGAGGAACGAGGAACGACATGCGCTTACGACGTTAATTCTATATTCCAGCCTTCTACATGCATTAACGATTGTTTGGTCATTTCTGTTTATCTCCTTCTTCTGCTCGTACTGCTATATATGGTCGACTGTGCATCGTTCTCGAGGAAGAAAACAGGACTCTCACGTTCTAGACACTTCTCTCCGGCGACGATATGTTCAGTCATCTACAACGGTGGTCTGGGTTTGGCTTACTTGGGTTTGGGGATCGGAATTCTTGGCGAGAATCTGAGTGAAAAGGGAACCGTTTTACCTTCGCATGAATGGCTAGTGTTGCTATTCCAGGGGTTCATGTGGGTGCTGCTTGACCTTAATGTAATAATCGAGAAGCTTCGTCTTCCAAATACAAGAACAATGAAGCTTTGGTCCATTGCCACCTTCTTATTGGCAGGATTCCTCTGCTTTTCTTCTCTTTGGTTTGCTATTGTGGACAAAATGGCATCTTTTAAGATGATTTTAGATATTCTTTTGTTTCCCGGAGCAAGCCTGCTGCTGTTGTGCACATTTCTTGAACACAAGAATGTGAAAACTGATCCAGACATCGATCATCATGCTTTATATGCACCTTTGCAGGGTGAGGAAGCCAGTCCCGCTGCTGAAAATTCTTCAAATGATGATCTTACTCCTTTTTCCAGAGCTGTATTTCTTAGTAAAATGTTATTCTGGTGGCTGAATCCATTGATGAAGCAAGGTAAACGTCAAAACCTTACAGAGAACAACATTCCTCTGCTACGGGAAGCAGATCGAGCTCAAACATGCTACTCAATGTTTAAGGAGCAACAGAGCAAACAGAAAGAAGCAGGAACACAGGAATCCCCTTCAATGTTCTCAGTAGTCTTTAACTGCCAGAGAAAAGCTATTCTAATTTCTGGGTTCTTTGCATTGATTAAGGTCCTAACGGTCTCAAGTAGTCCCCTGTTTCTCAAAGCCTTCATTGAGGTCGCAGAAAATTCAACTCTTAAATACGAGGGCTATGTACTGACCGGCTTGCTCTTCTTAGCAAAATGTTTGGAGTCATTATCAGAGAGGCAGTGGTTCTTTCGGACAAGGCTGATTGGGCTGCAAGTAAGATCTTTCCTATCGGCGGCCATTTATCAGAAGCAACTAAGACTCTCAAATGCTGCTAAGATTACTCATTCCTCGGGTGAGATAATGAACTATGTCACAGTAGATGCCTACAGAATAGGGGAATTCCCATATTGGTTTCATCAAATATGGACAACCATCCTTCAACTTTGCCTTGCATTGGTTATTGTTTACTACTCTGTAGGGCTAGCAACTGTTGCAGCTCTAAGTGTAATCATCTTGACCGTGCTAGCGACCTCACCAGTAGCAAAATTGCAGCATAAGTATCAGACACAGCTCATGGTGGCACAAGATAAGAGATTGAAGACCATAACCGAAGCTCTTGCAAATATGAAGGTTTTAAAGTTGTATGCTTGGGAGAAACATTTCAAGAATGTCATAGAAGGATTAAGGAAAGAAGAACTGAAGTGGGTATTAGCAGTTTTGATACAAAAAGGGTACTATCTGATTTTGTTTTGGTCATCTCCCATTTTAGTGTCTGTTGCCACATTCTGGGCATGCTACTTCTTTGGGGTTACATTATCAGCCAGTAATGTATTCACATTCTTAGCAAGTCTGCGCATTGTTCAGGAGCCTATCAGGATGATCCCTGATGTTGCTGGAGTGTTCATTGAAGCAAAGGTATCTTTGACTCGGATTGTTAAGTTCCTTGACGCACCAGAGTTGCAGAACAGAGACAAAAGTCTGAAGCACCATGACAAAGAACTGAAGCAGTCCATTTTAATCAGTGCGGGTGAGATATCATGGGAGACTACTTCAGCAAAGGCCTCGCTAAGAGATATAAATTTGGTTGTTAAAAAGGGAGAAAAGGTAGCTATTTGTGGAGAGGTTGGGTCTGGTAAATCAACCCTATTAGCTGCTATTCTAGGAGAAGTTCCAAACATCAGAGGCACAGTAAGTAACCATTTCAATCCTTGTCCATTTGTCTAAACAATATTTTAATCGGCAAATAGTATACCAAGTTTCTGCAGGAAATATTTTGTGGAATATAATGTCCATTCTTTTATTTTTGCCTCTCTGCTTTTCACCTAATTCACTAGCTTATTTAGAAGCACCAATGACAATGGACTACTACATTTTTCTGAAGAAAAAGAAAAAGAAATCTTGCTAAAGATCATGGCTCTAAATCTCCAGGTTCATGTTTATGGAAAGATAGCTTATGTTTCTCAAACAGCGTGGATCCAAACAGGATCTATCAGAGAAAACATACTTTTTGGATCCCCCATGGATCCAAACAGATACGATGAAGTGCTAAGGAAGTGTTCACTTAGAAAGGACCTTGAGATGCTTCCAGTTGGTGATCTCACGGAAATAGGAGAAAGAGGTGTTTCTCTAAGTGGTGGTCAGAAGCAGCGGGTTCAACTAGCCCGTGCACTGTATCAGGATGCAGATGTTTATCTATTAGACGATCCATTCAGTGCCGTAGATGCACATACAGCAACCAGTTTATTTCATGTAATGAAATCTCTTTTTCATTTAATTTAAGCTACTACTTTTATTTTTAATAAGAGAAAGTTAACATGGCTTGTTACCAGGAATACGTTATGGAAGCTCTGTCAGGGAAGACAGTCCTTCTGGTGATCCACCAAGTCGATTTCCTTCCTGCATTTAACTCTATTTTGGTTGGTATATCACTGAAATTACTGAATTTTTTTCAATCTTATTTTCTTGTTTGCTCTCATTATTTTGTGATCCTCAATATTACTCTATGCAAGAAGTTTACATAGGCTTCAAACTATTGGCAGTTTATGTCTGAAGGGCACATTGTAAGAGGTTCCACATATGATCAGTTGCTGGCTTCGAGTCAAGAATTTCAAAATTTGGTCAATGCACACAATGAAAGTGCTGGTTCCCAGAGGCATCCCAAGTATGTTTCTTTCCAGCAACCCAAAACTTCTAAAGGTGAAATTCAAAAAAATTATGACGAACAGTTAGGATCATCTCAAGGAGATCAGCTGATTAAGCAAGAGGAAAGAGAATCCGGAAACACTGGTCTAAAGCCTTACATACAGTACCTGAGTCAGAACAAGGGCTTCTTGTGCTTCTTCTCAGCCGCTATATGCCATTTAATATTCACAGTTGGGCAGTTGATACAAAACTATTGGTTGGCTGCTGAAATCCAGGACTCTAACACAAGCACGATGAAATTGATTGCAGTGTACTCAGCGATTGGGTCAATCCCAGTTCTGTTTTTGCTCCTCAGGGCCTTTTCTGTTGTTGGTTTAGGTTATGGAGCATCGCTATCTATCTTTTCTACTCTTCTGAACTCTCTTTTCAGGGCACCAATGTGCTTTTATGACTCAACTCCTCTGGGAAGGATACTCAGCCGGGTAAGAGTATCAAAAGCATTTTTTTTTTTTTTTTTTTTTTTTTGGGTATGTTTTTGAGATGGTTACTGGGACTGACAGCAAAATTTTCTCTTTCAGGTGACTTCTGATATGAGTGTCGTTGATATTGATGTGGCATATAAACTTAGTATTGCCCTAGTTGCTACTATGACTGCATACTCCACCTTTGTAATCTTGGCTATTGTGACATGGCCAGTTGTGTTTGTTATCATTCCCATGGTTTACCTTACTGTTCTTTTACAGGTAATATGTGCACCAGAACTGATAATACTGTTCCATTTCTATCACTTCTTGTTGATGATTGTAGGAAACATACCAATTCTTATGCCTGTTTTGAATATCCTGATACATTGGAAAGCATAATTTACTGGTATGACACTAGTACAAATCTGTTGAAATCTTGTTTGTGTCCCATCTAATGTGGAGGTGTTTCCTTATCTTACAAGTCAGTTTTAATAGAAGCAAGTGTTCTAAAAGTCTACAATGCCAAGTATTTAGGTGGTTTTCAAAAGTAGGAAACTTTATCAATTTTCCTCTCCAAAGTCTTAACTCGCTCATCACATTCGTTGAGTTTTCTGATTTCTTTTACTTGTCTTTTGACAAAATTATGGTGCTTGTTTATGCTTAAACAAACAGAGATACTACCTTGCTTCTGCAAAAGAGTTGATGCGAACAGATGGCATAACCAAGTCTTTGCTTGCAAGCCATCTTGCTGAATCCATTGCGGGAGCCATGACAATCAGAGCTTTTGGGGAGGAAGAACGATTCTTTTCAAAGAACTTGGAGCTTATTGACAAGAACGCAAGTGCTTACTTCCATGGTTTCTCAGCCAGTGAGTGGTTGATCGAGCGTCTAGAAATTATATGTGCAATTGTTCTTTCATCCTTAGCGCTCGCCACTACTTTGCTTCCTTTAGGAGCTTCTTCCTCTGGTTAGTAAAATTCAGTTTCAATTGCTGAATTCCTTTCACTGAATATCATGGATAAGTTGCACACCTTTGATGATTGTTCATCTCCTAATCGTGAATATATCAGCTTCAAAGAGAATATATGTTTAGGATAAGCAACCCCTGCCTTTCCATGGAAGTATTAATTCATCTTCCATATTTCCAAGACGATGTCTTGTTGGATCTCCTATCTCATTTTGAGGCCTGCAAACTTGCAGTGATTAACACCTTGTAGTAGAATCTATTCTGTTCACTTCTTTTCTTGGAAATACACCATTTCGACTAAATCTCCTTCATTGTTTCTACATATGAGGAAAGCATTTATGATTTCTTGCATGATTTAATGTTCTTTCCAGACATATGCTCCTTCAAGCATCATATCTGCCATCCTGAGCTTCACCAAAGCCACCAAGATGAAATGAATCAGTTCCAATAGGCAACCTGCCACAACTTACTTGAACAATCTCGAATTTAGAAACATTAAGATAAACATCATTTTGTACTGTCAGAACGTCGCTATCTTACAGGATACTACTGTTTTGTTGATCAAATTTCTGATGGCAGGATTCATTGGAATGGCGCTGTCTTATGGCCTGTCTTTAAATGTACACGTTATTGCTTCTGTTCAAAGCTGGTGCCTGCTAGAAAACTTGATTGTTTCTGTAGAAAGACTAGAGCAGTACATGCATATACCAAGTGAAGCTACAGAAGTAATAGAAGGTCACCGACCCATGCATAATTGGCCTGTTGTTGGCGAAGTGAAGATATGTGATCTGAAGGTAAATATCAGAAAGAAGAAGATAAACAAGAAATTACCTTTTCCAAAATTCACAACTTCTAGAGTTCTGGAAGTGTATTCACGAGTGTGAAATGCCATGAAACAGGTTAGATATCGGACGAATGCTCCACTGATCCTTCAGGGACTAAGCTGTGTATTTGAAGGAGGGCACAAGATTGGGATAGTAGGCCGGACCGGCAGTGGCAAGACAACTCTTATCAGTGCATTGTTCCGTCTGGTAGAGCCTACAGAGGGAAGGATCATCATTGATGACATTGACATTTCCTCGATTGGACTTCACGACCTCAGATCACGTTTAGGAATCATACCTCAAGATCCAACACTCTTCAGTGGGTCTGTGAGATACAATATAGACCCCCTGTCAGAGCATACTGATCAGGAGATATGGGAGGTAAGATTCTTGTCTTCAAGCATTGGAGAATAAAATCAGTATCAACAAGTGTATGACTCGGTTAGAAGCAGGTGCTATCTAAAACCTCTTGGTATAAGTTCAACACCTAGGTGTTGTCTCTTTAACCTGAACTCTGAAACCATATAATAAATGAATCAACAAATAATAAGGAATACATTTAGTTGCTTAGTTTTTCTCTCCTCAATTTTCTGATCTTGCTTCATTTTGTTTAGAAACATTTCACATTCAGCACTAATCAAGAAAATCATGCTATCTTGTTCATTCCTGACATAAGACTATTTTTTATGAATGTGCTAAAAGGTTCTTGGGAAATGTCAGCTTCGAGAGGCAATTAAAGTAAAAGCACAGGGCTTGGATTCCCTAGGTAAGGAAAACATCTGTCTGCAGAAATGCCTTAAAGATCCTGAAAGTCTACTAACAACTTGGTTTGCTTCACAGTCAACCAAGATGGATCAAATTGGAGCATGGGACAGCGACAACTCTTTTGCTTGGGGCGTGCACTGTTGAAGAGAAGCAGGATTCTAGTGCTTGATGAAGCCACTGCCTCCATTGACAATGCAACAGACTCCATTCTCCAGAAAACCATACGAAAGGAATTTGCTCATTGCACTGTAATCACAGTGGCCCATAGAAT
The DNA here is from genome assembly GCA_028551475.1 of Casuarina equisetifolia. Classification (NCBI taxonomy): domain Eukaryota; kingdom Viridiplantae; phylum Streptophyta; class Magnoliopsida; order Fagales; family Casuarinaceae; genus Casuarina; species Casuarina equisetifolia. The sequence continues at coordinate 2,590,316 of CM052356.1, forward strand.
ACCCACCGTGAGGGACTGCGACAAGGTGCTTGCCATTCGAGACGGTGAGTAATTATTAAGAAACAATAAACTTTCAACATGATTTAAAGCTCGCTTCAAAATCTTCTTAAGCTTTTTGACATGAAAATCTCACATTAGAAAAATATAATACTTAGATAATATTCACATATAAAAACATGTCTTTTCAATTAATGAACTAACTTTCAAATTGAATTTTAGATTTGTTAATATGATAACCCGGATTGATTCTCACAAACTCTCATTTAACTTCATGTTTTTAAAATATGCTCAATATGCAATGAGCATGTATTCCCACTAGTGGTAGAGATAAAATTCTTATATTAAAAAAATATATTATACGTTTAAATATAAAAAATATATTTCCAACTCATGAATTATCTTTAAGATTTAACTTTGAACTTTTTAAACTTTTTAATAACAATACACATCCTAAATCTTTTTGCTAGAAACTTCTACTACATCTTTTATCCATGACAGATTTAGTGACCTATTATATGACATTAACCAGGTAAAATAGTGGAGTATGATGAGCCATTGAAGCTGATGAATACGGAGGGCTCGCTGTTCGGGCAGCTTGTGGAGGAATACTGGTCTCATTCTGCAAATGCGAGCATGTACAATGAGGATTGATGGAGAAGCTTTACCAGGTGAGAAAACCAGAGAGCAATCTTGATGATGCCTGCCATCAACTAGAGCTACGTACATTTTCTTCATGCTTTATCATCTATTTCTTCAAGGTTTCATATCAGTACTCAAGGAAAAAATAAAGGACTCTTTAGTTAGGAAATGAATGTGTGTGTGTGTGTATATATTGAAGAATATATTAGCTGGTATTAGGAATTGGATTTGTAGGAATTGGTTTGACGAAGACGATTGAAATTTTTGCATGAGAAATTAGCATAATATGTTGAAACTTTATCTTTTCCTATAAAGAAGTCTTGGCTTAGTTGGAACAATTTGTATTTACATATTCATATAATGTCTACAAATTTGGTTGAAGAGAATATAAGTCCTAAACAGAATGGGTCAATAATTTTCATAAGTTATTGACAAAAATTGTACCAAATAAAGTAAGTGAAATATTAAAATTTTAAAGGTAACTTAAATTATATGAAAGTATGAAAAAAGAAAAATCATATACAAATAATAAAAAGTTATAACTCTAAAGTCAACTTATATACTATTTGTGTTGATATATATATTTATATATGTGTGTAATCATTAGTCATGATTATATTTTATTTAAAGTTAAGGTTACAATAGTTGAAACTAAAATTACCTTGAATTTTTCAAATGAAACCTATCATTTTTTTTTAACTTAAATAACTTCCCTATCTTTCTCACTTAACAAATCACAACACCTTATTTGGGTATCCTTGTAAGACTTCCTTACATACATAATATTTTACATTTATGGTAGTTCAAGTGTCATAGTCATAACCATAACCCAATAATCACCTAAAATCCATCACTTAGACCATGAGCAAAGTTAACATATTATTCAAAAATCAACTTCAGGTCTTTCCTCTTCTAATCATGTCTTTAAAATCAGTTTTAAGTGCTTAAAATTTTAAAATAAAAAATTACTAAAGAAATTCCTTTTAAACATTTTAATTTGTTAAGAAATAGATTCCCACTTTAGAAACTAGCTTATGAAATAAAAAGATATACTTACATTTAATAAGACACACATATTTACATTATCAATATGTCCTCTTACAATAATAATATGACCTGAAGTATCTTCTAATGTTATTTTTCTGTGTAGATTTTAAACTTGTCTATATTTGTAGGGATTTAAAGAAAACTAGTATTATAATATCTTGTTAAAAAATGTATTCTCACTTCAAAATTTGGCTCATAGAGTGAAGAAAAATATATTTATATTAACTATATACATATACTTAGATCTTAGCAAAATAAAACCAAATATTCGTTCTTGATTCAACACACATTTATTGCAAACATCCAAGTTGATACTATTACCTAAAACACTATCTTATGTTATTTATTTAGCATTCAACTAAATGATTATGAAATAAGAATCAAAATATTATTAACATAATCATAATTTTAAACTTATCTATATATCTATAGAGGTACTAACCAAAATTTAAATTGTAATATAATATTAAGAAATATATTCTTACCTTACCAATATAACACTATCCACCCCCAATCATCATAATTAATATCTTATCCGGAAAAAGTAATCTTTCCCCAAAATGTTGTTTGTTTCCGCGGAAAAATCAAAGTAAATCCTCGAAGGCATCGACGCCAACCCGCGGCACCCTCTCGTTGGCGGTTGAGTCACTGTCCCTTCGCTACCTCGACGAGTCCGCCACCCCCACTCGCCTGCCTCTTCCCAAGCGCTCATATACTTCACATTTTCCCACAGATATATCGCATAAACCCACCAACCCCAATCCACCAAACCCCTCTCTCTCTCCTCTCTCTCTCTGGAATTCTCGCTCTTCCACGACTATGGAGGCCTCAGCCGCTCTGTCCCGCATAGGTCTGGCGGGCCTCGCCGTGATGGGCCAAAACCTGGCGCTCAATATCGCCGAGAAAGGCTACCCCATCTCCGTTTACAACCGCACAGCCTCCAAGGTTGATGAGACCGTCCACCGTGCTCACCAGGAAGGACAACTTCCGTTGTCTGGTCAGTATAGCCCCAGGGACTTTGTTCTCTCCATCCAACGGCCCAGATCGATCATCATCTTGGTCAAGGCTGGCTCCCCCGTTGACCAAACCATCGCTGCCCTCTCCAACTTCTTGGAGCCCGGTGATGCTATCATCGATGGCGGCAATGAGTGGTACGAGAACACCGAGCGCCGAATCTCCGAGGTTTCGCAGAAGGGTCTGCTCTATCTCGGAATGGGTGTCTCCGGTGGTGAGGAGGGTGCTCGTAACGGGCCTTCGCTCATGCCGGGAGGATCCCGCCAGGCGTACACTAACATCGAGGATATACTCCAAAAGGTCGCCGCGCAGGTCCCAAATGACGGGCCGTGCGTCACCTATATCGGCGAAGGCGGGTCTGGGAACTTTGTGAAGATGGTACACAACGGAATCGAGTACGGGGACATGCAGCTTATCTCGGAGGCCTACGACGTGTTGAAGAATGTGGGAGGGCTAAGCAATGAGGAGCTCTCGGAGATCTTCGGGGAGTGGAACAGAGGTGAATTGGAGAGCTTCTTGATCGAGATTACCGCCGATATTTTCAGGGTTAAGGATGATTTGGCAGATGGGTATTTGGTGGACAAGATTTTGGACAAGACTGGAATGAAAGGCACTGGGAAATGGACTGTCCAACAGGCAGCGGAGCTGTCCGTAGCCGCGCCGACAATCGCCGCGTCGCTAGATTGCCGGTACCTGAGTGGCTTGAAGGATGAGAGAGAGAGCGCCGCGGAGGTGTTGAGAGAAGCAGGGTTGAAGGAGTCAGAGGGAGTGAAGCTTGGCGGGGCGGACAAGAAGAGGTTGATAGACGATGTGAGGCAGGCATTGTACGCGTCCAAGATATGTAGCTACGCTCAGGGGATGAACTTGCTGAGGGCCAAGAGTGTTGAGAAAGGTTGGAGTTTGGATTTGGGGGAGCTAGCGAGGATTTGGAAAGGTGGGTGTATCATAAGAGCGGTGTTCTTGGACAGGATCAAGAAGGCCTATCAGAGGAACCCCAATTTGGCAAGCCTGGTGGTAGACCCGGAGTTCGCCAGGGAGATGGTGCAGAGGCAGGCAGCGTGGAGAAGGGTCGTGGGGCTGGCGATATCGGCCGGAATCAGCACTCCTGGAATGTGTGCAAGCCTTTCCTACTTCGATACGTATCGCCGGGCTAGGCTACCGGCAAACCTCGTGCAGGCGCAGAGGGACCTGTTCGGGGCGCACACCTACGAAAGGATTGATCGGCCGGGTGCTTTTCACACAGAGTGGACGAAGCTCGCCCGGAAGAGTAACACCGGTGTTGCAGCTCTCAACTGAGCATTTCACCATGGTTTGATTGGTTCCTTTGCTTGTTTTTATGTTGGTGGTGATGATCATGATGCTATTTGAATTGGGGTTGAACGTTTTGTTTAGGATTCTCTGCTTGGGCGGAGCAAATTGTTATTGAGCCTCGCTTTTTGGGCTGTTAATAAGAAAATGCATGCCTTCCCTTTACAAGCTAAATTTTGCTTATGATTAGCTTATGTTTGTGTTAGATAGACATGTTATGAGCTGCACTGACATTTTAGGTATAGTTTGATAGGATCTTGTTATACGGTGGAAGTGGAGTTCCTGGTTGATGTCTCTGCAAAATTTGGAACTTCAGTTTCATGTTCCACTACCGTGGGCTGGCTAGAATCAGGAGCCATTATCCGAAAGATGCTAGCTCAAGGTAGTGTAATGTTTTTGCTCAACTAGCCGATGAGTAGTTGGTAGAGTGGAAGCGATGGTAATGAATTTATGTTCTACCGCCAGGGGTTGGCTGGAATCATGAGTCATTATCTGAAAAATGGTAGCTTCAGGTTTTGTATGGTTTCTGCTTGATCAGCTGGTGACCTGTTGATAGGTGAGGTTGAAGCAGCCAGGAACTTATGTCCTTCCCGATTAGGTGTTTCTTCAATGTGGTTGGTGATTTTGAAACAACACAATTCGAAAAGAGTTTTCTAGAAGAGATTGAGAGTTCTTTGAAATCCATCATGTCTAGAAGATAAAAGCATCCCTAATTGATGTTCACTTTTTAAAGTTAGTTGGATTATACAGGAAAAACATTGATCCCTTTCAACAGCAAACTTTTGAATGCACTTGTCTGCAACATCTTTTCTCGACATGATTGTATGTCTGTAATTTTGGTGGTTGGTTGTTTATAAAAGTTTGGCCGTTTGGTTGGGGGGCCTTTTAATGACCATAGTCCATCATCTATTCTTATCAGAAAGTTTCCTATGGCATTTTCTGGCCTTCTACAATCTAAATTCTGATGGTCTTCATGGCTGCTTAGAACTTGTTTTTGTTTAGGTAAATGGAGACTTAGTATATCTTGAATTTCCTCCATCTGGGTGGAGATCCCTCAATAGCTTCGACTGGGCAACCAGACAAGTATATGTAAGAGCAGGTACTTCTGGAGAACATGTAAAGGACGATTTATAGAATCTCTCTTCTTTTTCTTTGAATCTTAAAAGTTTTGGGATGAGAGTTTTTGTCAAAAAGATCTATGGGAAACATATACTTTGTTGCTACAGACATTTGCATCTACTCTGAGAATTCAGTATTTAGAATCAAACCTCCGCACTCGTAGTGGGAAAAACAGAAACATATCACACAGGAACAGAACCGAAAGAACAGAAAAAAGTATGAAACAACTATTGAATATCTCCTCCATTCTCAAGTACAGGCTGTGTTCTTGTAACAGCTGCAGAAGGCATCTTACCGCTACCCACCCACCTACTCTCTAGAATCAGATCTTCGTCAGCATGCCTTTCCAACACCTGAATCTTCTTTGTCTTCAGGATCCTCACAGTCACCATCCCGGCATAACCCAGAAGCACCACCACAGAAACTCCAAGCACAATTCCGACCACCCACAGATACCAGAGCCCCTTCTTCGTCTTCTGTTTAACAACAACTGCAAAATGGCCCTGTTCTCTCGAGTAACATATCCCCTGCAAGCTCATGTCACTGAGGTACCATGTCCCGTTGCTGCTGAATGTCGCGCATCTTGTCTCAGAGATCATCCCCTCCGGGAGTGCCAAACGGGGAAAATGAATCGATATAGGCTTACCCGTTGTGTGGAGACTCAGCTTTCTGAAAACTTTGGCGCTAACATTCGACGCATCGAAAACCAGAAAACCCACCACCGGCGTGATCAGGGAGTGACCCTTGACGCCATAGAACTGGGAAGACAAGTTACCCAAGTTCTGGAAGACAATGGCGACCCTCCTAACATGCGGCACCGGCAGAGTCCTTGGTGGTATTTGAAAAGAAGCTAAATTTAGCCCCCTGTTCCACAACCGGCGGCTTCTGAGCCGGACGACGGAGACGGAGATGGTCGAAAAGTTGGCCGGAAGAACGGCCCTGTACTGAGCACCGGTGTGAGGCCGGTGTCGGGCCAGTGCTTTGAAGGCATAAGCTTGAAGAGCAGCATCCAAGGATTGTCCGGCATAGTCGTCTGAACTACTGACAAATGAGCAAGAACAGAAGGTAAAAACTAACCAGATGAAGCTCCAGATCATGTTGGATCACAAGCGACTGATCCTGATGATGCTTTTGGAGGAGAAGATCAGTAAGCATGCGTTAAATCAATGTCGAGGCTTTGCATTGCTTTCAACAGCCCGATCTAATCACTTTTGTTTTACCTTTTTGTTTTTTAAACAAAAGCATCGTTGCTTTTTAGAAAAAAGCAGCTTGAATTTCTTTCTAAAATAAAGCTTGTCGATGTTTACATCTCTATGAGAATTGCTGGATTTTTTTCCTTTTTTAAAGATTCTTTAATTTAAACTTTAAACTTTTTAAATAACAAAAATTATTCTACTACAACAAAACACATTAAACAAAATATGTAAGAGGGATGGTTCAATGGTATTCTTTGAGTCAAACCATGACCACCGAAAGTCCCATGATCATGAGTTAACTGAGTTGAATTTGCTCTCAATTGAGTTGAATATTAGCTAACATCTATACATGTAAGCAATCAAGGCATAACTATTGAATTTGTTAGGAATAGAACTCAACTTTCCCGAGAAAATTGCGATTTTAAGTCCACTCCATTTTGCTTTTTGGTCAAACGATGGGTAATGATGTGGAGAAAGAGAGAATCCGTACCCATAAATTGCGGGTTGAAAAATTGTGATCAATGCTGACAACATGCTTGATTACTCCCCAACGTCAAACACAATTGGCGGATGTTGTTCCATGCACTGATGCTGCATAATGTTGTTTATAAACTTGAATGACAACTCTAAAGCAGTCTCTCCTGTTAAAGTTGATGCTGCTGGCCAATCTTGTGATTAATCAATATTTGTTATACTATTGAATTTCAATAGGATCACTCTTGATCTACATGAACTGTGGATTTCATGTTAAAGGTCGATGTCCTCACAAACTATTTCGGGTTATAAGCTTTATGAACATAGGATACCATCTTTGAACATAAATTTTAATATTATATTAAAGAGATCAATTATATCATAATGTTAACTTAAGAATCAAAGAATATTTTCTTTTTATCAATAAATATTAACTACAAATTAATGAATAATAACAATAGAGCATTCTCACATAAGGATCAAATACAATATACCATGAATGCACTATAATGAACCTAATTATTTTATCTAGAGGTCTAAGCCTCATGGCATAGTAAGCTCAATTACTTTTATATACTATTCACTATTAAGTCTTGATAAATCCAATGTGTTTCAATCCCATCACAAGAATTATAACATTCCATCATGTTTTTGAAACCAATGCTTTGACGGTCTAGTTTAACCCATGTGAATGAACCCAACATTTATTATCTTAGGTCACTCCTCCATGATTCAAACATAAAAATATGGAATTATATCATATGCCAAATGTGATGAACCCAATTACTTTGGCATAGCAACTATCTCTATGTGACCAGTATTTGTAACCTCACAACATTTCTCAACCATAACAATGGTTATAGTTTCAATTAACTTGGGCAATTTCTCCTAACAATTGTACCACGATTTCTCCATTTTTCTCATGTTTTAAGAAAATTAAGAAATTTTCTTTACTTTTCTTCTTTCCAAACATGAACGGCTGCCTTTCTATGAACAGTATCCAACAATAACATTTAGGTACTAAGCATTCTCTCTCTCCGCAATCGTATTTGGATTCTTCTATTATCATCATATCTATAGAGAGAAGACTTTAATTATTACAATTATAGAAATGTTTTTCTCAAATTAAAAATTTTACAATTAAAATTTGTACTAATTATTAATTATTAGACTTAATACCAATGATAGGATTCCCAATTTACTAGTTAAGGTGCAAGCTTCCCACAGTTCCCCAAGGTGAAAATGGACCTTTACACTCCGGCAAAGTTAGTATTCAAGCTTATTTTCACAGTATGGTCAAATTATTGATTCTGACGCCATTTGCATGTGAAACTTTTGAATACAAATCTTGATTTTCAATAATTGCAAAACGGAGCCTCTACTAGAATTAATAAATACACGAGTATTAAATGGGGAAGGAGGATCAAATTAATTGACTAATGAAGAGATTGCTAAACACTCACAAGAAACTTCGAGTATTTTGACTACTCCAAGGTGAAAAAAGGATAATTTATTTCATACTTGCCAACTTCTACTTCTATAATAAACCTAAAATATTTTAAAAAAATCCTCCAAAAAAATTTAAAAAAACCCACATATTCTGACTAATTCAAGGAGAAAAAAAAAGGATTAGTTGTCTGTATTTAAACTCACATTCTCTCATATTTATTATCTTTTCTTAAAAATAAAAGATCCCATCTAAAAATTAATTTAAAATTTACTCTTAATTTCAAAAATTTTATCTCATAATATGAATTTTTTTAATATTTATTATCTTGCCTACTGAATGGTATTAGACTTAAGGTTGTACAAAGTAGGATAGATTTACTTAAATTCTCATTTCATATTAAAAAATTAATAACCCAATCTAAAATTTACATAAAGTCTTAAATCTTAAAGTAAAAGTTTTGTCTTCTACACGTCTTTTACATAAATAATAATTATATTTTTTTAAAATGAATTTTACGAAAGACTAGAAAAATAATAAAATTAGGAAATTAAAGAATATTTAGCAATTATTAGGCTTTGGATTTATTATTTCGAAAATCTTTGTTACTTTTGTTTTTCATGTTCTTTCTAAAATATAAGGTATAATCCAGTCCCTTGTTTGGTCGCCGGAACGAAATCATTTGTAGCTTTCTGGCGCGCATGAGGGAATCGAACGCGGACCTTTTCGATCCCCGGACGATTATGGACTCGGACTTCTCTCCGGGCGGGCTCGCATCGGGGTCAGGCTCGGACTCGGACTTCGCCTTCGCCTTCAACGACAGGAATTTCTCTGATCGGGTGCTGACGATCGAGATAATCGCCGATTTGCCAGAGACCAAAGCGGGTGGCGAGGGTTTTACAAGCATCGCTGATTGGGCCCGAAATAGGAAGAGACGGAGGGAGGAGATTAAAAAAGAGACTGGTAAGAGTGTTTTGTGTCCGTTTGGGGTTGTGAAATGATCGATGAATGCAATTCGGTTCTGTTGGTTTCCTGGGGAAATGGAAGATTTGGCCTTCCCGTTTTCGGTTGTTATGGTTTCGAAGTGTTGATGAAGTTATGCCTTTTGTTTTAGTTATTTTTTTTTTGTGTTTGTGATAAATTATTGGTACTTGAGGTGAATTTGGGGTTTTTCTTGGGGGAAATTTGGGTGCTTTGGGTTATGAAAGAAAGCTACAGTCTTTGGTAGTTTGATTATGATTATTTCCTCAGAAACTTCCATTTTGTTGTGATTATAATGACATCAAGCTATATGATATGAAGCAGATGATCTATGGTTGAAGATTTAGGTCTCGTTTGGCGATAATTGTACTACCTAAGGGATTTGTCCTTGGTTGAGGTTTTGATTACGATACAAAACACAATTGTTATTGATGTGGATCATCTTGTAGAACGGTCTGGCTCTTAGTGTTCGAATTTAGAAATGCTTGAGCTGAAGTAAGTGACTAGATATAAGTAGGGCCCAAGTTGGCATGTCTATCTAATTGTGGTTTTCTAATTTGGTGCGAATGATCCCACTCCACCCACTCTTTGTTGTGATCGTGATGCAACAGAGTTGTTGTGAAGGTAGAACATTTTCATGAGTATCCCAGGAGCATTTAATATTAGAACTTCCTTGCTCTTATAGGCTTGTAGATTCTTGAAATGCTGGGGTTCGGGGTTAAGAAATAGAATCAGTAGTAGTGGCTGATTTGGTTGTCTTATAGTCACAGGTTGGTTACTTTTCCATTTTGGGGGGGTCAGATTACGTTGGGGAGGTTTAACTGAGAATTTGACGATTTATGGGGTTAGCTTGAGCATATGTTGCAGTTGGGTTATTATCTTATTTACTGAAGTCTTTTGTTGGTATCTTTTCACAAGTTGTGTGTAATGATCCGACAAATATGGAAGGTATCAATGCTTTCATGCTGCTATTCTGCTATTGTGGTGATTGCATAGTCTACCATGATAGGAAGTTGCGCAAGCCTTTACATCACAATTTATTTCAAGAACTAATTATGTTAATGAGATTTTATTTTTTTAATTGGTGAAACTCATTTTGACATTACTACTACAGATGTTTTGGTCTCTCATTCGTGGAGGGATCCCTCTCCAACTTTTACCTTTTTTATCGAGTGAAATGCATTGTGCACATGGAATATCTGCAGAAAGTATGGAACTTTGCACTATATTTTTGTCTCAACTCCAACATGTGTGAAGTAATACCTTCGTACTAGAATTGTTGCCAATGGTGATTTAGTGTTTATTTCTTGTTAGTTTTCCATTGGGACTTTGACTGCATTTAGGACTGTGACTTTTTTTATTGAGGTGTACCAATCACTTGGGTTAGAATTTATTGATGTAAACTTTGTGGCTCGTGGGGGTGTTGCCATGTAGCCGAGCCATTTAACTTTAGGTGGCACTTCTAGGCTGCAAGAGAATGATGTTTGGCTTGGAGTTTAATGACCTGTGACATACTTATTTCTTACTTTTCTCATTCACTTCCTATCATCAATAGAGCTGGTTACAATAACCGTTTAGTAATCAACAACTATTTCTGACTTCTTGTAGCAATATCTTTGGTTACATATGCACGGTTGACCTTAATCAGCAATAACATTTTGATGCACTTCTGAGGCTTAGAGCAGAGATGGGCCTGGAGAAGGATTTTAGCTTCGCTCTCCACATTAGTCATACTTTCGGGACTTATATATTGCCTGGCACTGCATTTTCTGAAGCTAGATGCTTTTTGTCAATGCATTTACTGATGTTTAAGTGCTTAGTTTGCTAAGTTCAGTACTAAAGTCATGAGATTTTGTGCCAGAAACGGTTTAAGAATATTTTTGTTCTGTTTGTCACCTTTTATGATGGCTTATCTTCTTGTCTGCTAACTTTTTAACTGCCACTGATGTACGTGTAAACTTCAACCCTGTGTAAGTATATTCTGATGTGAAACATGATTGCCTTTGCACTTAGCTGTGGATGTCATTGTCAACTGTGAGGAGCAGATTTTAAGCTGTAACATGCCAGATACAGAGGATGTTGTCAACTATGGAAATCAAGATGAGGAAGCTGTAGCAATGATTGAAGAATTACCTTCAGGTGTTGGAACTAATATGAATCAACTTGGCTTATCTTATTCTTTTCTTTTATAATCAGCTTATCTCTATCTAAGCTTGATCACCCGTCCTATATGGAAAACTGATGATGTTCATGTGATATTGGTTATATCATTTTGTTCCCCTATTGTATTACATTTGCCCTCAAATGATATTCCCCCTTTATATAAGGAGAGTATGAAGCTATGCTTTTTCCACTACTTGTGAGCCACATATGTGTTAGGCATGTAAAATATTTGGGACCCAAGTATGGAACTTGTATATAGATAGAGTGATGTGGGTTTGTTTCCCTATGTTAGAAACTTTTGTAGGTGAGGAAGCTGCTCCTGACAATGATTTACCTGGGAACATGGAAGGCTTACCAGTTCTTAGAGTTAAAACCTTGCACATAAGCTCTCCAATTTTAGCAGCAAAGAGTCCATTCTTTTATAAGGTGAGGGGCCTTCATCTGGTTTTGCTACTTTTGTTCCTTGGATAGTTTATTCTTCTTAGTTTCATGCCTCTTGTAGTTGTTTTCAAATGGCATGAGAGAGTCAGAGCAGCGACATGTTACTCTTCAGATTCATGCATCTGGTAATTATACAACACTTTTTTGTTTGTTATTTGGGTTTTTATTTTTATTTTGTATTTTTATGGACAAGTATAAAGAGATGACAGAGAGTTACAAGGGCAGATCCTTTCACTTCCAGGAGGGGAATAATGGAAAGGAAATACTTCCAACAAGGTAGAAACCCATTTGGTGAGGTTATAGACACAAAATTTTGTGCTCCTGTGGATCTTGGATTCTAACAAATTCCGAAAATTGAAGAGCGAGTATCGAATTCTATTATTGTCTACTTGTTCAAATATATATAAATTCTCAGATCAAACTAGTTTGACTCTTCTAAGAAAAATGGTTAAAGTTTTATTCAGTAAAAAAGAAGGTGAAAGAACAAGAAGTTTTGTGTTGTTCAGTTTATTCCCAGCTCTAATCCTTTTGTGGGGAGGTGTGTGGGTTTCTGTTGAATTCTCTGTACCATATGATAAATAATACAATTAACAGTTTCTTTCTTCTTGTGCTGGAGCAGAAGAAGCAGCCCTTATGGACCTTCTTAATTTTATGTACAGCAATGCCTTGTCAGCAACAACTGCTCCTGCTCTGTTGGATGTGCTTATGGCTGCTGACAAATTTGAGGTTGCCTCTTGCATGAGATGTTGTAGCAGATTATTGCGGAACTTGCCAATGACTTGCGAGTCTGCATTACTCTATTTGGATCTTCCTTCCACTGTTTTGATGGCTGATGCAGTTCAGCCTTTGACAGATGCAGCAAAACATTTTCTTGCAGCACGCTTCAAAGACATAACTAAGTGAGTTTCTCTCTTCACATTCTTTATTCTTTCCCAAAGATTGCATATTTCACGGAGTTTATACTTTGAAATGTTAAAATTGCATTTGAGCTGTGTGTGAGGAGGATGAATGTATTTTTTTTTTTCCTCTTTACCAACTTTATCAATGATTGAGATGGGCGGCTCCCTCATTTTTGGTAGATTAAGCCTGATAACAATGTTCAAATTTCCACTTTCGTGACTCTATGGTTCAAAACCACAGATCTGAGAGGAAAAAATAAGCTTTTTCTGCATTCCTTAACAGGTTTCAGGACGAGGTGCTGAGCTTGCCCCTCGCTGGTATAGAGGCAGTGTTGTCTAGCGATGATCTCCAGGTGCCTTCAGAGGATTCTGTTTATGATTTTGTTCTGAGGTGGGCTCGCATCCATTACCCAAAACTCGAGGACCGAAGAGATTTTTTCAGCTCACGCCTGTGTCACCTCATCCGTTTTCCATACATGACCTGCCGAAAGCTAAGGAAGGTTTTAACCTGTAATGATTTTGATCCTGACCTGGCATCAAAAGTTGTGCTCGAGGCTCTCTTGTTCAAGGTTGATGCACCATACCGGCAGCGTTCCTTTGCTGCTGAGGATGCTAGTGCGACCTATCACCGGTATGTTGAACGGACATACAAATATCGTCCAGTTAAGGTGGTGGAATTCGAACTACCCCGTCAACAGTGTATCGTGTACCTGGACCTGAAGCGGGAGGAATGTGCAAACCTGTTTCCGGCCGGTCGGGTTTACTCCCAGGCCTTTCATCTGGGTGGACAGGGATTTTTCTTGTCAGCTCACTGCAACATGGATCAACAAAGCTCATTCCACTGCTTTGGGCTGTTCTTGGGGATGCAAGAGAGGGGATCAGTGAGTTTCGCCGTCGACTATGAGTTTGCAGCAAGGTCCAAACCCACTGAGGAGTATGTGAGCAAGTACAAAGGAAATTACACTTTCACAGGAGGGAAGGCTGTTGGGTATCGAAATCTGTTCGGAATAACTTGGACTGCGTTCATGGCTGATGACAGCGTCTATTTTATAAATGGCGTTGTCCATCTCCGGGCTGAGCTCACGATCAGGCAGTAAGCAGCAGCCCATTTCAGGTCCCATATCATCTCTTTTGATGGATTTAATTCGACTAACACCTCTCTCTTTCTCTGCCTGGTTTAACATCTGATCAATACTTGTTCTAGTATGTATCTAGAGGATGTGTAATAGTTGCCTACTGATTCCACAAACCTCCTTTTCTGAAGAAGGATGGATATGGTGATTTGAAGTACACCATGACAAAAATGCCCAATCAAAGGATTTATGTTATACGCCTAAGAGAAGAAATCACAACCCAATATTATGCACTTAGCAAATTTTTCCATGAGATATATTCAATTATTGGGTGATTAATAGCAAAAGCACCTATGGTCCACCTCTGATTTTAATTCAAAGAGCAATTCCACACAAAAACATAGTTTGTGCAATATCAAATAGATGGAAAGCACCTATGTCATTTGTCGAAAGTCCCCAATCCCAATGATGAGGAGAGTGATCTTTAACGAGATAGAAAAGATTAATATAACCGCATAAGGTAGAAAGCAATGGTCTTTAGGATCTAGTCTTTAATTTTGATATTTGGGTATGAGATAGTTCAAAAATGTCAAGAAGCACTTGACTCAGTTGGAAGCAATGGTGTTTAAGACCTTTGAGTCTTAAGTTTGATATCTAAATATGAGTTTAAATGCATGTGTAAATAGTAATAATAATAATAATAATAATAATAATCATCATCATCATAATAATAATAATCATAATGAGGAGATTGCAAGACAAGGTATTTCATTTATCAATCCATATAACATTCTTCGTGATGAGCGTCAAACTCCATAAAAATTTCATCCCGATCATTGCAACTAAAGAACAAGAACTTTAGAGATATATTTTCCATAGCCCTAATAAGAATTCATCTCTATCAATGATGATAATAACATAGGCACCGATTTATGTTGATTATCAGCACGTGAAAATGGAAAGTATTATATCTAATTAATCTTTTGTAGTTCTAATGGTTTACCGCAAGTAAGAGAATATCATAAAGGTAACAGCATAACGTTTATGTTTTTCTGAAGTTATAAGTATTACGTCAAAGTAGAGAAAATCTATGCCAGCATATTAAGATATCATATACAATTATTGAACAAAATCCTTGACTCGGCGGTCCATAAAGTAATAAAAGAATAAAAAAATAATATGAAATTAAATATTATGATGTCTATGAAGCATTATACAAACGTGTGTAAACTTATGTGATAATGAGAATAAAGGAACAGCTTTAACAGATATATATGCCTTGACTGTGGAGGTACGGCTTTCTCCCTCTTCTGCTCCACCATGATAGAATATTTGAAGAATGCACTTCGACTGGTGCAGATGCTGCCCCAATAATCTGTCCTTTTTGACCCAGACAGATATCACCAATGACATTTGCGTATATCATATATCTTTTCATTATAGGCATACATTTTCTTCCAGAATTGTGGAACACCTTGTGTAGGCATAGATGCTTGCATCTTAAGATGAGAATTAAATAAGAATATTATGAAAATAATCCAACCATAATGGGAATATGAATCAAAAAAGTATAAAGGAAATTAATGGGTATAAAAAATTTGTTGCAAATGTTTGATTTTGCGAGTTATAAAATCTTATTCCTTTCTTAAGTAGCATTTTAGGGTTTTGACCATTTTTGGCCTAACTTTCGCATTATGAGCATTTGTGTTCTATTATGACCAGGTCTTTAGTGTTTACACAATCTCGTAGAGTGATGAATTGGGTTTGGGATCTTTAACTATGCTTTTTATTCTCCTTTCTGGATAATCGATTAGCTTAATTTATAATGGAAAAACATATATAGCAACTAAGTAGTATGAAGAAATGTGATGCACTCTATAGAGTACTAAAAGCTATGAATTGCATATGCTATAATATTCTTTTGCATTTCATGAATCCAAATTATAATAGCAACGTACACAATTAATCGGTGTAAGATAAAGCTTGTGAATGGACAATGAATAAGGATCTTAACAAAAATTTGGTCGGAACTCTTTTTTCCACTAAGATTTTAAAATGTTTAAAAGAGAAATCCATTTCTCTTAAACAAACTCCAACTCATCTAATCCAAGAGTTATAAGAACCTTAAGCTATGCAATCATAATATACACAAGCTTGTTTGAGCTCTAAATTAACCAATCCATCAAAGACTTACAACCTAGGGTTTTTGATATGAAACCCTAAAATTATCCCCTTTTGAATTCATAAACTACTTTCCTTTTTGTAGCTAAAAGGAGATTTGAGCTTATGAGGTGTTAAAACTAATACCTAAGTTTTGGGTGATTAGTAACAAACCAGTGAGCTATTAGCTACTTGACAAACTACTTAACTTGAAGGAAACAAATAATGAATACAATCAATACAATACAGCTTTCTTCTTAGAGCATTATAAGTATATTGGCCACTTTTTAACTTCGAGACACAGAATTTTTCACCAGCACTAGGATCGTCAATACAGCAACCAAAACTTGGTTCTTGAAGTGTAAATTTGAAAATATTACCGTTTCTTGATTAGACCTGACATGTACAGCTTGATTCCCGTTGATTCATGGATTGAGCCAAACACCTTTGGACATTACCCAAAAGACATATATCCGTCCTTGTGTTTAAGGAAGACAACACAAACCCATGTATAAATCCTCCCAAATATCATCAGGGACAAGTCAAGGTATGTACAATGTTGTACTTTGAGCTTAACCTTTCACAGATTGGCTCACATAACACTCACTTAACAAATTTCCATAACTCTAATCAATTGAGATCAATAACATCTCTCTTCAAGAAAAGCTCAACTTGTCTCTTTTCAAATTGATTATTAAGACCTCTTGCATGCAAATCTCAAATAAGTATTTCCGATGAAGAGACTGAAGGAGTATAAGTGAATGACACTAAATAATTACCTATTATGCACGTGAGAACCACTTGAGGACTGTTTGCCAAGCTTTTAGCATTTTTTCTTGAAGTCTTCATCTTCAAAAAGCAATTCCTTAAGGCCATTCAAATCCAACAGAGACCCAAAATAGCACTTAGACATAGAGTTCCTGTTCTTTTGACTTGATAAATTCATTACTTGACTGGCTTACCAAGTGTATAATGACATTAGAATTATAAAAAAGGTTAAACCCTTGATCTTACATAATATTTAGTCCTCATGACTACTCAAGAATTTGAAAGCTTGATGACTTTAGGATAAATTCTAATTACAGCAGGTAAATACAACCCATGCTTTAAGTTTCTCGTAGTTGTATTAAAGTTTCAGACAATAATTGAATAATTTTCACTAAACCTTTTAGTGTTCAAATTTCTCATTCCTAAATTACTTCAAAAAGTTTATCAAAACCATGTTAAGTTAATGATCAATCTAAAGCTTTTCTATACTTCCGTGGATTAAATTTTTCCTTCTTGGATAACTCCTTGATAGGCGTGACAACAACATTGAAGTTTAGGATGAATATCTCACAAAAGGATGTTAGCATGTGAAAGCAACATGCTAGTCTAAAATATCATTAATCTATTCCCTCCATATAAATGCTATTAGAACTTACCGTCTAATGAAATAAGAACCGGTTTATTATAAACCCACATGTAATTGAAAAAAAAAAAAGAGCTATAGTTCTAACTCATAAAAAAGCTTGGTGCATAGCATCACCCAAAATGCATAATCTTTCACTCATACAGTTCTTCTTTGGTCTTCTTAAAAGATGCCATTTACTTGATCCCTAGGCACTTCCTGGTTTTGGTGATATCCATTTCACAAAGCAATATAGAGCAGAAGATTTTTACCTCACCATGTGCTTATCATTTCGTGGATTTTTCAATAGCTCTTGCACACCTACATAAAATATCTCATTCCTTTCTGGACATGCGATAATGAAGCCCATTTGGCAAATATCTCCCTGTGGTGATAAATATCTCCAGAAGTTGCCAATTGATTGCGGCAAAGCCTTTTGGTACCGAGTGACTAAATTCTTTCAATAATAGAAGAATCTTGTCGGGCCCTTTCTTCACTTCATCCTCATTTTACTCCACAGATGGGACCTGACTTCCACAACATGGTTTCTTATGTTCCCTTCTCTTTTGACTTCATTACAACCAAAACTAGTATGGGGACTTTTCGTGAAATGACACTCCTGAGCTATTAACCACAAAATTTTTACGAATTATTAAAGTACATATATATCAATTATCAAGTTATAAACTATCTGTCACCATTTAAATAAATTGATCATGACTAACTAACAGACTTAAACTTTTCGGCATAATAGTTGTGGAGTAAAACACTATCTTATTTGTTGTGCAAAATGAACAAAAATATCACAGCACTATGTTGGATCCTTCTTCTTGTTTGAGCACAAAACCTTCCCAAAAGCACCAAATTAAGTTTCTCACTCTCTTCTTCCCCACCTCTAGTCATTATATATGAATTTCACCTCTTACTTGGCTAAATTGTAGGGAGTTTAGACATTAAAAACCTCCTTATTTTGGAGCAGCTTTTGCATCAAGATTGTTTGGTGAAAATTGAATCTAAACTTGTTTTGGTTCATTAGGAGTTGCTAATTGTAGTGATTTTCCCTTGCTTGACAGTTGCATAGCTGGTTCCCATATAACTTTTACGAGAGAGTATCTCCTAAGCCCCCAAGTGCATTTTATGTGCTTCCTCCATGATCAAAGAACTTGCAACAAAATCATTTTTTTTCTTTTTTGTCCTACTTCAACATACTAAGAGACCTTTTAATTTTTTTAAAGAATATAACAAAAGTGTAGTGTTTAAATATAAAAAAATATTTTTTAATTCATGGATTAGCTTTTGAATTAAATTTTTAAATTTTTTATAACATAATTGTTTCTTTATTTGTGTCCTGACATGTAATTTTGATATATTTGAAGGAGGTATTGCATGCACTGAGATAAGAAATCAACCCATCAATAATTGACATGTTTCTCTGGTTCTGACCGATCCTTTTCCTTGACATTTCCTACTTTTTTCTGCTATTGATTCCACCAAACTGTAGCTTCAGTCTGTAACAGAAGAGCCACTAAGCTTCCACAAGCAATCTTTCAGAACCCTCATTATCGTAGCAGACATTGACTTACCAGATCCAAGAAAATTTCATGTTCATACTTCCCAGTTGATATTCCCTCGGTTGAAATTTACCACATACACTCATTTTCAACGCCGACATCAAAATCTTCATCTGCAAAAGGTAATAATCAATAACTCTTTAACCAAAAGCAATGTTGCAGAGCAGCTCCCTTGTATCTTCAACTCCATTATTGGACACCCAATTGGGCAAAACCTTGCTCTTATATGTTAAAAAGTTATTTTTTGCCTTAAAACCAATTTGTAAGGAATGGCCATAGATTTTCTTTTCAAAAATTTCTCAAACAAAATTTAAGCATAGTATGATATTCTTCATTTTGTTTTTAACACACTCCATTGTAGCCAATTTTAAATTGAACTTTATTACAGGAGTAACATCTCCTTATAAAAGAGGTGTCATATCTTAATTAGACTATAATATTATAATTTAATTTTTTTATTACTAAAATCAGCTTGTGAAAAGGAGTATATATTTTTACCTCAAATAAAATTTTCAAGCATCATGAAAGTAATATTTGATATTATTCACACCATTCTTAATATTACATCAATTGACCTAGCAAAGAGTCATGGGAATTGCATCAAGCAACAATATGATAAGTAAATTTTGATTTATCACAAAGTAACGAGAACTCTCAAGATTAAACTCAATATTCTGATTATGGGATGATAATTCAAGGTCAGTAGTCAAGAAGAAAAAAGGCCTTTATATTTTACGTTGAAACAACCAAATCCCAAAAAGTAAAATACATAACTGAAATATCCTTACCCACACTTGAGATATATCTGCTACTTACTAGTTTAATGATAAATTAATAAACTCAAATACATGAGTTAGTCTGTGTATATTATTAAAAAAAACTTGGGACCTAAAAAGATAAAGATTGTTTGTCTTACTATTTTCTATAACCTCTTTATATATATATACAAGCACAACAACAACAAGAACCATTAACAGTGAAATCTGAAAGAGTGTTAGGTTCCAATAAAGTTATATTTTCCTTACGTCATAATCAAATAGGAAAACCCAGCTTGATACCTATCTGAAATCATCAAGACATACTTAATAGGGAAACAAGAAATGACTCCGACATTCCTCTCTCCTTTAGCTGTCCATCTCTTACTGTCTGGAAATCCCTTCTCAGGTATGGGAAGATGACATTGCGATCTAATCTCGCATCCTAATCTGCTGTTCTCTTTCGTATCTCTAAGCAACATTTTCGGGGCATCTTTCTTGCTGCTCTTGGTAATCTATTAATTCCTTTAGAAAGAAGAAACATCACTTCAAATCACTAATCTAACTACTAAAGGAGGCTTTTAGTGGGAATAATGCAACTGTTAAAATCTTGATTCTGATTTGACATCTGAGCAGAAATCACAAAGGTGTAAAAGATAGAGAGAAGAAAAGATTGTGTTCTCGACACTTCTTCGCCCAAAGTACAAGTTTTGTGATATATACAGATAATGTGAAGATATTGCTAAAGAATGGTGATAATTAAGACTTTCTGTGTGAATCTCTACTTTACTAAACATGGAGACTTATTTATTCATTTTAATTATTAAGTTTATCATTATTAGTGGTTGAACAGCACAAAGCTAAATTCTGTCGCCTTTAATTCTTAAACAATGAGAAAGTACTAGCAGCTGTGAATCATTAAACTTGTTTATGCATGTTCTGATGTTCTTTTATGTAATCAGGCTCCGGCATGGGGAATTTCATGTACCCAAAGGAACAAACAAGGGCATCAAAACCACTGGTGGCAAGTTTCGTGGATGATATTTTAGTTGGTAGGAAAGTAAAGTTTCTATGAACTTATACTCGATATGTCATATCAGGAAATGAACGGCATCTACAAATGCAGCTCTAGCTTTTCTGGTACTATGGGGACGAGGAATAACAAAAGTGTTGCTTTTGGTAACTAGATGATGAAGACAGATCTTTGTAAGCAAAATGCAAGAATGTTACCTCCCTAAAAAGGGTATTAACTTTGGTAAATACAGCGTTTGCATTCCAGAGAATCTCTACACCATTTAGCCTCCATCTTATCACCTCCTTTGTCATCATCCATTGTGTATCAAACTTGGAATCTTTAATTTGGAACAATACTAATTACCAACAAAACTGGACGTTTACTGATAAAATCTATCATTCTCATCATCCTTGACAGAACTTAACAGAAAACACTTCTGTTCTACACTTATCATCTGCTTTTGGTAATGAGACAATAATTTGTGGCAAATATACAATCCTGAGAAGTCTAAATGCCTATCGCATTGCGCAGTTTTTTAATCTAATTGCATCAAATATTGTGTAAAGAAAATGACTAACCCTAAATGATGTGTCACTTTTTACTGCAAACATAGAGGTTTAGGATAGGCTTTGGGCCATTTCAACACGATTTGATATTTCAAATTTTCCAATGTTCATGAACAGTAAAAGGAGTTGCAAGCAACAAAATTTGACTTAAAACTGCATTCAACCTATGGCATTAGGGTAGACTTCTAAGGAGATTCCTTGTTATCATCATCCTCTGCATTACTATCCCTACCTAGCTCTAGAGTGCATGAGCATTGTCGTAGTAGGAATAGGTTTGGCGTTAGATGAAAACACTGTTTCTGGTTCCACGCGTTGCAGAACAAATGGACCAGGTGAATTGATTCACTGTTAAATTTGACATAATAGAATTTAAAATAGGTTTGCCTGCAGACCTTGTAAGAAATCTTGAAAAACTCCACGAAGTGACAATGGATTGAAAAGTGAAACTGTAAATGGAAAAAGACAAGAGAGAGAGCAAACACTCACCCTCACACAAATCCAACTGCAGATACAGAAGAGGAATAAGTAAAAGATTCATAGGAGCAGACCATGTGGGCAGGTCTATGAATTATTCCGTGAAGACACATTTATGACGAGGATATGGATTTAAAGAAAAGATAAAACAATGGACAAGAATGTAACAGCTGTAGAAGGGGAAGGTCATTTCATGGGACAACCCAATTTGTCCAAATATCAAAGCATGAATTGCTCCTCTGTGCTGCAAAATTTGCATGCCTCGGTAATTGTACCCCTGCCAATCCTGACGTATCTTGTCCGCCATCTTCTCTGATCTTTTCCCGTTCTTTCACCCATTTATAAGGCTACCTCTCCTCCAATCCTCTTCCGAGAAATCCACTGTGCCCGTCGCTAGGCCTTTTTAGCAAATGCTAGTCTGGGGTAAGGGAGTACTGGTCTTCTTTTTCCTTCCTTTAAGAAAAAAGTACCAAGGTGAGTAGGGTTATTCGCTGCCAATGTTAGTTGTCTTCTTCTTCACGAAGTGTTTATGTCCGAACTACTACTTATTTAGTCAAAAGTCAGCCACATTTTGGAAATCGTTATCAATTTCTCTAGTTTAACATGCATGAATTAAGCAAATAAATCCAAAAGCATAAAAGGGTTTACTACTTTCTTGATGCAAGTCGTTTGGTTTCTGCAGATGATTGCCGATGCTTTACCTTTTATGCACTGTATATGCCAAGCCAATTGTTTAATGGGGAGGGACGAGTTCAATGCCACCATCATAGCAGCAGGGAATCGAAGTTCTTGCAAAGGGCTGCGCCATGTGTGTGGATTGGAGGTATGGAGATCAAAGTCCTGCAGTTTTATATTTGAATTTTGATTCGTTGGCTGCGCTATCCTCCTGAGGGGAGGACATACTGATTCCTCAATCGTTGGCCAATATGTGTTCAACGATGCCATTGAAACTTTTTCGAGCCAGGGATTGATAAAAGTAAAGGATCAAAATGATGAGCACGGTTGAATCTAAATGAATGACAAGATAACATGATGAGGGTCATGTTCAATTGGCGTAAGGGAATCCAAACAGTGAGAAAAATTATTCCTTAAAAAATATTGTCGACAAGAAATATTAGCTGGATTACCAATGATCACGCAATGAATTAAGATGATAATAAAGCTGGGGTGTGGATATAATTTGTTGCTATAATCTTATTATTTATATTAAATTATTTTTTTCTTATGCTCACACTCAATTTATTCCCACATTTTGAATATTAAATTTGAGACTAAAAAGTTCTAAATAATATTTATTCCTTACAACTATTTTTTAATTTACTTTATGATTGTTTATAAAATTTATGATGAAATGCACAATTTGTAAGGTTTGAACTCAAAACTCCAGATTCTATTTCAAAGTGATATGCAATACATCTTTTGAGTGCAAAAATATGATAAATAAACCAATTTGGATGTGCATCAAAGACATAAACAACTAAATAACATTTCTTAGGCCGATAATTTCGTCTTGGTGATTAAGATGCAATATGTGCTCCCACAAAGATGCAACAACAACGAAATGCAGAAGCAAAGAAATTTTGAGAAACGTTTATGATTAGATTCACATGATTCCCAAAGGGCATTGGCAAATTTACTCCCGTGAAGAAAATCAGCTTTGAATGGTAAATTCAAGGACAGTACCAGCCATTAAAGGAAGAGAGTACTGTCGAGGGAAGGGGCAAGAAGACGAATGGATGGACAGATGAGAGGAAAGCTGTGATTGGACAAATAGAAATGAAAGGAAATGAGAATGGTGCGAGGAGAGGATGCCCATTGCATCGGCAGCCTTTTGGGTTGATAAGACTCCGATTTCGAAGTGATCGAGAATCTGAGAAGATCAAATGCAAAAAATTAAAATATTTCTTCAAACTCCATTGGCCCCTTCGTGGGTTCCAACCTATCCTCTTGTCTCTTTCCCAAAGCCATCCTCTTTCATTATTTCACCTTTGAGCGTACACCCCCCTTGCGTTATACTAGCATCCTTTGAAAAGACCTCTTCAACGAAAGAAAATGGCAGGGTATGTGGATTTCCACGTATTTGCCAGAACTTTCATAATCCTTTAATAACACACATGACATTTAAAAGATCTTAATGGAATTTGAGGCAAGTAGATGCTGAAACCATGAAAGAACGTAATGTTATAAAATATACTATTTTTTTAATAAATATGTAAATTTATTCTTAAAAAATAATAAAAACATATCTAAACATTATAAACTAATATAAAAATAAAGGTATATCATAGTATTATAAATTCATCTAAACAATTGAATGATTTTAAACTATAATATAATAAAACATTCAGTTAAAAAAATTAATATTCTTAAATAAAAGTGTTCTTTCACATATTATTTTTTTATTTGGACCAATAAAATTGATATTTCAAAGTTATATATAATAGATAGATATTATCTTTTGTTTACTATTTGACCATTTTTTCTTATATTATTAATACTTGTCATTAATAATAGTAAGTTGTATTTGTATCCTTGTGTTGATAAAAATCCAAGAAAAGTAAAAAGAATCAATTAATTGCATGCTTCCTTTGACCAACTAGACAAATCAATTCCCTAGAAATTGGAGGTCTCGAGTAATCTAGAAATTCTACGCCTCCATAGGCCACTCTCCATAGAGTCTTGGAATTTACTAATGAAGTTCACATCTCTATGACCCCTCATCGATGCCCATGCAATCTCATATAAATTATAAAACCATTCCTCCTAGAAGTTTAAAGACGTACATAAAAGACAAATTCCGTATCTTTTGGGGATAAAAGAGTACGATGTATTTAAATGACACTGACACATTAATTGTAATACTATGTACAGAAATATAAGTGTTGTCTTCAGTGAGTTGCTGTTTATTTGTGCCAACTTCCCAACTTCCCTTCTTCCATAAGAGAAGAACAGAAAAGTTGACTGTAGAGAAGCTAAAAGACGCCAGATACATTGTTTAAATCAACTTACCTGATGCTCCTACATGCGCAACGCCGAAAGTGCTAAGCAGAAGACAAAACTATAGTGTGGGAAGCTCTTTATGTCATGTTTCAGACTAAAAATTTCATAAATTTAGCAGGATTTAATGCGCATGCACCGATGCTGTTAGCTCAAAACCTCAGTTTATTGGTTCTGCGAAGGATTATCACGACGTTAACCGCTGGAAGTGCTCATAATTTGATCTGCAGTAGCCTCTTTGTCTTTATATCAGCAGAGGAAAGTGCTCGGAGAAAGAAAATCAGACAAGGAAGATTTAATATATATAAATGGTTTTGACTTGAAAGCTTCAGTTCAAGTCATGGCAGGCCCGTATTGTTTGGTTTTCCTGCATAAAATATGGCTCAAAGTACTTAACACGTGTCGTATACGCAAATATATACGATAAATTACCTAAAAGATTGCCTTTTCTTGTAGTGAAAGCACATAAATAATGCCAAATGGTCGGACAGTATTGCAAATATTATATTGCAGGACACCAAAAGGCTACAGTCTAGAACCTGTGCAAGTAGGATTGTCTGTTTACTGTGCTATGTCTTCCTTTCTTTTTTTTTTATTTTCTTTTTTGGCTTTTTGTTTTTCAGCACAAACCGAAACCCTATGAAAGACAGGTTTTTCACAGGGATCTCTAGGGTTTCAATTCAATTATCCTAATAACCATGTTTGGTAGTTCCAATCCCCCGTCCCAACTTTCTTAGCAAACAAACAGCATCTCTTGAAGCTATATAGGGATGCAAAGACGTTTTGGGTGATAACTTTTTGTTTAAAATATGCGGCTAAACCATTTTTAATACTATAATACAGCTAATAATATACCTGGGTCGCCACTAAACAGGGAGGAGACTGAACCGCGCGCTACCCTACTTTGGTAGGTCTGGCTTCCAGTAGGACCAGCGATAGATAAAACTGCCCTTTCAAATTTCAGAACAAAACAGTGGTTTGAACGGAATCGTCTCAGCATTTCACTATGGATGTTCTCTGTTATGCAGTAAATGGAAGCCCAATTTGAGTGCGTATATCCCTTAACGACGAGGATTAGTTTCGAAAACTGTGTATTGAAACCAAGAGATTAATTCCGGGTTAGTACACCATAAAGACTTAATTATAGCCACCTGCATGCGTATAATATATTGAATACAATATCTAGGCAGATGCAAAGGAAGAAATGGGCTTTCCATAATGCAAGCGATTGGTAGGAGTACTGTTGTACATGGCGACGAGGAAAGAATATGAATAACTCCCCTTTATTTTGTTTATTTGCTTTTTTATCAAATCTTTTAAAAGATTAGCAGTCTGATCTCAGACTGTATTTTACTTTACAGCTTATATATATAAACCCGCTCCTTCCCCAAAGACCCATGAGTTGCTTGCTGTGTTGAGCAGCTGGTCGGAGGAGCTCTCTGCCCTCCATCTTCAAAGATCCTTTTGAGAGACCCTGTTTCTTCTTCTGGGCAGTTGTTATCTTCACTTCCCTGTGGCTTTCCGTACTTTGGGTTGGCTAGGGTTTGGTCGCCGTAGGAGATGTGCACTCCTTTTGCTTACCACGCGGATCTGTGCATCAGTCTTGAGTTTAAGCAAAGATTCAGTTTGTTTTCTGTTTGTTTGCTTGTTGTGTTCCTTCTAGCTATCACTGGGGAAGAGAGCTCTCTTCAGTCCACTCATGGGTGCCTATAGGATTTAATTAGCTGCCGACTCATTCATCCAAATACTGCGTTGAAAGGAGAATACCCAGTAAATGAGTGAATGATGCGGCAGACAAATTGAATCTTAAGCTTCCTGTACTTGGACTGAAGGGAGCTCCCTTTCTTGTCATCCTATTTTAACCTCTCTTTCTGATAGTTTTCCTTATTCAAATCTATTTTTTTCAAGCCAACAGCTGAATTCGAGTGGTTAGCTTATATGCAGTCAAGAATTTAAGACTAACAATCATCTTTTCTGTGTTGAAGTACCAAGAACTTGTGTTGCGATACTGTGGGAATGCCTTTCTTTATCTGGATAACTGTCATGGTAAGACTTGTGGTAGCTTTTGTTATGTTCGGCTTGTTTGACAAGCAAGAAAGGAAGCTTTTTCCATGAAAATCGTCTCGGGTATGCATGTGTCATGCCCGTTCACCATAAAATTGGTGAGATTCTTATGGCTTTCCACTCTTATCGTCTCCATTGAAGATTATTTGCAGTAGGGTTTAGATATCTTAGCTTTGTCTATGGTTCTTATATGCCTTCCTTTCTTGTTTGAAGCATTTGACTTAGGGTTTTGTCAAGCGGCTATACCTGCCAGTGGAACTCTCAGAGGCAACGCATGGTAAAGAAGCTCACGTTCTTCGACAATAGCTTCTTGGGTCTTGCTCACCAACTGCAACAAGTTCCCAGACATGTCTCCCAGATGGTGCAATTACCGAAATATCCTCCCATGTGATTCCAGGTGCAACAATGGCAGTGGATACAAAAAGTTTCAAGAATGTTCATCGCCTATTGCTGCTGCCACTTAATTTTTTTTTTTTTTTTAAATTCCGTCTCTTTATTGTGGACCTTCAAGGTAAAAGAGTGGAAGGTTAAATCTTCCAGGAGTGCTTCTCTTGAGCTTCCCCTGGAATTTACCATTAGTTAGGTGATTGAATCGACTGTATAACTCGGTATCTCTCATCCTATGAAAGATGGTTGCTCTCACTTTCTTTGCTCTTCGATTTGTGGTCTCTCTTTGTAAGTCTCAGTTTTTGGCTTTAGAACTCAAGATCAGCGTTTGATCATTTGTCTAAGCCTATGACATGATTTGTACTTCCGACGAAACCCGAAGATGCAAGCTATTTGGCTGCCATGGTTAGGGGAAAACTAATCATGTCATAGGCTTCGTCTCCTGTACAGAAAAGAAAACAAAAAGGCTGTCTTTTTCCTGTCCATGGTGAACTAGTGAGATCAACAAAGCTAACCTTATCCTGCTCATGCGATACAAAGCCAAATCTTGTAGTCTTTTAAGATTTGATCTTCAAAGAATTCCTATACTATCTTTTCCTCAGCCACCCTTTGAGCCTTTAATGTTGGGGATACACGACTAACCAACCACCAAGCCAATGAAATTGGGTCTCTCCACTAAATGGGAACCTGGGATCAGCCATAGGCTGACTTTTGAAATGGGTAAAAAACCTGGAAAAACACTCGATAAACACGCACTGCTTATCTTTACTATTCTGAGCCACTAACAGATGTTACCATCCCTGGAAAAAGAGAGCTAGTTGGCTATAGGAATATGGCTCTCTAATGTGTTTTGACAAGAAGCTCCAATCAACACAAGCTGACTTTCGGTTGAACTTATAATAGGATTTAGTATAAAAGGTCAGATAATGGTGGTCTGAAGTGCATAATCATCACATATTTACATTGGTTGTGAACTGTTTCTTTTGGTTCTGTCATTGTTACCTTGATCATACGTCAGTAAAGCCTATTCTGATACTCGCACTTTCTGCAAGCGAATCCAATTAACAGATGTGTTTGTACCCCAAGATGGTTTACCTTTTACCTCAGTTGCTTAAGTAATAATGTATTGTTCTTTGTTTTATTTTCTTGGTTGCCTCTCTTAGCTTACAAATGTGATGCTATTTTTGGCTACAAGCTTTTCCTGTTGGTCTCTTTCCCACTTTTTCAAAATCCAACGGCTCTTTCCCCCTGGCATGATTGATCGTTGCACCATCTTTAACGAACACGAGTGCCATTGGTTTTGTCATTATTGTTTTATAAGCGTCCATGAAATGGAGAATTTTGTACGCGTTAGTTCATGAGTGGCCCCAAGGGTGATCCAATATTTTTCGTTCTCAAAGTTGGGATTTGACAATCTTAAGGAATTTCGCAATATGTTATAAAAATCTCCTTGTGTTGTAAAGCTAGATTATCCTTTATTCTTTGGGGCCTCGATGTTCCAACCCATATGGAAAAGCTCTAGTGTGATTAAACTTGGGTATCTTCTTGATCAACATGTCTTGTCTTGCACAATCTTTAGATATCAAACCAGATTTTGCTGTGCTTTTGATTTGTGTGAACGAGACTTCTTCTACACTGCTTCAAACCCCTCTCAAAAAGGATATTCAGTCGTGCTCTGCTAATTGCAGCAAAGCTTCTGCATTTAATGGAGTTGTACCCATAGAAGCGAACACTAAGATTCGAGATTTTCACCGCCATATAATAGACCAGATTCTGAATTTACTGCAGCTTTGTTCTAAAGAAAGAAATGAAAGAAGTTGTTCTCCTGACAAACTAACGCATTGATTATATATACCCAGTTCTTGACAGCCAAAGTTCCTAATTGTAGCCACTACAGATTGTCAAAGCTTTTCTAGTCATAATGGCCATATCCCTACCAATAATCATATTCCTTTGGCGTCTATCTACTAATATAGATCACAAGATGCTGATGTAGTTTATATATAAAGCTTTTCCTTTTGAGGCAAGAATTAGATTTGGCATTTTAAAAGATGATTAATTTCTTATGATTAAAAGAACAATTAACCTCTTAGATATCAAACCTAAGATCAAAAGATTTAAGATAGCAATTGTTTCTAATTAAGTCAATTGTTGTAATTTAGAATTATTTCCTATATTCACATGCTAATTTAAATTAATACATGAAAATAATGTAAGAAAAATGTTAAACATTTTAAATTCAAATGCTGGCTAACAATAATAAAAATTTATTTAGTAAAATAACTTTAAATTCTCGAGGATCTTAATCCACCATTAAAAGTGTTGCTCTCTTGTCACCTTTTTCTTAGGCTGGTGAAACACACCACATGAGAAAGGGGGAAAAAAAGCGACAAGTTTGGATACTAAATGAGATCAGTGAAGGTCTTATCTTGACCATAAAGATTGCTTTGGACCAAGAAAAGGGAAACATAAATGTTCAGGACCAGGAAAAGAGAAACACGAAGATGTGAAAAAGTTTTCTACCTAGGCAAAGGAATCATTTCCTTGTACTACTATACTTAGAATACACCTCTCCTTATACTTCCAAAAGTCTTGTACTTAATTTCAACCTTTATCCTTGTTAAAACCAGTAGAAAATATTTGAAACCCTGTATGAGATTCTACTTGTTAGAGTAAGGAGAAACCTTTTAACATAACAAATAAGTGAAGAAGACTTTCTATTACGATAACCTGAAATTTTGTAACTTAAAAATTAGCATGTGTGACTTTATTACATGAGATGCCAGGCCTTTAGTCTCCTTGTCCTAATAAATGCTCCCATCCCAAATCCCCCTCACCTCTCCCACCAAAAAAAAAAAAAAAAAAATTCTTATCTTTTTTCTTTAATTTTTATGAAATCTTATGTATTTATATATATTATAAAAGTTGTAGTACAAAATTATTTAATCAGTTATCTATCATCTACAATAAAAGATAATATTTAAAATATTCAAAGTTATTTACAAATACTTATTATAATTTATAAATCTTATATCTTGTCTCTCATATTTTTCTTAATTTCACAATAATGATTATATTTTAGTTATTAAATTTTTTTCAATCTTTTTTATTTTAGACACAAAAAATTATAACTTTAAAATAATAAGCTTTTTAATATGTTATAACTTAACCCTCTAATATAATTAGCCTTATCACATGAAAATACCCAGAATCTTATACACTCTCTTGTCACATCAGCTGCCTATCACTTTGCGTGTGTTGTTAATTCAATTCACTGACAGTGAGCTTTTCTTTTGCTTAACTTGGCCCTTAAATTGAGGATGCTTCCTGGTTTGAATGGCGTGGGAAAGTTCTAACATCCGTCATATAATCAGAAACCTGCTAGATAAGGCACACACATACCGTCTTTGATGGTGGATCTATTTTATTACCTGATGTTACACAAAGAGGTGAGTTTCCCAGTGCAGCAGGAAGAGGTTGCGTAGACGTTTCTCAAGTTTTTCCCAGTATTCAGGGAAGGAAAGGTGTAAAAGTGCCTTCTTTCCTCCATTTTTTCCACCCACTGATACCTCATTTGAACAACATCCAGTATCCTTCAGTTTACATGGGTAGTATGCTTTCAGAAAAGACTGCTGTCATACTGCCTGTAATTCTTAATTAATGCACTTTACATAAAGAAGTGTAAGAAAGTGCTTTGGTTCTCCTTTTGTGAAATCACCACTCAGGTATCCTACTCGAAAAAGACTCTTTTTGTGTGTAAAGAATTTCTTGGCCAAGATCTAAGCTAAAGCAACCTTTTTTAAACAGATCTGGAAGCAATTCAGGAATGCAGAAAAGTAGATCAAAGGAAAAGAGAAGGAATGAAGAAATGGGCATATCACGCTTGAGAAATCATAGTGTCTCAGTGATTTGAGGGTAGAATTATTGTGAGACGGATGAAAAAGAAGAAGAAGAAGAAGTTCAAATAGTATTGTTGAGTCTAAAGTATGGAATAAAATTCTTCATAGTCTGAGAGCAAAAGTTTAATATAACAAATAAATAATTATTAATTAAGTTTTGAATTAGATTATAAGTTTCTAATATAGTATAAAATATGCTCAATATGTGAGAGCATTTATTCTAATCTAAATATGTTTGGTGTAAAGAAATATTAAAGACAAAAGTTTTACATAAATAGTTTTATATACAATGTTGAATATAAAAAAACATTTTAAAAATTTTAAATTAATTTTTTAATTAGACCATAAAATTTTCAAGACAAAGTAGTTCATAAAACTCATATAGTATATAAAAAATCACATAAGATTAAGTATCATATGTGAGACTTACTTTTCTAAGAACTATGGATGTGATTTGAATTCCTTGATTGATATCTTATTCTAATATATCATCTTCATATCTTACTTAGCGGCGTAGTTTATCTAGATAGTTGCAGCTTTTATGGTTAAAAATTTCTGGGAAAAGTGGATTCTTGCCGAACTGTTTGAACTCGTGTCCTATTCTGTACCACATTTTACTGTTCCCTATGGCCTGACAATGGAACAAGAGAGCACCTGGTGCTGCTGGGAAATCGGGTTCAATGTTTTCGGCTGAAGTGGGTTCCTCGCAGAGTAATCCCAAGGGTTGTACTTTACGCCGCACAGGAAAGCGTGGCCAGAATCCCTGCTAGAAAATAGCTGCTGGATATGCCGGATTAGAATTAAAAACCAATATACTGTCTAGGACAACCAAGAACGGCATTGATTTTTGTCACGGATGTTGGAACTTGTGAGGATTCATCCAAGAGCATGTCGTTTTTACATCTCGACAATATTTACAGTTTAAGGAGACGCTTTTACAGGGTCTCCTGCTGATGTCCAGTGAGAAAAAGCTGTCTTAGACATTCTTATTAACCGAATATCCGCACTGATTGATGAACGAGGAACTGTGAATCTGCTGCAGAACAAAACAGAACCTGAAACATGAAGTGGGTAAAAATTTTGAGGTTGAAGTGATAATGATATAATTGGAAGAAAAGGAATACATAAAGATGTGGGGACAAAACAGAGGATAAGGTGTCCTTTGCTGTGTGGAGTTTATCCAGAGATAGGAGTTGAAATGGGGAGCTCGGATATGGAAGGGAAAGTGCTGGAGACGTTTGAAATTGGGCCCTGTGGAGATGCTTACGAGATGGGTTTTTCAATAGGACGGAGGTTCTGTAAAGAAATCAGAAGTAGATTGGCCAGAGACCTCATTCTTCAGGACCAGCTCCGCCCTTTTGCCCAAACCCCACAAGCACAGTCATTTCTCAAGGCTCTTAATGATAATAACCAAAAGAAGTACCCAAAATATTGGGATGAACTACTAGGCATGGCTGAAGGAAGTGGAGTTCCTGTTCTTGATGTAATTTACAGCACTTTCAGACTCACAAAAGGAACTTCGTTTGGTTTACAACTTGTAATTCACGTTCTACTTGTTTCATCTGCAGATAATTCTGATCAACTTTAGGAAAGAGATCATTCCATTTGTTCCAAAGACTACCATGATTTCCAGTACTGATACCCCGGATGACTGCTCTGATGTTCTCATTGTTAGTGATTCCATTGCCATGGCAGCACACAATGAGGATGCAAATGTTGCTCTAGTTGGCCACACGTATGGTCTTTTCTCGAAAACTTAGTTGAGGCAATCAAAATTTGATTTCTTTTGCATAGTTTCTAACATTTCCTATGTGTGTTTTTAGCTACTTGATAAAGGGCACCCTTTCAAATGGTCTGTGCTTCGTTGCTTATACATATGCAGGAGAGCTCCCAAGTTGTGCATTTGGATTCAACAGCCATGGACTGGTAAAAGAAAGAACTTCACCAATCGAATTTGACCATTTTTCATATAACTTGGTTCATGGCTTTGTAAATGATTTCTTTATGTATATACTCTCAGGCATTTACACTGAATTCAGTACCCCCAACAGGAGAGGAGATTGCTGCTGGTGGCATTGGACGGAACTTCATTTCTCGCGATCTCCTTGAAGCAGCAGGCATTGAAGATGCATTGACTGTAAGATGTTGCTAGCCTGTCCCTTTCGATGGATTTTATCTCTCATGTTGATTATGAGATTTATACCATGGCTTGTGTCTTCAGAGAATTCGTTCAGCAGAAGTTTCTGTGGGGCATAGTTATAATCTGATTGACATAAGAACACGAAGGATTTGCAACGTCGAAACGGCCTCGAGGAACCGGGTTTCCATCAGAGAGATTGGAGCAACACCATTTTTTCATGCAAATATGTATCTCCATCTTCCTGTCAAGCAGGTATGAGGCAAGGCACATCCATGGCAGCTTAATGCCAGAGGCAGTTTCATTAAATAAATCAATTGACCAAGTTAGTCACGTACAATTGAGATTTTGAATAATGGGTCATGTATAAAGGTACAAGATGAGAACTCCATGAGCAGGCAAAAGAGGGCAGCTCAGCTACCGAAAGGATCAAGAAACGAATTCCTGTCTCTTCTTGGAGATATGGATAACACGAAATACCCCATCTACACGGCAGGTAAACCGAAGAATATTCGAAGACCTTGTCTGAAAACTCTCTTGATTAAACTTTATGCCATATTCTCAGGTCCAACTCTTTACACATTATGTACGGCCGTACTAGATTTGGAGGAACAAACACTATCAATTATTCAAGGGAATCCAAAGAAAGGAGAAGCTTCTCATGTCATCAGGATGTCATCAGAAAAGTTCAGGATGCCATAATAAAGCTCTCAGATGCCTACTTCGTTGGATAGAATGCAAAGAACAAACACTATTCAAAGGGCAGCTAAGCTGGTTCATGGAGACCTAAAATGTGGCCATCAAGACCTCGCATGGCTGCAACCTGAACCAAGCAAATTATACAAGACCTTTAGAATCTGAGTAACCAGAATAAAACTGAGTTGTATATAGAAATTAAGGGCATTACCTTTCCATGAATCTCATATTTTATGGGACCATCTAGTTCAGCTCCTAATGCCATCAATTTTGTCACTGTACTGTTAATGTCAATCACTGTGAACGATAGAAGTGAAGAGTATCCATTCTGCATGACATGCTCACTGTGAAACAGGATTAGCAGTTGGCATCTTCAACATTAAGTTCTAATCTAATGAGGTAGTTTTTCCGACTAGTTGTACTATCTAGAACTTCAAAAATTTACAGGACTGTAAACCAAGGCCAGAACTGTTTAGGAATTTATAAACAAATGACCAATAATAGGAATCAAAAGCATGAATAAAATAAGCACACTGATTATAGGGTATAAATATTCAAATTGATTTGACAACTGACATGCTGGGTTCGCGTACAAGGTCGATAGGGAACATGGTTAACTACCATTACTGCACCACTAGAAGAAGCATTTCTGAGCATCTTTCTGCACTTGTCCCTTCAAACTAGTGAATCTGCATTCTTTAATGACCCTACAGAGAACATATTATGCACTGAAGCATACGTACCTATCTTTAGAAAGACAGATGCCAGAAAACTCCTATTCCATCTCTTTTGAGGTACCCACAAATTTTTTCTTTTAAAGCATAATGAAAAGAATCCACAAATTTCAATCTTAAAATTTAGCAACACCCTCTTTCGGCACTACAGAATCTTGCTCCAATTTTTCTGTAGCTCCACTTCCTAGCAACTTGAAACAAGATTATCTGTTCAACTCCTAAAGAATATGTTCCAATCCATCATATAACTTCCACTAAGTAAGAAAATTGTTCCATGCTATCCAACGAAAGTCTGATGACCAAAAAATCAAGTCTGGTAAAAGTCGTCCGCTAACCTCCTTAATTACTCCATGTCTAAATTACACGGTCATGCTATCACCTAAACCGTATGAATTTTATGTTGCCAGTTGCATTCTCCCGCCATGTGTTCCATGCAAGGTGACACCAAGTTCTATGTAAATTCAAACACATGAATCAGAAAACACAGACACTAAACAAGTGTAGTACCTTCCCACAAAAAATTTCCAAAATTTAAATGCTAGAAGTCATTGAAATGTACCATATTGGTCTACATCATTGCTACAGGCAACAAGCAAATTCTGCAGGCAAAATGTGGGTTCAATAATACCACTACATGTGTCTAAAACCCACTAAAGGTTAAAAATACATTAATGATAACCAGTTGCTCTACTACCCAGATTTCCAAAAGGAAGATCCAACCAAAACTAAAACGACGGCATAGTTAAGCATCTAGATTTCTTTTTTTCAGGCATTTTGTCAAACATAAGCAGTGCAATAGAGCAAAGAAGATAGAGGAGCATTACTGAGGGGTTTGCATAAGGCCGAGTCTGAGGGGACCGGATTGGAGCTCCGCCCAGCGGAGAGTGCAAACGTTGACCGTGAAATCCAAACCTTCCGAGTAGAATCGAGCAGCTTTGGGTACGTCCTTGTGTAGCTGTAACAACCATCTAAACGACGCCGTCGCCATCTCTCTCTCTCTCTCTCTCTCTCTCGCGTTTCTCTGTGTATGCGGGAGAGAAAATGACCAGCCCATAGGGAAACGGCTTGTAGTTTCCTGATTCAACCGTATGTCGTTTTTACAGTTATAATAAGATATGCATAGATTTATAATGATATTAGTTTGTTATAAACTCTTAAGGTGGTCGCCAATTCCTTATAGATCATCTTCATCACTAATTTCAAAACCTCTTGATTAATTGGAAAATATCCATAATAAATATATCAAAATGTTTATAATAATTTTTTTTAAGAATATATAAGTTTATTTGTAAGGGTATAAGTGTAAAAGTTTAAGGATATTCTTTAGCATTAAAAAATGCACCTATGCATGTTAGAAAATCAAGGCTAAAAGTCTCCAACTACCACTCAATAAAACATTTATAGAGGAAGATTTAATATTTTTAAATAAAGATACTTGCGCTCATACTATTTTTCTTATTTTTGTCAATAGAATTGAGATATCGATTTTTTTTTTATTTTGGAATTGTCTATTGTCATGCTAGTCCATATTTATTCTATAATTAGCTAAATCTCTTTTTTTTTTTTTTTTTGGCTTTGATTATCTACTCAAGTTCAGTATTCTAACTTCTAGTAGGTTGTTAAAGGCCATTTTGTGCAACAATATTGTTCTACATTTGTCTTATCCTAGTACATTCAAAGAAGAGGTAGGACTTGTTTTCAATGAAAGTCTCATAGAATTAGGGTATAAATTGATTGAAGAGAGTCATTGAGACAAAATATTTACTATGGAAAGCTTAACTCTATAGATAAGCGAGCCAATTAAGTTGTATTTCTTAATAATAAAATTTGTAATCAATTACAAAATTTTACCAACATGTAACTTATATTTTAACAATCTCTATTACTTGTAAATTATATTTGACATTCACTTTAAAACCTCTTGTATTGTTAATATCTCCTTCATAATTAAATATATGAAGTTCTTACAACAATAAACTAAGGTCATCAATTAAGAAAATTTATTGGCATGTAAGTTATATTACACATAATTTAGACTTATGGGTCTCTATTAACGACCCAAAGGTGTTTTTGATGAGTTTCTTCATTGTTTTTGTATCACTTTTTAAGTTATCATATTTAGAAGGCATGAACTTATATAGTCAAATGTTAAAAATTATTAGAAATAAACTCATAACTTAACTTAAAAGTTAGTTTAGAGTTAAGAGCTTTTTTAGTCGTTAAACACTGTTTTTTTTTTTTTTAATATAAGACTTCTATCTTTTATAGACATACTTGGGGGAGACACTTATGGATTGAGAGACCAAACTGAAAACCATGATTTGGGAAAGCAAGCCTCCCTACCCCTTAGCCCAAACCCAGTTGCATCGGGACCAAAAATGGGTACATGGGGAAGGAATAGATACATGTTATAGACATGGAACCCTGTAAATTTGGAAGTTCAGATTGATAAAATTTAAAACGTTTTTACGCACAACAACTGGGAAGCGTTAAATCAAACAAAAAGTTTCATCACGGAGCTAAGACATCAACAGTATATGTTCTCCTGTCAAAGCCTGTCAAAACCTGGCCCCTATAAATTTCTTACAGAAAAGAAACCTGAAAATCTGACATCCATCTTTGAAGTTCCATAGATGCGTATATATATAGTCTCTGCTTTCCATAGACTTCCTTATCAAACCAGCTTCCACATCTCGATTTTAGTACCTTGATAGCTTTCTAAAGTGGCAGAACAATCACAAACATCTTGGAAACTTACCAATATGGCCGGATCCTCTTAACTTTTCTTAAAATGCAGCTCATGATCCATACTGCCCAGTGATCCTTAAAAGGAAGCCAACCTTATTGCCCAGTGACCAAATATGTCTAGGATTCATCAGTCTTTTAAGTTGACAACACTCCTAAATCCAAACCCATCCTTACACTAACTTTACATACCAATTTATCCTCATGAACAGGCAGGAAATAATAGATATTAGTGGCACAGTACCAGAGATGAGTGCAGAAAGGCTCAAAGTAGTTACTCAAAATTGTAGTGGGTCTGGAAATTCTTCTTATCCATGTAGCTATATAGTGATATTACACTCATATACAGACTTAAATTACAAAATTACAGAAGATGCAACAGAACTATGGTTGTTTAAAAGTAAAATAATATTTAGAAGGCAGCAAAGATACTGTGGCCATTATCCACAAAAACGCAAATTCCAGGGGGCAGTGGAGTCCAATCACACAAGTGTAATGGGGGCTTTTAGAACCTTTAAAAGCTTTAAACCAGTAAGTTCTGCAAACCTACGAAAAGCGTTTGAAAGCTTTTAAACGTGAGCGTGTACCCTTTGACCTTGCTTCAAGAAGCTTTGCCTTCAAAGTATTCTCCTTTAACCCTGTAGCCAATTTTGAAGATTCAGGGACATCAGCATCTGGTGCTGCAGGTTTATCCATCCATTGCCGTGCTGGACTTGCCTGATTCCTCCATCCGGAGTGGCTGCAGGAAGCCTCCCCATAATTACTGTCAGGATTTAAGTTTCCACCATCCAACAACGAGAATTGATTTCTTATTAGGTTATCAACTATGTGATTTGCACTCGTCACGTGGATTTGATCATGGATAGTCCGATTCTGGTAATTGCTGTCTTCAGTGGCTCTGCAATTGTCAAACTTCTGGGATATGCTAAAATCAGCTGCCCCCGCTTCTAAGCTTTTGTCCTGCTCTGTATCCCCTACCAGGGGCTTCTTATTTCCATTACATGACATAGCCCAAGCCATCTCCTCTTCAAACTTAACTTGCAAGGTAGATGGAGTACGACTTTTTGCCCGGTCATGAGATATGAGTTTGTTCTTCATGTCATTTGATTTCAATGCTTCTTCAAAATGATCACCCACCGCTTCATCCCCAAGTGATTTTAAGTCAATGTTATTTCGTTTGTTCAGCTCAAAACAATGTGAGTCACTCCCTAAAGAATCTTCTTCATCACCTATGTCTTGAGGTGCACTCAGAGCCTCATTCAATGGGACAGATTCAAGTGACTTGCGGCGATCTTTTAGCAGCTGGTTATCTGTACTTTTAGAGTTATCCATGCGTCTAGCTTGAAGGAAGGTTTCTATTTCAGGGCTTAACTTGTCCACTACTGAGTTCTTTGCTGCAATACCATGCTGGGCTTCTTCTAGCTGTGTCTGCATCCTTCCATCAAGCCATAATTCAGATATGTGGAGAATCAGGCGATCTCGGTCAGCCCTTCTAGCCCAATCCTTGTCATATTTCTGTTTTAATGCATGGACCTCCTGTTCATAGTCTTTAATTCCCCTAGCAAACTCATCACAGAGGTCTTCCAACAATTTCCTTGATTTTCTTTCTTTTTCCAGTTCTTTGACAGCAGTAGAAAAAGAAGATTTCACCTCTGAAAGCTCCCAAGCCAACTTTCTGTGGAGGCTCTCTGATCGTTTCCTTAACTTCCTCTCATCTTCTAGCTCATCTCTCACTGATTGAACTGCAGCATGGATCCTTTCCTGTTCCTTACTCTTCCTAACCAGCTTATCTTCTGCAATTTGCTTCAATAGATCATCCATCTCATGTCGACCTGCTTGCCTATCCCGAAGCAACTCTTTCATTTTGAGTCGACATTGGTCCAGCTCCATTTTCAATGCCTTTATCAATGACATATTGGAAGCATGCTGCTCTTCTAAGCTCCAGATACGATTTAATACCTTGAGAAGTTCTGTAGATGTTTTAAGATTATAATGTGATTCACCTATCCTTCCCCTAAAATCTAAAGAACTCGTTGGAGTGACTGCTGGATTATAAGGGGCCAACTGCAAGAGAAGGACATGTACAGGACAATGAGTATGATGGAGAGAACCATTTTTGGAAGGTTAACATTATAAGATTAAATTTCAGCGATAGAGAAAATAAGATGGCATTGCAAATCATACAATGACTTTGAACTCAATGTTACATAGACATAGCGAAATAGCTGTGGTCAGGGTCTTGCTTCTCTACATATGTATTACTCCATAGTCTTTCACAGAGTAGTGAAAGGCACAACTTTGAGAAATCCATTCTGTGCCTCATCAGTTTTTGTAGGACGCACCTAGTCTGCCTCATTATGGACTATTACTAGTATTGCCTCCAGCAAAACCAATGTATTAAACCTTAATGAGAATAATCATTTAAATAGTATCTCTCATTTACTTGAAGATACTTACTTGAAGTTAACGTGAAAGAGCAATAACTTTAAGATTTGTTTCAGAAAGATCATAATCTTTACCTCCATTGAACTACCATAACTTGCAGGAGATACAGGCTGCATGGCATGATTATTCCTTTCAATTGATCGATGATGTTGCATCAATGATGCAGCGACATGCCTCCTCAAGCTGCTTGCGCTCTCCGGCTGCCAACAGTAGTAAGATAAAAAATCAGTTGTAAAGAGAACTCCCAAGTTTGGTTTTGGAGGTCCATCCTTTCTATGGATGGTCAAAACTCAGAGGCATTCCACTCTCCATAGATTGTAGAGTGAAGTAAACATACTTCAGGATTGGCAGGGCATGAGATAATCTAATTCAGTACAATCATCTCTCTCTTGCCATACTTGAGCAATTCATATCAACTATATGCTTCTTCATCGAATCATTCAGGTCATTATTTAAAGTTAACTGCCAAGGGACTTAGACAGAGAAAAACAGGCCTAGTCAGTTCAATAATAATGCAGCACTCTCAAAGAATTCAGAGTTGAAAGTTCCATTACAAGGTTAGTTTAGTAAGAGTAAAGCCGGAAGCAGGTATATGGCACTGCAGAGTTGCAAGAGACATCTAATCATTGAAGTAGAAATCCTCGCGATATAGAAATCAAACTTCAAATTTCTTGGCTTTATATAAGTTCCAATTTTAACCAAAGAGTAGAGAAATAAAAGAAGAATAACCCCGGACTCAAAACAAAAGACGAAAGTGAATAACAAGAAAATTGCCAAGACAAAATAAGATAAAAACACTTCAGACTCTGTTTACAATGGCTCAATAAAAGAGGATTATAAATCTAAATAACCCACCACTAGAATTCTATCAATAAACACCATTTAAATTGAAAAGAAACAGCTCGTCCTACAACAAGATCCTTTCACATTTCCTGCCACAACTGGACTAACTAATATATCTCTAAATGAGAGCCTCTAAACAAGTAATGTACACTTGTTATCATACACATTTGCGGAAAAGAAAGAAACCAAGTAGTTTGACTACACGAGCTATTGTACCAATCTGCCTAACAAAAGAAACTCCATACCCTGCTAACGCATGGATCAGAAGAAGTATCAATAAAGATAGACAAACAGAGCAACGACAAATACATCATACCAATAAACATCCACAAATGAGCTTGCCCAAGTACAAATGGAACTGTTAGGAAAATAATCATAGAGAGACCCCTCCCAGAAAAGGAAAGGAATCCAAAGAAAGCAGAATCACCAAAATTGGACATACCCAGAAACTCAACCAGGTAAACAATCAAATACCAAATCATAAACCTCAAATCTCGCCAAACTAAAACCGAAAATCAATACCTGTTCAGGAGAACTGGGAGAATTATCGGCCAAAAAGTGAGAAAGGTGCAGACCCTTGTCCTTCCTCAGCTTACTATGGTGGTGCTGGTGGCGGCGAAGCCTAGAGTCAGCCCCGGAACCAGCATTCCCTACCCCACGGTGCATTTTAGACAGTGGAAAATAAAGCTGCTGGAACTCCCAGAGAGCCGCGGCGAGCTTTCTAGCAGACGGAAGAGGAGAAGGACAGTCCCTAATGATGCTATCATGCGCTGTAGGAGGCGCCCAAAGTCTCCAAGAGAGCACTGGAGTACAAGGGCCCCCTCTTTTTCCTTCCAACAATACCCCTCTCCTCAACTTTTCTCCTAAATTTTCCTCCTTTTCTGCTTCCCCTTCCCCACTTTTCCCTCCTCTGTCCATTCTCTCTCTTCTAAGCTCCTTTCTCTCTCATTTTCTTTTCAATTTTTTTTGCGTTTTGGGTTCGGGAAAGTTCAGGCCTGGTGGGTTTCTTTTCTTGGGTCTGGTTTCGCTTCTTTTTTACTTCTTCTGCACCTTCTTCCTTCTCCTGCTCACTTCTCGATCTCCATGGCCAAAGGGGTTCATCGAAATTCGATTCCCTTACTCGTCGAGCCCTTAAATCCGCTCGCCCGCCAAACAGTGATACTACGGTAAAAAGGTGGAGTCTTTTTCAGCTCCCGAGTGCACTCGTGTGCATGTTCTACAGTGCATGTGATCGTATGAATAAAGGTACATGCGACGCGTACGAATACACGACATTCCAGGAAGATGTCGTCGAAACCGTCCTTGCTTTGCAGCTGCTATTTATGGACTCTGCTCGAAGGCTTTACCTTAAGATCGTGGGAAGCTCCAAAAGAATACAACAACAATGGTCTGTCCGTCGGTGGAACCTGCTGTTCAGAAGAACGGTCGACTGACATCTGATAACCATGTCTTGATCCATGTTTGCAAGAAACCAAGACGGCACTGCAGATGAGCGAGAGAGCCTAACACCGACTCTCTGGTCTCCATCAAATCTTTTCATAGATCCTGATCGCCAAGTGCTTCGGAAAAAACAAGAAGGTGAAGTTTTCTTGCCATTTGTAGTCCAAAACAACGGACAAAAAAACACATCATTCATGCATATTACAGTTTCGGATAATCTTCATCCACATAACAAAGCAAAGCAAGATTTTGTATCTGTACAAAGAAGTGTGTTACACGCCAAAATCATAAATTAAATTAATTAAAACAGGTATTGGAATAGAACAACATCAATATTAGACACTAGGCTCTTCGACATAATATAAGATGTAAACCAAAAACATATACAGAGTGCTTAAGATCAGGGTCTACACTAGATTTCTCAACTTTTAGAATATTCTCCAATTTCTCCCCCTTGTAGTTCTTTGTAAACTAATATTAATTGACATAAAACTCCAAACTGAGTTACCATGAGATTAATAATCCTAACTCAATGACAATAAGAAAATCATAAGACATCAAATTCTAAGATAACTAAACCTTTGAACTAACTAATGATAACTTTTAATAACTTAAGGATAACTCCCGTGACAAGTGCAGCACAATGAATCTCACCATGTTGATACTGCATAAGCGGCAGATAAAGAAAGTGGCTTGAAAACAGCGTTCGTGAAGTATCTAGCAAACAGCCAAGTAGGTCTCGGCCATAGTTTTTCCACTGTAAAGTAGTAGAATATTTGGTAAAATACCAAATAGTTTGCTTTCTGCTGCAGCTTTACGTGCCGTGTTGGAGTCTCTCCTGTCCAGCTACCCTATTTCTTTTAGGAAAAGAACCTACCTTTTCTACCGGCTTTCTCATTTGACAGAGATTAGAAAGCTTAAGTCTGAGCTTTTGGTCAGAAACGCGGAAGAGTTTGAGCTGGTATCTAAAACTTTTGAGAAGAATCAATATGATAAAACTTTTGATATGAAATTTATACCAACTTTTTTTTTTCTAATTTTTTTGATTTAGTCTTTAAATTAAAATTTAAGTCTTCTAACATAATATTAAAGTTAAAGTTGACTATACTTAACCTTACACAATTTTGAGTCCAACAATACTTAATATGAGAAAAAGTGTGTAAGATGAACGTTT
This sequence comes from Casuarina equisetifolia, assembly GCA_028551475.1. Taxonomy (NCBI): domain Eukaryota; kingdom Viridiplantae; phylum Streptophyta; class Magnoliopsida; order Fagales; family Casuarinaceae; genus Casuarina; species Casuarina equisetifolia. The sequence continues at coordinate 2,633,609 of CM052356.1, forward strand.
TGTACCAAAAAATAAAATCCGTGATATAGAGCTCAAGTAAAAAAATCTTTTAACCTTTGAATTGATTTTTAAGTTGAACCCTTAAGTTTTTTGTCAAATTTTATAGAAAATTACTCATATTTAACTTAAAACCTTAAAAGTGTTAAGTAAAAGAATTTCTCTATTTATAAATTACCATTTTTAAGTTTTTATATTTTCATGTAAGACTTATTATTTCTCCTTTCCCCACATGTGAGGCAACAATTGTTACGAGAATCTTTGTTCATGTGTCAAAGGATGAAAGATTGAACCTAGATTTTTAATGGACTCCTTAATAGTGTGAAAAAGTTTTCATCCTTTATGTCGCTCAAAAATATTTTTCCATGAATGAGGGGATGAAAAATTGAACCATTGAAGCTAAATTCTAAAAGGACTCTTTAGAAATGTGGGATGACTCTTTATCCTTTATTTAATATGCTTCTCATCATAATGGTCAAATCCAAACTATCTTACGATGAGTTTTATGAACTCTAAGCTTACCTATATTCATAGGAATGCTAAGACATTAAATGACGGAACAAATAACTTTATAAATTACCTTTTAAATTTTTGTGTTCCTCATGTAGGACTTAACAAGCCTTTTCACCTTAATACTTTCTATATAGATCTTTGTTTATGAGTGCAAAAATAGAATGTTAAACTTAAATTTTTAATGAACTCCTTGGTAATATGGAACACTTTTATACCATTTATTTAATACACCCCCATCATCACAATGATCTAATGCAAAGTATCTTCTGGTGCCACTTTTTGTTTAAAAAATAGAATTATTTATATTTGTAAAGGGGTTAAAATAAAACTTGAGCTTTAATACCATATTAGATTTTATAAAGAAATATTTATATATTAACTTAACATCTTACGATATTAAGAAAATGATTAGCTAAGCCAATCCCATGTTTGAGTCCTCTTCTCCTTCCTTTGTGTGTGAGTAAAAAAAAAAAAAGAATATTAAGTGAATATACCATCTTTCTATAAATTACTTTAAAGTTTTTATATTTAACTATTAATTAAATCTTGTTTTTGACTTTTAAACGACCCCCCACCTCCCTCTTCTCCGATGATGCGTACTCCACTTTTGACTATGACCTCCATCTTCAGGTTATTTTATCTTAAAGCAGTATGGAAGCGGTAAGCTCCATTGTCAGCTGCAAGTCTGACCTTTCAGAAAGGCGTCACTTGTTGAGATGACTACCATCAATTCCACTCTTCTTGTTTAACAGAAAAATAAGATTGCAATAATCAGAGAAATATCCTACAATTATAATGTTTCAAAAGAAGATGATGTAAACATAATATAAAATTAGATTCTATAGATAGCAAGCTGAATATTAGATACCAAATTATCCAGATTCATACGCATAATGCATAGAATTTCTAAGGTATTTTGGTTTCACAGGTTTTTATTTCAAAGCATAGCTAATTCTAACTTTAATATCGTATCAACACATAATTTTTTATTCATATGCAACTTTCAAAATTAAAAGTAAGATTCAACTTATTAGATAAAGATTTTTCAATGTAAGAAAGATACTCAAAATAACTAAAAATACTTATATTTAATATATTTAGAGGTTAGATGAGGTTTCTTTGACTGATAATCAATATCTCATTCTTATATAAATTGCATTTCAACGAACTTAAAAGAAAATAAATTTAACAGACCGAGTTTCGATCATGTTGCAAATGTTGACTTACAATTAACTAGAAAGATAATATCAAATCGTTACCCTAGTTTTTAGCACTTTGCAATAGTTTATTGATTTTCCATATTGGCATTCAACTTCACATATTTTACCTAAACTTTAGTACTTTCATCTACTTTTTCAGTTTTTTACAACAAAAATTAATTAGAAATTTAATAATATCCAAAACTATTATAAAAATAATAAAATATGCAAACAAAAGTAAGGTTAGAAGCTGGTGGGTGAAGTAGACCTCCGTTTAATTTTTCTTGGTTGTATTTTAAAAGTATTTAAAAAAAATAAGATTTAACTTATTTTAAAGTGTTAAAAGTAAGATAAACTAATCTGCTTAAAAAATAGGTAAAACTTATAAAAGTAATTTTAACAGAATCCAATCACATGAAATGATTTTTTGTTGTATGAAGATGTAAGGAAATTAACTGATATATTTTCACTAAAATTAACCATGAATAGTGTCTAAAAACTTGAGGAAATTAATTGAAGTTTTTCCTAAATTAATCATGAGAGATTGCTTTTCACTTCTAATTTTTTGGGTTCAAGGAACCGATATTTACCAGAGCGATGAAAAGCCAAAAATAAGTCTTAAATTACTAAATAAGAGTCTTAAATCCTGAAAAAATAATTGATGATGAAATGAACAAAATTTAAATAATGTAAATGAAGTAATCATTATTATCTTAAACACGATCATGTAGGCCCATAGTAGTGGACTCTTCCTGGTGTCAACATGGGCCCTCTCTGGCCCACTAATCAAGAATTGGGCTCGTCTTCTCGGCCGATTATTCCTTGAATCCAGTGGCTTTCTCATGCGTGCAAAATGACGTCCTTGTAAATGGAAAAATAAAAATAAAGTATAAAAAAATGATTGATTAATCATTAAAATGATTTTTTTTCTAAATTCCTTGAATTTTTTTTCAAAATTAGGGATTTTTATTTAACGACCGATTATATGTTTCCTTAACATCAATAACAATTTATAACGTGTATCAAGCGCAATGTCAGTATCAATAAATGTACTCATCTTTTCAAGAAATTAAAAAGAAAAAAAAACACTTAAGAATTCCGCATATTTTTATTGATTTTTTTTTGAAAAAATAGGCATATCATGTAGATGTGCCATGGTTTCATGGAAAAAGTACCCTTTTTTTGGGTAATTATGTTAAAAAAAAAGTCAATTGCTATTTCTCTCGTAAAAAAAAATAATGTTAAATACATTTACTGTTAATTTAAATATTATTTATTAGAAATAAACGGAAGGGCTTTTAAGAAAAATTTTCATTGGAGGATATCATTAACTTCTAATTTTTAGTTGAAAAAAGGTAAAGAAGATTGTGTTTATAATCATTATAAGTCATTTGAAAACCTTATAATTAATTAATTTATTTATAAATATGTGAGTTTATTTATTTAATAATATTAGAATATAAAAGTTTAGTAACATATTCCAACATTACAACTAATCTAAGAGAAAATTATGTTCAAAATTCTCTAACTGTGATATAATAAAATATTCACTTGAAAGAGTTTAATGTTCTTAAATAGGGATAGTTTCTCATGTATTACTTTTCTGGTTCTAACCAATAAGATTGTATGTTAATAACCTTAATTTGAAAATATTTACTATTTTCTTTAGATCTTATATAATAGATACATGCTAAAAAAAATAGTTTAAGAAGTTTTATAGTCAAATCTTTTCATTTAATTACTTTAGTCATCCATTGTAATTAATAATTTGAATAGTTTATAATCCTATGAAGGCCTTTTTGTGTAAGGATGCTTCACACCAAATTTGTTCAGTCTAAGTATATTGAAAAAAAAAGTTTGACATACTTTCAAATTAAAACTTATAGCAATGCAATATAGGTTAATTAAGGAGCGTAACAGAGATAACACTTCTATTGTGGAAAGTCTATCCTTACATATGAGCCATTTAATGAAACTATGTTTGCTAATTTTACCTGACTATAGTAAGTGATGCTATTTAATCTCAACATTAACTTGACACAATTTTTTATATGTCTCTTTATAACAAGAAGAAGATTTGAAGAACATAAGTGTGAGAATCCGTTATAATATAAGAAGATCTTTCCAATTCTATGTCATATTTTCTTTAATGTTAAGATACATAATTGAAGTTTCCTTTTATTTGTCATCTTAAGATTTATTACCAAACTCATCATATTGTCTATGTTCATGCATAGAAAATGCCCTTGAGGTAATTCTTTGACTTTCTAGTATGATCCAAAAATCACAGTAATGTTCTATTGCTTCCATGTACACGATTCAACATACACGATTGATTATACAGACCATCATGATGTATAAGATATATCAGATGATATGATCTTTCCAATCTGCATGTCGAAGATATATTAAATTATCGGTTTTTATGAGTCAACTAAATCTAGCGCATAATTCTATGCTTAAACTAGTTGCAAACACTTGTGGTTGCTGACTTTCTGCACGGAACACGCTTTAGTGCCACTAGAATGGTTATGTCTACCTCGATGAGATGGAGCATCGTAAGAATCTATCATTATATGACAAATTATAATAACAACTTGGACTGATTATAGAAGTCCTTATTCCATTTGCAACTCTAGGTCGATGATAGGAACTGGGGTCGTCAATTTTATCCTATCTGCATGATATGACAAATTAGAGAGATTTTTACATGTTAAAAAGCTCAATCTTACTTAAAAGTTGATTCATAAGAATAAGAGGGCTTTTCTTTCTCAAGATTCCCATGGAAGATTTAAGGAATGTGAGTTTATATCATACCATTTTTAACATACCTTTTTATACCAATCATAAGAAAATACTTTCTATTGAGATCTTTGTATAATAAACCAAAGATATTTTTATGTGTTAAAAGCTCTATCTTATTTGAAAGTCACTTCAAAAAACTAATAGAGTCTTTCTTTCTTAAGATTCCCATATAAGATTTAAGCAACATGAGTTTTATTAGACCATTTTTAACATGTTCCTTTATACTTAACATAATAAAATACTTTTTATGAAGATATTTATGTGATAAACCATAGAGGTTTTTACATGTTAAAAAAACCTAGTTTTATCTAAAAGCCAATTGAAATAAATAAGAGGGTAGATGATATAGGATGTTATGTTAAAAAAACCTAGTTTCCTCTCTCAAGGTTTCTGAGCAAGATTTAAGAAATATGAGTTTTATTATACCATTTTTAACACTCTTTAATACCAAATATAAAAAAAATACTACATAAGATCTTTATCCACAACCAAAGAGTGTCACACTTAAACTTAAGTTTTAATACCATATTAGAAAATTCAATCTTACTTAAAAGTTGATTTAAGAATAGGTAAATTTTTTTCCTTATAAAAGAACATTTCCTAATAAGATTTAGTATACGTGAGACTTATCTTCCACAATTTTTAACATCATATAACAACTAGTGGTTCTTCATTTGCCAACGCATATCCCTCACTGTTAAAACGTCGTTGTGCTCTAGGTTCTTTTATACATTTCTGTACAATAAATGACCTATGCCGAACATAAAAAAGGAAGAAGGACACAAGACTATTCAAGCGGGAGCCTCCTTTCAAACCGACAATACGGCCATCAATAACATAATTTAAGGATGACGCAATACGTGCTAAAGAAGGGCGCCAGCCAACAGAGCTTTTCATAAAGAAAGTTCCCCTTAGCTACCATCATCTAACCTGTTCCTTCCACAAGCAGCCAAAAGCTCCGTATATAAATGGTATTAGAGATAATGTACGAATCAATCGTCCTCAAGTGTGTAGCTTGTTGTATTATTAGTAATAAGAAATATAATAGGGGCCACAGCCAATTACTGCGCTTTTTGAGGTGCAAGGAAAGCGAACGTGCGTCCAGGCATCCTAGAAGACAGATTCTGCCCTTCTTTTATGCAAAATCTTCAAGCATACTTGGTTTTGCTCCTTGCTATCTATGCTAGTGCCTGCATCGGTGTAAGGAAATTATTATAAACTCATATCCATTTTAAAATCTTAAGATAACAAGAAATTATGTTTTTTGACAGTGCATGCATCATAATATGTCTAGTTAAGAAAGTTGTTTTAAACTCATATTTATTTCAAAACTCCTAAGATAACGAGATATGGTGTCTTTTCATATTTGAACAGGGTTTTCAAGCCCCCGTTTGAATCTTCGCATAGTATTTAGGTGTATAGATGATATAGGATTTTGTTCTTGTTTTGGCTAATGACTATGAAGTCTTAAAGAATAAACATTAGGTTAGGGTTTGGTTTTTGTAGTTGTTTATTGGGGATCTATTCATACTCAAAGTGATTCCATACTTCGAGGGAAGTGACCCCGTCCTTGTAGGACTAGTCAAAAAGATGAAGAAAAGCCACACCTAAGAAACGCTAAAAAGGAACAACCTAACCTAACGTTAGGATTCAAAGCCAAGAAACATGCAAACGCACTAAACGAACACACATAAGACAAGAAATGTAACGTTGTTTTAATAATACTAGTTATGTCAATTTGCTAATAGCCTAGTGAACTTATTAGCAGCTTGAGTTCTTTGCCTAGGAAGTTTCAGATTTGTCATTTATTATCCACATCCCTTTGCCTAAAGGGGGAAAAAAAAGGAAAAGAAAGAAAAAGCAAAGCTATATGTCGAATGTTGTATGGAAACCAAAACAATCTTTCTTTCTTCCGTGTTTTTCACAAAGAATGTTTTTTGTTATTCTTCTTCCTTGGCTTAGAGACGATGCTTAAATTAAAGTAGCATCTTCTCAACAAAGTTAAACGACATATGCCAAACATACCTATTATTGTATTATCTACGAAGTGAAATTATGAGAACTAGGGTAAAACTATGTTGTTTTGCTCCTATTGACAAAACTACACTGTTACATACTAATTGTCACAAAACTAACAATCCAACACCTAAAATCAACATAGTCACAGATTACAAATCCTCCACTAAACATTATAGTCCCTTCAAGGTCACATCATGATAAAATAGAAGGCTACTACACAATTATCCACACAAATATTTCAAAGAAAATTTATACCCACAAGGCCAACTAGCTAGAGCCTGTTGGAAACAGTATTTTAAGGGCTGAAACAAGTCGCCTTCCAACGATAGCATGTGATCCCACCCATTGCTGTCTAGAATGCACATTAAACGGTCCATTTTGTGTGTTTGAAATTTGATCAGAACATAGGAGAAAGGGGGCCAAACCAAAAAGTCTAGAAAATAAATGGAAAGCGATAGCCGCTTAATTCATGGCTACAATGCACATTAAATGGTCCATTTTGAGCGTTTGAAATTTGATCAGTCCATACAAGTAAGGGGGCCACACCAAAAAGTAAAGAAAAAAATGGAAAGCGATAGCCTCCTAATTCCTGGCTACGTTCAGTTTTTCAATCACATCAACTAGTCTTGGCACACGTTAGACTTCAATAATTAAAATTAAACGAAATGTTAGCGGTAACTAATCGATTCAGAAATCAAATCGGAAATGAATCAAAAGATTGTGGTTCACAGCAAAATCACGTGTCTCAGCGGTTTGAATGTAAGCAAATCCATCATTAATTAGATAAATAAAGGATATCCCGGAACATACTTTAGTATGATATGATCTACTTGCTTGTCAGCTAATTGTGTGCTAAAGAATGAAATCTTCTTCTCGGATATATGAACGCACAAGAAGACTCAAAGATACCCATTTTCTTCTTCTCGAATGTATAATTTGCTTGGAGGAACTTTTATAATGGTGGGATTTACTCTCTTTTTTTTTCTTCGTCTTCTGTACTTTAGTTTTTATTAATATAATTTACTATTTCATAAAAGAAAGGCCCATAATACCCAGAAAAAGCATCGCCATTTTGAATGCTTTAAACCATGGGAATTTGATAAGATTTTATCAACTTGATTGATGAATGAATGATGAAACCGGCACAAGGAAATGGACAAGGCTGGCTATCCGATTCTCCCATTTCTATAGCACTCAGGTCAATTTGTTCCCTTGTATGTTCTTCGAGCTATTTAATTAGAAGTTAAAGTTCAAGGAACTCTGGATCTAGTCACTATCTCATTGTCAACCTATTATAAATGTAAGCCACAACTTATTTTTATTCCCTCCATAACTTTTGCTCCACGGGGAGAGATACTCATTCGGGCAAGAAACGAAGGCGATTCATCTGGGTCCTACCTGAATAATGCAGCATAAACAATTTGAGAATTCTAATTGAAACATTGATGGGATAGAGTGTTATAATGCCTATTTTTTTTTCTCAAAATTAATTTGTAATATATAGATGCTTCTTCATATAAAACGTACCAAATATCAGTATGTTGACAATGTGAGTACAAGTTGGATTTCAATAGAAAACAAAAGCTGGTTGGTGGCCAAGAAGCTAAATAGAAAAGCTCGAAAGTATAGAAAACCTTGAAATTTCTATTTTCACTTTGATGATCAATAAACTGTGTTACATGAGTTTTTATAAATAAATACAAATTTGAATTTAACAGTTTTTGAATCCAAAATAGATAAGACTGAATCAAAGTAGATAAGATAAAATCAAAACCAGATAAGATTTGTTAGGACTGATATTATTTTTTGGCCAAAATTCTTGGGAAGAAGGCGTTTGTTCCACATTACACAAGAGACTCATGCACCTAGGGCTGATGTGCCCCTAGGTATTGAGTTGACACGGTGATTTTTGCTGACCTGGTGCTAACTCGGACAATGGCTCAGATGTTGACTTGGCCCTATATCCACTAATAGTTTTCACACATTCTCTCACTACCCCAGAAATATTTATCACAGGAAAACTCCTAATCTACAAGTGAAGAGTTCTTTACTTAAGTTATGATATTATATTAAAAAGATGACTTCTCATCTTAAAACTCATTATAAAAAAGAGAAATACATTTACTTTAAAAAATAAAATATGACAATACATCGTAACATGGAATGCTCGTTGAGCTTCAAAATATGCAAGAATTACAACAGGTGACAGAATGGATATCAAGTTGATCATCAGCAGGGCTGACTTGGTCATGGTACATACTTGTGGATCCACATGCTGATGCTGATGCTGATGCTGATGATGGGAGGAACACCGTCTACTGAAAGGGAAGATCAAGATTATTCCTAATCATAAGGGGTTTGGGTTTTGAGTCGACACATTTACTGATGGAAACTGCACCAGCTGACACAAATGGGCACCGTAGACTAGACAAATATAAGCGATTGAGACACATAAACAATCAATAACCAGCTAGAGAGAATTCACCAACTCCTTTCCGTTCGTCACTGGATATTCGTTCATTACATGAATAAGAGGATAAGGATCCCTCCCCTCTCCCTCACCACAAAAAAAAAAAAGAGAAAAAAGATAATTTTTTTTCCTCATGAATTGTTGAGATAATTGCTCACTAATTAATCTAATAAAAGGATTTTCCGAAATTATTTTCATCGATTTAGTTTTATTTACATAAGAAGAGAACTTCATGTTAGTTTGGTAAATTAGGCACCAAAAAAAGGAAAAGGGGTAAATCTCTACCCTTACATTTTGAATAATCAATGGTGTTTATAATACGTATTACTGAGTATCGGTATGACTTCATGTGTACGAATTGTACAAAAAGAAAAATCTGCAAGATAAGGAGGGATGAGTCACAAATTTCAAATTTGTCTAGGTCGTGATAGTTTAAAATTGTATTATTGTCTGGCTGGTTAACTTTTCTCATTGTTTAATAAGCCGACAAGATTTCTTTACAATATATTATGTTCCTTTTATAAGACTTCATATGTAACTTGACATCTTAGAAATTTGACGAGAATCTAACTTAAAAGATGTGAATATCTTGAACCAACTAATTGAAATGAGTTACATATTAGAGATCTTATGTGTTAGAGAAACTGTCATACAAATAGAACGAACTAAATTCAAATATTTGAATTTGTTTCGATGATCTATTAATATTATCAGTTAAAACAAATTTTGAGATTATGCAGTTGAATTCAACTTTTGTAATTGAATTGTTTGAACCCATACACTAACTCTCTCTCTCTTAATTATCTTTTCAACATTATGCAAGGAGATGTAACTTTGATAATGATATTAAGTTTTGTAAAAGAAATATTTAAAATTTGATTGATTGAAAAGAATATTAAAAACTTACAAGAACAGAAGAAACCTTTGTATAAATTTTTATTTATCAAAATATGAAAATCATCTAAATTAAACAAGATTTGTATTTAAATAGGATATTATCCCTGATGTTAATTTCATTAGAAAATTTCGAAAAAAATTAAGTAAAACTCCTAATTGAGAAAAAAATTCTAAATCATTACAAATAAAAGACTTTTAATAACACCAAGTCAAACTACCTTTAAGAAACCCCAATAAACTAGAGATTTAATTATATTTTAATGAAAGTTGTACAAAATCGAACCAGGGATAATGGTTCAAAAAGAGTGAAATAAACCAAGCTTGGTTAAGAGATCTACACTATTGTACATAAGATTTAAACAATACTGACCATGACAGAATGAATAGGTACTCACGAACAATAAGTCACCTTTTTTTTATTTATTTAATGATGCTTGTCTTGTCATATTCCTTGAAGTCTCCATGCAACTCTTGTAAGTGCATCATTTTGGTCAGCTTCCTAGCAATTGTTCATACAAAAGAAAAGTTTTAATCTCCCTTTTGGAAGTCAATGATTCCTTAAACTATTGATGTTTGAGTTAGTCTAAAATTCAATAATTATCATAGGAAATTATTTGATTGAACAGATTTACCAAAATAGCCCTTGAAGAAAAATAATGGCGACCTTGAAAGTAATTTAATGCGTAGCTCAGCTCTATATATTGTGAATGGATTATGCGAAGATCCATCTCAAACTGCTTCAATCAATTCTTATCCTTTTTCTTCCCTCTCTGGCTAACTTTTCTCAGTATACGAGTGTTTCCGCCTGTTTCCCTATGTGTTTCTTGGAGTTGTGAAGAAGAAATTACACCGGAGTCCGACGGGGAATGTGGTAGGCCGGAGACGAGCAGTGTCGTCGGGGTTTTTCAGGTGACACGTCTCCTTCTCTTGAACGTGTTTGGGTGCCGAGAAATATCCTGGGAAACTGAACATGCAATATGCAAGGCGATGCTCTCCATGCATCCAAGTTTCGGTTCTTTTCCGGGGTTTCTCAGCATCCAAACGGTGCCTCCGTTTCTTCTTTCCCGTTTTCCTGATGAAATTCCAACGCTTTCTTGTTTGTTTTCACTTGGGTATGTCTTGAAAATTGAGTATTTCACGTCCTTGCTGGACTGCAACACCATCACAGAGCACTGGTAGGACTAGTAATTTCGGAGATGAATCAGGGACATCGTCGTCCTTCCAAATCCAACACCCCACCATGCAAATTTTAGGTGTAGCGTCCCCCGTACTCAGGGACTTCCCTCCCACATGGCGAATTAATTCCATAACTTTAGGAATGAAAAGACAAAACTGCCACAATCCATTTATAGAATTACCGCTTTCTGATTCTGGGCTTAAACGGGCTCAGAAAGTCTTCCCTTCACTCTTGTTTGGTTGCTCAGAAAATGACATATTTTTGTGTCACCGACTCAGTTCTATTTTCCTCACACATGGGTAAAGACTAACACACAAGTCTGTGCCACCTGGATTCAAACCAGGTGTCACTCAAATCCGTGCCTCCTGATTCTTCGAACTTTGTAGCTGGCATACTCATCTGTCGCGTATCAGTGAATCCAGAAGGAAGTGTTATTTATTGTAGTCTTTAATGCCAAGGTTCAAGTCTATGTATTCTTGGATAAACTTAGTTGTTATCGCTCACTATGACTTATTTTCTATTACCAAAAGAAGAATCCACTACGCTGGAATTGTGTTTGGCGATGGCTTTCCGAGTGTTTATAGGAAAAACTACTTGGTAGGTGCTTCCTGAAATGGCTGGCACCATTAGTCGTGGTTGTGGACTTTTTTTAGGAGTTTTGATAATGAAATGTTGCCAACCATGGTCCGTGCTCTCTTCTTGTTAGTGTAGCCAAACTAATATATGAGACTCTGTCATTGTGCAGGAGCTAATCTGAGAACTGGGTTTGATTTGCTGCAACACAAATGGCTTCTAATGCTACAGTGTCTAGTCCAGCAGCCATGAAGGCAACCTCGAATGGGGTGTTTCAGGGGGATGATCCTCTCCATTATGCTCTTCCTCTTGCCATCTTGCAGATTTGTATTGTTATTGCACTCACTCGTGTTCTTGCATTCCTATTAAGGCCATTTAGACAGCCTCGCGTGATTGCAGAGATTGTGGTAAGTTACTTTCTTTTGCCTCCGTTCTGAGTTTTAGATTCTTGTTTATTTTGTGGTCCATGGTTTCCTTCTATATTATAATGAATTGCAGCATTTGAGCTGTCTTTTTACTTTATTATAAGATTTTTTAAAGTTTTATATTGTGCAAACTTAAGCCTTTGCATCTTGAACTCAGCCTTTATAATTGATTGTTTATGTTTAAAGCTTGTCGTCTCTTTACTGTCGTTTTCTTTAAGAGATTACTAAAACGAAAGTTTTTGGAAATATTCTCAACTTCTGGTCATTGGGATTTTCGGAGATATTAATGTTCCCCTCTGTAACAGGTTCCACATGACCAAATAGTCTAGAGTCAGAATCAGTCTTGGAATTGATACAAAGTGAAACCAAAAAAAGGAAAATAAATAAATAAATCAGTAAAGAAAACCATCTTGCATTTTTTTAATTTTTTTTTATATTATTTAACCTGTTGCTTAGAGATTGAATGCTTTATGAGTTTTAATTTAGTCAGTGGACTTCAAGGAGAACAAGTGGTAGTGTTTACCTAGAAACAGTTAAGGTAACAACGTCTGGTGCATTCCATGCTGGAAGACAGTTTCTTGTTGGCATTTGTACTACTATAGAAGTCTCATAACACAACACTATTCCAGAATCTTAGCGGTCAATTGAACTTAACAGACCTGGTCAAGATTTAATCTTTATATTTTCATTTAATAAAGCTGCTCAAGGCTTCTCTTAACACTAAACCTACTAGCTAAAATGCCTGCATTTTCGTGTTCTGAGGAGAGTTGACATGTCTCTTTCTTGGTAGGGTGGTATTTTACTTGGTCCTTCAGCACTGGGTCGCAACAAGCACTATCTGAATGCGGTATTTCCATCTACAAGCCTCACTGTGTTGGATACACTAGCCAACCTGGGTCTTCTCTTCTTTTTATTTCTTATAGGCCTAGAGTTAGAGCCAAAGTCCCTTCGCCGGACTGGAAAGAAAGCATTAAGCATAGCCCTTGCAGGAATTAGCGTTCCCTTTGCATTAGGAATTGGAACGTCATTTGTCCTTCGAGGAACAATTGCCAAAGGTGTAAAACAAGGTCCATTCCTTGTATTCATGGGGGTGGCCCTTTCCATCACTGCCTTTCCCGTCTTGGCCCGTATTCTGGCTGAACTCAAGCTATTGACAACTGATGTTGGACGGCTGGCCATGTCTGCTGCCGCAGTAAATGATGTGGCAGCATGGATTCTACTTGCTCTTGCCATTTCCCTCTCAGGCAGTGACCACTCTCCCCTGATATCATTGTGGGTTCTGTTGTGTGGGTGTGGTTTTATTATCTTGTGTATAATCATCGTCCCACCTATCTTTAATTGGATGGCACAGCGTTGTCCTGAGGGTGAGCCTGTGGATGAATTGTATGTATGTTCTACCTTAGCTCTTGTTTTGGCTGCGGGGTTTGCTACTGATGCCATTGGAATTCATGCTCTCTTTGGTGCATTTGTGGTTGGAGTTCTTGTCCCAAAGGAAGGGCCGTTTGCAGGGGCTCTTGTGGAAAAAGTGGAGGATCTCGTTACTGGCCTTTTCCTACCCTTGTACTTTGTCTCAAGTGGATTAAAAACCAATGTAGCCACAATTCAAGGGCTGCAGTCATGGGGTCTCCTCGTATTAGTCATCTGTACAGCCTGTTTTGGGAAGATTCTTGGTACTGTAGGTGTCTCCGTCTTATGCAAAGTACCTTTTCAGGAGTCTCTGGCTCTGGGGTTCCTAATGAATACAAAAGGTTTGGTGGAACTCATTGTCCTCAATATTGGCAAAGACAGAAAGGTAAATCAATGCTCTACAGCTACTGATGAGAATTTCAAAGCTTTATCTGTTGTGTAACTGGCTTTGATGTGATCCCTGGTCCTAATCATCTAGGCTGGTTTTTGTTACAGGTATTGAATGATGAAACATTTGCCATCATGGTTCTTATGGCAATCTTCACAACCTTTATCACGACGCCTCTAGTTATGGCAGTATATAAGCCAGCCAAGAGAGCGAGTAAAGCCGTTTACAGGTACAGAACCATTGAGAGGGATAACCCTGCTTCACAACTTCGCATTTTGGCCTGTTTCCACAGTACCAAAAACATACCCTCTGTGCTTAATCTCATTGAGGCTTCACGTGGGACTGACAAGAAGGAAGGACTTTGTGTCTATGCATTGCACCTTATGGAGCTATCTGAGAGGCCATCTGCAATTTTGATGGTTCACAAGGCGAGAAAGAATGGTTTGCCCTTTTGGAATAAGGGGCGTGACTCAGATAATCAGGTGGTTGTTGCTTTTGAGGCCTACCAGCAGCTAAGTCGAGTGTCCATTCGCCCAATGACAGCAATTTCTCCGATATCCAACATGCACGAGGATATTTGCGCGAGTGCGGAGAGGAAACAAGCAGGAATTATAATTCTACCATTCCACAAGCATCAGAGGTTAGATGGAGCTCTGGAGACCACCAGAACCGACTTCCGTTGGGTGAACAGGAAGGTTCTTCAGCATGCACCATGCTCTGTGGGGATCTTGGTGGACCGTGGACTTGGTGGGACCACCCATGTTTCGGCAAGCAATGCTTCCCTGAACTTAACTGTCCTTTTCTTTGGGGGCTGTGACGATCGCGAAGCCCTTGCTTTTGGGGCTCGAATGGCTGAGCATCCTGGCAATAGTTTGACAGTCATTCACTTCTTAGCAAGTCCTGAGATTGTTGGAGAAATAGTTAGAGTTGATGTTCGCGGTGAACCCAGCACTACAGCAGGAACAGAAGACGAAAAGTTTCTTGCTGAATTCAAGCAGAAGATTTCGAATGATAGCTCAGTCAACTTTGAAGAGAAGTTTGTGAGAAATGCTGCAGAAACTATTGAAGTGGCTCGGGAGTTTGGTCACTGCAATCTGTTTTTGGTTGGGCGAGTGCCTGAGGGTCAAGTGGCCGCAACTTTGGATGTTAGGACTGACGGCTCGGAACTGGGGCCAGTAGGCAGCCTGTTGACTTGTACGGATTTCCCTACTTCAGCATCAGTCCTGGTGGTGCAACAGTACCATAGCCAGAGGGTTTTCACTCCAATGTCTTCCAGGAGGGTGGTGGTGTTGCCAGAGGAAGATACTGAGCTCCCTGGGGAAGTTTCAGAACTCAAGTGATGGGCTTAGCCCAATAATAAACTGCATGTACAGCCAAAAATAACCATGAATGTCTCTTTCTTTCTTTCTTTTTTTTTTTTTCTTCTGGTATAAATCTATGCTTCTGATGATCAAGCTGTCGGATTGTATCCTTCAGCAGGTCTCTCATATATGTGATTTACTGTCTTTGTCTTTTCGACTTCGAAAAAATCCTAACAATTATGTGTTAGTATATCGTAAATAGCAAGGGAACAGAATTGACTAGTTACGGGGACAGTATATGCACAACATGGAGGGATGATTATCAATTCACAGATAATGTATGCTTTGGCCGATCATTTGGATGTACTATTTTCATTTTTTCTGTATGAATTTCTTAGACGAGTTTTCAATATAAGGGAACTTAATACTTTGCTGGAAATCTAATCGATTGTTCAGGACCCATTTCTCTTTCGAATCACTCAAAATAATAACTATAAGCCATAATCATCATAAATCATCATCATCAAAGCCTTGCCCCTGATATGCTATTTTAAGGTTATGATAATTACGAGAGAGGAGAAATAATGTAATATGCCTGCGTCACCTAATTTCTCCTCAATGATCTCCTCCGTCAAATCAGGAACCATTCTTCCTAAATATTGACCACTTTATCTGGAAAATGTTTGCCAAACTCGATCTCTGTACGTTCCAACAGACCCACCGAGTCCGCCAATTTGGAGTGACTTTAGGCTTTTCTGGTTTTTGGGATTCGAGCTACTCAAAGCTCTTGGATTTGGACTCCTCGAGCTCCATCAGCTTTGTTAGTATTGTTAAGTTCATATTTTTTGCCTACTGATTCGGGTTTTGCTAATTTTCAACCCAATTTTTTTACATAAAATTTCAGCACTATTTTTCTAATAAAAATTTATTAAATAAATAATCAAATAATAATTTTAATATTCTCATATTATAATTTCATTTTTTTTCATCATCAAAATGTTAATATATTCTAATATTATTAAAATATATTCCAACAATTTTGAAATATGGCCTTAAGAATTTTAAATGGCTATTTGATTCTAAAACGGTTCCGTTAATAGAAAGTCTTGGAGGGGAGAAGGGTGGAGGGGGTATATGGGAAGAATTTCTTTGAGAAGTTGTTATGACTTGGCCTAGCCTAATGTAAGAACAATAAGTTAAAAGCAAATATAAGGAAGTCTTAGTCATCAGGAGGAGATATGCCTATTGAGAAACAAAGTTTTATCTTTCATTAGTTTTTCTAAATCTACTTATAGTTGTAATGTAATGATAATTGTTGGTAGCATAAATAAGTAACCACATAGCAATATCATAGTGTTTAGTGTTACTTTGATTATTATTAGTTTTTTGGATTGTGATTGAGCTTGATAATATGAGAGATTTTGCTTTACTTCTTCAAGGATTTGTGTGTTTGCTTGATTGTGTTTACTAGTTTGGGCTCAGGGCCTAATAAGGCATCAAAGACATCAATTAGACATCCAAGGAGGAAAAGAATTCTATCAAGACCAAGGTGCAAACTATGACAAAACAAAATCTATGTTGCAATCCTTGGAAGCAAACTTTTGCAAACTAGTTGCATAAAATTAGGAGCGGTTTGCAAACCTTCAAAAGTAGTTTGCAAACATTTAGGGGCAGCTTGCAAAGTAGAATAAGGAGCAGTTTGCTATATTCAAGAGTAGCATGCAAAGCAGAATCATGAGTAATTTGAAAAAATTAAGAACAATTTGCACGGAGTGATGTGGATTTACTATAGCTTGTTAATGAATACCTTTATCAAAGGAGGATGGACATTGCAAGAACAACCTTTCTTCCTTATAGATCGGTGGTAGTGTAAATTTGCTAATAGCCCAAGAGGTTGGAAAGGCAAAAATCATATTGAAGCAACCGTAGAAATTGGGTTGAAGCAACCACAAGTAGAAATTGGGTTAAAACAACATGTTAAGAACCGAACTGACCTTAAACCACCACCACTGTTGGAAGATACTTTGTGTGCTAGATGGGCCGTACAAGTTTGTCGTTGTTAAGGATTTGGACAAGAACACCTCACTATTCCCCTGTAGCCAACCTCCTAAACACAAGGCGAAAGGAAGCAAATTGGGTTGTGGTCAAAACTCACACAACTTGACTCTCAAGGAGCTTCACACTAGCCAATTGGAGTGAGAATCGACTGGGAAAAGTTAGTTGACCAAGCATGGCCTTGACATTTCCACCAACTGTCCCAATACGGCACCATCATAGATTGGTTTTTGAAGAAACCCATAACCATCATAGATTCATCACGAGTTCGAGTAATGTCCAAAGTTGATGTTTCACAACTGAAGAAGGATGACCAAAAGGTTTGGAGGCTAGGAGCTCAATTGCTGCGACCGGTCATTGCTATTTTTGCCACAATTGCTGTCATCATCACCGATGGGGCCTCTAAACCCTCATGGGCAGCACCATGGAGCAAGTTAGGGGCCTAATTTTAAGGGGCATAATCTTTAAGTATCCATTTTTCAGGAGCCTAATTTTCAAGGGCCCAATTTTAGGAATTTTGACAACAAAAGGATTTAGACCTCTTTTTAAGGAGACTTCTAATTATTTTCTAGGTTAATAAGCTATAATTAATTCCACCTCTGGAGCTCAACACATTCAATTTGTGACAACTATTGGCATTAAATGTAGAGAATGGATCACATGGTGAGAGTTTTATTTTCAATTTGATCTTATGGATGAATTCAACAATATAGTCTATGCAAATAATTCATTTGGAAGATGATGCTACCAAATGAATTCAAGATTGACTTAGTTTCAAGAAGATGTGTGTGACAAATTTTCCATGGAAGATTTGAAAAAAGTGATGGGAAAGTTTTATTAGTTATGCCAGACTTTCACATTAATCACTTATATTAAGAGTTTTGATAGACTAAGCTATAAGGTGATGGCCAAAAATTTAGGTTTAATAAAGTCATCAACTATAGAATGTTTCTTGGTCGGATTGTAGGAAGACATTCGAGGGCTTAGTGTTGATGTTAAATCCATCCAACCTTAAATAGACATTCAAACAAGTTTTGATGCATAACAAGTGCATATGAACAACATGGATAACAAGTCATTAATAGAATGATAGTTAAAATTTCATATAAGAGCTAGCTCACCCTATTGTTCCTTTCCATCAAGGGTAACAAGGAATAGACTTGAAATTCTAAGGCTTTAGCCATCGATTCAAACATGAGAATTCCTATTAGATGCATTACAGATGCTCAGATCCAAGCTAGGCTAGGGCAAGAGTTATGTCACTATTGCAATGAAAAATGGCTTAAAGGACATCAATGTAAGATGAAAAAAACCTTTATGATAGTAGAGGTGGAGTGTCACTAGGATTCAAAGATTCAAGTTAATATTTGCAGATAAAAGTTATTTGATAGGTTGGAGATTGTTATGACTTGGTTGGGCCCAATATCATTAATCTGTACTACCAACAATCATCATTAGATTACGATTACAACTAGAGTTAGGAAAACTAATAATAGATAAATTTGTTTCTCAATAGGTACACCTCCTCATGGCTGAAAGTTCTTTATGTTTGCTTCTAGCTTGTTACCCTAAGTTATTTAAATGGGAAAATAAAACGGAGTAATATTGTAGTGTTTAGTGTCACTTTAATCATCATTAGTTGTTTCAACTATGATTAAGCTTGATAATATGAAAGGTTTTGCTTTACTTCCCGAAAGATTTGTTTAGTCACTTGATTGTGTTTGTTGATTAAGGCTTGGGGCTTAATAGAAGTGAAGTAAGGAGAGAATTTGAATGCTTAGTGGAATAAAGGAGACAAATTTAAGAAAAGCAAAGAAAAATAGAACATAAGCTTGTAAAATTAATGTGTTAGGGCACACAGGAAGAACCTAGGTGCCTTAATTAGGAATCTTAAGATGTAGGGGTAAGGCCTAAAGAGTACCAATACTTTTTGATTGTGAAGAACTTTGATTTTTCAATTTTTTTCTTCTTTTGTTTTTAATGTTCCTTATGAGGATTAGGACTCTGAACAACTAGGAATTTTTTCTTATTTGAATTAAACCTATATAAGAGATTTGGATAAGGTAAACACTTTTTCCCAATTTATCCTATAAAAAATCAAAATTTGTGAAGACAAATACTTATCATATCCAAAAAAAAAAGATAATATACTTTAAAATAAAAAAATATTTACTATGTGAGAAGAGAAAATCTCTTATAGATGGATCCAAAATTAATAAGAAATAATTATCTAATTAATTTTTTAAAAGATGTTAGATAAGTAGTGTGAATTTATTTCCACATTACTAAGGAGTTTATTGAACACCTATAATTATGTTTTTATTGTCAAAAAAGTTTATAATATGGTATTAAAGTTTAAACTTTTTCTTTGACATTCCCATAGTTATGCATAAGTTGGAAGCCTATTCTTATAGAACATCATGTGTGGTTGTATTCAAATTTGGAAGCTACTTGGTAAGAGGTGTTAAACAAAGTTTTTTTTTCTTTGTGTTAGGTAAAGCAAGATACAATGATATGAACCTATAACCTAAGTGTCTTTCACTAATAGCCTTGCCACCGAATTATTAGTCCAAATTTTATTATCTCATATTGTTATAGAATTTATTAAGAATTTAATTCAAATGCAAAAAGGTTCATCTCTTGTTATTTTTAAATTTTTAAGATAAATCTAAATTTGTAATAAGATACTTGTTTCCTTTCATAAAACTAACTTAAAAATTATAAGGAATACATCTTTATATAAAAAACACAATAGACTTATATAAACAACACATTTATGTCTTGATTTACATTGTCTAAGATTGGTGACTATTATTGATGCCTCATGCTTCTTATGTTGAAAGAGATGAGTTGATCTCTATCATGTAAAAGACAAGTAGCCTATTTCAACTAACTACTTGTACCATAGAAGCTATCAAGTTATTCATGCAATAAAAAAATGTATTAACATTTAGACAAAAGAAGGTTACTTAAGTCGTAAGTTCTTTTTCTTGCATGTATGCTTTGTGGTAAAGGATGCTAAAGCTATGTTATCTAAAGAAAAAGACTTTTAAGGGGTAAAGCATAGTAATAGAAAGACAAAGATATATAAAAGTGGAAAAAAATTGTTATGGGCTTTTTTGTTAGTCCAAGCCCATAGATGGGATACAAAATAGGAGAGAAGGGGCATAGGGAAGGAAGACCTTGGTTATTAGATATTTTGGAGTATTTTCCTAGGTCCAATATCCTTGTATAATGCTAATATTAGTGACAACTTCTCATAGAAGTTTGTTATAGTAAAGAGAAAAGCTTACTAGATAATGTCAATATTGTAACACCAAACAACATAACATTCAAATACATTATTCCATCAACTGTGGAATGAACTAATACAAGACTCTAAACACTTAACCAAAAACAAGGCAATAGATTCAAGGCCTCTTATCTAATGGCTGGAACTGTAGGAAATTTCTAGACATTGTTCATTGTAGACAATGGCATGCTATTCACACCTTCACACTCTTTTATTATTCTTCTACAACTTACTATTTCGCCCTCCATTCCAAAATGCACAACATTGGTTAGTGACCCTAAAACCCAATTCCACAATTATCCTTTATTCTAAAGATGGTTCACGACAATCCCTACCCCTTCAATTAATCCTTGTCCTTAAGGATTGGTTCTAAAGGAATGTCATCTTCCACCAAAAATAACTATTTAGCCTTGCATCGATGACCCTTAAGCCATTTCTCATTGTAGTAAAAACATAAGCTTTTGTCCTTTTGATCTTGCATTTGACTATCACTAATATGTTGCACTGACCATTTGTTTGTTAAAGTGGAAGTTGCTTTGTTCAAGCTTTGCACACTCATTTCACATAAGGTTGACTCAACAGGAAGGGTGGATCTCATAGGCACCAAGGCATGCAAGGAATCAACTTCTAGCACCCGTTACTTATTTCTTGGAATCGGCTAGAGTGTAAATCTAGGTGACGCTTTTGGCTTAATGTGAGGTGGTAAGCCTCTTCTAAATCAAAAGGATGTAACATAAACATTTGAGTCTGTAGGTTAGGTTTCAATCCTTGCATATAATACCGCACAAAGAAACTTTCAATTAGCCTAGGATTCTAAAAAGTTGTAATGGACTTCAATTCTTCAAATTTCTCAATATACTCAGATGTTGTACCCAATTGCTTTATTTGATAAAAATTTGAACATCACTCTCATTCTCATTTATAGAAAAACGTTTATAGACATTAACTTGAAATTGATTCCAACTAAGTTGCCTACACTCCCTCCAATAGTATTGATACCACTGAGCTACCTTACCTTTCATGTACATTGAAACATACTTTACCTTATAATGATCATGAATATCCTCATATTGAAAGAATATAACACATTTATCCAACCATTCTCTAGCATCGTTACCATCAAATTTAGGAAAATTCATTTTAGAGAACCAAGAATAAGAATTAGCTACTTCTAACCCACAATTGGACCAATTATCATGATTCTGACGGCGCCCATTCCATTCCATTCCCTTTGAAAAGTGGAGCCAAAAGTGTCCCTCACCGGTGGAGGTTGCAATGGCTCTAGCGGTGGTCACAACAGTGGCGGCCGGCCACCCCATCTGGTGAGAAAGCTCCTACGGCCCATAGAATCACGTCGCCAATCCTATGTTGCTCTCAAATCAAGCAAAAAGGTCATGTTGCCAGCTAGATCTGCAATGCCAAGATAGGTGTTGTTACCCCACTTCGATGCATGGGCAAAGGCATCGTGGCCCTAGGTGGATGCATGTCAGGCTAGAAAGGAGGCACCAACGTCATCTATCGTGGTAGCGTTGCCCGATGGCCCTTTGTGGTTGGTCGAGTGTTGATGGCTCACAAGAGCACCAGCGGACGAGTGACCCATAAAGAATTGGTTCAGCTCCTCCTTCTTGGCAGTGAGATCTTCTAGCAAAGCAGGTCCATTAGGCCTATTAGCCACCACATGGACCTTCCTGAAATCCAATGACTCCACCTTATGCAATTCTTTCTTACAAGGAAGAATCTCAACAACTAGCCCTTTAAGAACTCGTCCCATCTTATGCATTTTGGCATCAACATCATCTAAATGCTTCTTGCAAGAAGACTAAGTAGCCTTCAAAGCATCAAGACTAGTAGTATTCTCGCAAAGATGAAGCTCAAACTTCTCCTCCAGAGCCTGCAAAAGACGGTCCAAGTATGCCATCACTTGTTTCCTTGTCTTCACCGTGATTTCCCAATCCACCAACACCAGAGCGATGCTTTTCGATACCGCTTGTTATAGTAAAGAGAAAAGTCCACTAGATAATGTTAAGTTCACTACAAAATTTTGAAAAAATAAGTTAAAACTCCTAATTAGGTAAAAAATCTAAATCATTACAAGTACGTACTTTATTTGAATCTCTATGACTCATAAAAATAAATACTTTCAAAGAATTTTAATAACATTAAATCAAACTACCTTTAAGAAACCCACTAAACTTAACAAAATCAACAAAAAATAAACAAATAAATAAATACAGAAGAAAACAATGCAGTTGTGGACATCATGTTATTTGTAGGTTGATCAAAGTAACTTGTGAAAGACAGTTTCTTTTTGTTTGTGTAGAGAAACGTAATTTTTATAGTGCACTACGCATCAATCCCAACTTTCTCAATTGGTATGAAATGAGCATTCAAGTATATTTTAATAAAAGTTGGACGAAACTAAACTACAGATACTTGGTATATGAACATTTAAGTATATTTTAATGAAAGTTGTACCCGATTAAACTAGAAATAATGGTTCAAAGAGAGTGAAATGGACCAAGCTTTGGTTAAGAGACCTACACGATTGCACATAATATTTAAACAATACTGTGACAGCACGAATCAGTACTCATGAATAATAGGTCACCATTTGGGCTATTATTTTGTTTATTTATTTGATGATGCTTGTCCTATCATATATTCCTTGTAGTTTCATGCAACGCTTCGCACTCATTAGAAGTGCAACATTTTGGTCAAGTTTTCAAGCAATTACTTCATACCAAAAAGAAGATTTAATCTCCCTTTTGAAAGTCCAGGATTCCTTCAAACTATTGATTTTTAAGTTACAGGAGAGAGCCTACTCTCGAATCCAACAATAACGAAGGAAATTGTTTGTTCCATCGGGTTTACCAAAATAGCCCCTTTAACAAAAAGAATGGCGAGCTTGGGAAGTAAGTTTCTGCATTGCACAGCTCTATATATTGCGAATGGAGTATGCGAAGCTCCATCTCAACCTGCTTGAATCAATTCTTTTCCTTTTCCTTCGCTCTGTGGCGAACGTTTCTCAGAAATACGAGTGTGTCCGTTTGTTTCCTGATGTGTTTCTTCGAGTTGTGAAGAAGAAATTACACCGGAGTTCCAACGTGAACGTGGTAAGCCGGAGACGAGCAGTGTCATCGGCGTTTTCCCGGTGACATGTCTCTTTCTCCTGGACTTGTTTGGGTGCCGAGAGATATCCTGGGAAACTGAACATGTAATATGCAAGGCCATGTCGCCGATGCATGCAAGTTTTGGTTCTTTTCCTGTAGTTTCTCGGCATCCAAGCGGTGCCTCTGTTTTTCTTTTCCCGCTTTCCTGATGAAATTCCGGTGCTTTCTTGTTTGTTTTCACTCGGCTGTGTCTTGAAAATAAGAATTTTCACGTCGTTGTTGTACTGCAACAACATCACAGAGCACTGGTAGGAGTAGTAATTTCAGAGGAGGATCAGGTGCGTTGTCGTCCTTCAAAATCCAACCCGAAATAATGCAAATTCTGAGTGCAGCGTCACACATACGGACTTGCTTCTCACTTTTCGAATTAAATTTCTTTCTTAAAGACAATGTGCCACGATCCATGCACAGAATTACTGGGTCCTGATTCTGGGTTTAAATGGGTTTAAATAGGCTTAGAAGATCTTCGGAAGAGCCTTGTTTGGTTCCCCAGAAAAATGAGTTATTTTTGTGTCCCTGACTTGGCTGCTATTCCGATGGTTACGGTTAACGTTCCTATTTTCCTCACACATGGGAAAAAGACTAACACACACGTTTCTGAAGAACTTCAGTCTGTGCCATGTGACACCAAACAGGTGTCAGCCAACTCTGTGCCTCCAGATTCTACAAACTTTTAGCTGGCATACTCATCTGTCGCGTATCAGTGAATCCAGAAGAAAGTGTTTTTTTTATCATCCATTTGATTTCCATTTATTTTCCTTGTAATTTAGTATAGTCTCTCATGCCAAGGTTGGAGTCTAATTATTCTCGGATAGAAATGGTTGTTAGCTTCTTTTTTTTTTTTTTGTGGAGTCTTGATAACGAAATGTTGCCAACCATGGTCCTTGCTCTCTTCTTGTTAGTGTATATGAGACTCTGTCTATGTGCAGGAGCTGATCTGGAACTGGGTTTGATTTGCCGCAACCATAAAATGGCTACCAATGCTACAGTTTCTAGTCCATGTCCATCAGCCATGAAGGCAACCTCGAATGGGGTGTTTCAGGGGGATGATCCTCTCCATTATGCTCTTCCTCTTGCCATCTTGCAGATATGTATTGTAGTTGTACTCACGCGTATTCTTGCTTTCCTCTTAAGGCCACTTAGACAGCCTCGCGTGATCGCAGAGATTGTGGTAAGTTACTTTCTTTGCCACCGTTCTTGAGTTTTAGTTCCTTGTTTAGTTTGTGGTCCGTGGTTTCTTTCTATATTATAATGAATTGCAGCATTTGTGCTGTCTGTTTACTTTATTATAAGCTCCTTTTAAGTTTTATATTGTTTTAACTTAAGCTTCGCATCTTGAACTCAGCATTTGTAATTGATTCTTTGTGTAAAGCTTGTCGTCTCTGTCACTGCCTTTCTGTTTAATAGATTACTAAAACGAAAGTTGTGGGAAATATTCTCAACTTCTGGTCACTGGCATTTTCAGGGATATTGATGTTCCCCGCTATGACAGGTTTCATATTACCAAATAGTATATTGTATCAGAATCAGTCTTGGAATTGATTCTAAGGTATACCCGAAAAAAAAAAGAAA
Organism: Casuarina equisetifolia; assembly: GCA_028551475.1. Classification (NCBI taxonomy): domain Eukaryota; kingdom Viridiplantae; phylum Streptophyta; class Magnoliopsida; order Fagales; family Casuarinaceae; genus Casuarina; species Casuarina equisetifolia. The sequence goes on from CM052356.1 coordinate 2,658,869, forward strand.
AAGAAAAAATTCTCAGCTTTTAAGTCTTGAGAGTATTTAAACTGGTGCTTAGAAGATTGAACTTAACAGACCAGCTCAAGGCTTAAATTTTACATTTTCATTAAATAAACTTGATCAAGGCTTCCATTAACACTACACGTACTACCTAAAATGTCTGCATTTTTCGTTCGCTGGGGGTAGTTGACTTCAGTCTCTTTCTTGGCAGGGTGGAATTTTACTTGGGCCTTCGGCACTGGGTCGCAACAAGGACTATCTGAATGCAGTCTTTCCATCTACAAGCCTCACAGTGTTGGATACAATAGCCAACCTGGGTCTCCTCTTCTTTTTGTTCCTTATAGGCCTAGAGTTAGAGCCGAAATCCCTCCGCCGGACTGGAAAGAAAGCATTAAGCATAGCCCTTGCAGGAATTAGCCTTCCCTTTGCATTAGGAATTGGAACATCATTTGTCCTTCGAGGAACAATTTCCAAAGGTGTAAACCAAGGTCCATTCCTTGTATTCATCGGTGTGGCCCTTTCTATCACTGCCTTTCCTGTCTTAGCCCGTATTCTGGCGGAACTCAAGCTATTGACAACTGATGTTGGTCAGCTGGCTATGTCTGCTGCCGCAGTAAATGATGTGGCAGCATGGATTCTACTTGCTCTTGCCATTTCCCTATGTGGCAATGACCACTCACCTTTGATATCAATATGGGTTCTCTTCTGTGGGTGTGGTTTTATTATCTGTTGTATAATCATCGTCCGGCCTATCTTTAATTGGATGGCACAGCGTTGCCCTGAGGGTGAGCTTGTGGATGAGTTGTATGTATGTTCTACCTTAGCTGTAGTTTTGGCAGCCGGGTTTGCTACTGATGCCATTGGAATTCATGCCCTTTTTGGAGCATTTGTTATTGGAGTTCTTGTCCCAAAGGAAGGGCCATTTGCAGGGGCCCTTGTGGAAAAAGTGGAGGATCTCGTTACTGGTCTTTTCCTACCCTTGTACTTTGTCTCAAGTGGATTGAAAACCAATGTAGCCACAATTCAAGGGCTGCGGTCATGGGGTCTCCTAGTATTAGTCATTTGTACAGCCTGTTTTGGGAAGATTCTTGGTACTGTAGGAGTCTCCCTCTTATGCAAAGTACCTTTTCAGGAGGCTCTGGCTTTGGGGTTCCTAATGAACACGAAAGGATTAGTAGAACTCATTGTCCTCAATATTGGCAAAGACAGAAAGGTATAATCAATGTTCTACAGCTACTGATGAGAATCGCAAAGCTTTATCTGTTATGTGTAACTGGCTTTGATATACTCTGTTGTCCTAATCATCCAGGCTGCTTTTTGTTACAGGTATTGAATGATGAAACATTTGCCATCATGGTTCTTATGGCAATCTTCACAACCTTTATCACGACGCCTCTAGTTATGGCAGTATATAAGCCAGCCAAGAGAACGAGTAAAGCCATTTACAAGTACAGAACCATTGAGAGGGATAACCTAGCCTCGCAACTTCGCATTTTGACCTGTTTCCACAGTACAAAAAACATACCCTCTATGCTTAATCTCATTGAGGCTTCACGTGGGACTGACAGGAAGGAAGGACTTTGTGTCTATGCATTGCACCTTATGGAGCTAACTGAGAGGCCATCTGCAATTTTGATGGTTCACAAGGCGAGAAAGAATGGTTTACCCTTCTGGAATAAGGGGCGTGAATCAGATAATCAGATGATTGTTGCTTTTGAGGCCTTCCAGCAGCTAAGCCGAGTGTCCATTCACCCAATGACAGCAATTTCTCCGATTTCCAACATGCACGAGGATATATGCGCGAGTGCGGAGAGAAAACAAGCAGGAATTATAATTGTCCCATTCCATAAGCATCAGAGGTTAGATGGCGCTCTGGAGACCACCAGAACCGACTTCCGTTGGGTGAACAGGAAGGTTCTTCAACATGCACCATGCTCTGTGGGGATCTTGGTGGACCGTGGACTTGGTGGGACCACCCATGTTTCTGCATGCAATGCTTCCCTGAACTTAACTGTCCTGTTTTTCGGGGGCTGTGATGACCGCGAAGCCCTTGCTTTTGGGGCTCGAATGGCCGAGCATCCTGGCAATAGTATGAAAGTCATTCACTTGCTAGCAAGTCCTGAGATTGGAGGGGAAATGGTTAGAGTGGATGTTGGTGGTGATCCCAGCACTACAGCAGGAACAGAAGACGAAAAGTTTCTTGCTGAATTCAAGCCGAAGATTTCGAATGATAGCTCAGTCAATTTTGAAGAGAGGATTGTGAGAAATGCTGCAGAAACTATTGAAGTGGCTCGAATGGTAGCTCACTGCAATCTGTTTTTGGTTGGGCGAGTGCCCGAGGGTCAAGTGGCCGCAGCTTTGGATGTTAGGAGTGACTTCTCGGAACTGGGGCCAGTAGGCAGCCTGTTGACTTGTCCGGATTTTCCAACTTCAGCATCAGTCCTGGTGGTGCAACAGTACCATAGCCAGAGGGTTTTCTCTCCAGTGTCTTCCAAAAGGTTGGTAGTGTTGCCGGAGGAAGATTCTGTGTTCCCTGAAGTTTTAGAATCCAAGTGATGGGCTTTCTTTGGCCCAGTAATGAACTAGTAAGTGTAGCCAAAAATAAGAATGAATGTTTCCTTTTTCTGGTATAAATCTATGTTTCTGATACACTTTTACTGGTCCTCTGTATACGCGATTTACTGCCTTTTTGTCCTTTCAGCTTTAAAACAATCCTAGGTATTACATGTTAGAAGATCATAATCTCGAAGGAAATATAATTAACTAATTAAAAACATAGTTTCTATCCAGAGATTGAATATATGATTGTCAATTACCATGTAATGTATGCTTAAGCATATCTTTGGACGTCCTATATTGTTGCTATGTGAATTTCTCAGCTGAGTTTTCAATATAAAGAACTTAATACTTTGTTGGAATTCTAATCAATTTGCTTGGACCCATTGCCCTTTTGAATTACTCAAAACAATAACTGTAAGTCATAATTATCATCATCATTTTCTAATACTTATTAAGTTTCTCTAGGAGAATACAAATGTGCTATTTACAAAACTCTCACATGACTATTCTTAACACTTACAACATCTCCCTCATCCTGTTGTGTCTATAATTCCTACGTATTGTTCTCTCTATCTTTGACTAATGGTTGTAACACAATATAATGCCTTCTTTTTGTCACTCTCACAATTGTGCAACCTTATTTTTAACAATCCTAGGTTTTGACTTCTTGATAAAGGAAATCAAAATTAGTGTTTCACTAGAAGCACTAGAAAATTGTATTATGTTGACTGGAAGCATGAGAGAGAGAAAAAAAAAACAATAACATGATAAAGGAAATCAAAATTAGTGCTTCATTAGAAGCATTAGAAGATTGTATTTCGTCTTGTGATCTTCGCTACAGGTGTAGGGATCTTAGCTACGGATTCCCAAAAATGATTAGAATATCCAAAAGCACTAGTCGCATCATATGTAGCAGGAGACAATTTGCAGTAAAAATTTATGCTTTCTGTTGGAAGCATTGGTGGTACTTTCATCAATCAACATTTCTCATAGTAGGATACGGATGCGGGACTGAAGCTTTTGATCGAAAGCTTGCATCTGCGGAGATGAAGTCATGGAAGCATTACGGTGCAAAACAATCCACTTCTTCATTAACTAGTCAAATGTCTTTATAAATTTCTTTACAACAATAGACAAACCTATAAAGTACGGAGGTAAGTGTGGGTTTTAATTTAAGGAAAGGTTTCTAATTTCATGCCATAAAATCTTTTATATCAAGCTATACTAGAAATCTTTTACATTTTGTATTATGAATCTACTTACTTCATAAAAAAGAATCTAAAATATTAATAAAATTTCAAAACATATGTCCTAAAAGACTTTGTTCCAAAGTTTAAGTTTTGGTAAACCTAATTCCCCTTCATTCTTTGGTACGCAAATTATTTATTAAGCTACTTTGTGATAACAATATATCCTTACTACTTGCCCATAGAAACTTATAAGCATATTAAATATATAAGTTTTTAGCTATTTTTAGATATATTATTTACATTGCAAAATCTATCTCTTATGAAATTCTTAATAAACTAAAGAGTAACAAATTATGAAGTAATAATATATTTAAAAACTTTGTCCTCCACTTTCATCCAAATAGCATAAACAAATGAAGCAAATATAAATTTAAAAGATATTTATCTTGATACATAAGACAACTATATGTTGAGCATACTTTTTAGACATTCCCATATTGCCATAGTGTATGAACACCTAGTGAAGACATAGTCTCTAAACTCATCCCATGTAGTCTTTAAACTTATCTCTAAATTCTCTAAGGAACTAAAATTTATCCTTTGTCACTAGCCAATTCTTTATAGGCAGTCATAGTAATATAGACTGGTGGGGAATTGCATACTTGTACAATATAATTTTGTACCAATCCACTTCTAATAACCAAAAAGGAAAAAATCTCCAAGCAAATTTAACTGAGTACCTTCCATTAACTAAAGTACTCCACACTAACTTATTGTATGTTATATCATTTGGAATAGGCACTATATTGATATTGTATGTAAGTAAATGCCATGAAAATCCTTTATTGTAGGTAAGTTCCACAATTTATTCCTAATTATTGCTACTACCTTTGCATTTCTAAATATTCTAGAGCTGAGAATGGCACTCTCTTTAATTTTGCTAATATATGGCCTTCTAGCAATCAAAAATCATTCCATACAAGCATTAATTTTCCATTACTTGTTACTCATTTCACTCGACTAATAACCATAGGCATTATCTTGAGAATTTTCATCCAAGTCTGAGTGTTATTCCCTAATTCTTTTAAATTCCAAAGCACCAATGTTTTGTAAGATAAACATTTTCCCATGTTGACCATATATATTTTGATGACAATAGGTTCCATATGTACTTTGTTTAAGCTATTATGTTCCAATCCATAGCTCTTTTAGTGTCACTTTCAATTTACAAACACAAACCTAATTCCAAGCAACCTAAACCTATGGATCTTCATTCGCACACCTAACCAAAGAAATCTTTCTATTATTTGATCCATTTGTTTCAATATTTTACTCAAAAGTATGTAAAGAGACACTTCGTAAGTTTGCATGGAGAACATGATAGAATTTATAAATTGGATTGAACTTGCATGTGGCAAGAACTTGCTAGTTCAATCCAAAATTTTAGCTAGTATCCTTTCCACTAAAAATTTAAAATCATGACACTTTAATGTTTTAGAAGATAGAAGCATCTCTAATTATTTTGTTGAGAATCTTCCAATAAGATGGCCCAAGGATAAGATAAAATTATGTACCTATGGTGACATATTGCAATCTTAGTTGAATTAGGCTCATGTCCTAATATTGCTTGAAACTTGTATATTCCTACTATTTAGGATTGAATGGAACTTGATCCCTTATACTAAGAGCATCAAGTCATAAAATAAAAAAATAAAAAAATGAACTAAGGTGCTTTATTCTTTCTCTAAAGCATAATATACTTAGGATTGAATGGAACTTGATCCCCTATACTAAAAGAGCATCAAGTCATAAAGAAAAAAAAAAGAAATATATATATATATATTGAGTTGCTTTATTCTTTCTCTAAAGCATCTCCAATGATGTTTGAAATCATCAACCTTAATGGATTTATTAAGGCACCCTAATAACAACTCCATAGCAATCACAATAAGATTTGGGAATAATGGATCACCTTACAAAAAAGTGGTTGACTTAATCTCCATTTATATTAACAAAGAACTTAGTTGTCTTCACACACATCATCACCCAATGGACAAAAATTGTAAGAAAACACATAAGTTCCAATACTTTATAAAGAAACTCTTAATTCAATGAATCAGATGTTTTCATAATGTCAACTTTAAAAACAATATGATACTCCCTCTTTTCTATAATAGTCAAGTAAAATCTCTTATGCCAAAAGAATATTTATCAAAATTATTCTTCCCTTGTCAAATGTAGATTGATGATAGTCCTCTAGCCTTTTGGTAAAATCAATTTGGTTATTCAAACTCTAATTTCATGCCTATAAATTTGATGCCATGTCACATTTTTTCCATGTATATTAAGATTAAGGTCCAAGTTATTACAAACCTTCTTATTATTATAAAGAGACATATAAGGAATTATGCCAAGTTAATATTGAGATTGAATAATATGACTTGATATGGCCAAGTGGTATCAACAAATACAATTTTGTTAAATGGTTTACATCGAAGGACAAACTTCTTACAACAAAAGTGATATCTTGATAGTTTCGCTTAATTAACATATATTATAATTTCTATGGTTTTCAATTTAAAAGCATGCCACACTTTTCTTTGAACTATAATAGATGATTTATGCAACTAAAAAAAAAATTTGGTTACAAAACTTTTTAAACTTTCCTTTTTAACATGTGTTTATTATATATAGTATGAATGAAATTGTAAGCATCTTCAAAATAAGATTTTTAAAATACCAATTTTATTGGTTAAAATTAGAAAAGTAATACGTAAGAAAGTAATTCTATTTAAGAAAATTAAATCCTTTAATGCGAATATTTTATTGTGTTATAGTTAAAAAGTTTCAAACTTAATTTTTTGTTAGATGAATTGTAATGTTAGGTTATATCTCTAAACTATGGTATTCTCTTATTCTTAAATGAATAAACTCATAGATAAGATAAAATAAAATTGGTAGCTGTGGGTGTTTCTGAAATTTACCGCTTTGGAGCTAATTTCCTATTAACAGTCCCTACGGTGTCAAACTGATTAATCCAAAGCACTCGCTTTGAGGTCGTCCACTCTTTGGTCTTCCACTCACTCTTCTCAAATTTTATAAGCGAAATATACATAACTGAGAGCGACTTTTTCTATCCCACTTTATCTTGGCCGCACGGCCTTAACTTTTCTTTTGGTTCCTCTTCTATTTTTGTTGGCACATCCAAATTCTGCCGCCATGTACAGACAAGTGTATTCGTAAACGGTAGCGGCTATATAAACGTTCCCGAGAGGGCTCTCCTGCAGCACCATAGGCCATAAACGGTAATGGGAGAAGTTACACAGAAATCTTGCTTTGTTCTCCTTCTCATCCTCCTATGCCAATCTGTTTTGGCATCTCAGCAGTCATTGAGACACCGAAAGCCATGCAAGCGCTTTGAGCTCTATTACCATGACAACCTCTTCAATGGCACCGACGTGGCTAATGCAACCTCTGCGGCAGCTGCAAATGAGACTAAACTTGGCAACTTCAACTTTGGCAAGCTGGTTGTCTTCGACGACCCTATTACAGAGGACAACCATTTTCTTTCTCGTCCAGTTGCACGAGCTCAAGGCTTCTACTTTTACGACAAGAAGGAGGAGTACAACGCGTGGTTTGCCTTCTCACTGGTCTTCAACTCGACGCAGCATAAAGGTACAATAAACATCATGGGTGCAGATTTGATGCCCGAGAAGACTAGGGATTTTTCAGTGGTTGGAGGGACAGGAGACTTTTTCTTAACTAGAGGGATTGTAACAATTCGGACGGACACTTTTCAGGGCACCAAATATTTTCGCCTCAAGATGGATATCAAGCTATATGAATGCTATTAGGCGTATAATATACAACTTATATAACTCGGATATTAGTTTTCTCTTACTCTTAAATAAGCTTGTAGTGTTAAAGTATGCTCTTAGGTCTCTGTCTTCTCTCTTCTTTTCTTTTCTTTTCTTTTTGGTATTCTCTTGTTCTTAGATAAATAAACTCACATATTTATATATAAAAAATATGCAACTCACATATATATGATAAACGTGTTGCTATATAGTATGATTTGCTGCAACTCCTATCACTTGCAAATTTTCTTTTTTTGTTTCCTTCTTTTATGTTATTCCAATCATCTAAAGTTAGATTAACCTACCAATTTTCATGAGAATGAGGCACCTTGATATGTTGATTTATTGGTAAATGTGTTGGTGTTCACTTGCATTTAAAATTCTTAGTGATTACTAAACCAACTAATCACTAACTATAAATAACTCTTAAAATTTATTTAACAAATCCAAATAATAGATGATGGCTTAATTAACTAAATTTTAAAAAAATTAATACAAGAAACATGTTCACACATCCAATTATACCTTAACTATTAGATACAAATGTCAATTATTTATACTTGCAAGAGAGATAATACTCATATTATAGTAAAAAAATTTTAATTTATTTATTATCATATGTCTAAGTATAGAAAACCTATTTAGCTCATTAATTTACTATATCTCAATATTTCAATTGAAACAAATCAAATGTATTAAATCTATGAATATTCTCAATTTACATTAAAAGTGAAACAAATAATAGGATATATATCTATCCATATTAATTTATGATTACACATTACATGAAGGAACTACACACAGGGAGGAGAGGGGGATTTGAACCCCTAACTAGGTAGACTAGCCGGTCATGGGTCTGACCTAGTTATCACTAAGCCAAGGGGAGTCCCCCTAATCACTTAAAAGCACTACACATACTAATATGCAACTTTACACAAACAAAATATCTTACAAAATATAACAATCTTAAAATTCATATCATTGTAATTAAGTTACATCATAACTCTAACAAAGTAAACTAAAATATAAGAAAATAATAAGGAAAAAATAATAGAAATTAAACAAGGCATCTTGAACCAAAGAACAATAAGTATGTCACTCTTTTTGTCTTCTCTTAAAAAAAAAACTTTGAATTCCTAGCCTCTATCTTGAATTGTGTTGAATTTCCTCCTCTTCTCTTTTGCCTCTTCTTTTCTTTTAAATAAGGTTTAGGGTTTAAACCTATTTCCTATCCTATTAGAATTGGGTTTTGAAAAACTAAAACAATTGGGTTTTGAACTCTTATGTTAATTAGGTTGTCAACTCTTAAAATGAATAGATTTTCTATTATTTAGAAAACCCAACAACAATAGAAAATCTAATAACAATTATCCAAAGCCCGAACTCATCTTGACTCTCTTGATCTTGATATTTTAACTATATTTTGTCACAATAAGTATCAAGTTCTCCATGCCTTCTTATGTTACATAAACAAAACAAAGTTAAGTAGGTAAAGAGGAATTCAAATATTTTTTCACAAGCATTGAAGTTTTTTTTTTTTTGTGAAAGGTCAAATTATATATCACCATAAAAAATTTACAAGATTGTTTGGTTATAAAATATCATTAGTTAAGCTCAAATATCGAACTTGACAAATTCCAAAACTCTTGTAAAAATTTATTACAATTTGTAAGCTTGATTCCTCTAGTAGATGAAATCTTCTCTCTCACATCCTTCTTGATTTTAGCAATAATGGTTGAGTTATCTAGACTTGTATCATTGAACTTCTTTTATTCATTTTTCTCTAAATGTGATACAATACGGCTTTGAAAGATATACTAAGCAAAGTTGCTGCAAAACTTTTCCTCTTGACAATCTTGATCATCCAACATATTTCAACTCTCTAGTGTTTAATCCTTCGAGTTAATTCATTCATGCCTAACAAAGCCTTCCAAATGTAGTTTGTGAACCTGCATTTAAAAAATAAATGTTCTTGTAATTCTTCTTCTTGTTGGCAAAGGTTGCATTGTAAATCCACTAAACTATTTTATTTAGTGTTGAAGTTATTTATTGCTTAAAATAGGTAAAATAACTCTACAAAAATAGAGTTATCAATTAGGCAAGCCTTGAAAAAAGTTGAAAGATTTTAGTAATTCTATTCACCATGCCTTTCATAAAAGAAAAGAGAGCCGCAATCTAACCCGTCCTCATACTCACTTCTGTCTTCTTTCCCATTGCCGTAGCTTCGTGTTAGCTACATTATAAAGGGTTAACAATTAAAACAAGTCGCGTTTGCTTCAAATTCAAGACTACTGTACCTGACTCATTATCCCATATAAAAAAATCCCAAGGATGAGCGATGTATCCATATAATTGAATGCTGCAACAATTAAAGAATTGTGATCAGCGAATGAATGGAATTGAAGTGCTGCCAAAAGGGGCCACAGGAGGCCATGTTGAACTTGAGGCATTAGGTGAAAGGCAAGCTCCGAAAACGGATTTTCTTTCCCAAATCGGTCGTTGCTGTATGGTAATTAGGCAAACTCTTTTCCGCTGTCTCACTCCAGTTGAATCGGTGGCCTGTAATGAATTGATTGTATTGCTCCAGATGAAGTCAAATTTTTGTTTCTGGCAGAATTCAAGGACTGTTGAATGGATATTAATTGGAAAGGCATATCAAATGAAAATGAATGCAATTTAGATGTACTTATGCATGCATGTGTTTTCATCAGCTAGGAAAAGATCATTTCATCGTCAAGAACAGAAATCACTCTAAAGTGATTAAACAAAAATAAAGGCCAGCTGATATCTACCAGCATATACGGAAGCAGTCCCATTATTTTCTCTTTTACTGTGGTCTAAGTGATATCTTTCTCTCAGGATAGCTACGTTATAAATTTATAATCATCTTAAAATTTTAACGTTATGAAAGCTAGTGTCATTTCACATTTAAAATGTGTTCTTAGTAGACTTTCTAGCAATGTGAGGATAACAATCTCACACTGCATTTATGTCCCATCATCATGTAGGTTTCAGACTTGAGCACAACCATACAAGGTCCATATAAGCATGGGTTCAAACTTAGACACAACACATAGAGCGCTAAGAAAGCATAGAGATCTATTAAGCATCTCCTTTATAGCAATAATTTTCCATATCTAAAAAAAAAGAATAGAAGAATATTTAACAATCAAAGTTTAGAGAGAACTACTATTGTTATCAAGATCAATAAAAATGTGAGGGATAGAATCAAATCAGTTAACAATGTAAAGCTTATAAATAATAATAAATATTTGCATGAGCTCTTGAATGTTCCAAATACTATTTTTGAGCCTAGGTAATGGATAATTGATTGAACTACTTTTTACTATAATTTTGAGATATATAAAATACGTGAAAATGTACAAAATAATAAAAATAAATAAATAAAAACTAACTTTAGCCTTGGGAGGACTCTCTGCTGACTTTCATGAGAAGCAACTTCCAAAGACTGCAACGAGATAACGGAAAGGAGAGGATGATGGCCATGTCCCTTGTAGCTACTCCAGCTATAGGTTTCCTTTTTTACCCTTAATGAAATCTTTAAAGTTAGCAGATGAGAAAATAAGAAAAATGTATTTGAAATTCAAAACTCCTCAATGACCATGTCTAAGCGTTATTTATCTTGATAAACAAGCAAAAGGATTAACAATTTATTCTCTGAATCAGAAAAGCCTACCCTATAAGTTGGCTATTATTCCAAGCTTTATGGCACCAAACCCAAGCAAGCATTCCTCAATTTCATCTGGCTTCGAAAATCTCACCCCAACTACCCCAAATATCTATGGTTCTGTCTCTTTAATTGTACTTTCCCCGAGTTTCTTATTACAAACTTCAGTTTGCTTAACTAACAAGTTAACACTAAAAGTTGCTGCCGACAGTCCTGCCTTGTCTTGTTACATGGTGTAGTGAAAGGGAGACTTCGAAGTTCCTTGAGTTAATAGTGCCGGTAGAGTTTTCAAGAGCTTACCTACCATAAACTAAAAATTAAAGGACGCTTGACAATTGGACGATCTCTGAAGTCCATGTCAAGGTTTAAATTATGAATTTTTCGGAAGTGGTGGACTTGCTGAGAGCTCGTCTACCATCAACAAACAATTATATGCTGCTTCGTATGAAGATAAGTGCTGAATGGGATGGGGCAAAGGACAGATCGACGCGAAATAAAGAATTGGGGAGGGGATTGTAACTGGTATGGCTTAGCGATCAACGTTGAAATTTATGCCCATACTTCTTATCGAGCATCAGATACAAACGGCTTTTGAATGGGACATGGAAAGAAGGAGATGGAGTAGTTAAGGGTTCTTTTTATGATTGCTTATAAAAATTAAGTTTTTATTTATATCGTACGTCCTTTACTTAGAGGAATATTTAGTTGGGGTTAGTAAGAGATTCTCATTGTATGTGTTTATTTAAAAGGAACTTTTCTTTGGCTTCAAAGTTTCTTATTTAGCATGTTGTATGTGTTTATTTAAAAGGAACTTTTCTTTGGCTTCAAAGTTTCTTATTTAGCATGTTTACAGAGACTGAACTATAATTCATGATGCGACAGCCCATTCGTTCCACTCTGTCATTTTCGTTATTGCATCACATAACCGGTTTGAGTAAAAATAGTAAGATTTCGTTTTGTCTGTGTTTCAACTCTGGTTTAAATCGTTTACTCCAAAACCCCATGAAGTCCTAACCCAATTGGCTGATCAGACAATTAAAATATAAGGTCACCTTGAGAGGGGATATTTTTTTTTTAATTACACACGCATCTAAACTCATGCATCTAATAAAAAAAAATCGGATTAAGAGATCATAAGCCCTACTACCTGCTATTAAATTAACAAGTGCTCGACAATAGAAGAATTTTGACAAGAAAAAAGAGAGGTTTATTGATTTCACTAGTTTGTTGTACATCGTAACAATACTATGAAATATATACATATCTATACGGCAAGTTTCTGCCGATGGAGGAAAAGATTACCGTTTAAGCAAATGGGAAGAAAATAGCACAAGCGGAATTTCTGTTTTCCTATTGTATCTCTTGACAATTAGCCTCTGACCTCTATTTTGCTTTTGGACCTCTTGATGGTGAGAGTCATGAGGGAAGTGGATTCCACCTTCCTACAAATTAAGCTTTTCCTCTGTGGTCACCAAACATCAAGGAAGCCAGTTGCGTTTTCATTCTTGGTCCACGCTTCCCTTTGGTACCTTTAGTTCAAGATGTCCCAAATGTCATGAGCTTGGATTCTATCTCAAAAGGTTAATCTTATGGGAGTAGCCAAGTTTTTTATATCATCATATCATCTTACTTGTTTTTTTATGTAAGAGAATGAAATCCATGACATTTTTTTTCATCCAAATTTATATCACCCTTGACAAAGATAGGGCACATTGTTTATCCCACGCTAGGGGTCCACCTACTATAAGAGATAGTAACTGCAAGTGCTACTAAGTGGGCCCATTGTCCACTAGGTAATAGCAATGGCAAGCCTACTCAATCAAGTTGTAATTCGACCTTGATATCATTTGTTGTAAGTTTAAGTTTTATCCTAAACAGTCAACCAAATAAGAAGAATAATCATACCCTTTTATATGGCCAAATCATCTCACTTGCCTTTTTAATGTAAAAAAATGAAATTTGTTATATCAAGTCTCATTAACTTATCACTAAGTTAATAAGTAGTCCATTAGAGAATTTGAATTAAGTGATGATAAAATGATTTAAACCAATATGGACATAATAGGATTAAGTAAATACTCTACCTTTTACTTTCTTTTGATTTGCTTTTTCCTTAATGAAATCTTTAAAATCATAAGATGAGAAAATAAGACAAATGTATTCCAAATTTGAACCTCCTCCTTGAAAATATCAAAGTTTCATTTATCTTAATTAACAAGCAAGCGGGTTAATAACTTTGTCTCTGACCACGTAAGCCTACTCTACAAGATGTTGATTATTCCGAACCACGTAAGCCTACCCCACAGGATGTTGATTATTCCAAGCTTTATGCCACTAAACCCAAGCACCATCGTCATTTTCACCCCGCCTCGAAATCTCTCCATGCCCACGTCCACTTTATGGGATTCTGTCGTCTAAATAATGCACTTTCCCCACGTTTCTTATTATAAACTTGAGTTTGCTCAACTAACATTAACATGTCCAACCTGGTTTTCATACAGATAGTAGTGATATGGAGACTGTTTGAAGTTCCTTGAGTTTATAACGTCGGTGGGGAGTTGTCAAGTGCTTACCTAACCATAAACAAAACATTAAACGACGACAATCTCAGAAGCCCATGTGAATGTTCAGATTTTGAATGATTTGGAAGAAGTGGACTTGCTGAGAGCTTACCTCATCAAGAAACAATTATATGTTGCTACCTCTAAACCGTAATTGATATGCGTTGGAGGCCACAATCCCATACAGAGAAGAAGAAATCAGTGGTTAAGTTAAAATAATGAAAGTTTCTTCCATCCTTGAGCTAAATTATGAACTAATATTTAGGTTTAGCTTCGATCTTTTGTTGCCATATCCAAGTTGAGCCGCCATGTAGACATAAGACGAGTGGATTAGTTAAATATTACTTGTTATAAATGTATGCAATAAGCAACTAATTAACACAACTATAAGTTCAAATAGCAACACATAAATCACAATCTCAATCAACGACGTAAAAATACTAGTGAAAATCATCAAAATGCATACCAGTGTTCTTCAATTGGTGAAAAACTTTGGAAAGCCCCACAGGATTCTTCTCTTCTTGTTTTCTCACAATTTCCTTTTAAACATATGTCTACAAACTCTTTCCTTGTTTTCTCAGAGCTTGATTTCTAAGGGTCTTCGAAGCTTCTCCAAGATTTCCCCCATTAATTTCGCCCCATTTTTGCTCCTTTTGAAAGCTTGACTTGAAACGGTGAGTTTTTGTGCTTCCACGGGTTGTGTTTTGCCTTGGGTCGGGTCGTGCTTTCTTCAGGTCGGGAATCGTGGGTCGGGTTGCGCCTTCTGCTATTGTGAGGGACTTCATCTGGGTCATGGCCCTGGCTGGATCCGAGTCTGGGGTAGATTTGTTTTTGGTGTCCTGCGCTGCGTGTTAGGATCCGGGTCTATTGAGTCGCAGACTAGGTCATTTCTTTTAGACTAGATTTCACCACTTGGACTAGATTACACCTTTCGGCGTGGATTACGGCCTGCTTTCTTCTTGCATTAACAATACTCTATTTTTTAGTACCTAAAACAGTAATACTAATAATAATAATATCTGAACCAAAAATATATTTATATTTTTGAGATATTTGTTGAGAAAATATCATATGCTCACATTAATTGTAATATATATTAAAAATTCAAAACTTTTCTTTTATATCTTTTCATATGATGAGCTTCTTTCTTATTTACAAATAATTGTTTTTGTCTCACATAAAATCATTATTATTCATCAATATTCTCATTTTTGAAGGTGACAAAATCCTAATATATGTATATTAAATCATTAAGTGTTGTGTAAATATGATATGTTTTGCATCATAGTATAATTTATCTAAACTATTAGAGCTTAAGATATCAAACATTAAGATCGCCAAAAGCACAAAAAAAATTTCTGCTAGAACACATTCCAAAATTTTTCCAAACAACTAAAATATTTTCCTTCTTCGACAAACATAGATTCAAAAATTCTCTCCCCATTTGTCACAGCCTAAAAGGAAAGAATGACACCTAATAAAGATGCTTCCCTCACAAGATGCCATAGAAGGCTCCCCTTTAATGTGAGCCAAGGGGCAAGAGAAATTAAAGGAGGACAAAATTCCACTATAGAAAAAATTTCATATTTGCAATGCAATAAGAATAGTAAAAAAGACAAAACAAAGCATTATTATATAATGCAAATTATCAAGAGATATTTTCTTATGTGCAAAGACCAATCTCCTTACAAATAGTAATTAATCTATCTCTACCTAAGGGTTTGGTAAATATGCTGCCAATTATTGATGTGTCCCAACAAACTCTATAAAAATATCAATTTTGTTTCCATGGTCACGTAGAAAATGATGACAAATATCTTTATGCTTTATATGTGTAGGGCTATATCCAAAGTTAGCAAACTCTTATTTTAGGATTTGAGCACAACCTCCTTAAGCTACATATTTAGCCTCTATATTTTTTTTGTATGTTTTTAATACACATACACTGGGTAGGGGAAGGGGTGTCGAACCCCTAACCTAGTGGACTTGTAAGCCAATGTATTTAGATTTTGTAGTGGATATGACAACATTATTTTCTTTCTTGGAGAACTAAGAAATTAGCACACTAGGAAAATATCTTATTTTTATTCCTTTGTATATTTTCCTAATTATAGTAAGACTATTGTCCTTGCACTATAAATAAGAAGTTTGTATACAATTTTAGAAAGAAAAACAAAAAAATTCTTAATTCCTAGCCTTTCTTCTTTTTCACTTTTCTTCATGGTATCAAAAGCTTTTTCTTTCTTGACCTAGCTTCTATAAATTTTTTCCTCTAATTGCCTCTAACTTTTTTTTTTTTTGGTTGTTATTGTTACAGAGTCATCCTTATCTATGAAACAACATTAGCACTTAAATTTAAGAATCAATATCAATTCAAAACCCAAAAAACACCTAACCCATACAATTTTTTTTCCTCTTACTAGAAAACCGAAAACGCTTACCAATTTTTTTTCTTACCAACTACCATGCCAAAAACAACATCAAGATTCAGCTTTGACCAATGTTTTGACTCTAATGATCTTGTCGTTGAAGATATCACTCACCAAAATTCCCGTCCCAGCCTAGCCCACCAGCCCATCCTAGGACTAACTAGATAGTCAAACCTACTTCAGAGCAATCAAGCCTAATCCAATTTAGCCTATTTTAAAGTAACCCAGATCAACCTGTAAGGTTTAATGGCTAACCAAAAGGGGAGGGGGTTTAGGTTGAAATGGTTATCTCAGTTTCTTTTCCTTATTTGTAGGTTTAATCAATTTTCATGCACTTAAGCTAACATTCAAGGATATCAAAATCAAACAACCAAGTAAATAAACAAAAAGAAAAATGCACACAAGATTACAGGGTGGTTCAACCCTTGTCACTTACTTTCATCCTTTTTTCCTTCAACATAACTGGTTGAAGTCCACTTTACTTCAAAGCTAGGAGAAAACCTTCTCTTCCACTTTCCAACTCCTCCTCAAGGAGTTAAATGATTCAAGATTACAATGATAAGGTTGAATCAACCTTAGTACATTAGCAAGTCCTCAAATGTGTAATATTTGTGAGGAGTATTGCCTATCAAAAAGCTAATTGAAGATATATAAACTTAATTTAAGCTCTAATCATGAAACCCCTAATTATCACAAAGTTAGGGTTTTGGATTTACAAAGGAGTTTATGTGTAAATAATAATCAAAATTTAATTAGCATATAAACAACTTAATCTAATAGTGAATATTCACAAGAATATTAAAGTGTAAGAATATCACCAAAGATTCAAACTTCCTTTACATATCAATGAAGAATGCCATGAGTGTATGATCTTTTTCTAGCTTTAATATTTTCTTAATCTCTTAATCAGATTTTGTCAAAAGCTCCCAAGAACTATCAAGAACATCTCTTTATAGAAGATGTAAAGCATACTAGCTTTTCTGTCCAAACTTAAGATGCCCCTTGCAATTTTTCCATTGAGACTTAATAGAAGCTCCATCAAATAGTAGTAAAAATGGTGATTGATTATTTTTATAGCCATTTTGATAACACCATCACTTCAAGTTCCTTCCTATTAGAGAATCGGTGATAGAGAGAAGTGAGAGAGCAGCTCAATATTTTTTAGGGTTAAGGCTCTCTTCTCATCACAATGACTAAAAAGAATTGCTTTTAAATGAAATGACATCACAGCTTCTAATTGAGACAATAAACGGGTTAAGTCCTACAGGCTTAGCTTACAGGCTTAGCTTATGGGCTTAGTTTGTGGGCATCTTCCCATGGACTTAATCCAATTAAATAAGGATCCTCTTTTTAAGCTTGAACCAACTAACTAAAATCAAATATTATGATTTTGACTATGGCTTTCATAGTATGATTCTTGATTCATGTGTACCTACAAGTAAATAAATCCAAGTATCATTTTTTCTTCCAATATTCAAATATTCCTTTAGCTCTATTTCATACAAAACATTTTTCAAGGCATTATATGAAGTTAATTTGTGAAAGAATGTAGAAACTCAACTACTTTATAATATCATTTATTGATATTATAATTTACACACCTTTTACTTTCTTGATATTCAATATTGCACATAATGATATAAAAGACTTTTATGCAAAATATTATATGGCGCCAATAGTTTGTCACAACAAAATACACCTTTTTCTAACACAACCTAGTTTAACCACTTAAGGCTTTCTTCTTAGGCCCAATCCAACAAAGCCCAGCAAGTTTTGGGCATTGGTTATCAAATCTAGCAAGAATTAGCCTACTTTAGGGCCAATCCCTTTTTGCCATGTAGAATATTAAAAGAAATGAAAGGAGAAAAAACTAGGCAGAAAAAAAAAAGTAAAGTAAGAAGGGTAAAATATCTCAAGGAAAAAAGGTAGAGTTTTTAAGTCAATATTCTCATTAGGTAAAGTAGTTAATATCATGCAAACAAATATACTTGATCATAAAACATCAAATATCAAACATCAAACATCCTATTAATATCAAAGTAGTAGTACTTCATGGACATAATGTGGGATGAGGACCATATTGAGTAACCAAGGAGATATTTGAGGCTTATAAGAGTATGGTGTCCCTCTTTCAACAAGGTATTTTTTTAGGATGAGTTTTTCTACCTTTTGTGTTGCATCAAATGGTATTAAAGCCACTCCTTGGTTTTTGGTTTATTTAGCCCATCATTTTTCCTATACTTGAATAGGACTAATTGCCTAACTTATGGCGCGTCGCACATTATTAGGTACTATACTTCATGCTTGCTTGTGGCTTAGTGTAGGCCTCTGTGTATCAAGTGTAAGCTATAAAAAGGGATTTTAGTAAACTTGGTACAGAGAGAGCCCTGTGGGCCAACCCCAAGTCTAGGTAATTAGCATGACTTCTATAAAGATGTTAAGATAATAAAGTACTTCATTGGCTATAAGTTATAGTTTTTGGCATAGTTATAGCATCTATTAATCCTTATAATCAATATTAAAGTAAGGTTGCAAGTTTAAATCCTGACAAATGCTTGAGAAAATGAGGCATTGTTGATTTTATTTAGCCTAACATTTTTCTAGTTCTTAAATTGGACTAACTGCCTAACTAATAATACTTGCATGTCATCAAGTGCAACATTTCATACTCATCCCAAGAGTAAGCTATGGAAAGGGGTCTAAATAAACCTAATGTGAAATGAGCCCTGTGGCCTAGTCTAAGTATTTGAGTTCAAGTTGTTAATATGGCCCATGTGGGAATGTTAAGATAATATTATAGCACTTTAATTACAAACTATAGCTTTTCCCCTAGTGATAGCTCCAAATGATCCTTACACTTTGGCACCTATGTAGGGTGCTTCTAGTTGTAGCAAGGTCTTTTTAGGTTGATCTTATAGGTTAATGATGCAATTGGCAGAGGTTAGGCCCTTTGGGAGGATGATGAGAGATGAGTCCCACATCGAGCAACTAAGGAGATATTATAAGGTTTATAAATGTGTGGTGTCCCTCTTATAGCAAGGTGTTTATTTACAATGAGTTCTCTCACTCTTTGTAATACATTTGGATTTTAACTTAAAAGGCTAACCATTTCTAATGGGTAGAGTAAACAAACCATCTTTTATGGCGAAAAACTCCCCTTTACCTTCCCAATGTGGGAAAGGAAGCCTTTTATGGCATTCTCCTCCACCCAAGTTCATGGCATTCTCCTCCACCCAAGTTCATGGCATTCTCATATGGATGGGTCCCCCTTGCCTACCTCCACACACCCCTTACCTACCTGTAAACTCACAAGAATAGCAAATGCAAGTATCAAGGAAATAGCATACACAAGCCACTAAGTCAAGTCATAGGTTGATTTTAATACCATCTGTCATTAACCTAAGTTTCACACCAAAAGGTTAACCTAATGAGTAGAATAACTATACTCATGTATATGACTAGGAACTTCAATCAACCTTTTTGATGTAGGAAAGGAAATTGTTCATGAAGTTTTTCTCACTTAAATAAACTACTCCATAATTATTTTTATGACAATAAAGTAATTTGGCCAAGCATTTGAGGAGAATTGCAAACTCCAAAAGTGAATTTTCTTGCCCAAAATTCATCACTACTAATTCATAACATAGTACGCTTTTTTCAACTATCCTAGTCCAATTAATTTGACAGCCTATGATATCACTTATTGTGTTCTTGTGTAGGACATCAACTACTTATTCTTGGCAAAGTTCAATGGTATTAATTGGAAGGGCACATCAAATGGGAATGAAATCAATTTAGACATCTTTATGCATGACATGTATGTTCTTCATATAGGAGAAGATCTTTTCATCATCAAGAATGGGAGTCCTTCTAAAATGAGAAAACAAAAATAATGGCCCTTTGGCATCTGCTATCATATGTGGAAGCAATCTTTTTATTTTCTCTTTTACAGTTGTGTAAATGGTGTCTAAGAATTATTGTGTAACAAATTCATTTATATTAAAATCTTAATGTTGAATATTGTATATTTCATATTTAAATTGTATTTCTAATATACTCTTTAGTAAAAAATGGAAACAATTTAACACTACTTATATACCATCACCATTTAGGTTTTAGACTTAGGTACAATTACAATCACATATGATAGAAGTATAGGTTCAATACTTGGGCTACATTCATAAAGTGCTAAGGAAGAACTTGGTCCTAATATTATACTATAAATTTATAATCATCTCATAATATTAAGACTTTGATACATAGTATCTTTTTACATTTAAACTGAGTTTTCCATTGACTCCTCACAATAAAGAACAATAATTTTGCTATAGTATAGTAGCTTGCTATAGCATAGAGCAAGTGTCCAGTCAAAATCTCACAAGAACAAATTTCTCCTATCTTTTACGCTTGCATTTGGCCTTTCCATGACAAAACTTATCCGACGAACATATGATTTTGATAAATTACACCATTAAATAATTAGAAGATTTTATTTGATTTCTTCTAAGAATTCGAGGACTATATATTTATGGGTTTTCTTAAACCTTTTAGATCTATTTTTCTCAACTTCTGGTTTTAGGATTCCTTGTCCATATGGGTTCAATAGATGAGTATTTCAGTTCTTTTACTCTTTTACTCTTTTACTTCTGCATATTCAAGAATTGAAGAAGAAAGTGTTGTTCTTTCTTCATCGCCTTCAGAACCTCTGTTATCATGAACTCTAACCGAATGATAATGAAACAATATATGAGCATGCCAGTCTACCAGTAGCCCTAATATCCGACCGTCGGTGAAACGAAGAAACTAATTTTAGCCTTGGGAGGACTTTTTGGTGATGGAAAGGACAGGAGGCGGGCCATGGCCGTAGTAGCTATCAATCAGAGCTTGACAAACGGGTTAACAACTTTTCTCCGAACCACATAAGCCTACCCTACAAGTTGGCCATTGTTCCAGGCTTTATTGCACTAAAACCAAGCATGATCATTTTCATCACGCCTCGAAAGCCTTACCACACCAACCCCAAAATATATATGGTTCTCTCTTCTGGTTAATTGCATTTTCCCTAGGTTTCTTACCGCAACCTTCAGTTAACATCAAAGCTTAACTTGTCAATTGCACCAAACGCAAGCATGCTCATTTCCATGGTTGTCTTCTGGTTAATTGCATTTTCCCCTGGTTTCTTATTATATAACCTTCATTTTGCTCAATAAACAAGTTGACATCAAAAGTTGTTGCCGACGGGTCCTGCTTAATCTTGGTGCAGATTGAAGTGAAAGAGAGAATATCTGAAGTTTCTTGAGTACATGGGGCGGTGGAATAGTCAAGAGCCTACCTACCGTAAAGTAAAAATTGAGCGACGCTTGTGTGACGATCTCTAAGTCCAAGTGAAGGTTCAAATTATTGAATTTTTGGAAGTAGGGGACGTACGGAGAGCTCACCTATCATCAACAAACAATTATACGCTGCTTGTTATGAAGACAAGCGCTGAATGCGATGGAGGAAACGATATATAAAAATTTGAAAAAGGAGATCGTGATTGATACTGTTTATCGACCAACCTTGAAATCTAGGCCCATATTTTTTGTCTACTATCGGATACTTTTCAACGGCTTTTGAATGGGACATGGAAAGGAGGAAATGGAGCAGTTAACAACCTTTTTTCGTATGCCTTCTTATGCATTAAGAAGTTATTTAGTGTAAAAAATTAATTAGGTCGAAGGTCCCTTACTGAGAGCCTTAATTAGTGGAAGCAACAGATTCTCACTGTTCATTTTCTTTATTGTGTCCCCTAAACGATCTGAGCAAAAATCATAGCATCCCATCTTGTCCTTACGTTTCAACTATGGGTTATACTGTTTACCCAAAAGCCCCATGTGCGATTAGTCCCGACCAGTTGGCTGATTGGAGAAGTACCTCTCCTAATACAATCGGTCCAATAATATCCATATCTGATTGAACTTTGTACGGTGATGTCTAGGAAACTGAACTTGACGGGCAATAAAAAAATGCAGGTTTCGAACAGATTAGTTTTTAATTGGGTTGTGGCAGAGTTTCCTTGTGGGGTTTGGCACAGTAGTCTCGTCCATAAGTTGAAGACCAAATTTACTAATGAAACTCACGAAGAGGTCAGAATGAAGCTATGTTTACTATACACTCTCTAGCTCATATTCTTATGCCGAATATTTAAATGCAATTGAAGTTTCTAATAAATACCAAATTGAGAATCTATTTAAGAAAGCTGCAATCAGAAGTTGGTTTGACAGAGAAGTAAAACTTAGAACTACATAAGAGAGGAATAGGCTAAAACTACTCTTTCTTTTTTTCTTTTAATCTTTTTTGGGTGAAATGATAGTTGTATTAATAAAATTAGAATACAAAAAAAAAATGGACATACCTCAGTATTACAAAAATTATTATAATTACAAAAAAATAATAGTTTGAAATTTCAGAATATCACTCAAAACAATATTTTCCTAAGTTTTTAATTTTTAACCAAAGAAGTATCCCTTATACAATTTTCCTTACTTTTATCAACACAACTAGGATATTAGTTTTTTTTTAAATCGTATTTTGTTTCATTCAACCCATATACACAAATATTCTAATTTGTGCCCTCTTTGTTTGTCATTACTTAACATAAAGATTTTTGTTTGTGATGTATAAATCTTCATAAGCTAAATTCTGAATCCTTTTTCAGCATGTGTGGAAAGATGACAAACACAAAATAACATTTCATTAAAAGAATTTTATATTTTAAAATAAAGAAGCTTTCATCAGTATAATTCTTCTTACTTTTGCCAATAAGATTAGGATACTAGTTGTTTTGCTCTGAAAGTATCTTTTATTGTATTAAACCCCCATACAGTAAATGCAAAGTAAGAATGATATCTTAAAAAGTATAACAATCAAATCTATTTATTTAGTTGTTTTAATCATATATTGTAATTCTTCATTTCATCCTTTAATATAATGCCAAATCTTATTCTAAGCAAGGATATTCTTTGAAATTATCATTGTCTATATACATTCAAAAAAGAAATAACTCTAGTTTGTTTGTCATTATTGATTGTGAAGATTCTAATTTGTCATTTATAAATTTTGATCTTTTTAAAGTGATACCTCTCTCAGTACCATTGAATTATTGGTGAAAATCTCTTTATGTTGTTTTGTGTGATGAGATCAATAAAAAAGACAAAAGAAGAATGATGAAGCATTTCGCTAACCAGCAAAATCCATCACCGGCCTCGGGTTTTTTATTGTTCTAGCTATTTTTAATATCATTGTGCAAAAATGGTAGGCAGTGCAGTAATATAAAATATGGTGACTGAACCAAAGCGCCACACAAGTAAAGACATTGATTGGTAGCTCAAATTATCAAAAGTCCAGTAGCTTGTGCATGCGCGGGAATCTTTTTGGCCATGCTTGGAAAGATGACGAACACAGACAATGGAGGCTCTGGAAAATCCAAACACTGACCATGGATTATATAAGGAGAGATCAAAGATGTGTATTGCATAACCTTTTCTTTGTTTAAACAATGGGGACCAAATGCTGCATTGTTTTCCATATCCTAACGTTGCTTGCTTTCTCCTCTGCCTACCAGGGCAAGAAACACTACGAACCGTGCAAACGCCTGGTCTTATACTTCCATGACATCCTTTACAACCGCAAAAATGCTGCTAACGCCACATCTGCTATCGTAGCAGCGCCTGAAGGGGCTAACTTAACCATCTTGGCAGGCCAATATCATTTCGGGAACATTGCGGTCTTCGATGACCCCATTACTCTTGACAACAATCTGCACTCAAAGCCTGTTGGCAGGGCTCAAGGCTTTTACTTGTACGATACAAAAAACACCTTCACAGCTTGGCTGGGCTTCACATTTGTTCTCAATTGCACAGACCACCAGGGCACTATAAATTTCAGTGGAGCTGATCCGATAATGGTGAAGACCAGGGACATTTCCATTGTGGGTGGAACTGGAGATTTCTTCATGCACCGTGGAGTTGCAACTTTGAGGACCGACGCATTTGAAGGGGAAGTGTATTTCAGGCTCCGCGTCGGTTTCAAGTTCTATGAATGTTGGTAGATTTTGGATGAAATACATGATTTTAATTATGGTGAGAGTTTGCGGTTAATGTTGTGTGCTATAGATCCGTCTAGTTCGCCAATAAAATTGATTCTATGCAATGATCTTATCAATGACTTGCTTTGGCACTTAAATATTTTCTTTTCTCTATCTCATATTCTATAGAAAAGTAATGGTTATGCTCTAATACCAAAACAAAAAAACCAGGCATAATACTTGAAGTTACATTTAACCACTAATTTATGGAAGAAATGATATAAGAATAATAATCTATGAGAAGAATTGTATTCACAAACTTTTCTAGTAAAAGATCTCAGAAACAATGGAAATTTCGTAACTCTTCATATACAATAAATTACATTACTAATATATATGCATAAGGATGTGATTATGAAACTAGTATTACAAAATAACAATAAGGTGTGAACACAATTGTAATTAGAAAAGAAAAAGAGAAAAAAAAAAAACATCCTTAAGCACTATTTAATTGGGAGCATGTGCTGTGTAAAACATTTTGATCCAAGTTCAACACCCAGTATGTGAATTTGGGTGTATATAAAAATTTTAAAAAAGGCTTCAACACCATATAGTTCTGCTGCAAGAATTTAATACTATGTGATATGGCTAAGTCCCATACCAAACCTATATTTTCTTTTCAAAGTAAGACAACTTGGTTCTACAGATATCAATTGACTTTTATAAAAATGCATCCCACACACCATATAATACTATATGATATGGCTAAGTCCCGTACCAAACCTATATTTTCTTTTTAAAGTGAGGCAACTCGGTCCTGTAGATATCAATTAACTTTTATAAAAATGCATCCCATACACCATATAGTTCTGCAGCAAGAATTTAAAACTTTACGATATGGCCCACTCTAAACCAAACATACATTTTCTTTTAAAGGAAGGTTGCCTCTGCAGATATCAATTAACTTTTAAAATCGTTGTCTCAATCACGTAACGAACAAAAAGAACCAAACCGACAAAATCTAAAGCTTGAGATTCTACAGTATTAGAAGAACCTAACCCAAAACGATCGAACGACATGGTTAGTTATGCTTCAAAGGCATTGCCATGAAGTTAGGTTAGATCGACCTGCTTGAGTATGCTTCAAAGTCGTCTCTAAGGGTAGGATGGATATGGTTCGAGGAGGTTCTTTCCAGGTTGGAAAGCAAAAAAGGTAAAAAAGAGCAGATGAGAACAGATGAGAGAGAGGGATTAAGTAAAATTAAAAGGATTGCCGTCATGGATGTCCAATCATGTAAACATGAAAACAACTGGTAAGACAAGCAATCACACCGCTGGATCCAACCTTTCGACATCGTTGACATGATTCCTCAACAACCAACCACTATTACTTTTACCAATCGGCAGCGAATCTGAACTTTAAAGTGCGTGCATTGAGTATGTCTTAGTTGTCCACATGAAGCGATAAGGCAACTCTACTCTTCTCTTCATAATCTCCTTTTTAAGCCAAGATTAAAGAAAACTTAGATAATATAATATTGAGTTCAAGAAAACATACTTCTGTATATAAGGCATATCCCTCTTCTTCTGTAAGGCACCATTTCCCGCATACTTCTGCAACCCTGTTATCCATTGACCCAACAATGGCTCCCAAAGTTCTAATTTTAGCTTGCTTTCTTCTCTTCCTTCTGCTTGGATCCACGGCTGCGCCTATCCGGAAAGCCAGGGACCGGCGCCCCTGCAAAAGTCTGGTTTTCTATTTTCATGACATTGTTTACAACGGCAAGAACGCGAAGAATGCCACTTCGGCCATTGTTGCTGCACCAGCATGGGGCAACAAAACCATCATGGCAGGACAAAACCATTTTGGGGATATCGTCGTGTTTGATGATCCCATTACGTTGGACAACAACCTGCACTCACCTCCAGTTGGTCGAGCCCAAGGCTTTTATCTCTACGACAAAAAGGATGTATTCACTGCTTGGCTTGGCTTCTCCTTCGTTTTCAACTCTACACAGCACAAGGGAAGCTTAAACTTCGCTGGGGCTGATCCGCTGATGAACAAGACAAGGGATATATCAGTCATTGGTGGCACTGGTGACTTCTTCATGGCTCGAGGCATTGCTACTTTGATGACAGATGCCTTCGAGGGAGAGGTTTATTTCCGGCTTCGTGTTGATATCAAGCTGTACGAATGTTGGTAACGTTGTTGTTTAAATCAAATCAAGTTTTCCTGCTTCCAGTAGAAGTTTGACGTGAAAGGCATGTAATGGGATGCTATGCCACTCCTCAATGTCTTTCTTCTCATTTCCTATGTTTTTGTTTTCTCCTTGCAAATGCAACGTAACACACAACGACAATAAAGATCCTTGTACTCGGTCTCCTGAATTACGAAACAATGTTGTACCCTTCATAAAAACGTTGTAAGAGATCTACAATTTGTTTCTCTCGCAAGGATCTTTTGGGTTATGTGATAGATCATGATCATGTGCAATACTATTTTTTAGACGCAAGGATCTAATGGATTATATGTAAATATTCATAGCGTTAAAAACACAGAAGCTTACGGGGGCCGAGAGGATGAGGAAAGGTCTTTTAATTACTGTCATATTTCTGGAATACATTTATATAATTTATCATTGCCGATAACATTCAATGTAAAACCTTAACATCTGTTTAATATAATGACAATTAAGATTCAATGGGGATAGAACAAGGGATAACGAATCTTCTGATATGAATCTTTTAGAGGTAACTCTACATATACTTAGCATGTATTGAAGAAATTTCATACATTTTATTCTTAAAAAAATAAGAATTTCACTCTATCTTCCTCGAGGAAACTGTATGACAGTGATTTTCATTATGGTTTTGATCATACGTCAAAAGATGATTTACTTCAGTCAAATTAAATGGATAAAAGAGTGCGACCAATCCAAATTTTAGAGTACGGTTCTATTATATGTTAAATTGTGGAAAATTAGATCTCAAAAAGGACAGGTTTCCCTCCAAAGTAAAAGAGAATGCTATGAAACTATTCCCCATAAATTTGTCTAAATATTTGAATTTTCTTTCGTTTTGTGGTCCTTTTCTAGATAGCCAGCAATATTTCGATTTTTATTTTTATTTTTATTTTTATTTTTTGCTGTTTGGTAATTTCAAGGGTTCTATATTTGTTTAATTTCCTTTCTTTAATAATCCATAGGTGTGGCTTGCTAGTTCCATCATGACACACCCGACACACCCTTAAAGAAGGACCACAGCTCGTTCTTGGAAGTCATTTTGCTGTATTTCACGTTCAAGTCAAGATAGCTTTTATTTCATTCCGTAGATCGTCGTCCCTAGAGGACCTGGCTGGTGCCCCCAATAATTGTCTACAGTCGTGTGTGCCTGAAGTGACAAAAAACAAACAGTTCCAATGGAGAAAAGCTAGCGTCGAAGACAAGTACCATGGATAAAAGACATGCTTTGACTATTCAAAACCCCACTAACATTTAAATTATTTTGTACTTTTATCCATCAAAAAAATAAATTAAATTAAATAAATAATCTCAGAGCATCTTCCTTAGCAGCTGAGCAAAGGCTATAATTGTATTGGTCCACCAACTAAAAGAGACGTGTTAGGCCAACAGGGCTTATCTTCAACCACCGACGCCGCCACCCTTCATCAACCAGTTCTACCAACCCTTGATAGAGGGCTTGATTTTTTATAGCTTTTCTTTATACAAATAGGCACAATAATTAGTACGCTATGTATATAAATAAGGGATGTACATACGTATTCCTCAAGTCAAGTGAAGTAATAACAATAATATCAAGCTCCTTACCTTTCACTTTCCTCCTTGGAACTTCACTTTTAATAAGGTATCTTTGGGAGGTCACTTTCTTTAGTAAACTCATATTTACCAGTGTTCTCTATGTGGCATCATTCAAATTAGATTTAATATCCGTCTCCAAGCTCACTCGAAAAGACAATTGATGTTCTCTCCTTCCAATTAGTGTAAGTGATATTTTAATGATGACAACAAAGAGAAACAGAATCATTTTAACTCACTCATCACATTAAACCATTGCTTTATAACACAATTTTACCATAAAACTACCACATAGCCTCACATGTTTGAGGAAGAAAACAATGTTTTATAAGTTTTAATAGTGCTGAAGAGTTTCTTATTTGTTTTAAAATATAAAATTATCACAAAGAAATGTTATTTGGAGTGAAATTTGAAAGTTTTTAACTTTTATCTTTTCGTAGTTTAATAATTATTATAATATTAGGATATGTTACTATATTTTTATACATTACTTTTTATTAATGTAAATTTATATTTCTAAAAAAAAAAAAGTTTCAACAATGCCATTTAAGGTTTAGTAAGGGATAAAACACACAATATTGACAGGCCACTTTGCAAAACAATGCCAAAGGCTTGACCAAATCTTTGATTTTGTGACAGTGTTTTGCTAAAAATGAACTACATTGTCTTATAAATTTTGAGATATATAAAATACAATAATTTACCAAAAGGAAAAAGAAAAAAAATACTTTAAATGTGTTAGGAATGTTGTAGACTCTTCAGGTGTTGATAGAAAGAGGAACTCTCTAACTGATTTGTTAAAGAATAGAGAATATCTGTGATAAGTTATGTTTAATGCCTTACTATGATTGTTTGCGATGTTCAAGGAAAAGAAAATTAGCTAGCTTATGGGCCTTTTGAGATTTACAGGCCGACCCTGATTTGCTATAATGTATTTTTTTTTCTGTTTTAGATTTGAGTGTTCGAGAGTTCTAATTGCAGAGTTTGTTCTTCTATTTCTCTTTGTAAACGCTGTTTTCAGAAATTTATCTTCACGCACATAATTTGAGTAGGTTTGGGCCGACACAAATTTTAAGACCTATCTTTTCGTGGGTCACTCTCCTGCAAAACTTTTCAAGGAGTAAATCCAATTGGGCCATGCCCAGCCCTGGAAAATATGGATCAAAGATCCTTATACCAAAAAACCTAAGATGGTTCAGACCACTTGTTGTAATATAGATAATAATTCTTCATTATTAAGGAATATGATAAAAATTGTTATTAAATATGTATACAAGATGAGAGTTTTATATCAAAAAATAAAATTTTTAAGTTAAACTTAAATAAAAAAAATGTTCTAATTCTTAAATAATTTTTGAATTAGATCTATAAATCTTTTGACATAATTTAACTACAAAAAATAACTTTATTTTTCTTTATGCAATTTTGAGTCAGATAATGATTAATGCACAAGGAAATATGTGCAAGACAAAAATTCATATTAGAAGATAATTCTTAGGATAAACTTAAATGGAAAAAAAAATCTTTAATCCTTAAATTAGTTTTTAAATTACACCTTTAAGTGTTTTGATAAAATCCAAAGTGTGCTTTCCTCTTTTAAGACAAGTTTTGAAAAGGATATAAACATACAAATAACCTAATCTGCTTTTGCTACTTCAACAAAGGAAAAGGTCAAATGGTTGCACTATTTTTTATTTAGAAAATTATTTTTTATTTTTTTCGAAAAAAAATTGTTGGAGATTCTTTTAAATTGTAACTGGTAAAATTACTAAAGCAGAAAAACCAAAATAAAAAGTATAAAATAATCGCTTTGGAATTACCAAATTAAATGTGAACGTTCTTAGTTTAAAACTTCTAATATTATGTATTTGTAAATATTTTTTAAGAAGAAACACCCCGAGAAATTATCCACAAACAGATAAACCATGGATGGTGAGAACGCCGTCGACAAGGCATTGGCGCCACAACCTGATAGCTTATCTGCCTGCTATCATCTCCATGAACAGCAACCACTGGGACTGAATTCGCAGGCACACACACGGACAGGGACGACGGAGAGAAAGAGAGAATGCGGAGCATAACGCTCCCAGAGAGCTTGTTGGGGGCAAAGTCCCTGCCTTCATGTGCCAGACATGGCAGACCACTCAACTGTTGTTCCTTGTTTTCTTCGAGTTCACGCTCGACGAAGCAAAATTCCATGCTTTTTCGATCTGACCCAAGTCTCATTTTCTTGAGGTAACTATGATTTTGATCTGCTATGTCAGTATCTCCTACCCTTTGATTCAAACAAGAAGCTTGAGAATATATTGTAGATTGTCAAAGCAATTAGCCCTGTGTATACGTCCTCGAGAATATGGTGAAAAAATGCAGATAAAGAAATTATTTAGTTGCTGACGGAACTGATAGCTTTTTCTTGCAGGTCTTTAAGCCGATCGTCGTCAAACACTGGATACTTAGTGCAGAGAGCTACCGTAAGTTTTGATGAACTTGTAATGTCTCTTAGTTTGCTTTCTGCTGGATACAATACAATGTAGAAACTAATTTCTTTGCCAAATGATAAACAGTGAAAAGTTTGCTTTTACTGTTCTCTATCATTTGGATTGACTGATTGATTTATATATATAATAGACTTGGTCAGAGTAGATTCTGCTCATCATGCACAAACTGTTATGAAATTACCATTATGTGGGACTGTTGATTGAAAATGTATGCCAACGTTCTCTCTGACAGTTAAAAGTAGGTATCTTGACACTCTTATTAGAGGCTAATTTGTTCCTTTCAAATGTTTATTACAAGCGTCAACCCTGAGATGCCTCAGCTTATTTTTCTATTTGCGAGCATTGATTAGATAATTTTTCAGCCTTTGGTTTCTTGGTAGGAATGTTAATTGGAAATTTTGGACTTTGATACAGGATTTAAGGTGTCCCCACTACAGGACCGGCAAAGTGAATACAGAGTCAATGCCTGTGATGGATAATGGTGGTGTTTTTAGCAGATCCCTTGCAAAGAATAATTTGAGAAGGGAATTTCGCATAGCGACCGACATGCTTGCTTCTAATAATATATTCGGAGATATTATGAAGTTTTTGCTGATCTTTGGCGTTCTCATACTTCAAGGCTCTGAACCAGCACTCGCTATCCCAGACATTGCTGGTGGGCTGCAGTCAATCAATTTTTTAGGGGACCTTGGTGATATTAGCACAGGTTTTACTTCAGTTAGGAAAATCTCCCTATAACTTGTACATGTTGGTTTTCTTTTTATAAGTAAAGCATAAATGTAGTTGGAATGCTTTCTTGATTCAGAGATCATAATGGAACTTGGATTCTGTTTTGAACATTCTTAGGTCTTTTGGTAATTGTTATAATAAAGTGCCCTACAACTCAATGTCATTTAAACTTATTTTGTATACACGAACATTGCTTTTACAACTCAATGTTATTTAAACGTATTTAAACCAGGAAAGCATTTCTGGTGCAGGCATTCTTGCTGATCTTTTTCTCAGAGCTAGGAGACAAGACTTTTTTTATTGCGGTACGAATAATCTGTTCCTGTCATTGTGCACTTCTGGTTTACTTCTTGTGAGGTGTATTGGGCACAGCTCATCAACTGAGTTACTGCCTCACAAGAAACAGTTACATTTTGTTAAACTTGTTGTTGATCCCAGTTTGCTTGAAAGTAAACAAGAGATAGTAAACCTGAAAAAGATGCGTAATGTTTGGAGGATCTATCTTTCTCTTTGTTATTTCTGCGTCTATTCTCTAGTTTTACGACATTTAAGAACCCTACTTATATGAATGTCAAATGCTCTGTGCAGGCACTTCTAGCTGCTAGGAACTCTGCTGCTGTTGTTTTCACTGGGACTTTTGGGGCACTTGCGTATGTTCTTCTGTTTACTTTTGGTGATTTAGATGTACTCTACATTCTCCATGTAGCTTTTCTTTTCTTTCTACCCTACTTTTGACTAGTGAGCTTTTACTTGAATGTCATCTCCTCCATCAACAAGAACAAGGTGGAAAGTCATACTTGAGAGCCACCACATCTGTTTGTAATTTACCATTTAACAACCAAGAAAGGTTTGTGTGGTGAAATGTTTCATGGGTATATGCTACACAGGGTTTATTAGTTCTTTAGGTATTTAATATTAAGAAAATTAATATCTTGTGTTAGTAAATATGGGTAAGCATCTCCCTTTACCTTGCCAAATTGCACAAAACAGCTAGCCTATAATGCATTTATGACTTTAGCTTCAGTCTTGCCTGATCGAAACAAATGTAGCAGTTCTCTAGACAAAGCTTTTTAAAAAATTTTGTATCAACATCTAACAACGGTTTCACCACCAAGAACTAGTTATGTGCATTATGCCATTTCTTTGAGATAATTGAGGTGTCTTTTTATCATGAGCAGGGCAATGACCATCATATCTGTTGGTCTTGGACGAACGTTTCACTACATTGATGAGATCCTACCATTCAGGTACACTCCTGAAAGCCAAGCTCGAGGTAGGAACTTATTGTTTTAAATTTAGACATTAGGAGCCTGGTAGTTGATATTCTATAAATGGACATGATTAAGTACATCGGAAATAAATATATTTCAAAGGGATTTTTTAATTTTTCCTTACATGAGACAGTGACTGTTTGAAATTCAAGCAATGAAATAATCTCAACTGATTATTCAAGGAACTTTTCAAGATTAGCAACATTGCTTCTCATTATTCAGAAGACTTGAACAGATCGGGTTATCATGCTTGATAGAACACATTGATCTGTGTCTGAAACTTGCCTGCCTAGTAAAATCTATAGCACACTGCTGGTTTTCATTCTGGGAGATGTGTCCCCTATCATTTGCTGTGCTTGTATATTAACGGATAAGGATTCTAGACTTACACTAAAATATTACATGGATCTTCCAAACATGGATTTCAGTTTAAATGTTATTTTTTAACTTGTTTGGGGTGGCTCTTATTGCTGACACAGGTTTGGCGAAACTGATTTGCCTATTGATGACATCGCTGCAGTTATACTTTTGGTAAATTACTGTTTTCATTTTTTCAAATTCTTAGCTGGAAAGGAGGAATTTTGCATCTTATAAACAATTTGTGCAATGTAACAACCATTAAAACTCTAAAAACGATACTTGGATGAATTTTGTTGTGCCAGTCTGATAACTGAATTGAATTTCATATAGGTATATTTTGGGGTTTCAACCTTGCTTGATGCCACCTCAAGTGATAGTGTAAAAGCGGAAGATGAACAAAAGGAGGTAAAGTCTAAGTGAATAAGAGTCTTGGCTCTCTTGTTTTCTTTTTTTCATTTAAAATGCTGTATGATATTTGTGTCACACTGAGAGTTACTTCCACTAACTATCATCTTTACACTGGAAACAGGCAGAGTTAGCAGTCTCGAAATTTTCAGCAAATGGTGCCGGCATATTATCTTCTGCTAATACCGTTATTAGCACTTTCTTCTTAGTTTTTGTTGCTGAATGGGGTGACAAATCATTTTTCTCCACAATAGGTGAGTACTTATCAGTTATCACGGTTACACGGTTACAGAATTTTATTCCATAGAAAGTATCCTTTCACTCTTGCTGCTGCAAACCTTTGGGAACAGATCACTACCCGTGTGGATGGCCAGGCTTGAGGATGTCAGATTAAAGATGTCCTTGTTTTCAAGTGGCAACAGCAAATCTGGCACTTCTGAACTCATATGACATCTTTATTTTGTACCCAATTTCAGTTGCATGATTTCCATTAGACAAATTAAGTTCTTGGCAAAAATACGAGACCAGGTTATCAAAAGATGGAAACACCAAGTATAAAATACTATTTGAGGAGTACTTTTTTTCATGCAGTAAAATTTTCTTTTCATTTTCTGTCTTGTTCCTTGTTTTAGAAATTGTGCACCTGTAGTTGCATAACATATTGATCTGACTACTTGAAAACGCATACTTTAGATGGAAAAAATAGGAGGATTGCCTCAATTCATTCTATTGCTAGTGAATTTTCATTGTACCAATGTTGTATTAGAAGGGATCCACTTTATGTCATGAAGCAATTTCTTTCTTGTACTTCAACACAAATTTTCTCTTGTGCAGCACTTGCTGCAGCATCTTCACCCTTTGGAGTTGTGGGGGGAGCACTTGCTGGTCATGGCGTTGCAACTTTGGTAACCCTTCTGTTTCATTAGAAATTAGCTATAACTTTGCTATCTTTTTTAAATCTTCATTTCACTCTCTACTTGGAACCCCTTTTACCATTGAACATCTTTAATGATTAAAACCTCTTATCAAGGACTGTAAATCCAAGGTTTTCCATATCAGCTGTCTAGAATTACCAGACAACTTAGATTAACTTTTCTTCCTTTCCTTTCCAATTATCAGCTTGCTGTTCTGGGAGGTTCAATACTTGGGACATTTTTGTCAGAGAAGGTATGTTTAAGCTTTCAGTGTTCAGTCGGTAGCTCTCAGAAATTCTCTACGATACTGCTTCTGCAAAGCATAGCCATTAAGTTTAAACTATTAGCTTTGAGTAAGTACAATATAATCAAGAAATCTAACTACTCTCAGAGAATTCCACATTCTTGCATATGGAATTTATTCTTTTGGAAACACAGATAGACCATCGTACAGAATCTGGTCAGTAGATCGTTTCTTTATTGAAGACGGACCAACTACTAGCATAAGGAATCCAACCATTGGATTTCTTCTTTTGTTGAGAGATATGTCTAGTCCAACATTCTCAGATTTATATAGCTGCTACGGATGAGTC
This sequence comes from Casuarina equisetifolia, assembly GCA_028551475.1. Lineage (NCBI taxonomy): Eukaryota > Viridiplantae > Streptophyta > Magnoliopsida > Fagales > Casuarinaceae > Casuarina > Casuarina equisetifolia. The sequence goes on from CM052356.1 coordinate 2,693,796, forward strand.
AGCAGCATCATGATTCGTGTATTGGCTAGGAAAATATGGTGGACCACCTTGCAACCAGCATTCTATCCTCTTAGTTTATCTCTTTCAGAAGTTGCTTGTTCAGTCATCAACGTCCCTTGCTCCTTGTGCAGGCCATTGCCTATGTTGGAGGTGTTCTTTTTCTCGTCTTTGCTGCTGTAACATTTGCTGAGATAGTAAGTTAGAGATGGAAGAAGAAAGACAAAGCAGAACTCTCCCATTTTTCTACCTGATCAGAATTGAGGATTGTTAGATTTTTGGTAAACTCATAGAACATCAGTTCCTTCTGTTTCCATCATCCAAGGACTATTGTAGTAGTGATTATTTATTTGCCCTAACGAATCTCATCGTGTTGATAATAGTTTTTATTAAGAATTTATACAAATTGTGCAGCAAATACACGTATAAAAAACACAAGATTTCATTATTTGGGGATTTCATGCACCTAACAGTTGTAAAAAAGTATCCCTAACTACTTGACATGTTAAACACGATGGTTTCTTAAGTATCAAATTTATAAGCAATACAAGAGAAATCTTAAGTATTATTTTACCCTTTATCTTGACCTTAATGTCATATGTAGCAATTCTTTTCATCGATATTGTAAGAAAGCTTTAAATTTAACTCAAAAACTAATTCATATGTTGAAAGGACAAATTTACATTTCAATACATATACTTTTTAAAAGTTTCACAGCTTGTATTGATGAAGTAAAGGCTGGTAATGCTTTTGTCTTATCAGGTAAAACCCCATGAATTGTTCCTCTCGTTGGATGATCTAACCAAATAATGAAGTTGATTAATTCTTTCCCATGGCCTTCCCAACGTAGAAATCCCATCTTTTTCTCCTCCTTTTTTCCTCTTAGTTGCTCCAACAAAAAGAAGTGTATTATTCTCTCCTTTTGTGTGGTGGGCTACCGACAACGTGGTACTGTGAAGGCCAGCAGATAAGAAATGTGGCAGAACAGATCATACGCGGCACTTCATCTGCCATCCACCAAGCCTTTTACCCAGAATCAAAAAGTCTAAAAAGGATGATTGTGGAAGCAGACCAATCCCACTCCATCCTCCCCAACTTTTTTCATTGGCCTCTCTTTTCCACTTGGCCTCCATCACCGCTTGCCTGTACAAAATAATAAATTGCTATTCCATTAGTTTTCAAAGATGCCATCAGAAGGTTCCCATTTCCCTCATCACACCAATCCCTAAGTATATGCTTGTTGCTTCTACTCACTCTCCCACCTATGAGAACAATCCATCCATAAAATATTTTATCACCCATCATATCAATTATGGTTTCTTTGACGATGAGTCATCTATTCAATAAAGATAATTATTATTAAATATATTAATAAAATAATTTGAATATTTATTAATATAAGTCAATGATTTATTTCTCAAAATAACATGAAACTGATGAATTTAACACTTGTCTTAGATTATTATATTTTCTTAAAAAATGAGAAAAGAAAAATCTATCACCTATCATACTAAACATGTTTCCATTAATAATGAATCGTCTTGTTAACAAATTTAGCTAATACTAGAACAATAAATGATGATTGAGTATATGATTTATAATTACTTGTGTTCATATTCTATTATATAAAAATCACAATTTTTTCTTTAAAAACATGAAAAGGCCTGTCATATCATCTTTTTGCTTGGTCCAAAAGAAAAAAAGAGTAAAAAGGAAAATTAAAATTAAAATTACCCCTCAAAACAGTTCATGCACCATCCATATACTTCAACCATTTCTAGTTTAAAAGGAACATCTTAGAATAGGTGGATAGGCATGATAGAACATGAACAGAGAATATCGTACTAAATCTAGACACACCATGTGTACTTATCCCCACAACCTTTTCACAAATCCAATATTCCCCACAGCAATGTTCCTCTTTATATTTTTTAAATGAGAAATCCTAGATCTTGTGGGACATCTTGGACACGACAGGGACAGCCATACAATTGTACCAATCATATCAATTGCATTCATGTTCTCTGAGGCTGGGTGTCACGTGAGCGGCTTGTGAGTCGCACAATCAACGGGCATATTCGTTGCATGAAAAGGCTGCTAAGGGAAAGCACTTCCACTAGCTGTCCAAAAGTGATAATATTTCAGTAGGCAAGGAAAATGGGAAGAGATATTTTAGTGGGAAAAAAGAAATGGCAAGTGGGAAGAGTTTTGAAGGTGGAAGAAACCATCTTAACTAACATTATATTTTTAAGTTGTATTAAATAGAAGAGTAGTTGCTTTTTTTGTCTTATAAGAACAACAAAAGAAATTTGACAACAATAAAGAAAAAATTGTCCTGATTTTGTGAATTTTTAAAGTATAAGAAAGCATATTATTATTTTGAATTTTTTTGCTTGGTTAGATAAATGGAGATGTGGGAGAGTAAGATATCAAACTTGGGATTTTTTTTATCCTAAATAATATAGACTGTCACCTAAGTTACATGCTTATCTATTCTCATTTAAAAGTTAGTTTGATTTTTTTTTCTATAAAAAAGAAGTTTCAAATAAGATTTAGACAATGTATGACTTATATGATATTATTCTCAATGTTCATTCTCATCCCAAGCATCAAAATACATTTTTACTAACAAGTTTGTCTACAAGTAAATAGATATTATGCTTGGACCTAAGGTTTTAATTTTTTAGTTAAAACCATCTTTTAGGAAAAAAAAATACATTGACATATAAGAATGATAACATACTAATACATTGATAGTAACCATTTTGAGTTATATCAAGTTTAAAAAAAAAAAAGATTGTCAATAAGTGATTTGTTTAACAATTGTCTACTAATTTTCCATGTCTTAAGCTTCACGTTAAAAGATAAATGATAAATGAAAGAATAACTCTTTTTAACTCTCGAGTTAACTTTTTAATTAAGTCTTTGAATTTTATAATTTAATATAAAAACTCGAGTTAAATATTGGGATTAACTAATAAGCAAATAAAGAATCACACAATAAACAATGATATCTATTTAACCTTGGAGGCTTTTGAAGTGTAAAGAAGAAACTAGAGGAATCACGTGCAGCGCCGATGGCCGCAGAGAATATGTTCGAGAATATGCATTTAAGAATGGTTTTATTAGAAGAAAAGCTACTCGTAGAAGTAAGAGGAAGGTTTCTTGGTATTTTATTGTGGGAAAGGTGACAAGGGATCTTTGAAAAAGATAAGGGAATCAATCTTTTTTCCCTTTTCGATGGCTCAAATATCTTGACTTTCCCAACCTTGGAAAATCCGGTGGGCTTCTTCGCTCTCGCCACCACTCTTTTTAATGTGGCGCATTTTGGCACCTTTCTTCTCTCGAGTAAAAACATCACTTTCCCAATACGGCACCGCTTTGGGCAATATTTAGTGAATATCTTTCTAATAATTTTTTAAACAATATAGATAGGCCCAAAGCCTAAAGTCTATACCCTAAACCGACTCAAAACTAACTTATAAATTTGAAAGAATAAATTTATCTCAAAATCTTACACATCTATTAAGGGCTCATAGTTAAATAGAAGTCAGTTTGGATCAGCCTACACTTGAATATTATATAAAATTGACATAAATTTAATAAAAAATTTGCTCATGAATTAAATAAACAAATTCAACAAAAAAGTTAACTCATTAATTAAATTACTAAATCTATATTTAAACATTATTTTAGAAATTTATTTTTCCAATATTTAATTTTGTACCCAATAAAAATAAAACATGTCTTATTTTGTTTGGTAACAAACAATAGAATGGAACTTAAACTAGTAATCTAATGATAAAGTTTCTGATACTTAACCCTTGGATCAAGTGTTAAATCTCCTTTATCCATGACCCAAAAACCTCTATTTCTCTCACCCATTTACCTGACAAAAAAAATTGAAAATTCAAAAACTAGATATTCATATGAATCTAATTCGAAGAAAATTATAAATACTCTAATATTAGTGAAATGACAGGAGGTTATGTTGTGGGAAAAATTCACTCCAACAGAAAGTCCGCGTGCGCCCACAACCACTCCTTCTCAAAACGACGTCGGCTTAGCGCCCATAGACTTCTTCCGGATAAACGTCCACGCGGTGGGGGTTTTGAGACAACCCGCCGAGACTCGTCGAGTCGTGTCGTGAGAGTCACGGCGACGGCTCGCGTAAAGCCTCAGGGGGGTGGGGTCCAGCAAGTGGAGCACCAAGAGCGGTGACGAGGCGCTGCCGCCTCCAACCAACGTCACGTCACGGGGGACATGTCAGCGGGGGCCGCATGGGTTCTAACGGAACCACCCCGATTTCGTGTCGCCACGCGACCGAAGCTGTCCTGCCTCGGGATCCGCGTTTTACGTTGTGCCGTTTTTTTTGGTTCCACGCGGCCAATGTACCCGGCTGCAGAAACTAAGCAGGTTCATTACCAGACAATAATTTAAATTCCTAAAATTAAACTAATTCCCAAAGGTCGTCTGGTCTTGAGGCGTGGACACTATTGTATATTTTTATAGAAATGTCGACATGTTCTGAACATCACATCAAATAAGTTATTTCAACTTTTTATTAAAATTTTGTCTCTGTTTACTTTTCTACATTTTTAAGTAAATTACCCAACAATTATTGTTGGGTAAAAAATAAAAAGATATATCTCTTATCTTGTAGCAAGATGCTGTTAGTTCTCCCTTTACTTTTTTTTTTACCAAATGGGATAAGGAAAGCAATTCAAGCAACCATTGTTTAAGTTATAAGCAATTTGTAAATGATAAATGGTGTTTGTTATGATAGGTTGGATTAACCCCTAATGCTGCTTTGACATTGAGAATGTGTGATCTAATTATGAATGGAATATGCTTTTAGTATGTTTAAAAATATGCAACGTGATGTACCACTAAACCTTGATATTATTGATAACGATCATGTATTGATCTTAACTATTTTCTTTACTTTTGAATTCCTTAAATGTGACTAATATAGTTGAAATTAAGTAAAATCTCAAAAAAAAAAACTCCTATTTGATTATATAGCATGAGAAACAAATATTTGCTAACCTATCTAATCATTTGAAATAGGTACACTAATCTTACACTAAAACATGCTTTCTTAGTAAGTTTCCATAACGAAAAATGCAAAATGAACATTTTTTATTATTAATATAATGGTTTGCTGTGTTCATTGTAGGTGAACATAGTCTATTTTTTTATAAGTCAATTTTAATGAATAAAATATAAATATTCTAATATATTAGGGTAACAAAACCGGGGGTTAGGTCATGTCACATAAAATGATATTTTATTAGCTCTTGTTATAAACGACAGGATAATGGAGTTTCACTAACCTATAAAGTCATTATACTATACCACTAGGTATAATCCATAGAATATGCCTTTATTATTTATTGTTTCCATTTCCATTAGTTTCATAGTCTACACATTCTAAGAAAGTTCATTGGCACGTCAACAAATCAACCAAAATAGTAAAAGTCTACATACAAACATAAGAATCGACCCCTCTTGACTATAAAACAAAACATGACTAGTGTTTGATTGATAGTTTGGAATATGAACTTGGAAACAATGATACAAATTTTCACATCCTTGGGAACCCAAAAGGTTTTCCAAAACCAAATTTGATTTTTCTTTCTCTACGTCTCTTAATTTATAAAACCAAACATGATTGATGTTGATTGACAATCTGAAATATGAGCTTGAAATAATGCTTATAAAACCTAAGTGCTAAAAGTTTAGGTTTCTCTTAAAAAAAGTCGAGAGAAATGGTAGAGTTTGTTTACATGATTAGAATCTCTTTTTTTATTTTCTTGACATAAGAGAAAATTCTCTTGACATTCTTTTTTATTCAAATTTATATTACTTCCAACGTGACTTTTATTGATATAGGTTAAATTTGATACAATTTGTGATAAACATGAGTTCCTTCTCAAGATGCCCAACTTTAGTGATATGGTTGAACCTGCTTGTCTTACCATGTGGGACAAAGTATTCTCTATCCAACTCGGAGTATTCTCTGAGGATTTTCAGGACCAAATTTGGTTTTCATTTTATACTCTGTCTTTAACTTCCATGAAATGCCTAAACATGACGCAGCGACGTACCTACCAATAACTAGGAAAAAGATAAGCGAAGCCGAGGTACAGCTTAACCCTGGTTACTATTATATAAATATGGTTAAACCAACAGATTTGCCTCTAACTCGCCGATCCTGCCTCTCTCTCCTCCTCTCTCTCTCTCTCTCTCTCTGTGGCTTGCTCTGACGCTGTCTTTTGGCCTTGTTACCTCTCGCTTGTGCTGGCAGCTGCATGCCCTAGCTTCTCTGTCCTACCTAGCGCCGCCGCCGCAAAACGTGAATCGGACGGGGATTTAAGGTAAAAGCTTTTGGGTCTTTTGGGTGCTATCATTTTACTGTTATGGAACTATTTTGTTTGAAGGAATCGGGCTCTGTTTCGGGTTTTCGTTTGGTTTTTGCCGAGAAATGAATTTGTGTTGGTGTTTTTCTGTTGGGTTTTTTCTTCTTTGGTTTAATTTGAGCAGCGAGAGATGAATACAGAGCTTTGGGATTTGTTTTCCTTAGTTTTCTTCTCAATTCCTGGAAGCCAATCACGCTTAGTGCGCTCTTTGTTGGCTGTTTTCTTTGTTCTACATTCTTTGGGTTTGTGCAAGATATGTCGTTCAATGTTTACTCGATAAAATTTTCGGCTTTGTTTTTCCCTAGCTGAATTGCTTCGTAATTCACTTGAATAGAGCTATTTTTGATCTTTTGGTTTCGATCTTTGGAGGATGGGAATTGTTTTATATCATCGACGTGTAAATATCTGATTTGAATTCTTACTTTTCATTTTCAAGTGCTTGTTTGAATTTTGTGGATTGTGGTTTGTTATGGAGATTTCGTCTGTTTGGTTTATCTCTGTTGGATTTTGGATGTCCAACACTATTTTCTGTGATTTTATTTCTTTGAATTACGGTCATTGTAATTTGTTGGGCGTTCTTATTTACTGTATGTCTCGTATTTGGTGGCTGAGAAAACCGTGGTGGAGATTTTTGTTTAATGTTTCTTCCAGGCTGTTATGTAATGATGTTTATGGAAGCCTAGAGTTTAGGCTTTTGTTTCTTGGGATTATGTTTTATTGTCAACCAGGCAGATTCGATATGGTTTTAGTGTCTACTGGCTGGTGAGACTGTTCGGTTTTGTGGGTTTTTCTTCGGATAAAGGGAAACATCTTGTTAAACCCAGTGCATACCATGCGTGTTTATGATCTCTTTTTACTGAACCGTGTTTCTAAATCTCAATACTTTAATTTTTTTGGAATTTGATGCTTTTTTCCGAGAATCTGTTGTTTTTTGAGTCCATAATTGTTCCCACGTTTGCCATCGGTATAGTCAGAAACGGATCAAAATCAATGCAAAGTTTTGGCTTTTTGTCTAATAACTTTGCTTTAGAGAAACTCTATAGCTTCAGATGTCTTCATCCTCGTCGTTCTTCCCCTTAACAGTTATTTACTGTACTTTTCACAAGCACAGACCAAACAACTTAGTTTGGTTTGTTTACGGGTCTCATCCACCTGATCTGGTCTGTCATACTAGCGCAAAATCTTATATGCTTAAGAAACACAAATTCTTTTTATTTTTTTTATATCTGCAACTAAATTTATTATAGTCAATTCTGCAAAAATATTCCCTTTTCCGTTATTGTTTATTTAATTGGGTTCCTTTTCCTTTCCCTGATGATTTGATATGTTCCCATCCTGGTTGTCTAGGGCCTTAGGTGCACTTTCTGTGCATTATGAACAGATCCTGTTTTGTTGGGTATAATTAGAGGTGATTTTTTTCAGCTTTTTCTCCTATTAAATTTTATTTCCGTTCCATAACTTGCTGTTGAAGGTTCTATTTTTTCAGTGTGCTGGAAGCACTCTATGATACCTTTGATTGTAAAAAGCTAAGCTGAGTTTTGATTCTTGAACCAGTCAAAGTACTTAAAGCCCTCTGGAAAATTGTTACTTGTTTGTTTAATATTTCCATTCAGAAGAGTCTTCTTGTGATTTTATGGCAAACAATGGAATATCTTCTGATATTTACTAAACAAGAACTCGAAATTTCCCATACTAGATGGACTTGAGTGTTGAGATGAAAGTATTCTGACGAATAAGTTATTGTTCTGTTTGAACTTAGACGTGATCAACTTTTTGCCATACTAACACTTCTGGTGTTGTCCATCTTGATGGCTGAGAGTTACGTATGTATAACATTTCCATGGCACTTTTTTTTACTTGCGTTAGCAAATCAAACTCTCGCTCTCTCTCGTCATGTTTTTTTTGTCCTAGGAAGTAGTCATGATACAATCCATTATTCTGTTAGTCACCTTGCAATTGCCTTGCCCTTCTGACATACTGATCTTCAGAATTGCTGGTGGCAACTCTGCTCAGTTGTGCTATGCATAAGAATTATATCATGTTAGTTGTGTCTTGGCAAATCTATTCTTGTATATTTATGATCGATGTAACTCTGCTCAGTGTGTTGATGTGATCTTTGGAAGGTCTTTTCTTTAATCATTTTTAAAGATGCATTTCAATAAATTGACATTTTTAGAAAAAAACTGGTTATAAAAATTGTTTGAATTGTCCTTTCTTTTTTACTCAAAAAATGAATTTCTGGTCTTTATTTCAAAAGTGGTCTTGTTAAAAATATGTAAGAGATGGAAATTATTTTATTTGTTTCAAGGGTCTTAAATCTTCTGTTACCCTCCCAATGGCATCATTATACCTTAATCTATGAGTGTAAACAATGAGTGATACCTTAGGAACAGCTGTGCTGCTAAAAACTAATCTGTTAAGTTCACTGCCTGTTTGGTCACAATTGAGGATTATACTGTTTGATTACTTGTCAATTATTGAATGTGTACTCGAAGTTCTGAGATATATCTACTTTTATTGGATGCTAAACTGCACAGAATTTGAGGTTGAGGGTGAGGAAATGTGATTTGTGTTTTAATTTAGCTATTTTTTTAGCCAGTCCAAATCTTATTGCTATTATCAGTTAGGTTCCTTGATCTAACTATGTGATCTATGGAGCAGGATGATTGTCTGCAGTGATGTTAATGTGAAGGGATCAACACTCATCGAATTTCCTTTCACTTTGTCCAACTGATCAGTTGAAGTTCAGTTTAAATTCCTACTTTAAGAAATGGACCGCTGTGACACATCAGGATTTGTCAGTGGGGGTGGGATGGACTCTTAGGGAGACATCTAACCATAGTTTTGTAGCTAATATTCTTCACCCGGAAGTCAGGCAGACTGTTCTGTTGCAGTTGAGATTAGGTTTGGTAGCATTGGTAATATTCAGCTTTTATTTCATGGGTACTAGGCGCCAGTACTTGGGGTTTACTGCAAATTATTCAAACGCATTCAAGGTTTTGGGAAATTCAGTGCAAGGTGCAGAAGTTGGAGCTGTTGCTGAGTGTGGCACAGATACTGACTTACGGCTTGATTCTCCTGGTTTTTCTGCCCTTTGCACGACTGCCCCAAAGGGACTCAAAAGGAAGTGGGGTTTGGTGGACGGGTCCAGGGGCCAGCTAGTTGGCTCTTCGTTAGCTCTTGGGCTTGGCCATACAACAAGTTCCTCAGACAGCAAGGGCAGCACAGCAACTGCTTGCACGACAGTGTCTTCAGCCAAAGAAACAGACGAGGAGTCGTCAATGGATCTCGAATTGGATTTCTCACTTCATCTTGGTGGTGAGAAGGTACCCAGCCCCCCAAAACCTGCTAGTTCAAATATGAAAGCGCCAGGATCATCACCCAAGGTTGATTTGGAGTTAAGTCTCTCCACTGGGCCTTCTGAATCCAACATCACTTGTGTCCATCCTGATTCAACTCCAATTCAACAGGGAATGGAGATTCCGCCAATTGTTGGTGCGGTCCAAAATGCAGATGAAGGATCAACATCATGTCGTTGGAAACCAGGGATTATTTTGCCACTATGGCAGCCTCCAATGAACTCTGGGGCTGGCTTCGTTTTCAACCTGGTTCCCGGGAAGATTGATCCAACTCCTGTTGGTCCAGACCTCTCATCAAGTGTATTAACTACACCAAAAAGCTCAGTCACCTGTACTTCCGGGATAACACAGCAGCAACAGCTGCAACATCGTAGTGGTAGTTCTAAGACATGTCAAGTCGAGGGATGTGGAAAGGGAGCCAGAGGTGCTTCTGGCCGTTGTATTTCCCATGGAGGTGGTCGAAGGTGCCAGAGGCCTGGCTGCCACAAGGGAGCTGAAGGTCGGACTGTGTACTGTAAGGCTCATGGGGGTGGTCGCCGATGCGAATTCCTTGGGTGCACAAAGAGTGCAGAAGGGCGCACAGATTTCTGTATTGCTCATGGTGGTGGCCGAAGGTGCAGTCATGAGGGTTGCACGCGGGCTGCCAGAGGAAAATCGGGATTGTGCATCCGGCATGGTGGTGGCAAGAGATGTCAAAGAGAAAATTGTACAAAGAGTGCCGAGGGCCTCTCAGGTCTCTGCATCTCACATGGGGGTGGCCGTCGATGCCAAGCTTTTGGATGCACAAAAGGGGCACAAGGGAGCACAATGTTTTGCAAGGCACATGGTGGCGGGAAAAGATGTACGGCTCCAGGGTGCACCAAAGGTGCTGAGGGGAGCACACCATTTTGCAAGGGCCATGGTGGAGGCAAAAGATGTGCATTCCAAGGTGGTGGGGTTTGTACAAAAAGTGTTCACGGAGGAACCAATTTCTGTGTAGCACATGGCGGTGGTAAGAGGTGTGCTGTGCCTGAGTGCACAAAGAGTGCAAGGGGAAGGACAGATTATTGTGTCCGTCATGGTGGGGGAAAGAGATGCAAGTTTGAAGGGTGTGGCAAAAGTGCACAAGGAAGCACTGATTTTTGCAAGGCACATGGGGGAGGAAAGAAGTGTTCTTGGGGCCATCCTGGATCAGAATATGGCAACCAACCTGGTGGTCCTTGCAACTCCTTTGCCAGGGGGAAGACCGGTCTCTGTGCTCATCATAGTGGCCTTGTGCAGGACAAGAGGGTTCATGGAGGCATTACCTTGGGACCTATGGCTCTGGATCCCAAACTCGTTCAACCAGAGAAAGAGGTCATCACCGACAACATGAATGTTGATGGTCTGAAGATTGGTAGCAGCATGGAAACTTCAACAGGTAGAGTGTATTCCGAATCGAAAGGAACACTCCCGGTGGTACCAGTATATCTTCCAGAAGGTAGGGTGCATGGCGGAGGTCTGATGGCAATGTTGACAGCCAGTTCTGGGCTCGGCTCAAGCAGCAGTAAAGGTGTAGTTGTGGCTTCATCTGAGCCAGGGAAATCTTTCGTGACGCCTCATGGTTGGATGTAGGCTAGATTCTCTCCCTTGTTCTTCATATGGTACAGGTGGTCGGCTGCGTTGCTTAGCATGTTTGTGTCCTTTTGCTTCTAGTTTGTCCAGTGGTTTGATCGTTAGAAGTAGTTCTCATTCATTGGTTAAAATGGAGAGAACCCGTAAATGGTTTGACATTCTTCTTGATAGTTGGGGAGATCAAGTTAGAAGATAGTTGGCATTTCGAGTCAGGTCTTTGGCGTTCTTTCCTGTAAATATTAGTATTTACATCTGTCCAGCAGGTTATTGTGAATACAGGTTACTGCCTGTAAGTCTGGTAAGACATTAATAGTTGTAATAAAGCCTTTACTGGTGTCATATTTCCTGTTACACAGCTTCTTGTTGTTGTTTTTTTTTTTTTTTCTTTTTTCTTTTGGTTATGTAAATGGATATTAGGGACTCAAGTTTTTGAACAGCTAAGTAACTAATCCTTAAGCTGCAAGCCAATTGACAAGCAATGCTTATTGGTTGTCTAGTCTATTTCATTCAGATACTGGTCGCGCTCTACTGGAATCCACCAACAATCTGCGGCCCTGTGAAAATCGGTGTTGGAATTTAAGTAATGATTCATCTGATATTTGGTTCGAATCAAATCAGCTCTTCGACTTCAGTAAATACAACTGCATAAACATCAGGAAACTTATGTTGGCTCTAAGATGTTACGAGAGGCCATTGAACGAGAGGTACTCTGGCATTTGCACTGGTCAATCAGCTTTATCATCTTGGCACAACCTTGCATCAGCTGCACCCATTCGATGGAAGACCTAGTTCAACATTCAGAGGCGCACGATGGATGAAGATTTTGGGTAGATTAGTGTCCTGACATCACATTTCTCCAGGGTACGGCTTTGGACCACCATGATGTGTTTGCATTTTGTTTTCACGCTGCACGGGTGCACAGCCCACTCCTGGAAATCACATCACGCCTACTAATGGATTGAAAAGGATGATCATTAGCTGAAGGACACTGTCTAGATAAGATGGAACACAACTTTGATCCTCTGCCTACTTGTAGCACTTATGTGCCCATAGATTGTGACAACACAAGAGATCACTAAACCAACATTGGCCAATCATACGTGAAACTCTTTAAGCATGGATTTTTGTGTCAAATTATTTAGTGGTGGAGTTATTGATTTCTTATCTTAGGATTCCTTATTCAAATTTCATATCCTCTTTACCTATAAAAGAAAAAAAAAAGAAAAAAGAAAGTCACTATAAAATAACTTAATTAATCTTAGTTCAAAAATATCAAATTGAAAAGGATGTTTAATGTGTATAATCATTGATAGAACTTTTCTTGGTCACTAAAGCAGCTAGCTTAAGTGGTAAGTAATGAGACCTTTGATTGTGAGGTTTGGAATTTGACATATTATGTGCATGTGATATAATGAAATAAATAAAAGAGATATAATACTTCTTGAGGTGGGCTTTTTGGTAAAGGTAACTGAATTTTTAAGTTAGATGGGTTGCAGATCAATCTGCTTAAAGGCCCCTAAGTGCAAGCTTAGAATGGCACATGTTTCTGACCCGCTATATGATGTTTCGAGTGATGCAACATTGGTGCGCTTCAGCTAGGGGAAGCATCTTATTCCTCGAGCTGGAATTTTCTTTTGGAAAATCAGAACACTTCTAGAGCTTTATTTACGGCTCACGATAGCATTTTAGAATCATCTTATTACTCCAAGGGCGATTTTCTTTTCTTTTCTTATCCCAGTTCTTACATAGCCGACATCATCCACCTAAAACCCTTCGTGCTTGAACTTGGCCATCTTAGAAAGTTTATCAACTGCTTCAGCCAAGTGATCAAGCCGAGCAACAAACTCGATGAGCAAGGAGGTAAAGGTGGCTAGTGATAATGCTGCAGTGCTCTCCAGTGCGTGCATCCTGGGCAAAATGTCTGCAATTGGACCTCCTTCTTCTTCAAAAGCATCTACTTCTCTGGAGGGCCACGAGTGCATCCTTCTTGATTGCTTCCTCATAATCTCATGATAAGACTCTGTCTGTGCCGGTTGAAGAGTTCCTGAGGGTGTATCTTGGGTTGTGGGGTTCGCAGTTTTTTCAAGATTGTTGCTCTCAGGACTATCCAGTTGGATCGAGAGTTCGGAAAGTGTGGTCGACAAAGCAAAGGAGAGCCTCGGCAGCGGCTTGGAAGCGTTGTCAAGGGTCTCGGGGAAGGATGTCAGGAGATAGGAGTGCATGTCTATGGCGCGTTGCAGTCTCTCAGTTGAGTTGTGAACCCTCTTTAGTAAAGAGGTTTTCAGACTTCGCTTCATGTTGCTGATATCTTTCCCCAAGGCCCTCACCAGTTCTGCAGCCAGGCTTACTGCTTCTCGGATTTCTGACTGGAATGTGACTCTGAGGTTGTAGGGAGCCTTTAACCCATCAAGAAAGAGGAGACCTGTTAGTTTCTTTGTATAGAGGTTATGTACTTAACATGATTTTCGGTAAAAATTTAAGCTTTTCTAGTGAGTAAATGTCTCCAAAACTTCTGTCTACTCTTTCAGGTTGCAGATAACTAAGATAACTTCAAATTGTCATCCTAAATCTGCTAGTCTTGGGACTTTAGTATGGTCTGAATTACACCATTGCAATGAAGGTGCATTTTTGAATGTTCTCCTTACTAAGATATGAGCTTGAACACTGGTTTATACATACAAAATGTTCTCCTTTTCTTGAATTAACTTTATACAAGAATTGAACTTTGTAACAATTGGCCTTTAATTCGACTTTGCTTAGTGGTCAACTCAAGCTTCCTAGAGAGAAGTTTGCATACCTTGGAGACAGCCATGTAGTTCCTTTTTTCTTTTTCTTTTTTATTCCCTTTCTTTTTTACCCCCCACCCCCCAACATGGCCCATACAACAGATCATCTGCACTTCTCAAAAAGCAGCAGTTTCTCATGCATTGAGGTTTATATATATATCCTAATATTGACAAACACTTAACTCAATTGAGAATATATGGTGTCTGAGTCTCTTGATTTTATGTTTAACAATTTTATGTGTGACATGGGATGTGTACATAAAAAAAATAAAAGCCAACATACATATATGCAAAATGAAGATAATGGTCGATCTATGCTCTCAAATCTAGCCCACGTTTCTAAGATCTTTTGAGTTGAAAGATATTAATAATGCCAATATTGTTAATGCTCATCCTCCTTAAAGCCAATCCTGACGATGGCGACCCATCTATTACCTTAACTCGTTTTCTTCCTCTAGAAAAAAAGAAACAAAAAGACTATAATCCAGCCCATAGGAATATTCCTAGTGAATGTTGTAGTGGAAACAGTGTGCAACTGACATATTGAGATTGAGAACAAAGAATATATACCCTCCACTGTCTGCAATAATAAGGTCTTCATGGAATGAATAACCAAAAAATTACTGTCTTTAGCTCTTTCTCAGACCAGTATTCTTGTGGACTCTTTCCTTTGATTCCCTGAACTTACACTCCCCATTTCCCTAAAACTTCTATATCATATGGAATAATTACCCTGATTTTTATAGTTCAGTTTTAAGAAAGGCCTGTCAAATATTTTCCACAGATTCCTCATTTTATGTGTTTGCATATACCCAGTTGAGAATGAGTTCTGATTCCGTTAAGTGGTCTATGGAGATTCCGAGCTAATGTCAGAGAGAAAATATTGATCGAAGCATATAAATATGTTTGCTTGCTTCTGCGATACACAAGCTTGCTTGCACAGGGAATGGTGATGGGAAGTACCTGAATTTCAGAGTGTAGAACACCATGAAGTGCCATAACCTCATACGCACAATATCGCAAGACAACTCCAACCTTAACGTATTCTGACCAAGGATAGAAGAAGTGCCGGAACCTTCCATGTGGTGGTTCCCATTTTGCCGAGTTAGCCTTGGGATCGGAACATGCAATAACAATGGCTGTTGTTAATACTTGCAATTGAGATACTGCAGAAAGAGTTAGAAGTTCTGTACAAGTTTGAAAATAGGTACCAAGGACTCTAGCTTTGCTGAGGAATTCAAGGTGCTTCGGCATTTCCTGTAAGCAGGCTCGTCCGGAAACTCATCCATGACAGTCGCTGAAAATTCTGGATGTTCTAGTTCCTCATCTTCTAAGTATTTCTTCACACATTCTGCAGACAGATGACACTTCTTATGTTAGCGTGGAGATACATAAATTCCATGGATGGATTATCAGTTTTTTGAGCATTTATCTTCTATGTTTTCATGGACTTGAGTTCTGGTTTTGCATTTCCGAGAGTTCTCAAGCTATACTTACCTTCAAGTGCATCAGCTACAGCATGAAAACTATTAACTAGTTCCTTGTGCAACTGCTCTCCTGCCCAGATGGGAAAAACAAGTATATTCACTATCACTGCTACAAAAGCTCCGATTGCTATTGAGTACAGCCGATCCATGGAAGTCTTGATAGGGTTTCCCATCCGGTAACCAGAAACGATGATCAGGCAAAAGGTGAAAAGGATGACCCTGAAACCATACTCATATGGCACAAGCGACGGCCATAGTTTCATGAATGATGTTATTGTCCCTGCGTGAAAATGATGTTAATCTAAAAGCTAGTTCCTGAGTTGAAAAGAGAAATTTTATGTTTAAACATTATGCAAAGATTGTTTCATCCTCAACACCATCTTGAAAATTGAATATATTTTGGCCTCAGTGTTGAATGGAATGAAATGAATGTTCATGCACACTAAAATATCTTATGGGCTTAAAATTAAAAATGATTAACCTGAATTCTAATACTATAATAGAAATAAGCCCAAAGCCCAATTCAGAAGAAAATAATTTTTATATTTAAGCAGTTTCTAAGATTGTTTCCTCATATTAATTAGCGTTTGGAGGATTTAGAGAAATACCAATCAGAAAAATGCTAATGCCAATGATAAAAGGCTCGCCAACCCGGCCGGTGCATAGAGCTAACTGAGCAGCAGCGATGGCCAAGATTCCAGCAAGCAAGCTCCCAAGTGCCCGGTTGAATCCTCGATTAAATGTTGCACCTTCAGAAATTCACAACAATATAATATAAGTTGAGTCCCTTTACGTCTAGAATTTCCATGAATCAATGATATCTGCAACAGATATAAAGAGTTCTGGATAGGTAGTGTTCCACCATTTCACAAGTACGTGCATGCATGTAGCTTAGGGTTTTCAAGAACTTGGCTCAGTTAATGGAATAAACCTAAATGGTCTTCACATATGCATGCATATACATACCCACTGTATATTCGAACATGATGGCAACAGTGAGGATAGACCAGATGATGTTGGTACCGAATACTTCATAAGGTGCTCGGAATAGTATAAGCAACGACACAAGAAGAACAGCTAGGCCCGCTTTGAGCGAGAATAATACCCTGCTGCTGTCTTCTCTGCAAAATTCCCATACAGACCAGATCCATTTTTTCCATGAGAAACTGCTCTCTATTTTCTTCCTGGCCGCCGCCATCTTCGTTTTGGTAGCAGAAGGGATATTGATCTCAATGCTATGCTTTTTCCCATTCATTCTCCAATGAAGCACTAGGAGCTTTTCAACTATCTAAAGCTTCCTGCCTCTGCAGCTTCGTGTGGTTATGGTTCTGAATATCAGTGCTGAAGGGCTAAGGAAGGAGCCAGCGTACGTTATGAGCAGAAGAATAGTGGCTGATTTGGTGGTTGGAATGGGAAGGAGGAAAGTATTTAAAGACGAGGGTGAACTTGTTGGTACACCAACTGGGTGAGGAAAAGCATGTCTGGTCAGCATAGATATACAGGAAAAAAGAATAATACGACGACAATAATTGAAGAGAAAATGCAGCTAAATGGTCAGGATAAAAGATGCTTAGCCCCAATAATGCTTTAGCGGTAGAGAATTAGAATCTATAATTGCATTCTCCATGTAATTTTCAGTCTTCAAATTTGCTCTTCCTTAATATCTCCACCATGTCGGGATGGTAGAATAATAATAAGATCAAGTGATTTTGATAGCAGTGAAAGAGTGCATAAATTGCTATTGCTAATAGGAAGACCTTTCGTACTAAAGGCGAGTTAGATTTTAACTGCTCCAAAGCGGAGGTGAGTGTACTTAGACTGGTACATTCACATGATTAGTGGTAAATTTTTGATATGGACATCTTGCTCTATATTAGTTGAAGCCTAATGGTTTATATAAAGGGAGGACAACTAAACAAGCTATTGATAAGTAGCTAGGTTAATTGGGAGTAGGTGCTACCTAGGACATCTTGGTCCTAAGTTCAACAATTGGGTGTATGTGAAAAGAAAAAAGGACAACTAAACAAGCTCTTTGATAATCTTTGCTATGAAACAACGAAAGTATTAAACAGAAAGACAAAGGTGGGTGAGAACAATATTAACCCTAATAATACAAAAAGTAGCTCAAGTTTTAGAACTTGATTACTAAATTGATGATTTAGTAATATTCCATACTTATTTGAATGTTATCCTGGTCATTGTTCTGCAATAATTTTTTCACTTTTAGTTGGAGAGTTCCTACTTACCCAGAAAGGGAAAAAGGAAATGAAAGAAGAATATTTGGAGCCAGAGGTTGGGACGACTCGGATAGAAACCGTCTCCTCCTCACATTCTTCATTTAGGAATATTTTCTCTCACTAATCTGCTTTGCCCGAATTTTTGTATCCTGAGAGATAAAGGAATTCTTAAGATAATCATTTTGAATAATACACATCTCTCTGTCATCTACTATATTCTGTCTTGGCTCTTCTCCTTTCTATCTCCACGATGATTTCAGCAGATAATATCCTCTGTTCCCTCTGATACAAAGTTCTAAGGTATCTACCTTTCTTTATGCAACATCATATATGCCTTTAGTGCCCCATTTATTGTTCAACTCAGTTCAGGAATTAACTGCTTTTCGCATTATGCTCTTGTAGTTGTATTCCTAATCTTTACTATGTATGTCACTGTTACTAGTACTTGATTCTTGGTGTTTATCTGAGGATGAATAGATGCTCCGAATTATTCCCCTATTAGAAACGACAGAGCTTGCCCAGCTATATTCCTTCAAATTTTCTTGATTGACTGTTGATGATCTGATGAGAAAAGGCCCATGATCAACATGTTCCTTTGAGCAAACTTCCTTTTGGCTTACATTTGCAGAAGCACTTGAATGACCAGAACAGGGAAAGGGAAAGGGAAAGGGAAAGAGAAAACTAATTATTTTCTCAAAAGGGACGTGAGATCAGGGTCAGGAATATATGCGAGAGTGGAAAAGATATGTGAAACCGATGGTTTGCAGGAGATAAAGATTTACAACGAAAGGTGGAGACAGCAGAAGTAAAAAAAACTTTGTGAGCAAGCCTTAATCATAGGTTTACTTATAAAAAGTCTGGACAATCTATAATTGGCAGTCTTTTAGGCTCAGAATCTGGTTCCTGCGGAAAACAACGAGTTGTAATGACAAATTTCAAATCAATCTGTTGCTGAGAAAAATGTTAATCTCTTAACTGTGGTGCAGCTAAATTGCAGATATCTAGGTGAGATGGGATTCTTTCATGACAGCCATTTTCAATGGTTCAGGTAATTCTTACTTTAGAGTTTAAAGCTAAACTGCAGATAAACAATGATATAGGAAAGAAAATAAGAAGCTGATTCTGCCAGCTGAGGGCACCTTCACTTCTGACCAATTTCTGTGTCTGCCAAAAGAATATGTTCTTCCAACTTTCTTGACGCGTCTTAACATAGTGCGCGTCTTAATCGACTAAAACTTCTACGTTTCCCGTTCCCTGCATGATTGGCTTCTTGTATGCGGTCACAATGCTGTTGCATGTCATTTGATACGTTCACACGAGAGTACAAATGGTTCTTTCTGCAATGCAGCTACCCAGAAAGGGAAAGAGGATTCAAGTATGAAAGAGACAGGCTGCATTGTGTTGAAAAACATGATTAGCGGGTAGGAACGAAAGAGAACACAAAGAGAAAACAAAGAAATAAAAGATAAATAAAAGGAGAAAAGGAAAGGAAGAGGTATTGCCATTATCACAAGGCCAACTAGCCCTATTACAACATTATATAAGAGAAAAACATATTCTCAAGATAATTTTATTCATTGTTACAAAACACAACTATACTCTCCTTTTATACATAAATTTTAACCAATACAATAAATGATAATAAGTGATAATAAGTGTGTTGATTGATAGAAAATCTTGAAGCCCTTAATGTGTGAATTTGGGTGGTGGTAGAGAAACTTGGGTGATAATCTCTTGTCATATGCATGCATATAATTTTTTTATGTCTTCATATCTAATATCCCCCACAAACTTATGTGTGGTAACACATCAGTTTGATAGAAAATAAGATTTGGCATGAAATGTAACAGTTAAGCAACCCTTGGTAGAAGAAAACTGTAGAGCCTTCCATGAAATATCATGTGGTGAAGAAAACCATACATTCTATTGTGTCTAAGGAGAAGCAAAAAGAAAGGGACCATCGATGTTTAAAAAGAACACAAAATCAGCATCCTGCTTAAAATAAGAAGGTAATTACAAGGAATATATTGAAGAAAGAAAGATGAGAGAATCAACCCCATAATTTCTTAAAAACGAGGGAAAAGAGAGGATTCAAGAGAGGCCTTGATATCTAATAACCGAAGAAAGGAAGAAAGGAAGAAAGAAAAAAAAAGTAGAGAGATTTGAATAACAATAGAAGGAAAAGAAAATAACAACGAAAGTAAAGATGCAAGAATGAGCATTGGCAGATTAAAGAACAAGAAATAGTAAGATCAAAAAGTATTGTAATTACCATAATAAAGATAAAATCCTGAAATAAGGTCAGAAAAGCTATGAGAAGAAGCTAAAATTAAGTTTAGCAACTGACTAAAGAGATTGAGAAGAACCACCATAAAATGTTGTTGGAATACTTAAAAAACATAAACATGAAGAGAAAGACAGCAAGAGGCAAGTTGATACCATGTTGAAAAGCATGATTAGATGGTGGGAATGAAAGAGAATACAAAGAAATAAAAGAGAAAACGAAGAAATAAAAGAGAAATAAAAGAAGAAAAGGAAAGGAAGAGGAATGCCCATTATCACCAGGCAAACTGGCCTTGTTATAATATCACATAAGAGAAAAACATATTCTTGAGATAATTTTATTCTTTGTTACAAAACACAATCATACTCTCCTTTTATACACAATTTGTAACCAATACAATAAATGATAATAAATGACAATAAGTGTGCTAAATGTAGAAAATCTTAAAGCCCTTAATGTTTGAATTTGGGCGGTGGTAAACAATCTTGGATGGTAATCTCGTCATTTGTATGCATATAATTTCCTTATTTCTTCATATCTAATACATTGAAACTTCTTGTCCAAGGATTTAGGGACCATTCTACAACCACTAAGTCCTTAGATTTGAGAAATCATTTAAACTATTTTCCAAGAAAAAACCATGTTTTTATGGTCATATATATGAATGTTAAGAGATGATGATACTACAATTAGATAGTGGACTCTCAAAGGCTGAAGGTACAACTTCCTAGAGTGAGAGAATGATGTTTCCAAGTCTTGACATATGCCCATCATCCAAAACCCTTGATTTCTTATTTTATTAAGTTGCCAATTATGGGTCAATAATACTTTAAGGATATAATTTCTACATGGTAAAGATACAATCTTTATATAATGTTTAAATACAGAGTTATTTTTTCAATTTATGAATTACCTTTTAGGTTAAACTTTAGTTCTATTTACAAGATTTTATAGTAAAGCTTTTTCTCTCTTACTTATGAGCTAACTTTTAGATTGAATTTCAAGCTTACTTATAGAGTATTAGAGTCAAATTGATATGTTCTAACTTTTTTTTTTTTAAACTTTGAATCTTTTGGGCATAATTAGTGTACAAGAAAGTCCTAAAGACAACAATTCTTAAGTAATGTTCAAATGTTGAGTCACTCTCTAAAATTGGTTTTGGGTAGACTTGTATCCTACTTGCAATACTCTCACATATTCTCTTCTATGTTTTTTGTTTAAGAAAAAAATCATTTCCCACCTTTTAAGACTGCAAAGTTCATAATAATTATCAATCTCACCAATACTTTTGGTGACTACTGAATTTGCTATATTAAACAAAAAGATCAACAAGGGGCTTGCTTTCAGGTGGAAAGTTCAAAATCGCCTCAAGAACTCTGATTGTTTAGGATATAAAATTCCGTGCACGCGAACCATCACTAGTTGATAAAAACCACAACTTACATATTGTGCAAATGGATGCGCAAGTGTGGGAGCTGTACTTTTCAACTATTCCATGCTCTCATCATTGCAGAGCTTATGGAGAGGCAAATGGTCCACCTGCCCCTCCACCATTATCGGTTACAGGTAAATGTCAACGTCAATAGAAGTGACCTTGACAATTCTTTCTAGCACGTGTGGCAGATGTCCTTCGCATCATGTCAAAGTCTCTTGGTAACTGAGTAGCATTGTCGGAACCATAGAACAGAAGTGCAGCTCCACTAGGGGAGGACAAGAAAAAGCTTCCTGGTTGCTTTCCCTCAGAGTCTTACCGGTCCCCGTTGTCCAGTGGAGGAAATCGAACCAAAATCTTTGCTGAACCTATCCACTTAGGATCAGGCTGAAAGGAAGGTAGTGTGTGAAAATGGAGATAGAATGGAGGAACATATTTCCAAATGGTTAGGCTTTAGCATATACCTGTGGTCTAATGATTAATATTGTTTGATTGAAAATTATTTTTTTTTCTTAAAATTAACTTGTTAAGAGATAACATATATTTTATTTCAAAGAAAATATTTAAGTAGAATTTAGGTAATTCGAGACAACACACACAATTTTTAACACTAACTTCTTACAATCAATTTAGATTCTAGGTTTGGTGTCCACAAACTACCATGAGCTATGGGCTTCAAGTATTAGTACTACTTCTTAAATTTGGACATTAATTTTATGTTAAAAAGTTGTTTTCTTCTTATAAGAAGCTTATATTTATTTTTCTTATAAAGAATAACTAACAAAGTTATTTGACAAATGATCTACTTGCCTAAGAGGGAAGGGGGCTACTGGATTTCAAGGTATAAAATAAAGTTAAGTAACACATATTAGGATTTATTATGTAGCAAATGAACACACAATATTAGATGCAAGAAAAATCCATTAATACATCTCGATATCAAAAGTAGTATGTCATAGAGTTGGAAAGGTTTTTTTAAAGCTTTAACTTGCTTTAACGTTGACCTTTTTCAAATTGAATTATTATTGTAAAAAGACATATAAGGAACTTGCCAAGTTAATGATGGGGTTGCCATGTATAATTTGATTTGGACTAGTGATATCATTAAACACAACTTCATTGATTAGTTATTTTAGGAATAGACTTCTTACAACAAAAGTTCTTTCTCAACAACTCCCTTCGTTCAACTTGTATTGTAACTTTCTTGATACTCATGTTGAGAATAGGTAGTTACCTCTTCTTTTGAGTGTCTTGGACAAAACAACCATAATGCAATATCCTTACACAACACGACCTTTGTGGACTTATTAAAGATTGACACATTAAGCTATAATGAATGATCAAAACAACAAAAAGAAAAAATTCAGTTGTAAGACTTCTCAAGCTCTCATTTTTAGCTTGTGTTTACTACATATTGATTAAGTGTAATTACATTCTATTCCAAAACAAGGCAACTGGTGTCCTAATCTAATGGGCAAAGATAAAGATAGTAATACGATGAAAAACATTTAAAAATATTAAATTTTCCTATACAAATCTTTTGTTGAATGATAGTTGGAGGCTTTCAACTTTAGTTTTCTTACATGCATAGATGAGTTTTGTAATGTTGAAAAATGTTTATAAATTTTTATACTTTTAACATCATGAATAAACATACATATTCATTTAAAAAAAGAAACACACTAAGTATGATTTAGAGAAGATGGAATAGCTTAGATCATTTCAATACCATATAAATAAGTTCAAAATTCAACTAAAAAACCGATTCATGAGTCCAAAGGAACAAAATTATGTTTAAGTATTACTCAAAAATTATTTATCTCTATTGTGAGACTTTTACTATCAATATTCTTAATATAATTTGTCACCATACATACGTAAAACCCAAATTACATACTACCACATATTTTGCTCGTATATCATCCATTATTATCTTATCCATGTCTCATTGAGAAAACAAGGAACTCTTGTATCCTTAAAATCCAAGAAACCCATCATTTCAAGAAAAGAATCGGGTATATTTACTTTCATATGGTAATAAAGAATATGTCCAAGTGCAGAATTAACCAAAGAGCCTAGTCTCATAAAAAAGGTCAGAGGCACTGTGCTACGTTGGGAGGAGAATCATATTGTGCAGTATATTGATACTAAACTAGGGGAGTACTTAATTCTTAGAGAACCTTGACAATATGTTTGCTAATTAAATAGTTAATGAGAAGAACCTCGACAAGTGTTTGCTCTTAAATAATTGATCAGAAGAAGACATGTCCAGTGCAATTTTCA
The DNA here is from genome assembly GCA_028551475.1 of Casuarina equisetifolia. Taxonomy (NCBI): domain Eukaryota; kingdom Viridiplantae; phylum Streptophyta; class Magnoliopsida; order Fagales; family Casuarinaceae; genus Casuarina; species Casuarina equisetifolia. Next base: position 2,717,676 of record CM052356.1, read on the forward strand.
AAGCTAATCCAAATAACAAGTACGATGACTCTTCAAAAAGCTAACCTAACTAACGATTTAATCATTTTTAAGTTTCTGATAATCAACTTGGCCAACTCAGTTACCAAGAAGCCCACAGGTAGATCTCGTTCAGCCAAGTTTCTGTGGGTCTTTTTTTATAGTTGTTTTCTTTTTTTAGTATCTCATACATCCACATATGCATTTAATATTGAATCTCAAACTTAGTAGTTGATGATCCTTACTAACTTACCAGTGTGGGTTTAACCTACCCATCAAACTCAAAGCCTTTTGAAAAATCAAACCAGCAAAACAAAAATTGTAAGCAAAATGTAATTGTTACGTGTTTGATAATCATAACATGCAACTGCGCCTTAAAGAGAGATAGATTTGAGCTCATGTGGGACGAATTTAGAAATTTTTAGATAATCTAAGATTTTTGCATCATTAGAAAAATACAAAAATATTTGATCTCATAAAGGAACAACACCTTTGGTTTTTTTTTTGTTGGTAAAAGGTTAAATTTTACATATCATCAAAGAAAATACAACTTATTCAATTAAAATATCATTATTTAGGGTCAAAAATTACATTTAGTAAATTACAAACTTTTGTAAAAATTTATTACAATTTATAGACTTTATTTTTCTTATTGATAAATCTTACATTTCATATCTTTCATTATTTTATCAATAATGATCATGTTGTCTAAATTTTTATTATTAAATATTCTTCCATTTATTTCTCTCCAAATTTTATTTTGGGAACATCATATTTTTCTTTTTACCAAAGAAAAACAAAGTTTTAAATTTCTAAAATTGTTCATTGATATTCTTAGCTGAACTAAAAAAAATCTTTTTCTAAAGAGCCCACTCGAAATTTTCCAAGGCCCAGAGCCTTGGAAAATTTAAGGCATTAAGTGTTGAAGTTTATTTGGTTGTAAGCTACTTTTTACGTTTCTATTTTTTTTCACCTAGACTTAACAAAACCCAATAAAATCCTCACATAGATGTTGATTTATCTATTTAGTTTTTGTGCTGCAGGCCCGAGTCATGAGAGCTAGAAGACAAAGCTTAACATGGACGGTGCTTTTCTTTAGTTCATACCACCCAAGGCTCCGATATTCATGAACAGGGACGGCGACGTCCTTGCCTTAGGGACCTTCCTCGCAAGTTCGACCTGATAAATTAATCATAAGCTTTTAAATTATCCGGCAGACCAGACACATTCAAACCTACGATATTCCAAAGTCATATCAAAACCAACAAGGCACTGGAAACGTAAAGAAAGAAGAGCTACAAATGCAGGCCAACAGGCCACCCCGTACCTTCAACATGGAAAAAGAATAAAGTAAACAACTTGTGACGTGAAATCTTTTTTTTTTTTTTTGAAAAAAGTCAATAATTATATATCATTGTAAAAAATTATAAAATTATTTAGTTACAATGTCATCATTTAAGCTCAAACACTATATTTGATAAATTTTAAAACTTTTGTGACGTGAAATCTTCTCCTCTTTTATATGATCATTTCAAAAATAATAGAAAGAAAAAGCTGAAGTAATAGAACTATGCATGTGAAGATCACTCCTAAGTGCAAAAGCATATGAGTGTACTCTTAACATTATAAATGTTATTAAAGTTATAAAAAGATAGAAATGATAATATTTTTTTGAAAAAATTTTATATTTTGATTTTTTTTTATTTTTATAATTTTTCTTAGTTTTACCAAAGTAATTAGAATGTCGATTATTTTATTCTAAATGGTATGACATAGGTCTTATATTTTCTAAATCATGTTTGAGAATTTATTTTGAAATAATCTCTTTATATTTTGTAAATAGATTCTAGATTAGTGGAATTGTAGAAACAAATAGAGCATTTGTTTTCATCAATTCCACATGCTAAAGAACCCTATCAAACCTCTTCTTTACCTAACAAAAAAAAATCTTCTTAATTAGAAAAAAAACAACTTTACTCTTAAATCAACTTTTAGACATAAATGAACATTCAAATGGTACTAAAGCTTAGGTTCAAGTGCAACATCATTTTGTTCATGGGTAAAGGTTTTTGTAAAAACAATTTACTTATATTTGAGATGAAATGTAAATTATTTATTACCTAAATTTCACTTGAAAATGATTTAATAGAAAAGAACTTCATATTTTTAAACTGACTTCTAAGTAAGGTTGCACTTTCTAGTGCTATTGTAGAAGCTTTGTACATAAATTAAGAAGCAAAAGCAAAAATAAAAACAAAAACAGTCTAGAAGAATCCTCACTTAGTTTCTAAATTAACATGGTCATTACTATGAACGTTAATGAGTTTCTGTCTGTTCATTATTTTGAGTAAGTCTTTAAAAGGGTCGTTAGCTTATTAAAACGTACATAAGTCAACCAACCGTTAGGATTACACAGTCTTTTTTGTCAACGAAGTGGCTATTAATGCAGAGGAAATAGCAATGCATTAATTATGTTTGTTAATCAAAATGAACCCGTCTTGACAAGGAGATTTATGGCAACCAAATTAATTTCCTACAAACACGTGCAAAGAAAAGTCAATGCTCATATTCCATCTTTTGGAATATCAATATCTATTATTCTATTATTTTTTAGATTTAATGATAGATAAATAAGGTGATAAATACCACATCCCAAGATATCTTTTTTACGCTCAACAAAATCTATTAAATATCTTAAAATTTTTATGGTATCTTTATCTTTAGGATATATATGCACCAAAATTTGTTGTTCTATGCCATTAAACCGCTTGATTTATACCCTCAAATTCTACTTATAAATCCTAAATATAATTCATTTTTCCCTATGAATCATGGAGTTGCCTGAATTGGGATAATAACAACGTCTAAAATAAGAAGTTACACAAATTATTTGAAAATTAGCACTTTTTCCCCCTAAAGCTATTAAAAAAGAAAGAAAGGTTGAATAGGAATTCCTCAAAAAATATAATTTTCAAACATAATTAATAATATCAAGTAAATAGTACCAATAACTAGTCTCATGAAGTGTAGTTAAGATGATAAAAAATATTTATATAGGAGATCTTTCAAAATAAGTTCGAATCTTCTCAACTTACAGAAATTTTATTGTTCAAATTTTATATTTAACGTTTTGGAAAAACAATAAACTGTAATTGACCGATCAATAATAGGGCACGATTAGGTTTAACGGCTTGATGGACAATCTAGGAAAGCTTAGTGTGAACTCCTTAGTAGTGGAACACCAGCTAAAAATATCTGTATGTCATTCACGCGACAAAGACCCGCTTTCAATTCGACCATCGAACACACATTTTCACGCGCGCGCGCGCACATCCGAATTGACGTTTGGACGGCCGTCGCGGGTTCTTCAGCTCTGACTTCGACTTGACGAAAACACCACCAGATGGGCAACTGTAGTGGCTACCCCGCCGCCGAAAACCAACTTCCCCCAGACCCCGCCCCCTCCTCCGCCGCTGCCGCCGCCGGCGGTTGTCAAGCTCACGACGGGGTCCACAACCCGGCCCATAATGGCATCAACGTCCTCCCTACGACGACGAGACCCTCCCAAGACCCTCCTCCACTGGGCCGCGTGCTAGGCCGGCCCATCGAGGACGTCCGTTCCATCTACACGTTCGGCCGGGAGCTCGGTCGGGGCCAGTTCGGCGTGACCTACCTCGTCAGCGACAAGCGCACCGGGGAGCAGTTTGCCTGCAAGTCAATCGCCACCCGGAAGCTCGTCAACCGCGATGACATCGAAGATATCCGGCGCGAGGTCCAGATCATGCACCACCTCACCGGCCACCGCAATATCGTCGAGCTCAAGGGGGCCTACGAGGACCGCAACTCTGTTAACCTCGTCATGGAGCTCTGCGCCGGCGGGGAGCTTTTTGACCGGATCATCGCCCGCGGCCACTACTCCGAGCGCGCTGCTGCCGCTCTTTGCCGTCAGATCGTTACTGTCGTGCACAACTGTCACTCTATGGGAGTGATGCATCGGGACCTGAAGCCGGAGAACTTCTTGTTCTTGAGCAAAGACGAGAACTCGCCGCTCAAGGCAACAGATTTTGGCCTCTCCGTTTTCTTCAAGCCAGGTGTGTGTGCGCGTGTGATTCGTTGACTATGGTTTTGTTTTTACTGTTACATTTGGTTAGCTGCGGAGATAATGAGGGAAGATGGAGTAAGAAAGAAATCACTATTGGTTAAAGGACTTGAATTTTGTTGAAATGGGGATTCGCCACTCAGAGCCATAGATTTCGGCCTCTCCATCCAGGTGAATGCTTCCTGGAATCGGATTTCCATCAACTTGTTTGCTGAGAAACAGGCAAGAAAATTTTGACTTTTGAGTTAAATATTAATCAATAAGGATTAAATGACTTGAATTTGGTATGAGGTTCCTAGGCTGACGAAATTGACAGGAAAATATTTATTAGGAAATGCAATTGCCTATGAAATGCTGTTGTCTATCTAGGTAAACCAGCTACTATTTGAGAAGATGGCCAGAATACCGAAGACTTTGGCCTCTAGAAATAGCACATCATCGCTTTTCTTTCCTAAAACTTCGGTGATATTTCAGAAAATTTGAGGTATATTTGCGTGGACGAAAACAGTATTGAGATAACGATCCACGTATCGTGTTGGCATATTCCAACAGATATTGTTTGAATGCATCTAAATTCATGCCTGTCTTGTGCCAGGACTCCACAGATTTGCATATGGCCCCATGTTTCTTGTCATAGTGCATTTAATTGAACCTTAAACAGAGTAGACAAGCTAAGATATGTAAGAATAGAATATTCATATTAAACAAACAGAGCGTTTACAGTGAATCAGATGCTGCTTTGTCATGCAAACATCTATGGATTTTTCCTAAAAACCGTATTCCCTGAAGGCATAAAACATTTTCTGTCTGTAGTTTCTCTCTTCAAACCTCCATTTTGACAAGCATCCCTCCTATGCACACCCCAGCACTAACCCCTCTGTTCCTATAAAATAGTTTCAAGTAAACATGTTCCATATTGGTATGAGGGGCACTTAAAGATGTGAAAAATGCGAGTTGTTTGCTTTTCAGTGGTGGTGTAAAACTAACAATTTGGGATTGACAGTGCTAAAGATATATCATTGGAATATAGTTTATTATTCTGATAATAAGGAGTAATTATAATATACCTTCATGTCCTTCACTAAGGATGAGACCAAATGTAGCTATTTGTGATGGTTAATATTACCTTTTGGTTTCAATATTCACTGTAGTTTTCTTTTCTATGAATTTTGTGGTTTGAATTCTGGAAATCAACATGATTTTCTTTTTGCGCTCTTTTTGAGGGTTCTTGTGTGTGATTGAGTGCAGGAGATTCATTTAAAGATCTTGTTGGAAGTGCATATTATGTAGCTCCTGAGGTGTTACGGAGAAATTATGGAGCTGAAGCAGATATTTGGAGTGCTGGAGTGATACTTTACATTTTACTTAGTGGGGTACCACCTTTCTGGGGAGGTATGGATTTTATCTTAAATGTGTAAGAAAATCCTGAAATAAAATATTTGCTTATGCTCCCAAGATTTTGGTTCTCTTGGTGGAGTTCATCTTGGACAAGCTAATCGGTAATGAAAGATAAGCTGGTATCTGATGCAGATGATTGTGGATTCATCCATTGTAACAGATTTCAGATTTATCCATTTTAGATTTCAGTTTGTAAACCAGTGCTGGGTGGCTTAGTTGCGGATTCTGGCTTACTTCTGTATCATATGCAGAGAATGAACGGAGTATCTTTGATGCTATTCTTCGTGGGCATATGGATTTTGTGTCTGAGCCTTGGCCTTCCATATCCAGTAGCGCCAAAGATCTTGTGAAGAAGATGCTAAGAGCAGATCCTAAAGAACGTCTGTCAGCATCTGAAGTCCTCAGTAAGTTTCAGTTCTGAAAAAACTGTCTAGACACAACTTAGTGTTGGGGAAGGCTATTTATCATGTCTTTCAGACTCTTACAAGTACATACAAGCATTTTTCTGGTCAGCAAGAAAATTGTAAATAAAAAGGGAAAAAATAAAAATAAAAAGAAAAAAAGGAAAGGAAAAATAAAAGAGATTTATGCATTACACTGTTATTGCTTCTGATTCTGTAATCTTACTGAAAAGAATAAGCTATGAGTTTCTCAGCACGGTATTGTTAGACAGGATGCTAAACCACTAAAATCGCAATGCAGATCATCCATGGATGAGAGTAGATGGGGATGCATCTGATAAGCCTCTTGATATTGCTGTTTTAACCAGAATGAAACAATTCAGGGCAATGAACAAGCTCAAAAAGGTTGCTTTAAAGGTGAGAACATCTCTTATGCACATGATGGTTATAGGCAATTTCTTTTTTATTGAAAAGAGAAACTAGTAACTTCGTGAATAAGATTACTAAAAGAGGGACAAGATATTTTATATCTAAAACCATTCCTGATGAAAAGTCAGTTTTTCTTTGAACCCTAGCAAAACAAAAAAACAAAAAAATAAAAAATGAAGAAATAGAATTGAAAGACTTCTACTTAGATGGAAAAGATAAAAAAAGAAAGGATGAAGAAAAGAAGGAATCATCATTGAGTATTTCATTATGTCACAATATCTCTGTTTTCTTCAGGTAATTGCAGAAAATCTTTCTGAAGAAGAAATCATAGGCTTGAAGGAGATGTTCAAATCTATGGATACGGATAACAGTGGAACAATTACTTTTGAAGAGTTGAAAGCTGGTCTTCCAAAACTGGGTACTAAGCTTTCTGAGTCTGAAGTGAAACAGTTGATGGAAGCGGTAATACATCTGTTGTTTGTCTCCCTACCTCGCTGCTGTTTTTAAATGCCCGTGCAAACTTCATCATTTTGATGAGTCTATGCTTTTCCTTTTCCAGGCTGATGTGGATGGAAATGGGAGTATTGATTATATTGAGTTTATAACTGCCACTATGCACATGAATAGAGTGGAAAGGGAGGACCACCTATATAAAGCATTTGAATATTTTGACAAGGACAAGAGCGGGTAATCAATGTTTATGTTTTAGTTTCGTTAGTACTGTACTTGATCACATTTTTTCTCTTTCTTTCTTAGGTGTTTTATCTTCGGTTTGTGCATCTTAGGTACATCACCGTTGGAGAGTTGGAGCAAGCCCTTAAGAAGTATAATATGGGGGACAAAGAGACTATTCAGGAGATCATCGCGGAAGTTGACACGGACAATGTATATTTCTTCTTCATTTCTTCTCTCCTTTTCGATATACACACTGTATGACTGTCATAGTTTCTTTGGTTCAAACATTTTTAGGTGTCATACGTTTCTTCCTGTTTTCTTCTCTCCTTTTCCAAATACACTCTCTCTGTCTTCCACGGTTTCTTTGATTCAAACACATTTAGACATTGGACTATAAGGGATGCATATACATACCAAAGAGAGAGAGAGAGAGAAAAAGAAAAACATATGCACATGAAGAAAAGAAGGACGTTCTAATCATTATGCAGGCAAAGTAAGGTACCTGAATACGGAAAGAGGCAAACTTACTGACTCCTGATTGATTCTGACATTTATGATCATGGTTGTTAATTTAAGTCCCAAAAGCACACAATTGTTATGTTTTATTCTTCCTAAAACTAATGGACCAACACAATATTTCAAAAATTTAAAGCTCATGAAGATGAAGTTCTGTGACTCCTAAACCATTCCATTTCATAACACAATGCCCATGTCCATATTTCTTGATCTGATAATTCAGGATTCCTAAATTCTTTTTGCAGGATGGAAATATTAATTATGAAGAGTTTGTGTCCATGATGAGGAAAGGCAATCCCGAGACTGCCACAATTAGAAGAAGAAAATGAACTTCAACACAATCAGGATGATTTGCTGGTTCAACTACTATGGGCTTGACTGGTTTGTTAATTTAGGAGTTTTGTTATGATTTCAGATTACATATTCAATCTCGTTATAATCACATCGGATTTCAAGAGAATCCTTGCTATCCAAAATTGTTTGTGGATTGTTCATGGCTGCTCTTTGCCTGAAGAAATGGGCTAGATTTTGATTCGGCTTCAGGATAGTTTCACTGTTTAATTTTGGAAGATTTCTTCAGTAGCTACGTGCTTGAATTTGTTGATTCCAGTACACAATGCCAACGAGGAAACAGAAAAGAAGAGAGGACACCTCCAGTTCCATAGTTGTCGATCTCAAGTCCACCAATAATACCTATAATGTTAATATTTGATACTGGCATCTTTTTCTTTCTTTGTCCCCTGTAGTCTGCAACTCTTAGAACATGATTGATGCATCATATATTATGAGTATATACACTATACAGATTAGTTCTGAGCAGCTCTTGCCATATGAACAACTGTAAATATTTGGTAAAGCACCCTTCGAATCGGGGATCTCTTGGAAATACTTACCAAAAAATAAGGAAAAGTTAAAAGAGAATAAGAGGTACTTTATCGCGCAGAACCATCATTCAACCATGTCTCTGTAAATTGGACCTCTATTTTATGCTGGTATGACACTGCCATTAATACTCCAGTACCAAAACTTCCATTGTGAAAATGAAAGTAAAACTAAACAACTTAGCAGCTCACAAATTAAGCTCTTCTTTTAGATGATCAATGTGAAACCCTGATTTATAAATCATGTCACTTCCTTTAATTCCTTCCTTTGTCTTCTCTTGTCAATCCAAGCGGTTCGGCACTTAGATAAGGAATGAGTAGAGGAAAGAATTTAAAGGATTTTTTTCTTTTTCTTTCTTCTGAATGGAGGAATGTAGAACTTTTCTGATGAAAAGTTATATATATTCCCTCATATATTCCATTGATATCCCTTCATTTATTTTTGAACTAATTCACTAAGTTTTGATTTTTAAGTACATTAATGCATTGTACAGTGTATTTATTTCGTTTGTTTATCCGTTTTAGTCCTAAATATATTTCCTTGGAAATGTGAACTTGAAAATAACAAACAAATAGAAAAATTAATCTTATTAAAAATGAACACTAGATAAACTTATTAAAGGAACGAAACCCATTTGAGGAAAATTTGCAAGCAAAATTTAATCAATAGTTCTCTAACTAAAAATGAGAATAATATTTTTATTCATTAATATTATACATTTACTTTAAGAACTTCTCATAGTATTGTATTAAAAAAAAGTGTTTCATTCAAACTTTTTGCTTTGGTTTTTGATCTTTGTTAGTTCACCCTACTACCCATTTAACACTTAATAACTAATATAATAAACTGATATGAACACCAAGACTCCAAGAGTAAATGCAGAAGCATATTGAAAATAATTTATTGACTGATTCGTTGGACGATGCAACTTGTTCAAACAAGACCACGACCATGATTTTAAGTTGGTAAAGTCTTTTGGCCCGTAGCCTTATAGAGATCATAATGATATCAAATGAAATGTACTGGAATCAACCTTCAAACCTAAGATCTTTTGATACAATGATTGAAGTACATAACGAATTGTATTAGAGTTAATTTCATGTTTTGAGTTTAAATCATGGAAGGGGTAATCTATAGAAAGTGTTACCTAAGTTGGACTAAAGTGAAATAGGGGCCCATAATGGACTTGTTCTTGCTGTCCTCATTTTCATTAGCTATAATACTTGAATAAAGTGTGTTGAAATTTGCTTTCATACTTAGGGTTTGGCACATTGATTAAAGCGCATAATAGATGATATAAAAAATAACCTCGTGTCTTGGGGGTTTGAATATGAAAGAAATAGCCCATGAAAAAAGTTACCTTAATTAGGTCAAAGAGAAGCCACCATAGAATAGGTTGCCGGAACTTAACTATGGAAAGTGGTAAGCTATTATAGGCTCATAGGCTGTAAAAGGTTTGTTCTCGCTGTCGTTACTTTCGTTACGGCTGGTCGGATTGAGGATCTTGAGAGAGGGAAAGGCAGAGTACACCAGCAGAGACGGTGGTTTTCGAGGAACTGGAGAAGCATATGGTGGAGATGCTGCCGAAGCCAATGGATTTTCTCAGAAAGCTTCCCGACAAAACTGCGAAGGGGCCTGTGTCTGTCAAGGCGTGCTCCGTCTCCGTTAAAGCCAATGAAAAAGGAGTGTTAAGGATTTGTCTCCAAGTGAACTTGAGCAGCTAATCGCATATTCCCATGTTTCTTTTTTGGCCATTTTTTTTTTTAAACGAGGGAAAATCCATATGCCTGTTAACTGTCAACACGAATGATTATCCTTTAAGGTTAAGGTTCTAGACCTTAAGTATTTAAAATAACCAAAGATTAGAAGTCATTTGGCTGCAAACTTCACTATTTATGTTGGATTGATCTATGTAGTAACTCCATTATTTGATCCAACACTTGAAAAGCCTGTAACATGCAAAAATCATCAACCTTTCTAATTTGTTCTTGCTTTGACATAGCAAGTTGTTCCTTCTACAAAGCTTTTTACTAACAATATAAAAATGACATGCCGCATTGAGGAAACAATATCATCGTAAGGATTTAAAAAACGACGACATTTGGTACTTGAACGAAGGGGCGTGGTCTCACACTGAGTGGAAATGATGCCATTTCGGATTTTGACAAATGCAATAACTTTTGTTGTGTTCTTCATAGGGAGACTAAGAATCACTCTTTATAATTTTGCAAAGTTGTAAATTGCTGGGAATTTAGAGTGAATATTTTAGGGTAGATTGGCTCTTTACTATGTGGAAGTGAGGACAAATATGTAAACTAATTACTATATTCATATTGTGAGTAAGTAATAGGCATTTCTAGTGGTATCCAATTAAGATTTCATTTGGTGTTAGTTTGAAAAGAAAGGACTATGAAAAATTAGGGGGCCCAAAAACAAGGTTATGCGACATGGTGAGGGTGGCAGATATGTTGGAACTACTAGTCAAAAGACAACAATTTTTAGGTACTATAAATGCTGCCTAACGAGGGAGTTGCTATAAATGTTAAGAACAGTCATATAAGAGTTGTGTGTAAGTCTTGTAAATAGTACTTTTGTATTTTCTTGAAGAAACGTAATAAGAAAAGAATTGGTAGCTGTGTTGGTTATAGTGGACATAAGACATTTTGTTGGTTCATACACTTTAAATCTTGTGTCTTTTATTTATTTATAACTTGATCTATGTGTATGTATATATATTCATGGGATGGGCTATTTCTACAACAATTGTTATCAGAGTTATGTTCAAGCTTGGAAGCATCGCATGGGTGAGATTGAACGAAGTTAGCACTAAACAAGAAGTAGATGACTTCTCCTTAGTGTTTGTCACAAGAAAATCTGGACTTCATGTGAAATAATGTGGATTTTCTCATTAGGTTTCTTTTCAGATTGAGCTGAATTGTAAAATGATTGCTGGAGGAGCACCTAGAGGAGCATTTGTGGGCCACTGAAGCGGGGGCTGATTCGTAGTGTTATCTTGAAGTTCCCTCTACAATTGGGTAAAAAATGTTTTCATCTTCCAATTATGCTTCAATTATAGCATCTTTTATTCTTTTCTTTTACCTTAGCCTAGTTTGATTTTGACGATTCTGCAAAATTTGGATTTATTAGACAATGCCTTCCGTCATTAACTCAAGTTCTTCCTCCCCCATCTCCTCTTCTATTGCCCATGGGTTCATTACATCTTGTTCCTTATATTTTCATGAGTTTCTTTGCACTAATAATGCTTAGTTCATTTTTCTAGAAGGCTTAAAGGTATAATAAAAAACTTAGCTCAAAGGTTAAAGAGTTTTCTTTTATTTAAAATTATTATAAGAATCTTATTTTTCAATCTAAAATTTTCATTTTACACATACTTCTCATACTACAATTGTGATTAGACTTAAGGTTGCTAAAATAAATTAGATTCAACTTGGATTCCGATATTATGTTAGAATGCCTAAAGACCAAAGCCAAAAGTTAAATTAAAAAATTGAAGGGTCCTTTTATTTAAACTCTATTATAAAAGATTTTATATCCCCACATGGAGTCTCATCCAGTATTCATTTGATTTAGTTGTCAACCAAAACCACTCTCTTTGAGCAATTTGACCGTTAACGTGTCAAGAGCTGAAGTTTGAATGGCCAACTGAAAATTATGAGACGGATACTGGCAGCATTCCATAGGTGGTCAAAAGGAACAATTTGGGTCGCCTTGTGCTATAATGATGGTGGAAACTGATATGGTTTGTGGTAGGGTAGAAAAGCCAAGAAAGAAAGGTCCTAACAGGCAGGTGTGGAATGTGGAAAAAACTGCCAGCGAAACGTGGGAAGTGATAGATCGATTATTGGCAGAAACAAGAGAGGCAATGGTTTGATAAACAAACTGCAAGGAGTCAGCTGGACCAAAGAAGTTCTTTCATTGAAGGATAACAAGTTTACACAGCAGAGATTACAAAATGAGATAACACGGTTCAAACAAGGATACGGTGGTTCTAGTTGCTCAAGTTGTATGACTGAACAGCATCCCTTTAAATATAAACTTGGACAAAGCAAAAGACACACGCATGACATCTTCTAGCCATAACAAGAGGCATGGTCGAGATCAAGTAGCTTTCAACGGTAACAGAGTTGGTTTACCAACTTCAATGGTTCAACTTTAGTGACTGCTTTTTGGTATAACAGTTCGCACAAAACAGGCAGCAGAGTTCTTCAAAACGTGCAGGACACTCTTAGACAAAAGACCATCCAGTTTAATTTCAAGTAAACCGTGTCATCATTACCTTCTTAGTTCAACAGGAAGCACTGACTGACCAATGGACCAAGTTTTGGGACTGGGGTTTGAACCATACAGATGTTCTTCCCGTCAAACTTAGATGGTAAATGTAGACTTCAGGTACATTTCCTTTCCACAAAATACTATTGGAACTTTTACCGTTGATTTATATTTCCAACTTTGACTGAGACCTTGGTTCTATTTTTACCGGTGACAAAGAAGATAATTTGCAAGAGCTAGACGTTCTGTAGAGACGCTTGCATCTTCTTTAAACTAAGAGTCTACTCAATCGCCTCCTTCAAAACAAAGGGCTAGATCCTGATCAATTCTTCTCAACTGCATGGCTGAGAAGGCCGAGAGTAATATGTTGGACATAGCAATGGGCTTTCCACGATTCAACGTCTGCATGACCCTTTTGGTCCTCCTTTTGCTGATCAGCTTCCATAGCCAAACTGGAACTGAAGCTGCTGCAACTTACTCATACCATGTATGCCCAAAAAGTGCCACTTTCACCGCCAACAGCACTTACCAATCCAACCTCAATCGCGTCCTCGCTTCCCTCGCCTCCAACGCCAACAACAGCACGGGATTCTACAACACCACCGCCGCCGTCGGGAACTCCGTTGACACGGTCTATGGCCTCTTCCTTTGCCGGGGTGATCAATCCTCCAACGAATGCAGGGACTGTGTTGACGCAGCAATCAAAGACGTGGTCGATCGCTGCCCCAATAAGAAAGTGGCCATGGCTTGGTATAACAAGTGCATGGTACGCTACTCAAATCAGTATATCTTCTCCAACATGGTGACCGAGCCTGACGTTTTCCTGACGAATATATTGAGTATATCGGAGCCGGAACGGTTTGACCTGCTGGTGAGGACAACAATGAACGACTTGGCAAGTGGGGTTTACAATACCGGGAATGGGACCAAGAAGTTTGGAACGAAAGAAGCGAATTTCACAGCGCTGCAAACACTGTACACCCTTGCCCAGTGCACGCCGGATCTGTCTGGCTCCGATTGCAACAGATGTCTCCAGCAAGGCATCCAGACACTGCCCGGTTGTTGTGGGGGAAAGCAAGGGGCAAGACTTCTGTATCCTAGCTGTACAATTAGGTTCGAAGTGTATCCCTTTTACAAGTCAGGGTTTTCTGTTGCTCCATCTCCTCTGCCTCCTGGATCAGAAACAACACCGAGAGGTAAGATTTTTCCTTTGTGGGATGGGAGTGATAATCCAGTTCACAGAAGCTGGTGATTTACTGCTTTTTTTTTTTTTTTTCTCTTCACTTTTGACTACATAAATGGATTAGTTTGTAAGTTTTCTTTATTACTAATAAGCACAATTTGTTATGGTTTATTATAAATTAGCTAAAACATTTGACTTAGGACCAGGTGTTATGTAGGATTTTTTAGTCTTAAATTAGATACTCAAATGTGTGAGTTTAGATACGTGTAAGACAAAAAAAAATTATTTTTAAAAATTTTAAGTTAAAATCAAAAAGATGTCATCTCCTTAAAAGTTTGTTTTATGATAGAAAATTAACTTTATAATATGGTCTATAATATGTTGTATCATCTTTTTTTATTTTATGAATATATGAGTTTATTCATCTAAAAATAAAAAGATACACAAATTTATAAACATACCCCAACATTATAGTTTGTTTAAGAGAAAATTAAGTTAAGAATCTTTCAATTATGATACAATAAAATATTTACTTAAAATAGTTTAATATTTTTAAATAGATATGTTCTATTATATAGTATTATATTTTTATGTTTAAAAATTTTTTATAAGGTAAAAAATATATAATCTTCTTACCAGTTTTTTTTTAATTCTAATAATTACTTGAATGACTAATGAAAGTATAGTTTCTCTTTTACATGCATTTACCAGTAATTTTTTCTTTTTTATACTATGCTTTGTGTTTCTTTCTTCAATCTTTTTGGAGGGGAAGAAAAAGAGACCTGCGAGGGTTGGGTGGCGTGTCATTTTATCGGGGGCCATATTCCCATTTTAGAACGCGGAAATTATGGTAGAACCACTCAAGAACATGTAAATTCACGGTCAGATGGGTTAGGCCTTTTGTTTTCTTGGTCTAAGGAAATTGGGTCAGCTCATTATTGTAATCACGAGCAGAACACACGGGGAGGGGGAGGGAGTGGATTCGAACCCACGATCGGGTGGACTCGCCGGTCAGGGTTTGCGGGGTCTCCAAAATAAAATCAAGTACTTGATTAGTGTTAAAGATGCAGATAAATGAGACAAAAGCTAACTAGTAGAGTGAGTAAAAGTAAAACTGAGATGAATATGGGTTTGACTTGATGGTTTCAGCGCCTTTAAAAAAGTCCCCATGGCAGCAAACTCTAAGGATAACCCTTTGTGCCTGCAAAATATGTTGATTTATTCGTGCTTTAGGTTCCCCTCTAAGTTTGTCACAATTATTAACCAAGAGTGTCAACAGTACAGTACCCTTTCCAACAATGTTGTAAACATCTAGAAAGCACGTCTAATTATGAATCATTCTGCCCTATATTTTACAATTGTAAGTAAATATTGCTTATGCAGGAAAAGGGAAGATCTCAATGATTACAATTATTGCCATTGTCGTTTCCATTTCCATCACTCTTCTTATATTTGTTGTGGGATGCTACTTCCTTAGAAGGAGAGCAAGAAAAACGAATAATGCTGTGCCTGAAAAACATGGTAAATAATAGAGAGTTTGACGTTTCTTATTCAAATACTTCGAAATGTTAGATATGTTGTTATTTATACGTTTTTTGGGCAGTTATGAATGAGTCCCTGCAATTCGACCTTGCTACAATTGAAGCTGCCACCAACATGTTTTCAGATGATAACAAGATAGGTAAAGGCAGATTTGGTGTGGTTTACAAGGTAAAGCATTACTCTCATATTTATTTATTTTTCTAAATAAACTAACTCATTTTAAGTTTTTTTTATTTTGTATGTACAAAATTTGACAAGGTTGAAACTTTTAAACATATTTAGAATGTGATTGGTGGCTTGTTATAATAATTGATCAAAGTATATTTTCAGGGTACTCTTCCTAATGGACAATTAATAGCTGTAAAAAGATTATCAAGAACTTTTCAACGAGGAGTGGAAGAGTTTAAGGATGCAGTTCTATTAGTTGCTAAACTTCAACATAGAAATCTTCTTCGATTATTGGGATTTTGTTGGGAAGCAAATGAAAAGATTCTCATCTATGAATTTATGCCCAACAAAAGCCTTGACAACTTTATATATGGTTTGTTTCTTTTATATCTACACATTTATATTTCTTGGACATCATGAAAAAAGAAAAATTTAGTTTTAGGTCTCAAGCATTCAAGAAGGGACGTAATTCAAAATTTACTCAATTTAATTAAAGAGAAAACAAAATGCATTTCACTAACATTTAAAAGTTATTTTATAAGTTCCTTAATCTTACAAAAAAATATTGTATTTAATTTTCTTTCTAATTTATCATATAGATTCTTTTCTTAGTTTGTCTATTGAATAGCTAATGTATATTGTCCCATATTTAATTAATTATCCTATGATGAAAGTTAAATTTTGTTGAATTTACAGGAACTTCAAAAAAAGGACAATTGAGTTGGACAGAATGCTACAAAATTATCAAAGGCATTGCACAAGGGATTCTTTACCTTCACGAAGACTCTCAACTTAGAATTATATACTGTGATCTTAAACCAAACAATATTTTATTAGATCATAATATAAATCCCAAAATATCATATTCCAGTATGGCTAAGATTTTTGGAGTTGATCAAACTCAAGGAGTTGCAAGTAGAATTGTCAAAACATTGTAAGTTCTTATCATTTGGTTATTTTAAAAAAAGCAATTTTGTAGAAAGAAAAATAGTTTGAGATCTAGTATTGTTTGTATTCAATTCATCTTATCATTCCAAAATAATTAACTATAAGATTAAAATGAAAAGAATTGGTAATTTTTTCATTTAGTTATTCTAGTGGAACATTAGTAGTGTTTATAACTAATGTTGTTGCATTGATGATGTTGGCTTGCAGTGGTTATATGGCTCCAGAATATGCTATGCATGGACAGTTTTCTATGAAGTCTGATGTTTATAGTTTTGGAGTACTTGTTCTTGAAATTGTCACTGGCAAGAAAATAAGTTATTTTGATAAATCAAAAGGTGACATCAATTTGTTGAGCTATGTAAGTAATGTTAATAAAAAATTTGGAATGTCCTTTCCCATGTTAATGTGAATATCATCACATTTGTGTAACATAAGTTGATTATTTGTTGCAGGCTTGGAAACATTGGAATGATGGGACACCCTTGGAACTGTTAGATCCCAATTTAAAAGACTCTTACAATCCAAATGAAGTTGCTAGATGTCTTCATATTGGCTTATTGTGCACACAAGATAATCCAATGGATAGACCCACAATGACATCCATAGTTCTCATGCTTAATAGTTATTTTGTCACTTTTCCAGCACCTCAACGACCAACACCTTGCCTTTGTACTCATACACAAGAAAGCATGCCATTAAGCTATTTGGATTCAGATCAATCTAAAAGCATATCAGAACCATTATCTATCAACATCAAATACTGAAGTATACCTTTGATGATGTTCACATGATGGACTTTACTACGACTAGTATAAGTTTATGAGTCATCACACTTGTTAAATAAGTTGGAAGTCCTATATGTATAATTGTTTGGGAGATTTTGAGTCATGGTACTTGAACCGTGTCTTAGTATGAGTATTCTATACGACTTGAATATCCATGAAGGTTAATAAACTTGAAAGCCAATACTTATAATTCTTAGGGAGATTCGGCCTGAAGGAAGTTAACACAATGGGTTTATGTTGAACTACTTTAATAAAGTTCATATATTTATAATACTTTTCCAATTTGAAAGTTTGTTATTTTCCTCTAAATGAAACTCATGTTATTAGTTTTTATTAAAATACTAATAGTTTCATTACCTAACTCATAAGTTAACTTAAAAAGTAGTAGAATTTATTATCTTATAAACAAAATTTTTAATAACTTGCTTGGCAATGCAAACTCATTGGTCATGTTTTAATATGCCTTTTTATCACGATTGTCAAATTATCAAACTATCATGATAACATATTATATGGGCAATGTATGCAATCAAACCAATGGTATGCCATAGGTGTGTTAAAAGAATCCTAGCTCTAGTACTATATTAAGGGACCTATTATCCAACCCAAAAGTCAACTTGGCAATTGATGGAACCAAGTATTTTATAAAATGAGATGTTTAATATATTTTTTTGGTAATATGAGAGTCATTGTCCACAATTCAACACCTTTTTCACTATAATAATTATAATGTCACAGTTCGATAAAATTTTAAATGCAAATGAGCATGCCGAACAAGTAATATAATGATAAGAAAATGTATTGTCTCACAAAGATTGGTGAACACTAGACTAATTAAGTACCAACAATGAATTAATCCTAAAATTTATCTAACAAATCAAAATGAAGTTGATGATGAAATAAAATTTAAAATTTCAAAAAAAAAAAAATTCAATACACTAATTGAAATTAAATCCAAATAAGAAGATCAATATGAGAAACATGTTAAAGCATCTGATTTCACCATAACTATTAGATATGAATTTTCATAGTTTATGCTTGCAAGAATGATGATACTTATGTGATGACGAAATTTCTTAATTTATTTACCATCTTATGTCTAGGTATAACAAACTTATTCCATTTATTAATTCACTATATCTTTATGTGAATCGAAATAAATAAAATGCATTAGGATCTATGAACATTCATGGTTTATAATAAATCTTTTGATCATCCTATCACCAAAAGCCACATAAACAATATGGTATATGTTTATTCATATTTAATTTATGATTATATATTATAAGAAGTAATTGCATATTATTACCTTTTAGTCTCAAACATATACATCAAATTATTCAAGTGGTGGCCAATCACTTAAAAGCATTAAACATAATAATATATAATTCATATAAATAAAATATCTTACAAAACATAAAAACTTATAGGATTCATATCATCATAATTAGGTTACATCATCGCTCTAACAAAAGGAATTTAGAATATAATAAAATAATAAACCAAAACAATGGTAGAAATTAAACAAAACATTTTAAATAAAGAAAAACATGAAAGTTGTTATCACATTGGCTTCTTTTAAAGAATTCTCCCTTGATTTTCTCTTTCTTCCTTGGTTTTAGCGGCACCCTATTTTCTCTCTCTCTTCTCCTTTTTTCCTTCTTGTGCAATGCTCCTCCCTTATATAGGGTATGGGGTTTAGAATTATCTCTTTATCCCAATAGAAGTGAGTTTTGGATTCCCAAGACAATTGAGTTTTGGACTCCTATATTAACTAGGCTTTGAACTCCTAATATGACTAGGTTTTCTAATTATTTAGAAAACCCAATAACAATAACAATCTAATAACCATCATCCCAAAGCCCAAGCCCATCTTAATTTTCTTGACCTTGATATTTTGACCATATTTTGACCATATTTTGACACATAATAAAATCAAGTTCTCCATGCTTGTTCTTTTTCTTCATACCTCCTTTTTATGCTACATAAACAAGACAAATTTAAGTAAATAAAGAGCAATTTAAATATTTTATCACAAGCATTAGATAATTTATTACTTAAATTAGATAAAATAAATCTATAAAAATAGAGTTATCAGTCACACAATTTCAATGTCCCTCACCATGATAGTCAAATTATTGGATGATCGTAGTGTAATATTATATGGGCAAATAGTGTATGCTTTACTGTCATTCAATGAAGGTTTTTGCAAACCATAAGCAAAACATAAAACATTAAAAGATAAGTGCAAAACTTACAAGCAATTAAGGTAGAAATTTTACAAGAATTGACCTTTTTCTTAAATACAAAATTATCTACTATAGAACTATTTACTACAAGATTATTGTTGCAATCCATATGGTTTCTCACTATAGATTCAGAATATGAAATACCACTAAGAGCCTTAGATTGGGATCTCGTGATATGACTAAGAGGTTGGATTGGAAAATCCCAATCCGTCCACTTGCCTCTTTGCTTCTTTTTCCCTATTGTTGTAGATTAAGAAACAAAGCACACACACACACATACTCATCTCCATGTGAGGGAGACATTTCCATAAAACATTCAAGAGAATGTCTTTGATTGAAAATGGAAATTTGATACCCTCACAGCCCCTCTCGTTCCCTTTTACAACCTTTCATGATTATTTATAACGGCCAGAGTAATCTTAACCTTACAACTATTATTTATTTACAATGAACGGTTAGGACTCTTCCTTCTAAAGTGGCTACGTGTTATTAGCCACTTGCGTCCTCTTTGTCATCCTTCTTTCCCCTCTCCAATGATTCTGCCACATCATTCACTTCCCTTGATAGTAGCATATTAGCACCCACGTCATTTCTTTCTTGCAATAATTACTTGAACCATCAAAATTAGATATAAAATAGTAAAGATCATGCTTTATTCTATCAATTCCCATTATTATTCTAGCCTGTAAGTCTTGAAAGAAACAAAAGTTAGAAAGTAATATAACAACATAAGCATTATTGTGAGTATATTTAATGGCAGATAATAAATAGGTAGTCAAAACAAAAGCGTACAACATATCAAATAACAAACATCTATTCTAGATTACCACAATGACCATGTGGGTGATATGTATATGTTTATCCTTTGGGAATTTAACAATTTTAAATTCATAAATACATGACTGAGATGATATTAAGCAATTAAAGTCACATGTTATGATAATAACATGTTCTTTTGGAAAATATATTTGCTACATTGGTGTTGCTACATGACATACGAACAATAGTTTCCTCATTTTTGTTTAGGCATAATCCGATCATGATTGTTAGAAAGCTTTGTTTTGCATAACAAAATGATGTTTATATTGCCTCTTTTCATTTCTTCATCTCCCTTTCCTTTAAGGACAATCATGGAGTTTATAATACTTCTTACCCTCCATGTGGCCTAATATCTTGCAATGTCTACATTTAGCAACCATAACACAATCATCAGCATGGTGAACCCTTTTTCCACAATGGGCACAAATTCTTGTGTGGACTGTTAGGTCAGTAAAGCCCATATGCATTTAGGAGCTACATGGTAGTGTGCTGGCAAAATGTGTTGGGCCATAAGAATAAGTGTGGGTTGGAATTAGGAATGGCCTATTAGGTTGAGAGTAGACCTAATTTCTTGGAGCTACCAAAGGTGCAACTTGGATGTTAGAAAACAAGACTTGGTTTAATCTAGCATGACCCAAATCATGTTGGTTGGTAAAGGCTTGTGCTACACGTCCAAAACCTATACAACCTGAGCCAATAAAAAAGGTCATCATCTCGAGCAAAAGGCCTAAATCTGCGGAAAAGGTGAGTGAGTCGACGTAGCTAGAGCTCCTCGTGTCTCAACAAGTAGACCTTTCGTTACTATTCATAGAAATGGCCCCATATAGAGAAGGGAAAGGACATGTATTTTGGATTTGCGACTGAACATCAACATAAATTTTGTCCAACCTATAAAGGAACTTGACAATATTTCCATCCTTCTGGAACTGCTAGAACAATATAATTTCGATGGGGTTGGGGTATTAGATGGCCACGAATGAATCTGACTACTTCCAAAGCCATTTTAATAAAAAAAATACCTATCGACTGATTCTCCACCCTAAATAGTATGGGCCAAGTCTCACTTAACTCTGGCGATCTCTTTACTTTTGACTCATTGAAATATGTCTTAAAGGCGAGCCTATACATTTCTAGCACAAGCCAAGTAGGTGAAGGTTTCATAAATTTTGGGGAAGGGAAGTTATTAGCCATTATAAAACCACACTGTTTCAATGCTACCAATGTGGGAAAATAGGAAAATTCGGTTATGAGGGAGCTACTAAATCATCTATGATCTCGATTGTTCTTCCCAAGCATTGAAATCTTCATATCTCTCAATAGTTAAAATCCTCAATAAGTTTCAGTTAAGAAAAAATATGTAAAATTATAGTTTGTAAGTCACAAAAAATAAGCTACTAGTTGTGGTGTTATTAGTAAGAGAATTGGGGATTACTTGTTTGCTCAAGCTGCCTCATTAAGGTGAATGGTTTCTTATACAAAGAGATTAATAGGTTCTTATAGCAAAGATACACATAGAAATATGTAAAGATTATAGATGATTTACTCATAAAAATGTATAACGGTTCTTATAGCATAGTAAGATGTTGCCCAACCCATCTAGCTGCCAGCAAGTCATGAAACTTATGCCTTTTGCTTATATGGTATATAAACTTAGGATGGATATTTCTATATTTCAAGTTAATTTCCTGTGGTCATGACATATGTGAAGAGTAGACCAATATAAACAGCTCTTACACACACACATATATATATTTCAACTCACGTACCTTTGGTTGTCAAACCTATAACTTAAAAAAGAAAAGAACTTTATTTTAAAATTACTATATCTTATTTTTTAAGAAAACATTTATATTAAGATTTACTTTATATTATTTTTTAGGAAAACAAATTCTAAAACAATATAAAATAACTTGCGTCGTCGTCATAAAATGTTTTTTAAATGATTCTACCAAGATACTAACGATGACCATAAAAATAATTTCGCAACGTACCTACACACACATCATCTCTTTCACCTCTATCTCTAAGACACTAGTAAAAAGATGACAGAATAGTTTCGAAAGGAGGGAGCCTCTTTCTCTCTCTCTCTTCTCTCTCCAAACGTCGGTTTTAAGCACATTTTTATGCATCCGATGGGTGTCCTTTTCCCTGTCGACTTAAATGAAAAATAAAAATTTTATATCCCGATGTGGAGTCTCATCCAGCATTCATTTGATTTAGTTGTCAACCAAAACCACTCTCTTTGAGCAATTTGACCGTTAACGTGTCAAGAGCTGAAGTTTGAATGGCCAACTGAAAATTATGAGATGAATACTGGCAGCATTCCATAGGTGATCAAAAGGAACAATTTGGGTCGCCTTGTGCTATAATGATTGTGTAAACTGATATGGTTTGTGGTAGGGTAGAAAAAAGCCAAGAAAGAAAGGTCCTAATTGTTAGAAAATTTCGTCACAAATGAGACTCTTTTACAGGATCTAGGCATTGATCATGGAGAAATAATGGGTTCAATATATGTAACATAAATAAATCAGAAGACATACCGTATTTTTCCATTTGCGCTGCCATTTTGGACTAAGTCTTCCACTCTATTCTATCCAAATACTGGCTTGATGAGATAGCCAAAAGTTGCTGTGTGAAAAGGTTAGGGAGAAGGCGATAACAATGACTGCGTAAAAGCCCCTTTTATTTACCCGTGTGAATAAACAATTACTTGGTGTGTGTGAGTCGTGGGTTATTAGTGAGTTGTGTGCTTAGTGTTTTACGAGAGAAAGGGCATGATGGATGAGGTGGCGAAACTGCCCTGAGGGGCAGTTTCCCACGACTAAATGCAATAAAACATATTTAATTGTTATCTCCAAAATATATCCCTTTAACAACATTAAATATATTAAATATATATCTAAACAGAGAGCTAGAGAGGGGACTTAGCCAATTAATAAAATGTCCATACAAATAGCCTTACTCATCAAAGTCTATAAGATAGACAACGGCTTACACTAACCAGTACCATATATGCAAAAGGGGAATATATGTACAATGTGTGTACAATTAAATGGACCAATAAAATCACATTGTATCGCCACGATAGGGAATGATCATTTATGCATCATTGATATAAGCTCACATTATATGGACTCATACAATGAGCCAACAATCTCCCACTTGGGCTACAGCAATGATCATAAAAATAAATAATACTACTAGTAGATTTTATATATATGAAAATAATTTTAAAAACATTTTATGATGGTCCAGATAATTCAGAAACATCCCTTATTGCTGATCTTGTCACATAAAGTTTCAAACTCAAAGATAATAGTGGTTATTATGCCATTTAGAGACACAGCTCCCAAGATAGTCACAAGAGTTCTCCACTTTACGAACATAGATCTTATATGGTAGTGTGGTGGACAAGTAACACCACAAAAGAAATGTAGTGTTACCCTCCTATCAGTCCCATTCTCCTAATGACCTAGCATCACCGACAAAACTGTCATAGGGGAATATCACTTCAAATGACAAACCGTCTTAGAAGGACATCCCCAAGGTGACAAGACGTCATCGACAAACCGTCCCAGGAGAATATAAAATGTCTTATGTAGGATACTCGAGTGCATAAATATTTGTATGCTACAAGATATTATAATATGGCCACAATGATGTGCCCTGGCCAAATGCTTAAGGTTGCACCTCTTTCAAGACTTTATAACCTGTCTTAAATAAGCACATATGTGTCTCACAAGTTTATGAAAATTAAACAATAGACAGGTAACTAAGATATACATGTATCAATCAAAGTTTCATAACAATAAACAAACAAATGCTGTAATGATACATAACAATGAAGTGGGCATTAGCTCCCATTGAACAAAAGTGTTCAACAAATACCAATAGCTTCCACTGAGCAAAAGCATTAAAATAGAGATCATAAGCTCCCACTAAACAAAGGCATCAAATGAAGAACAAAGACCCATGCGATCAGCGTGCTTTTGCAATACAGAAAGACTTAACCTTTTAGTAAGTGGGTCAACTACCATGGCATTTGTTCCAATGTGTTCCACTGCAACTTCACCGTTCTTTACCCTCTTTTTAATTGTCAAAAATTTGATCTTTATGTGCTTGGCCCCTTTGATATTTCTATTGTCGTTGATGAATGACACAACAGCAGAATTATCACAATATAATTAAACGGGCCTTTCAATAAAATCAAGGGCAGTAAAAAATTTTATAAGATTTTTCAACCAAATGGCTTGAACAGCCACACCATAACAAGCCACACCATAACAAGCCACAAACTCTACATGCATGGTGGAGGATGTAATCAATGTCTGTTTAATGCTTTTCCATGACACTGCTCCACCTGCCATAATGAAAACATAACTTGATGTGGATTTCAAATCATCCTTATCACCTGCAAAATCTACATCTGAATACCCAACAAGCTCCAAATCATTCACATGTCTATAAGTTAACATATAATTCCTTGTTCCTTTCAAGTATCTCATAGCCTCTTGGCAACAACCTAATGATCATGACCAGAGTTAGATTGAAATTTGCCAAGAACTCTAGTGGCAAAAGCAATATCAGGTTTGGTGCAAACCTGTGCATACATGAAACTACCTATTGCACTGGCATATGGTATTTTCTTCATAGTTTCCTTATTAGCTTCACTTTGAGGGCATTGTAATTTATTCAGCTTGTCACTTCTAAGTATTGGTGCATTTTCAGGTTTACAATCTTGCATGTTAAACCTTGCTAATACTTGATCAATATATGCCCTCTGAGAAAGACCTAACAATTGACATGAACGATCTCTATGGATCTCAATCCTGAGAACAAAAGAAGCTTCACCAAGGTCTTTCATATCAAACTGAGAAGACAATAATGTCTTAGTTTCCCGAAGTAACCTCATATCTTTACATGCCAATAATATGTCATCGACATAAAGAATTAACAAAATTGGGGTACTCCCACTGAACTTGGTATATATGCAACGATCCATCAAGTTCTCAACAAAACCACACGAAGTGATAAAGCTATCAAATTTCAAGTACCATTGCCTCGAGGCTTGCTTAAGGCCATAAATAGATTTCTTTAGCTTACAAACAAACTTACTAGCATTATGTTTCACAAAACCCTCAGGTTGTTCCATATATACTTCTTTATCCAAGACTCCATTTAAAAAGGTAATCTTAACATCCATATGGTGCAGTTCCATATCAAAATGAGCCACTAGTGCCATAACAATCCTAAACGAGTCTTTAGAGGATGCTGGCGAAAAAGTCTCATCATAATCAACTCCATCTTTCTGTGTGAATCCCTTAGCAACCAATCTAGCCTTGAATCTATCTATCTTTCCAATGGAATCTTTCTTTGTTTTAAACACCCATTTACAACCAACAGGCTTGCATCCTTCAAGTTACTCAACTAAATCCCAAACTTCATTATGCTTCATGGATTGCATTTCATCTTTCATAGCATTTAACCAAAATTCTGATTGTGGACTTGAAACAGCCTCAGAGTAGGTCACTGGATCTTGTACAATCCCAATGTCATAATCATTTTCACCAAGATATACCTCATAGTCAGGGTGGATAGCTGATCTCCTCTCTCTAGTAGATCTCCGAACTAGTGGAGCTACAGTATTTTGATCTTGAGCTTGCATTTCTACAACTGGAACTTCATTAGTATCATGTTCTTGCACATTTGAATGTACTAGAATTGGTTCAACAGGTTACATGCTCAATGAAGTAAAAGGATCAACTTCAACACCCACATAGGTAATGCCTCCGCTCTCTGAGGTTTGTGAACATTCAGCTTTCTCTGCAACATCAAGCTCCAAGAACTTAGTTGTTTGCGAATCCACAATTCTAGGACCTCTACCAGGGTTATAGAATCGATAGCCCTTGGAGTGCTCTAGGTAGGACACAAAATAACATCTAGTGGTTCATGGATCTAACTTTCCTAGAGTCGGATTATACAGTTTCACCTCCGCTGGGCATCCCCAAACTTTAATATGGTTTAAACTAGGTTTGCGTCCCTTAAATAACTCAAACGGAGTCAACTGAACTACTTTAGTAGGAACACGATTAAGAATATACATAGAAGTCTTTAAGGCTTCTCCCCATAGAAACTAGGGTAGATTACTCCTACTCATCATGCTTCTAACCATATCCAACAAAATTATATTTCGCCTCTTAGCGACACCATTCTGTTCTGGGCTCCCTGGCATAGTGAATTGAGCTATTATGCCAGAATTTTGTAAATACTGAGCAAATGGTCCCTTATGCTGTCCTGTGTCATCATGTCTCCTATAGTATTATCCACCTCGATCAGATCTCACAATCTTTATACTCTTTCCCAACTATTTCTCAACTTCAACCTTAAATTCCTTGAACTTCTCAAGGGACTCTGACTTCTCTCTGATCAAATACACATATCCATAACATTAGAAATCATCTATAAAGGTAATGAAATAAACATTACCTTGTAGTATTGGTCTATATGGACCACTTATATCAGTGTGTACCACACCCAACAAATCAGAACAGTGAACTATAGTCTTCTTCTTTGTCTTAGTTAACTTACCTCTACAACAATCCACACAAGTTTCCAAATCCTCATTAAGAGTGGGCAAAATTCTTATTTTTATCAACCTTTGTATTCTCTCTTTTGAAATGTGGCAGAGTCTCTTATGCTATAATGTATATGATTGCTCTTTAGACATCAACCTCTTAGGAACATTATGTTCATCATTCATTGTAACATAAATCTCATGTGGGGATAAACAAATCTTATATAAACCATGATTCAAAGTGCAACAACCAACAAGGTTCAAATCAAAACATACATTAATAATGGAGTTCTTAACTTTAAAAGAATACCCTAATTTGTTCAACAAAAAAATTGAAACTAGATTCTATCTAAAGGACGGTACATAAAAGGTGTTATATAAAGTCATCCTAAAATCAGTCTCTAAAAGTAAGGTGACATCTCTAACGAACTCCACATCAACCTTCACGTTGTTCTCCACAAAGAGATACTTCTCATCTTGACTTGGCCTCCTCTGGTTTACGAATCCCTGAATGGTAAATGTTACATAGTTAGTGGCACCTGTATCTAACCACCAAGAACTAGAGGGTGTTTCTACCATATGAGACTCACAAACATAAGCTAAAGAGCAATTACCTCCATCTGGGCACTTTCCCTTGCTCTTCTTGAGCCTAGGACAATCAGGTTTCTTATGCCCCTTTGCCCTGCAATAAAAACATACGATCTCATATGGCTTAACCCCAGCAACCATTTGAGATCTCCTTGTCCTAACAACACTACCCTGAGGGGCTACTTCACGGAAAGCTGGGCGAGCCCTTTTAGGGTCTCTATTATGTTGAGGCTTGAATCTCCTGTTTTTACTAGAACTAGCTCCCTGAGTATATAAGGTAACTCGACCTTTATTAGCTCTTAATTGCTTCTCTTCAACCATCATTTAAGCTAACAGCTCATTGGTTGTCCACTGCTCATGCCGCATATGATAAGTTGTCTTAAGAACAGCAAAGTCAGCAGGGAGGCTATTCAAAACTTTATGAATGATGATTGCATCAGAAAGGGGAACATCTGCCTTCTTGAGTTTGGCCTTATAATCAATCACCTTCATGATATAATTCCTTACAGGTATGGACCCATCATACTTAAGATCAAATAACTCTTGCAGAAGCTCTCCAGCTAGAGCATTAATGGGCGGTGTATACTGTTTCTCCACTACCTCAAGAAATTCCTTAGCAGTGCCATCGGTGGGTAAATCTGCCTAAAGGTGATCCTCAATTGTTCTTTGCATTGTTAATATACAAAACTCATTCTTTCTAGCCCAGGTAGCACACTTATTTCTATACTCTTCTGTGCTAGCCTCAGTAGGGTCCTTTGGCTTTTCAGTAGTGAGGACTGAATGTAAATCAGAAATCTGCAAAGCAAAGCGGAGATCAGCCAACCATTTCTTGAAGTTCGATCTAGTCAAGATTTCTATGGTTACGGTGTAGTTGTTGACTGTGAAAGTTGCTGTAATTCATAATACATAACAGGAGCACATAGTGAGTAGATAAGAAGAGAGTTTCACAAGCATTATCATATAAACACCTGCGGGCAGTCGACATGACATGCCATCCAGAAACTCTCCACACAACAGCTGTCATAAAGAAGAACCAATCATCACAATCCACCACCTGTGGGTGTATGGATTGTAAGGACTGACCCAAATCCAGGCATGCTAGTTGTGCAACATCCAATTCTTAACAAATAATCACCTTCTGTGGGAGAATGAAACGTACTAGGATTGGACTCATCCACAGTACAAGAACAAAGTCTCATAATTCAATTAAATTATACCACTGTGGTGGTCACAATCCAATTGAATCACATGACTCCCGCATACTTGGAAAAATCCCTCAAATGCACAAAACACAAACCCACCACCTAACCAAGGTGTGCCACTATGGTGGTCACAACTCAATCAAGCTATGAGTTTGGTTTGTGTTGCGAGATAAAACATACACTACTCATAATCCAAATGTGCAACACTTTTTTTTTAATTAAAAGATGGACAATTGTCTCTAAATTTGTACTTAATTAACACTTTAAGTGTCATATAATTGTATGCTAGACTAAAACGACCTAATATAACATTTAAATAAACAAATAAGATTCAGAAGGCTATAATTAATTTTCCAAACAGTTAATCATCACATGCTAGCATACAAGTATGCTATATAAAATTAATTAAATAATAAATTAAACAATTTTGATTCAAATAATCATCAAACAGAGATAATTATTTAAAATAAATTGCATCAAAATATTGAAATTAAAATTATAAAAATTTTAGCGTAAAAAGGGGTCTCCGACGCGCCTTCACGTGCCGCCGGAAGAGGCTGTCAGCCAGTTCAGGCTAACTCGGCTGATTCGGGCTAACTTGGCCGATTTCGGCCGATATGGCCAGTTTGTCGTCAGGTTGGCCGATTCTCTGGCTGATTGAGGTGTCTTCAAAATCTTCGGCTCATAACCGATGTCCGACACCACAGACGACGGCACTTTGGTGCCCGCCGGTGGCCAGATCTAGATTAAACCAGATCCAGCCGAAATCAGGTTGCCCGATTTGGCCGGTTTGGCATCCGTTCGGCCATTTCTTTGGTCGGTTGAGACTCCGTTGAGATCATCGGAGGATGATCTATCTCCGGTCACCTGTTTAGAGGCGAATGACAGCTAGTGGCGGTCTAACCTAGTTTCGGGTTGGGTCGGGTCCCGTGCGACCCGGTCAGAAAACCATCGTTTTTGATGGTTCTTAGCATTGGTGGAATCAGCAAGCCATGCTGGTTCTGAATCTGACCTTATCCGGTCCAAAGGACCACTAGTTTAGCTCAGATATGAGTTTGAAATTTTTGGACTATAAAAAATACAAAAAATCCATTTTTAGATCGGTACCAAAACATGATTTTGTTTCGATTTGGCTCGATTTGGCTCACCAGATCAATGCTATAATTGCTTCGATACCAATTGTTAGAAAATTTCATCTCAAATGAGACTCTTTTACAGGATCTAGGCATTGATCATGGAGAAATAATGGGTTCAATATATGTAACATAAATAAATCATAAGACATACCGTATTTTTTCATTTGCACTGCCATTTTGGACTAAGTCTTCCACTCTATTCTCTTCAAATACTATCTTGATGAGATAGCCAAAAGTTGTTGCGTGAAAAGGTTAGGGAGAAGGTGATAACAATGACTGCGTAAAAGCCCCTTTTATTTACCCGTGTGAATAAGCAGTTACTTGGTGTGTGTGAGTCGTGGGTTATTAATGAGTTGTGTGCTTAGTGTTTTATGGGAGAGAGGGCATGATGGATGAGGTGGTGAAACTGCCCTAAGGGGTAGTTTCCCATGACTAAACGCAATAAAACATATTTCATTGTTATCTTTAAAATATCTTCCTTTAGCAACATTAAATATATTAAATATATATATAAACGGAGAGCTAGAGGGGGGACTTAGCCAATTAATAAAATGTCCATACAAATAGCCTTACTCATCAAAGTCTATAAGATGGACAACGGCCCACACCAACCAGTACCATATATGCAAAAGGAGAATATATGTACAATGTGTATACAATTAAATGGACCAATAAAATCATATTGCATCGTCACGATAGGGAATGATCATTTATGCATCATTGATATAAGCCCACATTACATGAACTCATACAATGAGCCAACACTAACAGGCAGGTGTGGAATGTGGAAAAAACTACCAGCGAAATGTGGAAAGTGAGAGATCGATTATGGGCAGAAACAACAGAGGCAATGGTTTGATAAACAAACTGCAAGGAGTCAACTGAACCAAACAAGTTCTTTCATTAAATGATAACAAGTTTACACAGCAGAGATTACAAAATGAGATAACATAGTTCAAACAAGGGTACAATGGTTTTAGGTGCTCAAGTTCTATGACTGAACAAAAAACCTTTAAATATAAACTTGGACAAAGCAAAAGATATCTTCTAGCCATAACAAGAGGCATGGTCCGGGTCAAGTAGCTTTCAATGGTAACATAGTTGATTTACAAACTTCAAAGGTTCCACTTTGGTCACTCTGCTGTTTGGTATAACAGTTCCCACAAACAATCTTAGACAAAAGACCATCCAGTTTAATTTCAACTAAACCATGTCATCATTACCTTCTTAAATCAACAGGAAGCACTGACTGACCTATGGACCAAGTTTTGGCACTCAAGTTTGAGCCACACAGATGTTCTTCCCGTCAAACTTAGATGGTAAATGTAGACTTCAGGTACATTTCCTTTCCACAAAATACTATTGGAACTTTTACCGTTGATTTATCTCCAACTTTGACTGAGATCTTGGTTCTATTTTTACCGGAGACAAAGAAGATAATTTGCAGGAGGTAGACGTTCTGTATAGACGCTTGCATCTTCTGTAAACTACGTGTCTACTCGAACGCCTCCTTTAGAACAAAAGGCTAGATCCTGATCAATTGTTCTCAACTGCATGGCTGTGAAGGCGAAGAGTAATATGTTGGACATAGCAATGGGCTTTCCACTATTCAACGTTTGCATGACTCTTTTGGTCCTCCCTTTGCTGATCGGCTTCCATGGCCAAACTGGAACTGAAGCTGCTGCAACTTACTCATACCATGTATGCCCAAAAAGAACCACTTTCACCGCCAACAGCACTTACCAATCCAACCTCAATCGCGTCCTCGCTTCCCTAGCCTCCAACGCCGTCAACAGCATGGGATTCTACAACACCACCGCGGCTGCCGGGAACTCCGTTGACACGGTCTACGGCCTCTTCCTTTGCCGGCGTGATCAATCGTCCAACGAATGCAGGGACTGCGTTGACGCAGCAATCAAAGACGTGGTCGATCGCTGCCCCAATAAGAAAGTGGCCGTGGCTTGGTATAACAAGTGCATGGTACGCTGCTCAAGTCAGTATATCTTCTCCAACATGGTGACCGAGCCTGTTGTTTTACTGAGGAATCCATTGAGTATATCGGAGCCGGAACGGTTTGACCTGCTGGTGAGGACAACAATGAACGACTTGGCAAGTGGGGTTTACAATACCGGGAATGGGGCCAAGAAGTTTGGGACTAAAGAAGCGAATTTCACAGCGTTGCAAATGCTGTACACCCTTGCCCAGTGCACGCCGGATCTGTCTGGTTCCTTTTGCAACAGATGTCTCAGGCAAGGCATCCAGACACTGCCCGGTTGTTGTGGGGGAAAGGAAGGGGCAAGACTTCTGTATCCTAGCTGTACAATTAGGTTCGAAGTGTACCCCTTTTACAAGTCAGGGTTTTCTGTTGCTCCATCTCCTCTGCCTCCTGGATCAGAAACAACACCGAGAGGTAAGATTTTTCCTTCGTGGGATGGGAGTGATAATCCAGTTCACAGAAGCTGGCGATTTACTGCTTTTTTTTTTTCTCTTCACTTTTTGACTACATAAATGGATTAGTTTGTAAATTTTCTTTATTACTGATAAGCACAATTTGCTATGACTTATTATAGATTACCTAAAACATTTGACTTAGTTAGGAGCATGTGCTATGTAAGACTTCTTAGTCCAAAGTTCTACACTTAAATGTGTGAATTTGGGTATATGTAAGAAAAAAAAAGTTATTTTTTTAAACTTCTAGTGTAAAATAAAAAGGATGTCATCTTCTTAAAAGTTAGTTTTATGATAGAAAATTAAATTTATAATATGTTCTATAATATGTTGTATTTGTTTTATGAATATATGAGTTTATTCATCAAAAAATAAAAAAATATAAAATTTTAAAAACATATTTAACATTATAATTTGTTTAAAAAAAATCGAGTTAAGAATTTTTTAGTTATAATATAACAAAATAGTCACTTGAAATAGTTTAATTTTCTTCAATAGAAATATTTTCTCACGTAGTATTATATTTTTTATGCTTAAGAATTTTTTCTAAGATAAAATTATATTATCTTTTTACCAATTTTTTTAAGATTCTGATATTACTTGAAAGATTGATGAAAGTATAATTTCTCTTTTACATGCATTTACTAGTAAATTATTTTTTGATACTATGCTTTGTGTTTCTTTCTTCAATCTTTTTGGAGGGGAAGAAAAAGAGACTTGGGAGGGGTGGTTGGCTTTACCTGGAGCCATTCCCATTTTAGAACGCGGAAATTTAGGTATAACCACTCAGGAACATGCGAATTTACGGTCAAATGGGTTACGCCTTTTGTTTTCTTGGTCTAAGGAAATTGGGTCAGCTCATTATTCTAATCATGAACAGAACATCAATCAAGCACTTGATTAGTATACCAGATGCAGATGAATGGGGGCAAAAGCTAATTAGTAGAGTGAGTAAAAGTAAAACGGAGATAAATATGGGTTTGACTTGATGGTTTCAGCGCGTTTAAAAAAGTACCCATGGCAGCAAACTCTAAGGATTAACCCTTTGCGGCTGTAAAAGATGTTGCTTTATTCGTGCTTTAGGTTCCCCTTTAAGATTATAGGCTTCTTTTCTGCCTGTTAGCCTAAGTTTGTCACAATTATTAACCAAGAGTATCAACAGTACAGTATTCTTTCCTACAATGCTGTAAACATCTAGAAAGCAGGTCTAATTATGAATCATTCTGCCCTTTATAATTGTAAGTAATTATTGCTTATGCAGGAAAAGGGAATATCTCAACGATGAAAATTATTGCCATTGTCGTTCCCATTTCCATCACTCTTCTTCTGATTGTTGTGGGATGCTGCTTCCTTAGAAGGAGAGCAAGAAAAATGAATAATGCTGTGCCTGAAAAACATGGTAAATAATAGATAGTTTGATGTTTCTTATTCGTGGACTTTGAGTGAGGGAGCTCAATTTACTAGGTAAAAGTACAAGAAAGTTTATTTTCGTCCTAAATTTGACTTATGTTGTTCTCAATAGTGCTTTTTTGAAATCAATATAAATAGAGGGCTCTTGGCAAGAATAATTTATACTTTACAAACAATTTTAGATTGTGGATTTTGTCCGTTAAGGATGCTCTCATGAACCTACAACTAATACCATGTAAGAACTTTTTTTTTATTAAAATAAAATTTTGAAGGAAAAATGAATTTCATTTGATAGAAGATTTTCAAAAGAGGTTTACAAAGTACGGGACAACCTACAACGTGTTAAGCGTTTGAACCATATACCTACTCTCTTTCCTTTCCTCCAATGGCACTTGTTGCAGTGGCTTTTATAGCACTAGGCAAGACCTTGAAACCTTAATTTATATGCAATTCCTCCATCTTGGTGACGTCGAAAACAATGATTGCCAAGACTAATAATGACAATCAAACATATTATTTAAACCCTAGCAGTCAGTAGGCATAACACATTTAATTCTAAAAGATATTTTCAAACAAAATTAGAGATAAAACATAGTTTTTAGCACGGTCTCTCACAATCAACATGAACTCTATGCTTTTTATATAATATATATCTTCTTAAACTTTGGCTTAATATAATATTAAAAATTTTATTTCCTTTTTAAAATTAACTTGTAAAGAAAGGACATAAATTTTGTTTTACAAGTATTTCCAATTAGAATGTAAGTAATATAAGACAACTTGATAAGTTTGTTAGATATTTCCTTAGTTTGATTTTGTTCATTTGTATATCTCAAAATCTTAAAGATGTAGTTACTTGTAGCAACTTGACCGCACTATAATTGAAGCTGCCACCCCCATATTTTTTTCGATGATAACAAGCTAAGGGCAGATTTGGTGTGGTTTACATGGTAAAGCATTACTCTTATTATTTGTCTACTTTTCACCATGGACTAACTCATTTAACTTTGTAATTTTATATAAATGCAAAATCAAACAATGCTCAAATTTTTTATCATGTTTAGAATTACGGGTGCTGATTTGTTCTAAAATTGATTGAGGTACATTTTCCCAATGGACATGATATAGCTATAAAAGCCAATCAACAAGTCTTAACAAAGAGCAGAACAATTAAAAAATGGTGTCATATCAGTTGCTAAGATTCAACATAGCTAGCATATCTTTGAAGAGTAGACCAATGTAAACGGTACATAGCTAGCATTAAAGAGCAAGTCCTTTTTCATGCTTCAGTTTGTCCCCAGCAACCAAAACAAAAGAAATTCTAAGTTGTGGGAAATAGTTCTTATGATACTATTAGAACCTAAATATACTCCAGCTGCCAAGTCAGCAATGCTGACCTGCTAGCCACTCACCCATGTGGCTGAGCCACGTTGGCCCTAAAGATAAGCGGAAGAACGAAAGAGATTTTTGTTCTCCTGCAAGCACCGCTCATTCTCTGGTTCATCTTCTTCGGCACCACTCGAAATCTCCGGTGGACAGATGGAGAGATCTTCGCACATTCATTAGAGACGCTTGCCTCTTCAAATCATTTTTCTATCTCAAGCTCACATTGTGTGAAGGTCTCCTCCTATTGAGACCCGAATGCCAATCTTTAGTTGGAATCGTATCAACGAGCGGATTTCACCGACTATTTCTTTTGTAGATGTTTTCAGTCCAAGTAAATCCTTTCCATGTAAGTCGTTTAGTTTGGGCCTACAAATTCTTTGTTTGTCTTTGTTATATTTTTTTCTGATTTCTATTCTCCATTTCATTATTTAACTAATACCATATAAAAAAATTTACTTTCATCAAATTTTCAAGTAGTTCAACTTGAGTCACTGGTCACCTAAATGTCATAGATTTGGTTTCTATCCTAAAAGGTCAACTTAATAAGAAAAGTAGTCAAGTTTTTTTTAATATTTTATTTTATTTTATATAATTAGATCATTTTGTTTGCATTTCTAATATGAGAAAATGAATTTCGTTATATCTTTTACACCCAAACCCATGTTGCTCTCGAGGTGGGTGGGCCTCCTACCTATCTCATATATTAGGGGCTAATAGTTGTAAGCACCACTAGATAGTCCCACTGCCCACATCACAATAGGGTAAGCCCATTGGATCAAGTCACGGTTTGGTTTTGATACACTTGTTATGGGCCTAGTTCCATCCCAAAAAGTCAATTAAATTAAAAAAGTAATCAAGTTTTTTTATATGAACAAATCACCATGCTTACTTTATTAATTTGTGAGAATGAAGTTTCTTACGTAGAACTTCACTTGTGTAAGAGGTTGTTTGACAGTCGTAATCAGCATATCTTACATAGAAAAACCAAATTACTTTATATTATTTCCCTAAAAAAAAAATCTCAAACGATATTAAACAACTCACGTTGTTGTCGTAACGATTCTACCAAGATGAAAAATATTTTCGCAACCTACCTACACACATTATCTCTTTCTTCTCTTCACCAAACGTTGGTTTTAAGCACACAATTTTATTCATCCGATGGGTCTCTTTATTCCTGTCTGCACAGATGAAAGATAAAAGATTTTAGGAGAAACAATCAGTCTCCGCCTGCTTTCTTTGACTACATCAAGAGGCCCTAGTGGCATAACTCGCCACTCACGTCCTTGTCGTAGATGCGTCTAGTAGATAGCGTATGGAATAAAAACAAGAAAGAAAACAAAGAAACAACGTGATATATGGTGTAACGGATCTTTCTGTGCAGTGGCAACGTCATCACATGGTCTCTAAGACTATGCCTTAGATAAATTAGTCCATGAGTGATAAAATGAAATGATATGAGGAGAATCACTAAAATCAAGATATTATATTTTCATATAGATACTATTGTTATATTACAAAAGATTAACTTCTCCTTCACTAGTTGCAGCTGCACTAAAAAACTAATACAAAGACCAGGTGTTTGCAAGAATCTGTCACGGGATAAATCCGATTTCTCCCTTAAAGGCCGACATAACTGCAATGGGTAATCTAAACTATAGTCTGGTTTGCCCTTTCCTTTTTTTTTTTCTAGCTATTTTGTTATTATCTTCTTCAAACAACAATTCAAAATGCACAACCAGCAATTAATTCAAATTAACAACCAACCCAGAATCTTTAAACAACAATTCCGGCACTACTAACAAGTTACATAAAAGTAGATAACATACTAGAACCAACAGCATCTAAGGGAAAACGGTACCTCAGCATCAGCGTGGAAACTGCACACCTGCATCTAGAGGACACAACACTCCTGCATCTACAAAGGACACAACACCGGAGGAAACACAATGTTTCTGCATCAAAACCCGTCACCCTCCCTTGTGCGGTTTCCCCCAATTTACAAGGGCTTTGAGCAATTACTATCTTGCCCTCCTATTTACCCATAATGTCTTTGGTTGTCACTTACCCATCCCAATTGTACAAAAGCCCACATAGGAGCAACTCAAAAACATTTATTTTAACATAAAACTATAATAATTACAATAATAGAGTTATGCCCATGACAACTCCTTCCCCCTCAAGCAGAAACCTTGTCCCCAAGGTTGAAATCTGGGTATCTCAAGCGCATCTGATCCACAGGTTGCTAAGTAGCATCGATAGTAGTTGATCCCTTCCATAGCACTAACACTTCTTCTATGACCTTCCTCGTTCTAGTTTGAAGGATGGCTTGAGGTTATGCTAACACAACACCTTCTGTTTCTACATAAGTTGGAAGTTCTACTTGCACTTGTATCCCGTTGCCTAAGCATTTCTTCAAGGATGAAACATGGAATACCGGATGAATCTTTGAAGTCTCCGGCAGTTTGAGCTTGTATGCTAAGGCTCCTACCCTCTCTAGAATCTTAAAGGGCCCATAATATAGAGAGGAAAGTTTATGTGTACGCTTCATGCTCACTGATAACTGACTGTAAGGCTGTAGTCAGAGGAAAACCATCTCCCTTACCTGGAACTCCTTGTCTATCCTCCCTTTATCATAAATCTTCTTGATTCGGTTTTGGGAGTCTATGAGCCTTTCCCTAAGTACCTTTATAACTTGATCCCTTTCCAACAATTCTTTTTCTACAGACTCCACAAAAGTGGCTCCTGGTATATAATCTAAAAGGGAAGGAGGAGGACGTCCATACACAACCTCATAAGGGTTCTTTCCTGAAGAGCTATGTATGCTACTGTTATAACATAATTCAGCCCATGGCAACCATTTAACCCAATGCTTCGGTTGGTCACCAGTAAAACACCTCAAATACATCTCTAGGACTCGGTTTACTGCCTCTGTTTGTCCATCTGATTGAGGGTGATAGGCAGTGGAGTAATTGAGCCTTGTTTCCTACAAATTAAACAACTTTTGCCAAAATAGACTAGTAAAGACCTTGTCCCTATTAGAAATAATCCTTTTAGGTAATCCATACAACCTATAGATGTTTTGGAAGAAAACCTCTACTACCGTAATTGCCATATAAGGATGACTGAGAGGCATAAAATGGGCCATCTTGGATAATCTATCAACAACCACTAGGATGCATGTTTTTCCTTTTGAGTTCGGTAACCCATTAACAAAATCCATAGATAATTCAGTCCATACCTCATGGGGCACAGGTAACGGTTGCGTTAGTCCTGCTGGTAAGGTGTTTAAATTCTTATTCTTTTGGCAAATCATAAACCCTTGCACTACTTCTTGTACCAATTTCTTCATATTGCGCCAAAAGAAGGAGGTCTTAACCCTCTGAAGAGTTTTATGTACTCCCTCGTGGGCTGCCCCATGAATTTCCTCAATTAAGGGTTGAGAGAGAGCTAAATTAGGACATAAATACATTCTTCCCTTGTAGAACACCACCCCGTTCTTATATTGCCATGGACCCTTAATCGTGCCTACTTGTAATTAATGGACTAACCTTTGCATTGCTGGTTCTGTTTCCACTTCATCTTGGATAGGTTCCACCCAACGAGGAATAGGGGCTGAAATAGCTGTAAACTCCCTTGTGTTTCTTTACTTTCAAGTAATTCCCCCTTGCGAGAAAGTGCATCAGCTGCCTTGTTTTCACAACCCGGCTTGTATTCAATCACAAAATCAAAACCCATCAACTTCACTAACCATTTTTGTTGAGCTGGTGTGGTAATCTTTTGATCCTAAAGATGCTTCAGACTCTTTTGATAAGTTCTCACAATGAATTTCTGCCCAAGAAGGTAATTCCTCCACTTGTTGACTGCCACTACCACTGCCATCAATTCCTTTTCATAAGTTGATAGAAGTGCATTCCTTCCTGAGAGTGCTTGGCTAAAGAAGGCTATTGGATGCCTTTCTTGAGAGAGCATTGCTCCAATTCTAGCCCTGGAAGCATCACATTCCAACACAAATTCTTTTTCAAAGTCAGGTAATGCTAACACTTGTGCTGAAGCCATTGCTTTCTTCAATTCCTCAAATGCTTTTTCTACTGCCAAATTCCATTGAAAATTATTCTTTTTTAATAGGGCTGTGAGAGGGGCTACAATTCCCCCATAATTTGCAATGAAACATCTGTAATAACTTGTTAATCCCAAGAACCCACGCAATCCATTGACTTAGGTGGGCTTAGCCCAATCTATCATGTCACGGATCTTTTCCTCATCCACTACCACTCCTTCTGCACTAATAACATGCCCTAACTACTTGACTGATGATTGTCCAAAAGAACATTTACTTTTTTTCACAAATAATAGATGGTCTTTTAGCCTTGTAAGCACTCTCTCAACATGCTCTAGGTGTTCTTGCTAGCTCTTGCTGTAAATAAGTATATCATAAAAAAATACCAGCACAAACCTTCTAAGAAATTCCTTGAAGACTGCGTTCATTAGTGCTTGAAATGTTGAAGGGGCATTACATAATCCAAAAGGCATCAACAAGTATTCGTAGTGGCCCTGGTGTGTCTGAAAGGTCGTCTTGTACACATCCTCAGGTTGCATCCTTATCTGATGGTAGCCTGATCTGAGGTCTAACTTGGTAAAAACCTAAGCTCCATATAACTCATCCATGAGTTCCTCCACTATAGGAATAGGAAACCTATCTTTAATTATTTACTTGTTGAGCGCTTTGTAGTCTACACAAAGTCTCCATGACCTATCCTATTTTCTAACTAGAAGTACTGGTGAGGAGTAGGGGCTAGTGCTTGGTCTAATTGCCCCTGAGTCTAACAACTGTGCCACTATCTTTTCCAACTTATTTTTTTGATAGTGTAGATAACGGTATGGTCTAGAAGCAATTGGCTCACTTCCTTCTTTTAACGGTATGTGGTGATTGAACTCTCTTGGTGGAGGTCTTCTCCCCAGTTTTCACCCCCAAAAGGATAACTTTCCTTGGTCCAACATAAAAGGTCATCCTCTTTTCCTCAAGGTTCCACATAATATCTCCTAATGTACGCAACCATTGATATCCTAAAACTGCTTCTGAACCTAGTATGTGGAGCAAGAAGAGATCTACCTTCATTCTTACTTTTTGTATTACTACCTCAATCCCTTCACAGAAACCTTCACTTTTCAATATATCACCATTAGCAACCACTACTTCCATACTTTTCCAACCATTAGCTTTTAGCCCCCACTTTCTAGCCAACCTCGTGCTCAAAAAGTTATGAGTACTACCTATGTCCATTAAGATACAAGCCTTATTGGCTTCCCCTCCAAAGCTTCCCATCACCCTCATTGTGTCCGGAGTTGTATCACCTCTCATAGCCTTTAGTGAAATTTTTGAAGTAAGATCCACCATTTCTTCTTGTTCCTCTACCACTTTTGGTATTACACCTTCTTCCTCATCATAATCCTCAACCTGTTCTTCTGTTACCAACATAAACAATTTATTTTTACATTGGTGGTTCGGTGTGAATTTCTCATCGCAATTGAAACAAAGTCCTTTTTCTCTTCTTTCTTGTATCTCTTTGGGGCTTAGTCTCTTTGGGGTTTTTGATGGTCCTAAAGTTTTACCCCAAACTTTGCTTGGCTGACCCGTTGCTCTAGGTGGAAACATTCTCTCTTTCTTTGGCGGGCTACTTGTATCCTCCCACAAATAAGCCAAACCAATTGCATCGGTTAGGTCTATAGGTTTTCTTGACATCACTTCCTTCCTAAGGCCTTCCTTTAACCCAGCTAGGAAATAAGTAACTTCCTGCTCATCACTTACATGGTCCACTTTAAAAAGGAGCTGCATGTAACGAACCTCATCTTCCTTTACAGTA
Source organism: Casuarina equisetifolia (assembly GCA_028551475.1). Taxonomy (NCBI): domain Eukaryota; kingdom Viridiplantae; phylum Streptophyta; class Magnoliopsida; order Fagales; family Casuarinaceae; genus Casuarina; species Casuarina equisetifolia. The sequence continues at coordinate 2,758,665 of CM052356.1, forward strand.
CTTGTTTGTTGCAATCTAATTAGATCCATGAGGTTGTCTTGGTAAGCTGATGGCCCATAACGTTTGATAAGAGCATCCTTAAGGTTTGGCCATGAGATTGACCGTCTTCTAGCTTTCCTTTGTAACCACCCCACACATAAGTGAGCTTCGTCATCCAAATGCCAAGATGTAATGGATACCTTATCCCTTTCCCTTGTGTTATTAAATCTGAAAAATTCTTTTGCTTTACAAATCCAACTCGTTGGATCATTTCCTTCAGAAAAGTGTGGAAAATCAAATCTAGGATTCCTTGGCTGTCTTTCTTGTTCATTATTATTTCTGCCATTCCTTTTATTATTTCTATCATTTCACTCTCTCCTCCTATCAAAGCGGTCTTGAAACTCTTCTTCCTCAAACTCCTCTTCCTCTTCTTCTTCTTCCATTTCCTCCAATTTAATATGTTTGTCCTTTGAACCTAAAGTATATCCAATATTCTTCTAATTAAACCCCCCATACTTTCTTTTTTTTTTTTTTACTAGAATTGTCACCCCATTTCTGGAACATTATCATCATCTCTCTCATGTCTTTTGTTGTTGTCACTTATTTTCACACCATTTCTTGCAAACACCTATTATTTTCCTCTATTTTTCGATCACTGGCTTCCAAACGCTTCTCCATTTCAGTTTGGCGACGATCCATCTCATCACGGATTCACACCCACATCTGGTTAGCCATGATGTTCGAAACCTTGGCTCTAGATACCAAATTGTCACGGGATAAATCCAATTTCTCCCTTAAAGGCCAACATAACTGCAATGGGTAATCTAAACTATGGTCTAGTTTGCCCTTTCCTTTTTTTCTAGCTATTTTGTTATTATCTTCTTCAAAAAATAATTCAAAATGCACAACCAACAATTAATTCAAATTAACAACCAACCCAGAATCTTTAAACAACAATCCCGGCACTACTAACAAGTTACATAAAAGTAGATAACATATTAGAACCAACCGCATTTAAGGAAAAATGGTACCTCATCATCAGCATGGAAACTGCACATCTGCATCTAGAGGACACAACACTCCTACATTTACAAAGGACACAGCACTGGAGGAAACACAATGTTTCTGCATCAAAACCCGTCACCCTCCCTTGTGCAGTTTCTCCTAATTTACAAGGGCTTTGAGCAATTACTATCTTGCCCTCTTATTTACCCATAATGTCTTTGGTTGTCACTTACCCATCCTAATTGTACAAAAGCCCACATAGGAGCAACTCAAAAACATTTATTTTAACATAAAACTATAATAATTACAATAATAGAGTTATGCATGTGATAGAATCCTTGTGCGTAAATCAATCTTATGGTCCAATGTGCATATGTTCTGATCTTTTGAAGTGTTTGCCCCTGCTAATTGCTTTTGAGTTGGTGTGCCTTTGTGTTATAATAATGGCGGTTGATAAAGTTGGAACACTACTAACAAATGGACCAAGTTTTGGGACTCGAGTTTAAAGCAAATGTAGACTTTAGGTACATTTCCTTCTATAAAATACTTTTAGAACTTTTACCGTTGATTTGTACTTCCAACTTTGACTGAGATTTTGGTTCTATTTTTATCGGTGGTAAAGAAGATGCTTTGCAAGAGCTAGACAATTTGTATAGACGCTTGTATCGTCTGTAAACTACGGGTCTATTCAATTGCCTCCCTCAAAACAAAAGGCTAGGTCCTGATCAACTGTTAGCGATTATGAGGCAGCAAAGGCCGAGAGTAAGGTGTTGGAGATAGCGATGGGCTCTCCACGATTCAGCGTCTGCATGACCCTTTTGGTGCTCCCTTTGTTGATCAACTTCCTTAGCCAAACTGGAACTGAAGCTGCTACAACTTACCGATACTATGAATGCTCAAACGCAACCACCTTCACTGCCAACAACACCTACCAATCCAACCTCAATCACCTCCTCTCTTCTCTTGCCTCCAACGCCATCAACAGCACGGGATTCTACAATACCACCGCCGCTGCCGGGAACTTCGTTGACACAGTCTATGACCTTTTCCTTTGCCGGGGTGATAAAACCTCCAAGGAATGCTAGGACTACGTTGATGCAGTAGTCAAAGACGTGGTCGATCTCTGCCCCAATCAAAAAGTGGCTACGGCTTGGTATGACGAATGCATGTTACGCTACTCAAATTAGTATATCTTCTCCAACATGGTGACTGGTGTTGGGTTGGTCCAGCCCATATTCGGGGACTTATTATTGGGTCTAATTAGGGTAATGTGGCCCTAAGGTTTAAAAAGAAAAATATAGGGTTTTTCTTTAGAGAATAGGTGAGTGGCCGTCAAAAAGAAAAGAGAGAGAAAAGAAAAGAGTAGAATTTCACAAGAATTAGAGGTCCTGTGCAACATTTGATCAAATGTCTGATCAAGGTCAATTTGTGGTCCAATTGAGCTGATTTTTTGTCAGCAGGTTCAGGATTGGGTTTGTGAACAGTTGGATCATTGTTTGGAGCTCCTGAAGTCAGCAGATCTTGGTCAAAAATCTAGGTGATATTTCTCTAACTTTTCTTGGTTAAGTTGTTGTTTACAACTTATTCTTCACTATTCATTGGTGATTCTATTATTGTTGAATCAGTAAATATTAGTCTTGTTGCTATTGTTAAGGATTTGATTGGGTTGTAACCTAACGATTTATATAGTGAAGATTTGGGTGGACTCCATGATCGGTCCCATGGTTTTTTATCCTTCACATTGGAGGAGTTTTTTCACGTAGAAATTCTTTTGTGTTGAGTGTGATATTTGCTTATTCTACTTGTGATTCATATACATCGTTGGTGTTTTAGTATTTCCTCACAGGTTCCATCAAAGTGGGAAACGTTATACGTCATTTTTCCTATCAGAGTGGTATCAAGAGCTTAGGTTGTGGTTGTTTTATTTTTGGATTTGATTGAACGATGAAACTAAGCACTAACAAGATGATTAGTTTGAATGGAAGAAACTATCATGTTTGGAAGGGTAAGATGGAAGATTTGCTTTATGTGAAGCGTTGGCACTTACCGGTATTTAGTGAAACAAGACCAAACAACATGAGTGAGGCCGATTGGACTCTTGAGCATAAAATTGTATGTGGGTTCATTCGACAATTTGTAGATGAGAATATTTTGAATCACATTAGTAAAGAAACACATGCTCGGACTTTATGGAACAAACTTGAATCTTTGTATGCTCGAAAGACTGGAAATAATAAGATGTATTTGATGAAGCAACTTATTAGCTTGAAATACAAAGATGGGCAATCCATATCTGATCATTTGAATGAGTTTCAGGGAATGTTAGATCAACTTTCAGGTATGAATATGAAGTTTGAAGATGAAGTACAAGGGCTTTGGTTAATTGGTACTTTACCAGAATCTTGGAAAACATTTCGTATGTCAGTGAGTAACTCTGCTCCCGATGGTATTGTTACTATGGATTTTGCCAAGACTAGTATTTTGAACGAAGAGATGAGAAGAAAGAGTCAGAGTTCTTTGTCTCATTCTGAAGCTTTGGTTGTTGAAAATAGGAGGAGAAGTCATAGTAGAGGTCCGAGAAGTTATAACAAAAGTCGAAGTAAGTCTAGATCGTGGCATAAAAATGTAGAGTACCATCATTGTGGCAAGATGGGTCATATCAAGAAAAATTACTTCCAGTTGAAAAATGAAAAGAAGAATGGTAAAGGTAGAAATGAGAAGAAAAAAGTAATGAAAGTGAGGAGAAGAAGGACAACAATGATAATGATTGAGTTGCAGTAGCTACTAATGAACTTGTTATTGTGTGCTATGATGATAATGTGAATTTTGCAAGTAATGAGACAAGTTGAGTAATTGATAGTGATGCTTCTCTTCATATTACTTCTAAGAGGGAGTTCTTTACTTCTTATACTCCTAGAAACTTTGGCCTATTGAAAATGGGTAATGATTGTTTAGCTAAAGTTGCAGGTATGGGAGATGTATTCTTGGAGATTCGTAATGGATCCAACTTGGTTCTTAAGAATGTTAGACATGTACCAGAAATTCGCTTGAATTTGATTTCTACTGGACAACTCGATGATGAAGGTTTTTGCAATATCTTCAATAATGGACAATGGAAACTTACTAAAGGTTCATTAGTTATGGCTAGAGGCAAGAAAGAGTCTTCTTTGTATTTGTTTTAAGCCAAGATTTCCAAGGACATTTGTAATGTAGTGAAAGATGGAAATGCAAGTGCTTTATGGCATAAAAGGTTAAGTCACATGAGTGAGAAAGGCATGAATGTGTTGGCAAAGAAGAACTTGTTATTTGGTATTAAAAGTGCAAAACTTAAGAAGTGTGCACATTGTTTAGATGGAAAACAGAAAAGAGTTTCATTTTATGGTTACCCTCCTTCAAGAAAATTAGATTTCTTGGAGTTAGTACACTCAGATGTTTGTGGCCTAGTTAACCCGAGGACGCTTGGTAGAGCATCCTACTTTGTGACCTTTATTGATGACTACTCAAGAAAGGTTTGGGTTTATGTTTTGATGTCAAAAGATCAAGTGCTAGATGTGTTCAAGCAGTTTCAAGTTTCAATAAAGCGGCAAACTGGAAAGAAGTTGAAATGTATTCGATCAGATAATGGTGGTGAGTACATTAGACCATTTGATGAGTATTGTAGGCAACATGGTATTCGACATTAGAAGACACCTCCAAAAACACCTCAGTTGAATGGTATAGCAGAAAGAATGAACATGACATTGGTTGAGAGAGTTAGATGCATGATTTCAAATGCTAACCTGTCAAAGACATTTTGGGGTGAGACATTACTTATAGCAGCTTATGTTATCAATCTATCTCCAACTGTTGCTTTAGATGGTGATGTGCCAGATAGAGTTTGGTTTGGTAAGGATGTTTCCTATAACTATTTAAGAATATTTGGTTACAAAGCATTTGTTCATATTCCAAAGGATGAGAGGTTTAAGTTAGATGTCAAGACACAAGAATGTATATTTCTTGGTTATGGTTCTGATGAATTTGATTACAGGTGTTATGATCCAGCTGTGAAGAAAATTGTGAGGAGTCGTGATGTTGTATTTTTTGAGAATCAAAATATGACAGATATTGGCCAGAGTGAGAAGAATATGTCACAAGGCTCTAAGATTGGTATTGATATTGATCTAATTCTTTCAAATAATTTGCAGCGACAGTTGTCAAAACAAGTTGAAAGTGATATTAAGCATGATGTTCAGGATCAAGTTTAGAATGACCAACAGGGTGCAGATAATAGTGACACTCAGACAGATAATGTTGTTGATGTTTAGCAGAATCCATCTTTAGTTCCACCATTGAGAAGGTCTACTAGAGATCGCCATTCATCCTCTAAATACTCTACTGAGGAGTATGTATTGTTGACTGATGCAGGTGAGCCTGAGAGCTTTGAAGAAGCAGCAGTGGATGTGGATAAGAAAAAATGGGTTAATGCAATGCAAGATGAGTTGAAATCTTTGCATGATAATCAAACATTTGAGTTGGTGACATTGCCTAAGGGTAAGAAAGCTTTGAAGAATCGTTGGATTTATAGATTGAAGCATGATGAAAATTCTTCACAACCTCAATACAAAGCCAGACTAGTTGTTAAAGGTTTTAGTCAGAAAAAAGGAATTGATTATGATGAGATTTTCTCACCTGTTGTGAAAATGTCCTCAATTCGAGTGGTTTTGGGATTAACTGTCAATCTTGATCTTAAAATTAAGCAAATAGATGTAAAGACTGCTTTTCTTCATGGTGACCTAAATGAAGAAATTTATATGGAGCAACCAAAGGGTTTTGAGGAAAAAGGTAAAGAGAACTATGTTTGCAAGCTAAAGAAAAGTTTATATGGCTTAAAACAAGCACCGAGACAATGGTATCAAAAATTTGAGTCTTTTATAAGGGAGCAAGCCTATAAGAAGACAAATTTTGATCATTGTGTATTTGTGCAGAAGTTCTCAGATGATGACTTTATCATTTTACTGCTTTATGTAGATGACATGTTTATAGTTGGTAAGAATGCTGCAAGAATTGAAAAGTTGAAGCAGGAGTTAAATAAGTCATTCTTAATGAAAGACTTAGGCTCAGTGAAGCAAATTCTTGGTATGAGAGTTAGTCGTGATAGAAAAGCGAAGAAGTTATGGTTGTCTCAAGAAGAGTACATCAAGAAAGTGCTTCAAAGGTTTTGTATGGATAAAGCTAAAGTGGTGAGCACACCTTTTGCTACACATTTTAAGCTTAGTAAGAAATAATGTCCTACAGATGAGGAAGACAGAAAAGATATGGAAAGAGTTTCTTATGCTTTGACTGTTGGTTGTTTAATGTATGCAATGATTTGTACAAGGCCAGATATAGCTCATGTAGTTCGAGTAGTTATCATATTTACTTCTAATCCTAGAAGAGAACATTGGAATGCAGTGAAGTGGATTCTAAGGTATCTTCGAGGCACTTTTAGTTTGAAACTTTCATTTGGGAGTGATAAGCCTATTCTTGTGGGATATACAGATTCTGATATGGCAGGGGATATTGATAATAGAAGATCTACTTCAGGCTACTTGATTAAGTTTTCAGAGGGAGCTGTGGTATGGCAATTAAGAATACAAAAATGTATTGCTTTATCTACAATAGAAGCAGAATTTATTACAGTAATGGAAGCATGTAAAGAATTGCTTTGGATGAAGGAATTCATAAAAGAACTTGGTTTCGTGCAAGAAAAGTATGTGTTATTTTGTGATAGTCAAAGTACTATACGTTTTGCTAAGAACTCTACTTTTCATCAAAGATCAAAGCATATTGATGTAAGGTATCATTATATACGAGATATCATGGAAACCAAAGAGGTTGCACTTGAAAAAGTACATACTGAGAATAATGATTCTAATATGATGACAAAGGCTCTATGACGAGAAAAGTTTGAGTTTTGTCGGCATGAGGCCAGTTTGAATTGTGCTTGAAAAATAGACATATAGAATCTCCCTCATTTAGACTGGAGGGGGAGAATTGTTGAGTTGGTCCAGCCCATATTCGGGGACTTATTATTGGGTCCAATTAGGGTAATGTGGCCCTAAGGTTTAAAAAGAAAAATATAGGGTTTTTCTTTAGAGAAGAGGTGAGTGGCCGTAAAAAAGAAAAGAGAGAGAGAAAAGAAAAGAGCAGAATTTCGCAGGAATTAGAGGCCCTTCGCAACAGTTGATCAAACGTCTAATCAAGGTCGATCCGTGGTCCGATTGAGCTGATTTTTTGTCAGCAGGTTCAGGATTAGGTGTTCTTCATTGTGAACGGTTGGATCGTCGTTTGGAGCTCCTGAAGTCAACAGATCTTGGTCGAAAATCTGGGTGATATTTCTCTAACTTTTCTTGGTTAAGTTGTTGTTTACAACTTGTTCTTCACTATTCATTGGTGATTCTATTATTGTTGAATCAGTAAATCTTAGTCCTGTTGCTATTGTTAAGGACTTGATTGAGTTGTAACCTAACGATTTATATAGTGGAGATTTGGGTGGACTCCATGATCGGTCTCGTGGTTTTTTATCCATCACATTGGAGGGGTTTTTCCATGTAGAAATTCTTTTGTGTTGAATGTGATATTTGCTTATTCTACTTGTAATTCATATACATCGTTGGTATTTTAGTATTTTCTCACAGGTTCAATCAAAGTGGGAAACGTTATACGTCGTTTTTCCCATCAACTAGCCCTTCCGTTTTCATCATAAATGTAATAAATATATCGAATCAGGAATGGTTTGACCAACTAGTGAGGACAACAATGGACGACTTGGCAAGTGGGATTTACAACACCAGGACTAGGGTCAAGAAGTTTGGGATGAGAAAAGCTAATTTCACAAAGTTGCAAACACTGTACACCCTTGCCCAGTGCACGCCAGATCTGTCTGGGTCTGATTGCAACAAGTGTCTCCAGCAAGGAATAGAGACCCTGCCGGGCTGTTGTGGTGGAAAGCAAGGGGCAACACTTCTGTATCCTAGTTGTACAGTTAGATTCGAACTGTTCGGCTTTTACGCGCCAGGGTTTGATGTTCCTCCATCGACTCCGCCTCCTGGATCCGGGACAACACCGGAAGGTATGATTTTTCCTTGATGGGATGGGGGTGAAAACTCAGTTCGCCGGGGGGGGGGGGGGGGGGGCGGGGGTTGGTGGGGGCGCTTTACTACTTTTTTCTCCTTACTTTGACCACATTCAGAGATTATTTTGTAAGTTTTTTTGATTACCGGTGTGTTATGGCTTATTTTAGATTACCTAAATCTTATTTCTGAAATTTTTTAAAAAAATGAAAAACATGTAATCCCCTTAAAAGTTAGTTTTACGGTAGAATATTATATGGTCTCTAATATGTTGTATTATACTGTTTATGTTTAAGAATTTTTTCCAAAATAAAAAATATATCACTTTCCTACCGGTAGTTTTTTTAAAAAAATTCTAATAATGACTTGAAAAGCTGATAAAAGTTTAAGTTTTGTTTAAATGCATTTATTAGTGAATTGGTTTTTGATACTTTTCTTTTTCTAGGAAATGGGATTGAGAGGATTTAGGAGATTTATTAAATGCTCAAACTCTTAACTTTCCATGTGAACTCTCCGGATGCTACTAGGTTGCTAGAGCTTAGACAATTTTAATGCTATCCTTTGCATTACCTTCCACGTCTTTTTGGGGGGAGAAGGAAAAGAGATTTGGGTCAGAGGGTGGCGTGTATCACTTTGCCGCCATTCGCATTTTAGAACACTGAAAAAGTAGAAACACTCAAGAACATGTGAACTTCACGGTCAAATGTGTTAGGCCTTTTGTTTTCTTAATCGAAGGAAGTTGGGTCAGGTCATTATTATAAACACGAAAAGAACATCAATCCATCACTTGATTAGTGCATCAGATGCAGGTGAATAGGGCAAAGGCTAAGCTGTGAAGTGAGCCAAAGTAAAACTAAGATAAATATGGGCTTGACTTGATGGTGTCAGTGCTTTTGAAAAAGTTTCCTTTGGCGCCGCAAGATATGTTCTTTATTCGTTGGCTTAGGTACTTTAGGTTCCACTTTTTAAAGTGTTCGGTAAAATTCTAAATATAGGTGAACATATCGAATAAGTAATATAATAATAAATAAAATATTATCCCACAAAGATTGGTGATTATTAAGCCAACTAATTATTAACGGTGAATAACTCTTAAAATTGATCTAGCAAACCAAATTGATAGAGAATAAAATAATTAACTAAATACACAAAACATATTAGAGTGTATAATTTCACCATAATTATAAGGTATTAATGTAGATTATATATGCTTACAAAAGGGATAATATCTATGTAATAACAGAATCTCTTAATTTATTCACTATCTTATGTTTTGGTATAGTAAACTTATTTAGTTCATCAATTCACTATATCTCTATATGTGAATTGAAACAAACTAAATGCATTAAGATTTATGAACATTTCCGGTTTATACTAAAAGCTATACAAATAATATGACATATATCTATTTATATTTAATTGATGGTTACATATTACAAGAAGTAATTGCATATCATTTCCTTTTAGTCTCAAACATGTAAATAAGATCATTTAAGTAGTAACTAATCACTTAAAAATATTAAATACAATAATATGCAACTTTACATAAATAAAATATCTTGTAAAATATAATAATCATAAGATTCATACTATTATAATTAGGTTACATCGTAACTTTAACAAAAGTAAACTAAAACATAATGAAATACTAAAGAAGAATATCAATAAGAATAAAACAAGGCCATTTGAATCAAAGAATAAGAAATTTGTCATCTTTTTTGTCTTCTCTTCATGAAAACCTTGAATTCTTAGTCTCTCTATTAAGTTGTGCTGAATTTCCTCATCCTCCCTCTTTTGCCTATTCTTTTCTCTTAAATAGGATGAAAGGTAAGACTTATCTCTTATCTCAATAGAAGTGGGTTTTGGATACCCAAAATAATTGAGTTTTAAACTCCTATATTAATTAGGTTTTGAACTCTTAACATGATTAGGTTTTTTAATCATTTAGAAAATCCAAAAATAATAGAAAATCTAATAATAATTATTCAAAGTCCAAGCTCATCTTGATTTTCTTAATCTTGATATTTTAATAATATTTTTTCATATAATAAGCATAAGATTCTCCATGCTTATTCTTTTTCTCTATGCCCCTTTACTTTGCAAAAACAAGACAAATTTAAGTAAAGAAAGAGGAATTCAAATATTTCTCATAAACATTTCATTGTTTATTGTCTAAAAATAAGTAAAATAACTTTATAAAAATAGAGTTATCATAAAGTATAAGCTTCTTTTCTACCTATTAATATAAGTTTGTCACAATTATTAATACGGTATCAACAGCGTAGCGTTCTTTCCAGCAACATTGTAACATCTAGAAAGCGGGTCTAATTATGAATCATTATACCCTCTAGCTTGTAGCTGTAAGTGATTATTGCATATGCAGAAAAAGGTCAGATCTCAACAACGACAATTATTGCCATTGTTGTTCCGATTTCGATCTCTGTTCTTCTATTCGTTATGGGATGCTACTTTCTTAGAAGGAGGGGAAGAAAAATGTATAATGCTATGCCTGAAGAACATGGTAAATAATAGATAGTTTAATGTTTCTTATTTGTATAGTTTGAAATTTTAGAGATGTAGTTATATATGGGTTTTTTGGGCAGTTATGAATGATATTACTACAGTGGAGTCCTTGCAATTTGATCTTGCTACAATTGAAGCTGCCACCAACATGTTTACAAATGATAACAAGCTAGGTGAAGGTGGATTTGGTATGGTTTACAAGGTAATGCATTACTCATTATTTACCCTTTTTTTCTCTCTCAAAGGACTAACTCTTTTAAGTTTTGTAATTTTGCATACAAAATTTAACAATGTTGAAACTTTTGTTGATATTTATTAATTGGTGGCCTTTTCTAATAATTGATTGAGATACATTTTCAAGGTATATTTCCCAACATGCAAGAAATAGCCGTAAAAAGATTATCAAGGACTTCTCAACAAGAAGTAGAAGAGTTTAACATAGGAATCTTGTTCAATTGTTGGGGTTTTGTTTGGAAGCAAATGAAAAGATTCTCATCTACGAATTTATGCCCAACAAAAGCCTTGACAACTTTATTTATGGTTTGTCTCTCTTACATATATATATTTATCTTTCTTGGACATCACAAAAAAAACTTTAATTTTAGGTTTCAAGCAATAAGGAAAGGACATTAGTTCAAAATTCACCAAATATAATTAAGGATAAAATAGAATTCATTTGACTCACCATTACTAAGTATATTATAAGTTCCATAATGCTAGAGTTTTCTTTCTAAATTATTACTTTTAGTTTGTCAATTGTATAGCTAATGTAAATCACCCATATTTAATTCATTATTCTTTGATGAAAGTTAAATTTTGGTGAATTTACAGGACCTTCAAAAAAAGGACAATTAAATTGGAAAAAATACTACAAAATTATTAGAGGTATTGCACGAGGGGTTTTTTACCTTCATGAAGACTCTCAACTTAAAATTATACATCGTGATCTAAAAGCGAGCAACATCTTGCTAGATCACAATATGAATCCAAAAATTTCAGATTTTGGTATGGCTAAGATTTTTGGAGTTGATCAAGCTCATGGAGTTGCTAGTAGGATTGTCGGTACCTTGTAAGTTCTTAACATTTGGTTATTTTTTAAAGAAAGCTATTTTATAGAAAGAAAAATAGTTTGGGATCTAGCAATGTTTGCATTCATTTCACTTATCATTCCAAAAAAATAACTATATGAGATAAAGAAGAAAAGAATTGATCATCCTAACAATTGGATTATATTTCATAGTTGCGTTTATAACTAATGTTATTCCATTGATGATTTTGATTTGTAGTGACTACATGGCTCCAGAATATGCTATGCATGGGCAACTTTCCATAAAGTCTGATGTTTATAGTCTTGGAGTACTTGTTCTTAAGATTATCATTGGCAAGAAAATCAGTTCTTTTGATGAATTAAATTGTGAAACATATCTTTTAAGCTATGTAAGTAAAATGAATAAAAAAATTTGGAGTGTCATTTCCATGTGAATATCATCACATTTGTGTAACGTAACTTGGTCATTTGATGTAGGCTTGGAAACACTGGAAGGATGGGAAACAATTGGAATTGTTAGATCTCAATTTAAAAGACTCTTGCAATCCAAATGAAGTCACTAGATGTCTCAACATTGGTTTATTGTGCACACAGGACGATCCAGCGGATAGACCCACGATGGCATCCATAGTTCTCATGCTTAACAGTTACTCTTACCACTTTTCCAACACCTCAACGACCATCACTTTACTTTCATAGTCCTACACAGGAAAGCATGCCATTGAGGCATTTGGACTCAGATCAATCTAAAAGCAAATAAGTATCATTTTCTGTCAATGAAGTATCAATTACTGAAGTATACCCTCGATAGTTTTTGCAGGATGATCTTTGCTGGAACTAATATTCATTTGTGAGTCATAAGACTTGTTAATAAGTTGGAAGTCCAATATGTGTAATTGTTAGGGGGATTTTGAGTCATGGCACTTGAACTGTGTGCTTATGACGTGTGTAGGCACCACGTAGACGCCTTGTTGGATGGTGGTTGACCGTTCCAGAAGGTTAATAAACATGAAAGCCAGAACTAGAACTGCACCGGCTTAGTATGAGTATTCTACCCAACTTGCATGTCCACGAAGGTTAATATACATGAAAGCCAATGTTGGAAGTTCACGCAATGGCTTTACGCCTAACTGCTTTAATGAAGTTCATATATTTATATTACTTTTCCAAATTGAAACTTTGTTGCTTCCCTCTCAATGAAACTTGTGTTGTTAGTTTTTATCGGGCGTTTATGTGAGAAGTAGTTTGAGATTTTATGAGGGGTGATAGAGTAAGAAAAGTTCATTGCTTTATTACATTTTTTTCCTTGATAAAATGAAGAAAACCATCTTGTTCTTTTTTTTTGTCAACTAAGTAGTATTTAATATATATAAATGATCATTACAAGATAGTTAGGGCATTCCCTATGATAAGACCACACAGAACATTACATCAAATAAAATATTGTCCTTTAAGTCTTCAAGCATTTTGAATTATTTTGAATTCTTTTAATATAAAAAATCTATCTCTTAAAAAACTTTTAATGACTTCAAGAGTTACATATTCAAGAGTTCCAAAAGACTCTAATATTGTTTTCATCTCAAAGAATATAAATAAATGATGCAAATACAAGTTAAAGTGTAAATGCCCTAAAACTTCGCCTCCTTCCAAGATGAACGAGCCAATAATCCATAAATATTATGATAGGCATGATGATGTCACATTTACTCCTTGAAGGCATAATTTTTTTTTCTCTCTGTAGTTTCCCTCTTCAAACCTCCATTTTGACAAGCATCCCTCCTATGCACACTCCAACACCAAACGTCCACCCAACACTAACCCCTCGAGCGGGTAGAAAATATTCTCTGTTCCTATAAAATAATTTCACGTAAAAATATTCTACATTGATATGAGGGGCACTTAAAGACGTGAAAAATGCGAGTTGTTTGCTTTTCAGTGGTGGTTTAAAACTAACAATTTGGGATTGAAAGTGCTAAGGATATATCATTGAAATATAGTTTATTATTCTGATAATAAGGAGTAATTATAATATACCTTCATGTCCTTCACTAAGGATGAGATCAAATGTAGCTATTTGTGATGGTTAATATTACTTTTTGGTTCCAATATTCACTGTAATTTTCTTTTCTATGAATTGTGGTTTGAATTCTGGAAATCAATATGATTTTCTTTTTGTGCTTTTTTTTTAGGGTTCTTGTGTGTGCTTGAGTGCAGGAGATTCACTTAAAGATCTTGTTGGAAGTACATATTATGTAGCTCCTGAGGTGTTGGGGAGAAATTATGAAGCTGAAGCAGATATTTGGAGTACTGGATTGAATACTTTACATTTTATTTAGTGGGGTTCCACCTTTCTGGGGAGGTATGGATTTTATCTTAAATGAGTAAGAAAAACCTGAAACCAAATGTTTGTTTATGCTGCCAAGATTTTTGTTCTCTTGGTGGAGTTCATCTTGGACGAGCTAATCGGTAATGAAAGGTAAGCTGGAATCTGATGCAGATGATTGTGGATTCATGTATTGTAACAGATTTCAGATTTATCCATTTTAGTTTCAGTCCGTAAAAAAGTGCTGGGTAGCTTAGTTGCGGATGCTAGCTTACCTCTGTATCCTATGCAGAGAATGAAGGGAGTATCTTTGATGCTATTCTTTGTGGGCATAGAGATTTTGTATCTGAACCTTGGCCTTCCACATTCCGTAGCGCCAAAGATCTTGTGAAGAAGATGCTAAGAGCAGATCCTAAAGATCGTCTGTCAGCAGCTGAAGTCCTCAGTAAGTTTCAGTTCTGAAAAAACTGGCTAGACACAACTTAGTGTTGGGGAAGGCTATTTGCCGTGTCTTCTCAGATTCTTAGAAGTACATACAAGCATTTTTCTAGTCAGCGAGAAAGTTGTAAATAAAAAGGGAAAAACTTAAAAGAAAAAAAAAGGAAAGGAAAAAAAAAGAAGAGATTCATGCATTACGCTGATATTGCTTCTGATTGTTCATGGCTGCTCTTTGCCTGCGGAATGGGCTAGATTTTGATGTGGCTTCAGGATAGTTTCACTGTTTGATTTTGGAAGATTTCTTCAGTGGTTAGATGCTTGAATTTGTTGATTCCAGTGCCCGCTGTCAACGAGGAAACAGGAAAGAGGCGAGGACACATCCAGTTCCATAGTTGTTGATCTCAAGTTCACCAATAATACTTATAACGTTAATATTTGATATTGGCATATTTTTCTTTCTTTGTCCCCTATAGTCTGCAACTCTTAGAACATGATTGATGCATCTTATATTAGGAGTATATACCCTTTACAGAACAGTTCAGAGCAGCTTTTGCTATACGAACAACTGTGAATATTTGGTAAAGCACCCTTCGAATCGAGGGCCTCTTGGAAATACTTACCAAAAAAAAAGGAAAAACCAAAAGAGAAGAGCTAACTGGTTGCGGAGAACCACCATTCAAGCATGTCTCTGTTTTTCAATTTTCTTTGATTTTCTATTTAATCAACCTTGTTTCTCAATTTTCTTTTTTCGATACCTTGTCGTTTTTAGTCAAAAGTTATATGTTCTCTCATATATTCCCTTGAACACTAGATAAACTTAAGAGTAATACTGATAATTAGAATCAAGATGATATTCAAATGTGGAGTACACTAAAACAACAAAACCCATTTGGAAAAGAACTTGAAGGAAAATTTTAATTAATAATTTTGTATCTAAAAAATGAGAATAATATTTTTACTTATTAATATTATACATTTACCTTAAGAACTTATAATATTACCATTTTGAAAAGAAAAAGTGTTTCAGTCACACTTGTTGCTTTGGATTTTGATCTTTGTTGATTCGCCTTGCTACCCATTTAACACTTAATAACTAATAGAATAAACAGATATGAACACCAACACTCAAGGGTAAATGCAAAAAGCAAATTAAATAATCGAGGGAACAACTTATAAAAAGGACTATTTTAGTGAGATTAGAGTGGAACCGACAGGGTGAACTGCTAGAATATTGGCTACGGAGCATGGTAGGCTGTATTAGGCTTATAGGAGTATATAATAGGCTTATTCTTGTTATTAAAATGAAATGTGTGAAAACTATTTCTTAAAATTAGTTTTTTTAACACAATAATAAAAAATGTTAGAATTAACCTTATATCTCAAGTTCGAAACATTTAAAAAAAAAATCCTTGAAAAGGTTTTTCAAGTTCGAGAGTACATGGAATGAGACAGAGGTTTTCGAAGACCTGGAGAAGCAGGTAGTGGAGCTGCCCCAGTACGCGTTGGATTTTTTAAGAAGGCTTCGCAACAAAACTGCTGAGGGCCGTGCGTGTTTCAGAGCGCGCACGTGCTGGGTCTATGGAAAAGCCATGCAAGCCTAAACCATCCGTTGATTTCCTCAAAAGCCTGGCCATCAACTGATTGATTAGTATGATGTATTACAGCTTTGGAGACTTGTAATCAACAGTATATGAAGAGGAATGGAAGATAAGACACTCTTGTTGAGTGTAAGTTTATCAGCCTGCGGAAGGAACTTATTTTTCCAATTTTACACCTTTTTAGAGATTTACGGTCATTCTTTCCTCAGTCAAATTGAGAAATTCAAAAAGTGGATAACTTCCTCATAAGTTAAAAGATTAAATCTTATTTATCCAAAATTATGAATCTATTTCTTTCATGTGAACTCGAAAAATGGAATAGGCTCTTATGCCATTCCATAGGAAAAAGGAAAAAGGGGAAAAAAAATTAAATTTGAATTCATAATATGTTAACGTGTAAACGTTGACAACCTTGTAGCACCAAACACCATTAAAATTGGGGCAGAGTAGAACCTGCTTTGGCTTGAAAGTAATCTCCATAGTTTAATGTCTTGCGGGAGTAATTTACTGGATTAAGAAGATTTTACATTTTTGTCAAAACAACTTAATAAATTAGAAGAAAGAAAGAAAAGAAATTCATAAGGGTGATCAATAACTTATTTATGGGAATGATAATAGGGATAAAACCATAAAGAATTACAAAACATGCAATCATAAGACAGCAAAATTCATTAGACATTATCTAGCCAAAAAAAAAAAAAACGACAAAAGGAAGAAAATCAGTTTCTGCTGCCACGACTATTATTAATGGAACACCAATGTAATATATAACATAACGGGGAAGTTTAAACCAGTGCTTTACATCAAGACGTCGGTTGCTTTGCAAGTTGATCTGCACATGTCAATAAATGGACCAATTAGCAACGTTAAGAACAAGATGACTGAAACACTGGCCAAACAAATGATAGGAATCAAAATCAATAATTCTCCACGCAACATTAACACAAGGGCGGCACAGAATGCTACCATCATGGTTGTAATAGACAAGAAAAGAGCAGAAAGTCCGGTTATCATCTCGATGGGCAATGATCCGAGGAAATCTTTTTCTTCATAACGCGATGTTAGGATCCCCAGAAACATTAACACTGAAGCTGACGCAGAAAGGAGTGATATCGAATCACACATCAAAAAGACCTTAAACCATTTGTCATTTGAGAACATCGGGAAGCCTGTTGCTTGGTTGTAACCACCAGGAACAGTGAAAGCTGCCGTAAACATGATGGTGACAATAAGAGCACCTACAATTGTACAAGAAGTTGCTGTGTCCTTCATCCATTTCTCTCCTTTTTCCCTCAGGTCCTTGTGTTCTTCACTGAACAATTCTTGAGGAGAAAGATCCTTTTCATTTAGGGCTTTTATCATGGGCTGAGGGACAATCCCTTTCACCTTCTACAATAATTAAATGAAGTCTTAGGAAGAAACACAACCAAAAGACAAAATTACATATCAATCAAAGAAAGATATTGCCTCACTCCAAAAACGGTTTATTTGACCAAATTCTCTATTCATTCATTTAAATTCAGAAATTCCAATTATTATGTACAACCTTAAAACATGTCAGATCTCAACCCACCATTAGATACCCTAAGGAGGTTTCTGGCTCATACAAGAAAATAAAAAGTTCGTTGCAACCCAATTTGCCCTTAAAACTAAAGATTTCTACGTCTAAGTTTTCAATCACAAATCCTCACCTTATGTTCTAACTTTTAAACATGAAAAATTCTTAGGACAGCTCCTTTTAAATATTTTGATGCACTAGACAAATTTTGAAAAGAATTTGATGCAGCAAATTGGTCAGTTAAACATGTGTATTGCAAGCTAGTAATTTTAATTTTATAAGATTAAAAAAAATTCCATAGGCCAGTTTTTCAAAAGAAATAACATAAAAAATTAAAATTGCTAACTAACAACTGTACAAGGGTTATGCCTATTCTAAGGGTTAAAGAGGTAGCTGTTAAGAAAACTAGAGAAACCTTTTCTCAGCTTTACTCTTCGGAGCTCCGTTAAGTTCTTTCAAGCAAGCGACGGCTGCAGCATAACGTGAACCGCTTACACATACATGTTTATTTTACATACGTGTATATTAGTCATTTAAATAGTTCTTTTGTGTTTTTTAGTGATTTTAGTCTGTCAATACAGTAAAACATTAAAAACAGTTATAGTATGTTTCGATTGAACCCTTAATACAGAAATAGAATTGACTCCGACGTAGTCTCTAACTTTGTCATAAGCAAACGTTTTTCAACTTTTGGTCCAAAAACTAAAACGACTATATCTAATTAATAATTCTTATTATTCTGCCATACTTATCATGGAAGACCATATATGCTCTTGTACTGTTTTTTTTTCTTAAGTAAATAAGCACTCTTTCTTGAAAAATGGAATACGAAAACTGTAATTAAATGTAGCTTTCTAATCCGGAATAGGTATGCATAAGTTTAGAAACCATTTATTGGCGAAACAAAACTACCCCCATTAGAAATGGATTGCCTCAAAAATAGATGTTTTGATAATCATTTTCCTCCAGTTTCTCTCTGCACTTTTAAGTACTACCCTCTCTTCCTTTTAAATCTCTAGATAATAGTAGTGATAGTTGACTGACCTTGAACCACCATAGTTCATTCTGCATCTGCAATGCAGCACCTGGAATGACATTTAGCCGAGCGGTAGGTGCTAACATTCCTGCGATATGCAATATGTTATTTTTCTTGTTGTCTATATAATTTATCACCACGTCCTTTTCAGAACAATTGAGTATATCTCCAAAGATTTTAGCTTGACGGTGCCGGACTGCATAAGAAAGGATGGTTCCTCTGTTGCGGTCAACGGTCCACCTGAGACCAAATAGCTTTGCAATGTTTGAAGAATAAACTCAGACATCCCTTCCCTGGTAGCAAGCTCAAGAGAAGCAAAGACGAGACCAGCCTCCTTGTCTTCCTTAGTTGAAATCGATATCTGTTGGCACATTTTTCGCATAAGTTCATGGGACGACCTCATGTCTTCTTCGTGCTTGACTCCTTCGCAAAAAGTTGAAATGATACCGATTAAACAAGAGGAAACTATAGATAAAACAGAAAGGAAAGCAAAAAGAAGAACAAGGAAATTCAACACATAAGTCAAAAGATAAGAATGACTGAAGAAATTCATGGTTGAATTTGTATGGCTTCAAACCAAAAAATTCAATTAGGTAAGAATTTTTGTTGCAACATCGGCAATCACAAATGAAATTTGATTTTGAGGCATAGAAAAACAAAGCAATCAATCAATCAATCAATCAATAATTAATCTTCAAAAAACCACTGTTAATTAAAATCTTTTCAACATTTTAAACTAAACCCATATAAAACTGAGACATTAAGTGTAAATATTTCGCTTTCTTTTTATTTAACTAAATCATGTTTTTCGGTGTTTATTTTAAGGACATATGCCGAGGATCAAAAGAACAAAATTACTTTCGGGTTTCATTTTTTTTTAGCACAAAATATACGAGTAGTTCTTTGAATTACTGTTTTCTTATAGATGAGAGGGTAGTATGGTTTTATTATTTTATAGGAAAAGAAAAAAATAAATTTGCTAAAGTATGTTCCTCATTGTTCTACAAGCCTAGGCGGACAATTTTGGCTGAAAACATACCTAATGAGTTAGTGCATACTTGCTCAAGATGAATGTTCACACAATTTGCATCTGTAGCAGAAATTGGATTAAGTTCATGTATCTTCTAGTAGGAAGGTTTGATGATGTAAGAACTCAATAGCACCATATCTCACTTTACAATTTTATTTTTAGGGATAAAAATAAGTAAATGAATAACTTTTCAATTAATCATTGCTGAGGGCAATTGTCAAAGCATTCTAAGTATAGCACACATAAAACCAGTAGGTGAAGTGCATATCTTCATAAAATATCATTTTAAACATTTAATTCAAGAAGACATCATTTTTATTGGTACAATGCGCAATCAACTATGTCTTTTTATTTCCTTTTATCCAACTCTATCATATTAGGGTGATTATTTTAAGGAAATATGTGTATGAGACAAAAAGGTTAGATGTAGATCTTTGATTAGTATTTTCTAATTGATGAAAAGAATTCATGAATTTTTAAGAAAAGAATAATGAAGTTGCTAAATTTAATCCTCATTATTACCAACTAAAGCCTATTGGAAGAAATTCTAGTAATAACCAACCTGATCCATTAGCTTGTTCCTGTTCATTTGGAATGATCACTTGAATTTCGACCTTGGCAGAAGTTGATTGACTTTTTGTACCTCCTAAGAAAAAAAAAGTTTGATGGTGTAAGAATTTGGTAGCATCATTAGCAAATCCCACATAACAATTTTGCTAAAGGGTTAAAAAGTAAATTTACTAAAGTATGTTCCTCATTGTTACAACTAAAGCCTACGGGGGAAATTTTGGCTGAAATCATACCTAAAATTTAGTGCATAGTTGCTCAAGATGAATGTTCACACAATTTTCCTTTATGGGATGGGAGTGATAATCCAGTTCACAGAAGCTGGTGATTTACTGCTTTTTTCGCTTCACTATTGACTACATAGATGGATTAGTTTGTAAGTTTTTTTTATTACTATTAAGCACAATTTCTTATGGCTTATTATAAATTACCTAAAAATTTGACTTACTTAGGAGCATGTGTTATGTAAGACTTCTTAGTCTTATGTTCGACACTCAAATATATGAGTTTAGATATGTGTTTTTTTTTAATTTTAAGTTTTTATCTTTTTAAAAGTTACTTTTATGATAGAAAATTAACTTTATAATATGCTCTATAATATGTTGTATTATTTTTTTGATAAATATATGAGTTTATTCATTCAAAAGTAAAAAGATATAAAAATTTAGGAACATACTCTAGTATTATAATTTATTTAAGTAAAAATCTAGTTAAAATTTTTTTAGTTATAATACAACAAAATACTTACTTGAAATGATTTAATATTTTTAAATAGAAATATTCTATTATATTGTATTATATTTTTTCTGTTTAAGAATTTTTTCTAAGGTAAAAATTATATTATGTTCTTACCAGTTTTTGTTTTTGTTTTTTTTTTTTTTAATTCTAATAATTACTTGAAAGACGGATGATAGTATAGTTTTTCTTTTACATGAATTTACTGGTAAATTGCTTTTTGATACTATGCTTTGTGTTTCTTTCTTCAATCTTTTTGGAGGGGAAGAAAAAGAGACTTGGGAGGGTGGGTGGCGTGTCATTTTACCGGGAGCCATTCCCATTTTAGAACGCGGAAACTTAGGTGGAACTACTCAAAACATGTGAATTCACGGTCAGATGGGTTAGGCCTTTTGTTTTCTTGGTGTAAGGAAATTGGGTGAGCTCATTATTGTAATCACAGCAGAACATCAATCAGGCACTTGATTAATGTACCAGATGCAGATAAATGGGACAAAAGCCAGCAGAACATCAATCAAGCACTTGATTAGTGTACCAGATGCAGATGAATGGGACAAAAGCTAACTAGTAGAGTGAGTAAAAGTAAAACTAAAATAAATATGGGTTTGACTAGATGGTTTCAGCGCCTTTAAAAAAGTTACCTTGGCAGCAAACTCTAAGGATAACCCTTTGCGGCTGCAAAATATGTTGATTTATTCGTGCTTGAGGTTCCCCTTTAAGAGTATAGGCTTCTTTTCTGCCTATTAGTCTAAGTTTGTTACAATTATTAATCAAGAATGTCAACAGTACTGTACCCTTTCCAACAATGTTGTAAACATCTAGAAAGCAGGTCTAATTATGAATCATTCTGCCCTCCATTTTATAATTGTAGTAATTATTGCTTATGCAGGAAAAGGGTAGATCTCAACGATGACAATTATTGCCATTGTCGTTCCCATTTCCATCACTCCTCTTATATTCGCTGTGGGATGCTACTTTCTTAGAAGGAGAGCAAGAAAAATGAATAATGTTGTGCCTGAAAAACATGGTAAATAATAGATAGTTTGACGTTTCTTATTCAAATACTTCGAAATGTTAGACATGTAGTTATATATACGTTTTTTGGGCAGTTATGAATGAGTCCCTACAATTCGACCTTGCTACAATTGAAGCTGCCACCAACATGTTTTCAGATGATAACAAGATAGGTAAAGGCATATATGGTGTGGTTTACAAGGTAAAGCATTACTCTCACTATTTATCTATTTTTCTTAATAAACTAACTCGTTTTAGGTTTTTGTTATTTTGTATGTACAAAATTTGACAATGTTGAAACTTTTTATCATATTTAGAATGTGGTTGGTGGCTTGTTATAATAATTGATCAAAGTACATTTTCAAGGTACACTTTCCAATGGACAAGTAATAGCTGTAAAAGGATTATCAATAACTTTTCAACGAGGAATGGAAGAGTTTAAGGATGTGGTTCTATTAGTTGCTAAACTTCAACATAGAAATCTTCTTTGATTATTGGGGTTTTGTCTGGAAGCAAATGAAAAGATTCTCATCTATGAATTTATGCCCAACAAAGGCCTTGACAACTTTATATATGGTTTGTCTCTTCTACATATACACATTTATATTTGTTGGACATCATGAAAAAAGCAAAATTTAATTATAGGTCTCAAGCATTAAGGAAGGGACGTAATTCAAAATTTACTCAATTTTAATTGAAGAGAAAACATAATGCATTTCACTAACATTTAATAGTTATTTTATGAGTTCGTTAATCTTATGAAAAAATATTGGATTTAATTTTCTTTGTAATTTATCATATAGATTCTTTTCTTAGTTTGTCAATTGAATAGCTAAAGTATATTGTCCCGTATTTAATTAATTGTTCTATGACGAAAGTTAAATTTTGTTGAATTTACAGGACCTTCAAAAAAAGGACAATTAAGTTGGACAAAATGCTACAAAATTATCAGAGGCATTGCATGAGGGATTATTTATCTTCATGAAGACTCTCAACTTAGAATTACACATTGTGATCTTAAACCAAGTAATATCCTATTAGATCATAATATAAATCCCAAAATTTCAGATTCCGATATGGCTAAGATTTTTGAAGTTGATCAAACTCAACGAGTTGCTAGTAGAATTGTCGAAACACTGTAAGTTCTTAGCATTTGGTTATTTTTTAAAAAGCAATTTTGTAGAAAGAAAAATAGTTTGAGATCTAGTACCATTTGTATTCAATTCATCTTATTATTCTAAAAAAAAAACAACTATAAGATAAAGATGAAAAGAATTGGTCATTTTATCATTCAGTTCATTTAGTGGAACATTAGTAGTGTTTATAACTAATGTTGTTGCATTGATGATGTTGGTTTGCAGTGGTTATATGAATTCAGAATATGTTATGCATGGACAATTTTCTATAAAGTCTGATGTTTATAGTTTTGGAGTACTTGTTCTTGAAATTGTCACTGGCAAGAAAATAAATTATTTTGATAAATCAAAAGGTGACATCAATTTGTTGAGCTATGTAAGTAATGCTAATAAAAAAATTTGGAATGTCCTTCCCAATGTTAATGCAAATATCATCACATTTGTGTAACATAAGTTGATCATTTGTTTCAAGCTTGGAAACATTGGAATGATGGGAGACCCTTGGAACTATTAGATCCCAATTTACAAGACTCTTACAATCCAAATGAAGTTGCCAGATGTCTTCATATTGGCTTATTGTGCACAAAAGATAATCCAATCGATAGACCCCAATGACGTCCGTAGTTCTCACGCTTAATAGTTACTTTGTCACTTTTCCAGCACTTCAGCGACCAGCACCTTGCCTTCGCACTCATACACAAGAGAGCATGTCATTAAGCTATTTGGATTCAGATCAATCTAAAAGCAAATCAGTACCCTTGATGGTGTTCACATGATGGACTTTGCTGGAACTAGTATATGCTTATGTGTCATCACATTTGTTAAATAAGTTGGAAGTTCTATATGTATAATTGTTTAGGAGATTTTGAGTCATGGCACTTGAACCATGTCTTAGGATGAGTATTCTATACGACTTGAATATCCATGAAGGTGAATAAACTTGAAAGGCAATACTTATAATTCTTAGGGAGATTTATTCTATAGGAAGTTAACACAATGGGTTTATGCCGAATTACTTTTCCAATTTGAAAGTTTGTTATTTTCCTTTAAATGAAACTCATGTTATTAGTTTTTATTAAAATATTTATAGATTCATTATCTAACTCATAAGTTAACTCAAAAGGCAGTGGAATTTGTTATCTTATAAACAAAATTTTTAATAACTTGCTTGGTAGTGCAAGACTCATTAGTCATGTTTTAATATGCCTCTTTATCATAATGGTCAAATTATCAAACTATCATGATAGCACATTATGTGGGCAATGTATGAAATTAAACCAATGGTATGCCATAGGTGTGTTAAGAGAAATCCTGGCTCTGATACTATATTAAGGAACCTATTATCCAAGCCAAAAGTTAACTTAGCAATTGGGGGAACCAAATATTTTATAAAATGAGATGCTTAATATATTTTTTAGTAATATGAGAGTCATTGTCCACAATTCAAAATCCTTTTCACTACAATAATATGATGTCACATAATTTAAATGCCCTGCACCATTATGGTTAAATTATTGGATGATCGTAGTGTAATATTGTGTGGGCAAATAGTATACACTTTAATGTCATTCAATGAAGATTTTTGTAAACCATAAGCAAAACACATAACATTAAAAGATGGGTGCAAAACTTACAAGGAATTGAGGTAGAATTTTTACAAGAATTGACCCTCTTCTTAAATACAAAATTATCTACTATAGAATTGTTTATTACAAGACTACATGCACCATCAAAATTAGACATAAAATAATAAAGACCATGCTTTATTCTATCAATTCCTGTTATTATTCTAGCCTATAAGTCTTGAAAGAAATAGAAGTTAGAAAGTAATATAATAGCACAAGCATTATTGTGAGTATATTTAGTGGCAGATAATAAATTGGTAATGAAAATAAGAGCATATAACATATCATATAAGAAATATCTATTCTAGATTACCACAATGACCATGTGGGTGATATGTATATGTTTATCATTAGGGAATTTAACAATTTTAAATTCATGAATATATGACTAAGATGATATCAAGCAACTAAAGTCACTAGTGATGTGGTCACTATCTTTTGAGTCTATAAGCCAATGATAATAACATGTTCTTTTGGATAATATATTTGCTACATGGGTGGTGCTATGTGACATATGAGCAATAGTCTTCTTTTTTTTTGTTTAGGCATAATCTGATCCTGATTTTTAAAAAGCTCTATTTTGCACAAGAAATATCCTTAGCAACAACATGATGTACATATTGCCTCTTTTCATTTCTTCATCTCCCTTTCCTTTAGGACAATCATGGAGTTTATAATACTTCTTACCCTCCATTTGGCCTAATATCTTTCAATGCCTACATTTAGCAACCATAAGACAATCATTAACATGGTGAACCCTTTTTCCATAGTGGACACAATTTCTGTGTGGATTGTCTGGTCAGTAAAGCCCATATGAATTTAGGAGCTACACAACAATGGGTTGGCAAAATGTGTTGGGCCATAAGAATAAGTATGGGTTGGAATTAGGAATGGCCTATTAGGTTGAGAGTAGACCTAATTTGCTGAAGTTGCAAAAGGTACGACTTGGATGTTAGAAAGCAGGACTTGGCTTAATTTGGCATGACCCAAATCATATAGGTTGGTAAAGGCTTGTGCTACACGTCCAAGACGTACACAACCTAAGCCAATAAAAGAGGTCATCATCTCGAGCAAAAGGCCTAAATTTGGGGCAAAGGTTGGTGAATCGACATAGCTGGAGCTCCCCGTGTGTCATCAAGTAGACCATTCTTCCCTAATCATAGAAATGGCCCCATATGAGAAAGCAAAGGACATGTATTTTGGATTTGCGACTGAACATCAACATAAATTTTGTCCAACCTATGAAGGAACTCAACAATATTTCCATCCTCCTAGAACTGCTAGGACGATATAATTTTGACGGGGTTGGGATATTAGATGGCCACGAATGAATCCAACTAATTCCAAAGCCGTTTTAGCCAAAAAAAAAAAAAATACCTATCGACTAATTCTCCACCCTAAATAGTATGGGCCAATTCTCACTTTTGACTCATTGAAATTTGTCTTGAAGGCAAGCCTATACATTTCTAGCATAAGCCAAGTAGGTGAAGGTTTCATAAATTTTGGGGAAGGGAAGTTATTAGCCATTATAAAACCACACTGTTGCAATGCTACCAATGTGGGAAAAGAGGAGAATTCGGTTATGGGAGTGCTACTAAATCATCTGTGATCTCGATTTTTCTTCCCAAGCATTGCAACCTTCATATCTCTCAGTAGTTAAAATCCTCAATAAGTTTCAGTTAAGAAAAAATATGTAAAATTATAGTTTGTAAGTCACAAAAAATAAGCTACTAGTTGTGGTGTTATTAGTAAGAGAATTGGGGATTACTTGTTCGCTCAAGCTGCCTCATTAATGTGAATGGTTTCTTATACAAAGAGATTAATAGGTTCTTATAGCAAAGATACACACAGAAATATGTAAAGATTATAGATGATTTACTCATAAAAATGTATAACGTTTCTTATAGCATAGTAAGATGTTGCCCAACCCATCTAGCTGCCACCAAGTCATGAAACTTATGCCTTTTGTTTATATGGTATGTAAACTTAGGACGGATATTTCTATATTTCAAGTTATTTCCTGTGGTCATGACATATGTAAAGAGTAGACCAATATAAACGGCTCTTACACACACACACACACATATATTTCAACTCAACGTACCTTTGTCTGTCAAACCTATAACTTAAAAAAGAAAAGAACTTTATTTTAAAATTACTATATCTTATTTTTTAAGAAAAACATTTATATTAAAATTTACTTTATATTATTTTTTAGGAAAACAAATTCTAAAACAATATAAAATAACTCGTGTCGTCAACATAAAATGTTTTTTAAATGATTCTACCAAGATACTAACGACGACCATACAAATAATTTCGCAACGTACCTAAACACACATCATCTCTTTCGTCTCTATCTCTAAGACACTAGTAAAAGGATGACAGAATAGTTTCGAAAGGAGAGAGAGGAGGGAGCCTCTCTCTCTCTCTCTCTTCTCTCTCCAAACGTCGGGTTTTAAGCACATTTTTATGCATCCGATGGGTGTCCTTTTCCCTGTCTACTTGGATGAAAAATAAAAGATTTCTTGAGAAACATTCAGTCTCTGCCTGCTTTAGTTGACCGCATCAAGAGGCCCCAGCGGCATAACTCACCACTATCGTGCTTTTCATAGTTGCATCTAGTTGACAGGCGTATGGAATAAAAACAAAAAACAAAAAACAAAAAATAAAAACAAACAACGTGAAATATGGCGTCACTGGTCTTCTTACAAGACCCGTGCTTTGGCGACGTCATTACAGAGACTGTTGAAGATAAATTAGTCTGCGAGTGATAAAATTAAATGATAAGACGAGAATATAGATAGTATTGTTATATTATAAAATATCAACTTCTCCTTTTCCAATTATAGTTTCACTAAAAAATTAATATAGAAACTAGGCATTTGCAAGACTCTTCAAACTTTTTTATTACTGTAAAAAGACATAATAAATTGCATCAAGTTAACATTGAAGTTGAATGGTATGACTTAATATAGTTAGGTAAAATCAATAAATATAATTTTATTAAATAATTCATATGTAAGGATAAACTTCCTATAGTAGAAGTAATATTTCGATAACTTATGGGCAAGTAATATAGATATGCATCGTAATATATGGGCAGGTAATATAGATATACATCGTCCTCACAAAGTAGCTTGGCAAACTGTTTGTTCACCGAAGAAGGAAGGGGGATTAGGTTTACTGAACCTCAAAATTTGGAATAAAGTCTTTTAGGACGTATGCTTTGGAATCTCATTAATCTCCTAGAAGGCTCATTATGGAGTAAATGGATTTACAATACAAAGTGTAAAAGAACCTCAATAATGTAGTTGGACATAAAAGGTACCATGGCTTGGAGTTGGCGGGGTCTCCTCAAGTTAAGGCCCACACTTACTTTTGTTCTCTCAAGTCCTACATATTGTTGCCAAAAGATTTATAATGATCTTCGGCAAGTTGGAGAAACGGTGGATTGGTATAATTTAATTTGAACAGGTGGCATTAGCAAACATAATTTCATCTCTTTTTTGAATGTACGTGGACAAGGATGATTTGGAAAAGTATTCTTGCTCAAAATGGAATCCGACGTGACATTAGAGGATGGAATAAAGAACGACAATGGATGATCAAAGCAATAAAAGGAAGGAATTTAGTTGCCAAACTTCTCAAGATATCTTTCTTAGCTTGTATTTATTGTATATGGGCTGAACGAAATAAAAGACGTTTTCAGGGAAAAACAATGGATATCCCTATTTTCTTAGCGAAAATAAAGAAGATAGTACGAGGGAGGGCTTCTTTGTTTAGACATATAAAATTTTCTCAATGCAATGTTATTTTGAGTGAAATTTGGAGGCTTCCAACTTCCATCTTTTCATAAATATGGTAACTTTTGTAATACTGGGGTATGCCCCTGTGCTTTTGTACTTTAATATGTATTAATACAATTTACCTTTTCACCAAAAAAAAAAATATTTCGATAACTTCTCTTTATTGATTTGTAATGTATTTTCTATATTTTTCAATTTGAAAGTAAGTTCCACTTGTTTTTTTAGCACATTTAGACTAGACAAATTTGACGAAGTATTTTTGTGCAATAAGGTATTTGTAGAAACATCAACGATTAGAACTCCGAATTACAATAGATAATAAAGTAATTAAAGAAAAAGATTTAGTTACAAAGTTTTTAAAACTCTTTTTTTAGTTTTTATGTATTATATATGATTTGAACGAAATCATAGACGATTCTAAAATAAAGTTGTTGAAGTATTAATTTTATTAGTTAAAATCAAGAAAATATTAAATGAAATAACATCTTTATTTAGAAATATTAAACTTTTTTTGGTGAATATTTTATTATGTTATAACTAAAGAATTTCAAATTTGATTATTTCTTAGATGAATTGTAATGTTAAGATATATCCCTAAATTTTTGTATTCTCCTATTCTTAGATAAATAGACTCACATATTCATTTTTTTAAAAAAGAACTCTTATTACGCAATTTCTCTTACTGCCCAATGTGCATATGTTCTGATCTTTTGTTAGTGTTTGCCCGAACTAACAGATTTTGAGATTGGGTCGCCTTTTGCTATAACGATGGCGGAAAGTGATATGGTTTGAGGTAAGGTAGCAAAAAGCCAGGAAAGAAAGGTCCTAACAGGAAGGTTTGAAAACTGGAAGCCGGCGAAACTTGGGAAGCACTGACTGACCCGGGACTCACGGCTAAGGCTTAGGGTCCAGGGGTCTTAGTCTGACCAAGGCACTCAAGTTTTGGGACTCAAATTGGACCTACACAGATGTTCTTCCACCTAAACTTCGACTGTGAACGTAGACCTTGGTACATTTCCTCCCATAAAATACTTCTAGAACTTTTATCATTGACTTATATTTCCGCCTTTGACTGAGATCATGCTTCTATTTTTGTCGGGATAAAGAAGAAAATTTGCAAGAGCTAGACGTTTTGTACGGACGTTAGGATCTTCTGTAAACTACGGTTCTATTCAATCATCCCTCAAAACAAAAGGCTAGATCCTGACCAATTGTTCTCAATTTCAGGGCCGCGAAGGCCGAGAGTTGTTAAGTGTATATTCTTTTATGTCATGTTTTTATTTATTGGGCTTGGCTTAATTAAGCCAAGACCACGTTGGTTTCTCAGGCCCAACACTGGAGTCGGATCACGTCAGGCCCAACACGTGTTGGTGCCTATATTCTGTATTGTTCCTTGTTCGTAGTTCTTTGAAGCAAGTGTTGATAATTGAATAAGGTTTTTCACCTTTCTCGTGTATGAATCTACCGAAACCTTGGATGCAGTTTCGTTTCTTAGAAGAGTAAGATGGTGGATATAGCAATGGGCTCTCCACGATTCAACCTCTGCATTACCCTTTTGGTCATTCCTTTCCAGATCAGCTTCCATAGCCAAACTGGAATTGAAGCTGCTGCAACTTACGCATACCATATATGCCAAAACACAACCACTTTCGCTGCCAACAGCTCCTACAACACCACTACGGCCTCCCGGAACTCCGTTGACACGGTCTACGGCCTCTTCCTCTGCCGGGGTGATCAATCCTCCAACGAATGCCAGGATTGGCAGTCAAAGACGTGGTCGATCGCTGCACCAGCGAGAAGGAGGCGTTGGCTTGGTATGACGAGTGTATGTTACGCTACTCAAACCAGCATATCTTCTCCAGCATGGTGACCGACCCTACAGCTGTCGTGATGAATGCAATGAGTATATCAGAGGCGAGACGGTTTGACCAGCTGGTGAGGACAGCAATGAACGATGTGGCAAGTGGGATTTACAATACCGGGACTAGGGTCAAGAAGTTTGGGACGAAAGAATCGAATTTCACTGCAATGCTGTACACCCTTGCCCAGTGCACGCCGGATCTATCTGGCGCTGATTGCAGCAAGTGTCTCCGGCGAGGCACAGAGACCCTGCTGCGTTGTTGTGGTGGAAAGCTAGGAGCAAGACTTCTGTATTCTAGTTGTACAGTTAGGTTCGAAGTCTACCGCTTTTATGAACTAGGGTTTGATGTTCCTCCATCTCCTCCACCTCCTGGATCAGTAACAACACTGAAAAGTAATATTTTTCCTTTATGGGATGGGGGTGAAAGCTCAGTTCACAGAAACTGGTGATTTACTGCTTTTTTCTCCACTCTTTTGATTAAATTTAGGAACTAGCTTATAAGTTTTCTTTCCTCGATCTTTTTAGGGGGGAAGAAAAGGAGATTTGGGGCGGGGTTGGGTGGCATGTATCACTTTACGGGGAGCCATTCACATTTTACTACACGAAAAAGTAACATAGAACCATTCAAGAACATGTGAACTCACGGTCAAATTGGTGGGCCTTTTGTTTTCTTTGTCGAAGGAAATTGGGTCAGCTCATTATTCTAAACACAAACAGAACATCAATCCCACACTTGATTAGTATACCAGATTCAGATAAATGGGGCAAAAGCTAACTAGTAAAGTGGGAAAAGTAAATCTGAGATAAATGTTGGCTTGACTTGATGGTTTCAGTGCTTTTGAAAAAGTTCCTATGGCAGCAAGTTCTAAAAATACCCTTTGGTGCTGCAAAGTAAGTTGCTTTATTAGTCGTGCCTAGGTACTTTAGCTTCCACTTTTGAGAGTATAGGCTTCTTTTCTGCCTATTGTTACAATTATTAGTCAAGAGTATCAACAGCATTGTCACATCTAGAGAGCAGGTTTAATTATGAACCATTTTGGCTGCAGCTTATAATTGTAGGTGATTATGCTTATGCAAGAAAAGGTCAGATCTCAGCGATGACGAGTATTGTCATTGTTGTCCTCGTCTCCATCTTTGTTTTTCTATTCGTTATGGGATGTTACTTCCTTAGAAGGAGAACAAGAAAAATATAAAATGCTATGCCTGAAGAACATGGTAAATAATAGATAGTTTGATGTTTCTTATTCGTGAACTTTGAGTGAGGTAGCTTAATTTACTAGGTATAAGTATAAGAAAGTTTATTTTCGTCCTAAATTCAACTTATGTTGTTCTCAATAGGGCTTTTTGCAATCAATATAAGTAGAGAGCTTCTTGGCAAGAATAATTTGTACCTTACAAACTATTTTAGATTGTGGACTTTGTGAATTAAGGATATTCTCATGAACCTACAACTAATACTGTAAGAAAACTTCTTTTTTCTTGGCAGGTAATATAGATATGCATCGTCCTTACAAAATAACTTGACAAACTGTTTGTTCACCGAAGAAGGAAAGGAGATTAGGTTTACTGAACCTCAAAATTTAAAATAAAGTCCTTTTAGGACGTATTCTTTGGAATCTCATTAATCTCCCAGAAGGCTCATTATGGAGTAAATGGATTCACAATACAAAATGTAAAAGAACCTCAGTAATGCAATTGGACATAAAAGGTACCATGGCTTAGAGTTGGCGGGGTCTCCCCAAGTTAACACCTACACTTACCTTTGTTCTCTTGAGTCCTACATATTGTTATCAAAAGATTTATAATGATCTTCGACAAGTTGGAGAAATGGTGGATTGGTATAATTTAATTTGGACAAGTGGCATTAGTAAACATAATTTCATTGGATAACTTGTTTGTAGGGATAAACTTTCTACAACAACAAAAATTGTACGATGGCTTCCTTCGGTAAACATATATTGTGATTTTTGTCAATCTTATTTAGAAAATAGAAGTCATCTCTTTTTTGAATGTGCATGGACAAGAATGATTTGGAAAAATATTCTTGCTCAAAATGAAATTTGATGTGACATTAGAGGATGGAATGAAGAACTACAATGGATGATCAAAGTAATAAAAGGAAGGGATTTAGCTGTCAAACTTCTCAAAATATCTTTCTTAGCTTGTATTTATTGTATATGGGCTGAACGAAATAAAAGACATTTTTAAGGAAAAACAATGAATATCCCTATTCTCTTAACGAAAATAAAGAAGATAATACAAGAGAGAGCTTCTTTGTTTAGAAATATAAAATCTTCTCAATGCAATGTTATTTTGAGTGAGATTTGAAGGTTTTCAACTTTCATCTTTTTATAAATATGGTGACTTTTGTAATACTGGGGTATGTCCCTATGCTTTTGTACTTTAATATGTATTAATACAATTTATCTTTCCACCAAAAAAAAAAACTTCCTTTTTCTTTAATTAAATAAACTTTTAAAGGAAAAATGAATTTCATTTGTCGGAAGATTTTCAAAAGAGGTTTACAAGGTATGGGACAACCTACAACGTGTTAAGCGTTTGAACCAGACACCTACTCTCTTCCCTTGCTTCCAATGGCACTCGTCGCAGTGGCTCCTATTGCACTAGTACTAGCTAGGACCTTGAAACTTTAACTTATATGCACTTCCTCTATTGTGGTGACATCGACACCAACGATTGCCAAGACTGACAATGACAATCAAACATATTACTCAAACCTTGGCTGTCAGAAGGTACAATGCATTTAATTTTAAAAAATGTTTTCAAACAAAATTAAAGATAGAACATAGTTTTTAACACGTTATCTCACAATCAACATCAACTCTATGCTTTTTATATAATATATATCCTCTTAAACTTTGGCTTAATGTCATATTAAAAAGCTTATTTCCTTTTTTAAATTAACTTGTAAAGAAATGACATAAATTTTGTTTTATAAAGTATTTCCAAGTA
Source organism: Casuarina equisetifolia (assembly GCA_028551475.1). Classification (NCBI taxonomy): domain Eukaryota; kingdom Viridiplantae; phylum Streptophyta; class Magnoliopsida; order Fagales; family Casuarinaceae; genus Casuarina; species Casuarina equisetifolia. The sequence continues at coordinate 2,792,014 of CM052356.1, forward strand.
GAATGTAAGTAATACAAGACAACTTGATAAGTTTGTTACATATTTCCTTTAGTTTGATGTTGTCTATTTGTATATCTCAAAATCTTAAAGATGTAGTTACTTGTAGCAACTTCACCTTACTATAATTGAAGCTGCCACCAACATGTTTTTAAATGATAACAAGCTAAGGGTGGATTCGGCGTAGTTTACATGGTAAAACATTACTCTTATTATTTGTCTACTTTTCACCATGGACTAACTCATTTACATATTTGTAAATTTATATAAACGCAAAATCAAATAATCTTCAAACTTTTGATCATGTTTAGAATTACAAGTGCTGATTTGTTCTAAGATTGATTGAGGTACATTTTCCAATGGATACGATATAGCTATAAAAGCCTATCAATAAGTTCTTAACAAAGAGCAAAAGAATTAAAAAAATGGTGTCATATTTGTTGCTAAGCTTCAACATAGCTAGCATATCTTTGAAGAGTAGACCAATGTAAACGGTACATAGCCAGCATTCAAAAAGAGCACACCCTTTTTCATGCTTCAGTTTGTACCCAGCCACCAAAGCAAAAGTAATTCTAAGTTGTGATAAATAGTTCTTATAATACTATTAGAACCTAAATATACTAGCTGCGAAGTCAGCAATGCTGACATGGTAGCCACTTACCCACGTGGAAGAATGAAAGAGATTTTTGTTCTCCTGCGGGCGCCGCTCACACTCCAGTTCATCTTCTTCGCACCACGCGAAATCTCTGGCTGACAGATGGAGATATCTTTGCACATTCTTAAAGACGCTTGCCTCTTCAAATCATTTTTCTTATCAGGCTCACATTGTCTGAAGACATCTTCCTATTAAGAGCCGAATGTCAATCTTTGCTTGTCTTTCTTTGTTCTAGGTTTTTCTGATTTCTATTCTCCATTTCATTATTTAACTAATACGACATAAGAAAATTTACTTTTATCAAATTCTCTAAATAGTTCAACTCGAGTCACTAGCCACCTAAATGTCATAGGCTTGGGTTTCATATGAAAAAGTCAATCCAATGAGAATAGTAGTTAAGTCTTTATATATAATTAGATCATCTCACTTACATTTTTAATGTGAAAAAATGAAGTATATTATGTTTTTTACACCCAAATCCATGTCAACCCTCAACATGTGTGGCTCTCCCTACCTATGCCATACTAGAGGTCCATCTATTACCCACCCTATACTAATAGTTGCAAGCACTTCTAGGTGGGGCCACTGCCTACATCACAATAGGCTTAGCAGTTGCAAGTCCATTGGATTAGGTCACGGTTTTAGTTTGATATATTTGTTATAGACTTGGTTTCACCCCAAAGATCAATCCAATGAAAATAGTTCCAAACTCTCTTATATAGCTAAATCATTTTACTTGCTTTACCAATATGTGATAGTAAAGTCCATTACATATAATTTCAGTTGTTTAAGAAGTTGTTTGACAGTCATAATTTGCATATCATATATCTTTAAAAAAAAAGCTACTTTATATTATTTCTTTAAAAAAAATCTCAAACAATATAAAACAACTCACGTTGTTGTCCCAACGATTCTAACAAGATACTAATGACAAATATAAAAGTCTAGCAGATAAGCTTTCTAAGAGACGACGTCAAAATATTTTCGCAACATACCTACCACATCATCTCTTTCTTCTCGTCTCCAAACGTCGGTTTTAAACACCCAATTTTATACATCCGATGGGTCTCTTTTCCCCTGTCTGCACAGAACAAATAAAAGATTTGTGGAGAAAAAATCACTCTCCGCCTGCTGTCTTTGACCCGCATCAAGAGGCCCCGGTGGAATAATTCGCCACTCATGTCCTTTTCATGGTTGCGTCCAGTAGATAGCGTATGGAAATAAAATAAAATAAAGAAACAACGTGATTTATGGTGTCAAAGATCTTTCTGTGCAGTTGCGACGTCATCACCTGGTCTCTAAGACTGCTGAAGATTAATTAGTCCATGAGGGATAAAATGAAATCATATAACGACAATCACTGAAATCAAGATATTATATTTTTATGTAGATACTACTGTTATATTATAAAAGATCAACTTCTCCTTCACCGCTTACAGCTGCACTCAAAAACTAATACAAAAACCAAGTGTTTGCAAGACCCCTGGTACGCAATTTATTCTTTAGGTTCAATGTGCATATGTTCTGATCTTTTGAAATGTTTGCCCCAGCTAATTGCTTTTGAGGTTGATGCGCCTTCAGATATAATGATGGCGGGTGACAAGGTTTGTGGAGGGGTGGAAGAAAGCAGAGAAAGAAAAGTCCTAACTGACAGGTGTGGAACCATGCCAAAAAAAGGACCAAGTTTTGAGACTTTGGGTACATTTCCTTTTGTAAAATACTTCTGGAGCTTTTACCGTTGATTTGTATTTCCAACTTTGACTGAGATCTTGATTCTCCTTTCTTAGCTGGTGGAGAAGATAATTTGCAAGAGCTAGACGTTTTGTATAGATGCTTGTATCATCTGTATACTACGGGTTTATTCAATCCCCTCCCTCAAAACAAAAGGCTAGATCCTGATTAATTGTTATCGATTGCAAGGCAGCGAAGGCCGAGAGTAAGATGTTGAAGATTGCAATAAGCTTTTCACGATTCAACGTCTGCACGACCCTTTTGGTTCTCCCTTTCCTGATCAGCTTCCATAGCCAAACCGGAACTGAAGCAGCTGCAACTTACGCATACCATGTATGCGAAAACACAACCACTTTCGCCGCCAACAGTTCCCACCAATCCAACCTCAATCGCGTCCTCGTTTCCCTAGCCTCCAACGCCATCAACAGCACGGGATTCTACAACACCACCGCGGCCGCCGGGAACTCCGTTGACAAGGTCTACGGCCTCTTCCTCTGCCGGGATGATCAATCCTCCAACGAATGCCAGAACTGCGTTGACGCAGCAGTCAAAGATGTGGTCGATCGCTGCCCCAATCAGAAAGTGGCCGTGGTTTGGCATGACGAATGCATGGTGCGCTACTCGAATATGTATATCTTCTCAAACATGGTGACCGACCCTGCCGCTCTCCTGATAAGTGAACTGAGTATATCGGATCAGGACCGGTTTGACCTGCTGGTGAGGACAACCATGAACGACTTGGCGAGTTGGATTTACAGTAACGGTTCTAGGGCCAAGAAGTTTGGGACGAAAGAAGCGAATTTCACAGCGTTGCAAACGCTGTACACCCTTGCCCAGTGCACGCCGGATCTATCTGTCTCTGATTGCAACCAGTGTCTCCAGCGTGGAATAGAGACCCTGCCGGGTTGTTGTGGCGGAAAGCAGGGTGCAAGACTTCTGTATCCTAGTTGTACAGTTAGGTTTGAAGTGCACAGCTTTTACGAGCCTGGGTTTGATGTTCCTCCATCTCCTCCGCCTCCTGGATCAGCGACAACGCCGAAAGGTAAGATTTTTCCTTTATGGGATGGGCGTAAAAACTCAGTTATGGTGACTTACTGCTTTTTTCTCCTTATGTTTGACTACATTTTGGCATTAGTTTGTAAGTCTTCTTTATTACCAGTAACAACGGTGTGTTTTGGCTTATTTTCAGATTGCTTAAATCTTATTTTTGAAATTTTTTGTAAAATAAACAATATGTCATCTCCTTAATAGTTAGTTTTATGATGGGAAATAAACTTTATTATATGTCATCTCCTTAATAGGTTGTGTTATATTGTTTATGTTTTTAAAAAAATTAAAATAAAAAATATATTATATTATTGGTGGTCTATTTAGAAAAATTCTAATAATTACTTGAGAAAGGCTAAGGAAAGTTTAATTTTTCTTTAAATGCATTTACTATGAATTAATTTTTGATATTTGTTTTTACCGGAGATGGGAGTAGGAAGATTTAGAAGATTTTTATTAAAGGCTTGAACTCTATCCTTCTACCTGATGGGAGTAGAGCTTAGGCAATTTCAACGCTACCCTTTGCATTTATTTCCTCGTCTTTTTGGAGAGAGAAGAAAAAGAGATTTGGGTGGCTTGGTGGCGTGTATCACTTTACAACCATTCACATTTTAGAACACTGAAAATTTAGGTAGAACCACTCAAAAGCATCTGAACTTCACGATCAAATGGGTTAGGCCATTTGTTTTCTTAATTGAAGGAAATTGGGTCAGATCATTATTATAACATCAATACAGCTCTTGATTAGTGCACCAGATGCAGACGAATGGTGCAAAAGCTAACCCGTAGTGTGAGCAAAAGTAAAACTGAGATAAATATGTGCTTGGCTTGATGGTGTCAGCGCTTATGAAAAAGTTCCTATGGTAGCAAAATCTAAGATTCCCTTTGGCAATGCAAGATATGTTGCTTTATTCGTCGTGACTAGGTATTTTAGGTTCTACTTTTTAAAGTGCAAACTTCTTTTCTGCCTATTAATTTAAGTTTGTCTCAATTATTAATAAAGTATCAACAGTGTAGTGCTCTTTCCAACAATATTGTAACATTTAGAAAGTAGGTCTAATTATGAATCATTCTGCCTTCCAGCTTATAGCTGTAAGTGATTGTTGCTTATGCAGGAAAAGATCAGATCTCAACAACGACAATTATTGCCATCGTCGTTCCGGTTTCCATCTCTGTTCTTCTATTCGTTGTGGGATGCTACTTCCTCATAAGAAGAAGAAGAAAAATGTATAATGCTGTGCCTGAAGAACATGGTAAATAATAGATAGTTTAATGTTTCTTATTCGTTTACTTTGAAATGTTAGAGATGCAGTTATACATGCGTTTTTTGGGCAGTTACAAATGATATTACCACAGTGGAGTCCTTGCAATTTGACCTTGCTACAATTGAAGCTGCCACCAATATGTTTTCAGATGAGAACAAGCTAGGTGAAGGCGGATTTGGTGTGGTTTACAAGGTAAGGCATTACTCATTATTTACCTACTTTTCTCGAAGGAATAACTATTTTAAGTTTCTATAATTTTGTACAAGCACAATTTAACAATCTTGAGACTTTTGTTCATATTTATTAATTGGTGGCTTTTACTAATACTTGATTGAGATCTATTTTCAGGGTACACTTCCCAATGGACAAGAAATAACTATAAAAAGATTATCAAGGACCTCTCAACAAGGAGCAAAGAGTTTAAAAATGAGGCTTTATTAGTTGCTAAGCTTCAACATAGAAATCTTGTTCGAATGTTGGGGTTTTGTTTGGAAGTAAATGAAAAGATTCTCATCTATAAATTTATGCCCAACAAAAGCCTTGACAACTTTATATATGGTTTGTCTCTCTTATACATACACACTTATCTTTCTTAGACATCATGAAAGAAGCAAACTTTAATTTTAGGTTTCAAGAATTAAGGAAGGGACTTAGTTCAAAATTCACTTAATTTAATTAAGGAGAGAAGAGAATGTGTTTCACTAACCATTAGTGAGTATATTACAAGTTCCATAATGCTAGAATTTTCTTTCTAAATTAATTTTTTTTAGTTTGTCTATTGTATACCTAATCTAAATCGTCCCATATTTCATTATTCTATGATCAAAGTTAAATTTTGGTGAATTTGCAGGACCTTAAAAAAAAAAAGACAATTGAATTGGGTAGAATGCTACAAAATTATTGGAGGCATTGCACAAGGGATTCTTTACCTTCATGAAGACTCGCAACTTAGAATTATACATCGTGATCTCAAAGCGAGCAACATCTTGTTAGATCACAATATGAATCCAAAAATTTCAGATTTTGGTATGGTTAAGATTTTTGGAGTTGATCAAACTCAAGGAGCTGCTAGTAAGATTGTTGGCACCTTGTAAGTTCTTAACATTTGGTTATTTTTTAAATAAAGCTATTTTATAGAAACAAAGATAGTTTGGGATATAGCAATGTTTGCATTTATTGCATCTTAGCATTCTAAAAAAATTAACTATATGAGACAAAGAAGAAAAGAATTGATCATCCTAATATACTAGACATTCACTATGGAAAAGTTAAAAAGGCATGGTCTATCCAACTACCTTTGCAAGATAGTTGGATTACATTTCATAATTAAGTTGTTGAAATGGAACATTAGTAGTGTTTATGACTAATTTTGTTGCATTGATGTTGTTGATTTGCAGTAATTACATGTCTTCAGAATATGCTATGCATGAACAATTTTCTATAAAGTCTAATGTTTATAGTTTTGGAGTACTTGTTCTTGAGATTATCACTAGGAAGAAAATTAGTTCTTTTGTTGACTCAAATGATGACATAGATCTTTTGAGCTATGTAAGTAGTATGATTCAAAATTTTGGAATGTCCTTTCCAATGCTAATGTGAATATCATTATATTTGTGTAACATAAATTGGTCATTTGATGTAGGCCTGGAAACACTGGAAGGATGGGACACACTTAAAATTATTAGATCCCAATTTAAAAGACTCTTACAATCCCAATGAACTTGCCAGATGTCTCCATATTGGCTTATTGTGCACACAAGATGATCCAATGGATAGACCCACCATGACATCCACAGTTCTCATGCTTAACAGTTACTCTATCACTTTTCCAACACCTCGACGACCAGCACTTTACTCTCATCGTCGTACACAGGAAAGCATGCCATTGAGGGATTTGGATTCGGATCAATCTAAAAGCAAATCGGTACCATTGTCTATCAACGAAGTGTCAATTACTGAAGTATATCCTCGATAGTTTTTGCATGATGGCCTTTGATAGAATTAGTATACATTTATGAGTCATAACACTTGTTAAATAAGTTGGAAGTCCAATATGTGTTACTGTTAGGGAGATTTTGAGTCATGGCACTTGAACTGTGTGCTTATGATCTGTGTAAGTGCCGCGTAGACGCTTGTTGGATGGTGGTTGACAGTTCCAGATGGGGCGGGCGCGTTGTTATAACACGTAGGTAATTTTTGGACAATTACCAGGAATCTGCAATTCTACTCTCTGACTTTTAACCAGTTAGAGACATGATGGATTGGGCTATTGGGATTCTTGTAAGGGAAAACTTAGTTTAAATAAGGGGACTGGGGAATGTCAAAGGAAGAATTTTGTAACCCATTTGCTTGTTAATTTGATGTTCCCTACTTTTTTTGCGTGATGAAGTGAGGTACTCAGAAACCATTAAGGAGCGTAACTGATCGAAGCACAACTGGGGGTTTGTGTGTTGATTTCGCTTTGGAAGGACCGGTGAGGTGTTCCCAGAACTAGAACCCGGGAAGGACCAATGACGTGTTCCCAGAACTAGAACTGCAGCGGCTTAGCATGAGTATCCTATCCAACTTGCATGTCCACGAAGGTTATTAAACTTGAAAGCCAATGCTTATAATTGTTAGGGAGATTTATCCTATTGGAAGTTAACGCACTGGCTTGACGCCTAACTGCTTTAATGAAGGTCATGTACTTATATTACTTTTCCAATTTGAAACTTTGTTATTTTCCTCTAAATGGAACTTGTGTTATTAGTTTTATTCGGGCGTTGTATGCGAGAAGTAGTTTGAGATTTTATGAGGGTGATAAAGTAAGAAAAATGGTCTTTCAAGTTTCAACTGTTTTGATAATTTTTTTTCATAATAAATCTATCTCTTAAAATCCATTTGACAGTTTTTAAAGATTTTATTGTTTCTGTCATTCTAAATAGTATAAACAAATAATGCAAATACAAATTGAAGTAAACATGCCTTAAAATTTTTCCTCTTCTAGAATAAATAAACTAGTTGATTCTTGAATGTCATGATAGGTATGATGATGTCACGATATTAAGGTATTTAATAATGCCAAGATTAAAATTAAGTATAGGGATTCTAATAAAATGTAATATTAGGATTCATAAGCTGTATTGCACACACAACTTTTATCTTTAGAATCTTCAAAATAATGAAGTCTATTTCTTGTACTTAGTCAGATATGTGTTGTTAGCCATTGACTCTAGGTACCTAGGAAATTATACTTTTCTAAGTTGAATTGAATAACTCCTATTGGTAGGAAGTTTCACTCGGTTGTAACTATCGTAGAAATCTTAGCATCTCTTTGAATTCTAGAGATAAGGATGGTGTGTTCTTCAATTATCAATCATCCATTTTATTCGGTTTGCAATCTTGGATCAAACCTTCAAAATCTTCCTCCATGTTAATATATATTTTTAGAACCTTTAGAAAAACCATTTTTGTTACAATATATACACGAAAACAATCTTACTAAACTATGCTAAATTCTAGTGTTCTCTTTCTTATTTGGGTTCTTGTTCATATTATTTTTTATGTTGCATTTTTATACGGATTACCTAAGTTCAAATATGGTATTCAATGAGACCAAGAAAGAAGTTATGTCGCATAACAACATATTGAAACTGCTTGTACTAGAAACTGCAGACTACAGCTGTCTCTCCTATCAGCAAAACACATTCCACTCTTGCGCCTCTGCTCTTGGACGGAGTATGTAATGGAACTCTTTGTAGTGTTGAACTACCTTCAAATAATAATACAAAGTAAATTCGAGTCTTCAACTTTGCTAGCTCTGTTCCCATCACTGTCACTTTCAGTAGCTTCTGCGGACGAAGAAGAAATCAAAGTCGCTTGAGCTTTTATTGCTCCATGGACAAGGAAGAAGTTGCTTCAATGCTTTATGGGTCCAGGGACACTGCAATGCTTCATTAAAGATTCCATGTGAAAGCAAAAGCCAGCCGGAGTTATTTGTTGATTAGCTGAGTTTCATAGAGTGAATGGTCCCTCCCACTAAAAGTCTATGGCCCAGAAATTTCATATCTCACTTTCTGATTGTTGCGTGCTTTAAACACCACCCGTTCCGGATTTTCTTTAATCACATTATTGACAAACCTCTTCTCAGAAAATAAAGAAATAAACAAAAGTATTTGAAATATTGTCAATATGGATTCGATCTGATGCATATACTTTTAATTCCGATATTTACTTTTTAGGATTATAGGGTGAAGCATTAAATATTGACTTTTGTGAAATCAATTATTAATTTCTAATTTACATTACCTTTCTCACCCATTCATAGCTATGGAATTGTAGATCAACCATTTCATTCAGTGAGATTATAAAATTTCTTTCCATTTAATCAATTTAACTTAAAACTATGCTAAGATGGTGGAAGTCATGAAGATGTCTTTCTTTTTTTAATAAGAAGTTTCGGTACTAAAATTTATTTTCTCATAATATATATATAACTAGGAGACGAATCCTTAAAATTGCTAGATATAAAATGGATGAGTGTAAAATTCTAAGATAGTAAAAAGGGTTAATGTAGTAAACCTTATCCATAGACCAAAATCGAAGTCGGACATTGATCAAGAGATTTTGTGCATGGAGGATACTCTCATGAACCTAAATCTAATAACACGTAAGGAAAATGTTTTCTTTTTTTATTAAAACCAACTTATGAAGGAAAACTGAATTTCATTTTACCAAATTAGAGATAGAATGTCTTCCACAGAAGGGACCTCTATCTCTTTCTTCTCTTCTCCAAACGTCGGTTTTAAGCCAATTTTATACATCAGATGGGTGTCTTTTTCCCTGTATGCTCAGATAAAAAACAAAAGATTTGTGGAGAAACAATCAGTCTCCGCCTACTTTCGTTGACCGCGTGAAGAGGTCCCCTCGGCATAACTCACGACTCATGTCCTTTTCATGGTTGCATCTCGTCGATAAGCGTATGGAATTAAAACCAAAAATAAAATAAAAAAGGAACAACGTGAAATATGGTGTCACGGCTCTTTCTGTTCTGTGGCAAACGCAGGAAGGTTGTCTAGGTGACTTTTGAAGCTCTGGGTGTTGCTCTGTCTTTTGGGAAGTCTCTGGCAGAGCGTGTACTCGAGCTCTGATCTTAGTGTGCAGATAAGCATGGTTCAGGCCTCAAATTTAGCAGAGCAGTTTAGACCACAACTTTTGTCTAATTTTACTTGTTATGCATGTATTTTGGTTTAGCCTTTGTGTATTTAAGTTGCTCGCGTCTCTCGTCCAGAAGCGAACGACCTGAACGATCTTTGAGCATGGTCATATTATAAAAGATCAACTTCTCCTTCACCAGTCACTGCTGCACTCAAAAATTAATACAAAAACTAAGTGCTTACAAGACTCTTAGTACATAATTTATTCATACGGTCCAATGTACATATGTTCTGATCTTTGGAAGTGTTTGCCCTACCTAATCGGTTTTGAGGTTGGCTCGCATTTTGCTATAATGGTGGCGGAAAGTGATGCGGTTTGCAAAGCCGTGAAAGAAAAGTCGTAACTGGTAGGTGTGGAAACTGAAAAATACAGCCGGCGAAACGTGGAAACCACCGACCGACCACGGGACTCTCGCGCAAGGGTCCAGAGGACTTAGTATGACTAATACACCAAGTTATGGGACTCGAATCCGATCCACTCGGCAAATGTAGACTTTAGGTACATTTCCTCCCACAAAGTAGTTCTGGAACTTTTGTGATGGACTTATATTTCCAGCGTTGACTGAGATCATGGTTCTATTTTACTCGGTAGTAAAGAAGATGATTTGCAAGAGCTAGACCTTCTGTATAGACGCTTGCATCTTCTGTAAACTACGAGTCTACTTAGTCGCCTCCCTCAAAACAAAAAGGCAAGATTCTGATCAATTGTTATCAATTGCATGTCTGCGAAGGCCAAGAGTAAGAAGATGTTGGACACAGCTATGAGCTTTCCAGGATTCAACGTCCGCATGACCCTTTTGCTTCTCTTTTTGCTGATCAGCTTCCTTAGCCAAACTGGAACTGAAGGTGCTTCAACTTACCTGTACCATGTATGCCCAAAGACAGCCAATTTCACCGCCAACAGCACCTACCACTCCAACCTCGATCGCCTCCTCTCTTCCCTCGCCTCCAACGCCAACAAAAGCACTGGATTCTACAATAGCACTGCGGCCTCCGGGAACTCCTTTGACACGGTCTATGGTCTCTTCCTCTGCCGGGGTGATAAAACCTCCAACGAATGCCAGTATTGTGTTAACGATGCAGTCAATGACGTGGTCAATCGCTGCTCCAGTCAGAAAGTGGCCGTAGTTTGGTATGACGAGTGCATGGTACGCTACTCAAATGAGTATATCTTCTCCAAGATGGAGGCCGACCCTTCTGGTTCCCTGGGGAATATAAATAATATATCGGATCAGGAACGGTTTGACCTGCTGGTGAGGACAACAATGAACGACTTGGCAAGTTGGATTTACAGTAACGGGTCTAGGGTCAAGAAGTTTGGGACGAAAGAAGCGAATTTCACAGCGTTGCAAACGCTGTACACCCTTGCCCAGTGCACGCCGGATCTGTCTGGCTCCGATTGCAACAGGTGTCTCCAGCGAGGCATCCAGACACTGACGAGTTGTTGTGGTGGAAAGCAAGGGGGAACAGTTCTCTGTCCTAGTTGTACGGTAAGGTTCGAAGTGTACCCCTTTTACGAGCCAGGGTTTGATGTTCCTCCATCTGCTCCGCCTCCTAGATCAGGAACAACACCGGAAGGTATGATTTTTCCTTGATGGTATGGGGTGAAAACTCAGTTTACAGGGGGGGTGCTTTACTGCTTTTTTCTCCTCACTTTGACTACATTCAGAGATTATTTTATAAGTTTTCTTTATTACTGGTAAGAAGGGTGTGTTATGGCTTATTTTAGATTACTTAAAAATCTTTTCGTAAAAAGAAAAATACGTCATCCTCTTAAAAGTTAGTTCAATGATAGCAAATAAACTTTTTTATATGGTCTAAAATATGTTGTATTATATAATTGATGTTTAAGAAATTTTTCCAAAATAAAAAATATATTACTTTCCCACCGGTAGGTTTAAACAATTTCTAATAATTACTTGAAAGGCTGATAAAAGTTTAAGTTTTCTTTAAATGCATTTATTAGTGAATTGATTTTTTTTTTTTTCTGGAAGATGGAAGTGAGGATTTAAGAGATTTATTAAATGTTCAAACTCTAACCTTCCATGTAATAACTCTCCGGATGCTACTGGCTAGCTAGAGCTTAGAAAATTTTAATGCTATCCTTTGCGTTACCTTCCTCGTCTTTTTGGGGGGAGAAGAAAAAGAGATTTGGGTTTGAGGGTGGCGTGTACCACTTTGCCGCCATTCACATTTTGGAACACTGAAAAGTTAAGTAGAACCACTGAAGAACATGTGAACTTCACGGTCAAATGTGTTAGGCCTTTTGTTTTCTTATTCGAAGGAAGTTGGGTCAGGTCATTATTCTAAACTCGAAAAGAACATCAATCCAGCTCTTGATTAGTGCACCAGATGCAGATGAATGGGGCAAAGGCTAACCCTTTGAGTGTGCCAAAGTAAAACTGGGATAAATATGGGCTTGACTTGATGGTGTCAGCGCTTTTGAAAAAGTTGCTATGTTAGCAAACTCTAAGATTCCCTCTGGCGCCCCAACAGCGTAGTGTTCTTTCCAATAACGTTGTAACATCTAGAAAGCAGGTCTAATTGTGAATCATTCTGCCCTGCAGCTTATAATTGCAAGTGATTATTGCTTATGCAGGAAAAGGTCAGATCTCAACAGCGACAATTATTGCCATTCTCGTTTCGATTTCCATCTCTGTTGTTCTATTCGTTGCGGGATGCAACTTCCTTAGAAGGAGAACGAAAAAAATGTATAATGCTGTGCCTGAAGAAAATGGTAAATAATAGACAGTTTGATGTTTCTTATTTGTGTACTTCGAAATGTTGGAGATGCAGTAATATATACGTTTTTTTTGGGCAGTTATGAATGATATTACCACAGTGGAGTCCCTGCAATTTGACCTTGCTACAATTGAAGCAGCCACCAACATGTTTTCAGATGATAACAAACTAGGTGAAGGCGGATTTGGTGTGGTTTATAAGGTAAACATTACTTGTTATTTATTTATTATTCTCAATGGATTAACTTGTCTAAGTTTTTGTAATTTTTACATACAAAATTTGACACTGCTAAAACTTTTGATCATATAGATTGTGATTGGTGGCTTGTTCTAATAATTGATTAAAGTGCATTTTCAGGGTACACTTCCAAATGGACAAGAAATAGCTATAAAAAGACTATCAAGCACTTCCAAACAAGGAGCAGAAGAGTTTAAAAATGAGGTTTTATTAGTTGCTAAGCTTCAACACAGAAATCTTGTTCGATTATTGGGGTTTTGTTTGGAAGCAAACGAAAAGATTCTCATCTATGAATTTATGCCCAACAAAAGTCTTGACAACTTTATATATGGTTTGTCTCTTTTACGTATACACCTTTATCTTTCTTGGACATCACAAAAAGAAAAATTTAATTTTTAGGTTTCAAGCATTCAGGAAGGGACATAGTTCAAAATTCACTTAATTCATTTAAAGAGATGATAGAATGTATTTCTCTAACCATTAATAGGTATATTATAAGTTCCTACATCTTAGTAAAGGATATTGGATTGAATTTTCTTTCTAATTTATCACATATATTAATTTTTTTAGTTTGTCAATTGAATAGCTAATATATGTTATCCTATATTTAATTAATTATTTTATGATGAAACTTAAATTTTGGTAAATATACAGGACCTTCAAAAAAGGGACAACTAAATTGGGTAGAATGTTACAAAATTATTAAAGGCATTGCACAAGGAATTCTTTACCTTCATGAAGACTCTCAAGTTAGAATTATACATCGTGATCTTAAACCAAGTAATGTTTTGTTAGATCACAATATGAATCCAAAAATTTCAGACTTTGGTATGGCTAAGATTTTTGGAGTTGATCAAACTCAAGGAGCTGCTAGTAGGATTGTCGGCACATTGTAAGTTCTTAACCTTTGATTATTTTTTAAGCAAAGCCATTTTGTAGAGAGATAAATATATTGGGATCTAGTAGTGTTTGCATTTAGTTTATCTTATCATTCTAAAAAAATTAACTACTTAAGATAAAGAAGAAAAGAATTGATCATCCTAATATACCTAACATTCATTTTGGAAATTAGAAAGGAATCTACCAAACTTTCTTAGCAAGATAGATGAATTTGTGGATTATATTTCATAGTTAAGTTATTCAAATGAAACATTAGTTATGTTTCTAACTAATGTTGTTGCATTGATGATTTTGATTTGTAGTGGCTATATGGCTCTAGAATATGCTATGCATGGACAATTTTCCATAAAGTCTGATGTTTACAGTTTTGGAGTACTTGTTCTTGAGATTATCACTGGCAAGAAAATTAGTTCTTTTGATGAATCAGATGGTGAAACACATCTTTTGAGCTATGTAAGTAATATGAATTAAAAAAAAATAGAATATCATTTCCAATTTCAATGTAAATGTCATCACATTAGCATAACATAACTTGGTCCTTTGATGTAGGCTTGGAAACACTAGAAGAATAGGACATACTTGGAATTGTTAGATTTGAATTTAAAAGACTCTTGCGATCCAAATGAAGTCGCCATATGTCTCCATATTGGCTTATTGTGTACACAAGATGATCCAGTGGATAGACCTACCATGACATCCATAGTTCTTATGCTTAATAGTTACTCTACAACTTTTCCAACACCTCAACGTCCAGCACTTTACCTTTATAGTCATACACAGGAAAGCATGCCATTAAGGGATTTGGATTCAGATCAACCTAAAAGCAAATCAATACCATTGTCTATCAATGAGGTATCAATTACAGAAGTATGCCCTCGATAAAGTTTGCATGATGGCCTTCACTAGAACTAGTATATGCTTATGAGTCATGACATTTGTTAAATAAGTTGGAAGTCCAATATGTATAATTGTTAGGGATATTTTGGAACATGGCACTTAAAGCTTCTGCTTGGTATAAGTATTCTATATGAATTGAATATCATAATAAGTATGATGTGTTATAAGTACGGTTTCTAATAATACCATGTTAGTAAGGTCTACAATTGAGTATACACATTCTAAAAAAAGTGTGGTATTGGGATTCATCAATTACATTGCATAAACAACAACTTGTATCATTGGATCTTCAATATAGTAAAGTCTATCTCTTGACTCTAGTTGATTCTATATTGCTAACCATACTATGTTAAATGTTGTGAGATCCCATTCTTAAATCATATTATTCCATACCAACTGAATTTAGGTGCTTAGGGAATGATAAGTTTACTAAGCTAATTGATTGAAAAAGATTTCATCTATAACTACAATTCAAATAAGCTTTCCTTCTCTTATATTATTTGGCTTTAGCATAAAGTTCATATTACTTGTGAGCATAGAACAAAAGCACCTCCTATTAGTAGGAAGTTCCAATCCGGATTTCTAATTATCAAAAATAAAATAAAATTAACATCTCTTTGAATCCTAAAAGTAAGGTGGTATGTTCTTTAATCTTGTTAGTGTAAGTCCTTTCTTTTTTTTTTTGGTGGAAAGATAAATTATATTAATAAATATTAAAGTACAGAAGCGTAAGGGCATATCTCAGCATTACAAAAGTCACGATATCTATGAAAAGATGAAAGTTAAAGCTTCCAAAACTCACTTAAAATAACATTGCCTTAGGAGAATTTTATATTTTTAAACAAAGAAGCTTCCTTTCATACTATCTTCTTTATGTTTATTAAGAGAATAAGGATATCAATTGTTTTCTCTTAAAAATGTTTTCTATTTTGTTTAGTTCATATACAATAAATACAAGCTAAGAAAGATATCTTGAGAAGTTTGGCAACTAAATCATTTTCTTTTATTGCTTTGATCATCCATTATAGTTCTTCATTCCATCCTCCAATGTCACATCAGATTCCATTATGAGTGAGAATACTTTTCCAAATCATCATTGTCCATGCACATTCAAAAAATAGATGACTTCTATTTTCTATATGAGATTAACAAAAATTACAATATATGTTTGCCAAAGGAAGCCACCATACAATTTATGTTACTGTAGAAAGTATGTCCCTACAAATTAGCCATCTAATGAAATTATATTTGCTAATACCACTATCCAAATTAAATTATACCAATCCACCATTTCTTCAACTTGCTAAATATCATTATAAATCTTTTGGCAACAATATGTAGAACCCAAGAGGACAGAGGTAAGTGTGGGCCTTAACTTGAGAAGACCCCGCCAACTCTAAGCCATAATACCTTTTATGTCTAACTGCATTACTAAAGTTCTTTTATACGTTGTACTGAGAATTCATTTACTCCATAATGAGGCTTTTGAGAGATTTATGAAATTTCAAAGCATACGTCCTAAAAGGATTTTATTCCAAATTTTAAGATTCAGTAAACCTAATCCCCTTTCCTTCTTCGGTGAACAAATGGTTTGCTAAGCTATTTTGTGAAAACAATGTGTATCTATATTACTTGCTCATAAGAATTTCCTTAGAGTTAGTGTAAGTCTTTTATGTAGCCAATAATCATTCCAAAGTGAGGTTGATTTTTCATTGCCAGTCATCCATTTCATTTAGCTTCCAATTGAGGATCAAACCTCTAGAATCTTCTTCCATGTTGATATATATTTTCAAAACCTTTAAGAAAACCATCTTTGTTGTTATATATACACGAGAACAACCTTACCAAACCATGCTAAATACTTATTTTCTTTTTGTTATTCAGTTTTTGTTCATATTCTTTTTTATGGTGGATTTGTATAAGGATTACCTAATTTCTAATATGTTATTCAATAAGACTAAGAAAAATGATTCATAACATAACAACATATAAAAACTGCTTGTGCTAAAAGTTTATTGATTGTGGCATATTTTTCCTCTATCAAAATGAGATATTATATCATTTGTGTGCTAGACAAAAGTGATTTCTTATAATGAAGTTTAAATAAAAAAAAATGCCTTTCAATTCTTGAACTAGCATTTAAGTTAGGCCTTCTAATAACTATTACGTGCCTTTATTCTAATTTCATTACCAACCCTTGCATTGCTAGGGACTGCGGACAAGAACAGTCTCACCTGTCAGCAAAAAACATTCCACTCTTACGTGAATGTTCTGTAATAGAACTCCTCGTAGTGTTGAATTTACTTAAAATAATAGTACAAAGTAAATAACAGTCTTCAACTTCGGTAGTTCTGTTCTCATGACTGTCACTTTCAGTAGTTTCACAATACAAAAAAGAAATCAAATTCGCTTCACGCTTTTTGTTGCCCCAGTGACGCGGAAGAAGTTGCTTTAATGCTTCATTGGCCCAATGACACGGCAATGCCTCATTAAAGATTACAAGAGAAAGCAAAAGGCAGCCGGAGTTATTGGTTGATTAGCTGAATGTCCCTTTAGACATCCAAGGCAGAAGCTGCCAGTTCCCCACCTAAACCTCTCCCCTCAATTGATCACCCGTTTCATAGAGTGTATTCCCTCCCACTAAAAGTCTATGGTCCAGAAACCAAGTGAAATTATCTTTCATATCTCACTTTCAGCTTGTTGCTTTCGGCCATTCTTCACCGACCTTGACTCTGATGGGGACGCTCTGGATCTTGTCTTTTCTTGTAGGCCCAGAGGAGAAATAGTTACGTGGCTTGACTTGCTTCAATTGGGGTCAACCATGTTTGCTGTAAACACCCCGTTCTGGATTTTGATTGATCACATTATTGGCAAACATCTTCTCAAAAAATAAAGAAATGAAACTAAAAAGTATTTGAAATATTGTCAATGTGGGTTCGATTTGATGCATATATTTTTAAAAATTCCGATATATTTTTAATTCCACCCTAAATTCAACTTATAAGAGGGGAGAATGTATTTTTTATTTTTTATTTTTTATTTTTATGAATATGTAAGTTTATTTATCAAAAAATAAGTGAATATAAAAGCTTAGGGACATATTCTAAAATTACAATTCATGTAAAAGAAAATCAAATTTAGAATTCTCTAGTTATGACACAACAAAATATGCACTTAAGAGAGTTTAATTTTTTTAAATAGAGATAATCTTCTACGAACTACTTTCCTAATTTTAGCCAATAAGATTGGTATTTCAACAGTCTCATTTTCAAAACATTTATGATTACATTTAAATCATACACAATAGATACATACTAAGAAATAAAGTTTAAGAAACTTTATAACCAAATTCTTTCCCATAGTTACTTTAATCATCCATTGCAGTTCAAAACTCCAATCTTTGATGTTCTTACGAAGGCCTTATTGTGCTAGAATACTTCTCCAAATTTGCCTAGTCCAAGTACACTGAAAAAACAAGTGTGACTTACTTTTATATTGAGAACCACAAAAATTATAATATAAATCAATTGAGGGGAGCCATAGAGAAATTACTTATGTTATATGAAGTTTGTCCCTGTATCTGAGACAACCAATGAAATTATGTTTGTTGATTGCTCCTAATCATATCAAATCATACCATTCAACCTCAATATTTATTTGGTGCAATTCTTTGTATGTTTCTTTACAACAATAAGAAGGTTTGGAGAGTGTAGAGGTGAGAATTTGTCATAATTTTAAAAGAGCTCTCCAACTCCATGCCATATTTCCTTTAATGTCAAGATACATAATTGAAGTTCTTATGCATTTAATACTATGAATCCATTTACTACATAAAGATGAATTTGGACAATTGTGAGATTCCAAAGTGACTACCCTAACAAAACCTTATTCCAAACTTTAAGGTTTAGTAGTCCAAGTCTTTCTTCTTTTTTATGTCAACAAACAACTTGTTAAGCAACCTTATGAGTTTTATGGTCTTCCAAATTACCTACCAATAGAAAGTGCCTAATTTTCTTCTCAATCTCATAAATGGTATGTTTTGGGAGAAAAAATATTTATTTTCAAAAGATGCAGATAGAAGTAAGAATTGATTTTGTCAATTTTAATCGTCTAACATAGCTTAGATGTCTCAGAGAATATATTTTATTTCAATGAATATTTTTAAGTTAGATTTTGACAATATGAAACAACTTATATTGTTCTCAATAGGGCTTTTTGTAGTCAAGGTAAGAAGTGGGCTTCATGCAAAGAATAATGTATACCTTACAAACCATTGCAAATTGTGGATTTGGTGCATTGAGGGTACTCTCATGAACATAAATATAATACTATATAAGAACACTTATTTTCTTACTAAACCCAACTTATAAAGGAAAAATGAATTTCATTTTATGGAAAATTTTTGAAGAAGGATTTTGTGATTTTCACAAAAGATTCATTTTATGCAAGTACTAGTTCTTAAGATTATCAAGCAATAACATCCATTCGTTTTATGAAGCAAGCAATGTTGAAAATTTTTGAGTTATGTAAGCGGTGTGAATAAAAAATTTGTAATGTCATTTCTAATTTCAGTGCAAAAGTCATACACATTAGTGTAACATTGTAACATAACTTGTTCATTTAATGCAGGCTTGGAAACTCTGCAAGGATAGGGCATCATTGGATTAGTTAGATCCCAATTAGCTTTTCTTTGGTTTAATCTCGCTTACTATGTCTCTTGCTATGAGGTCATCCACATGATTTACTTGATTAGATCCAACATTTTATGATGATAAGAACACCATTAAGCACCCATAGATTACTCCACGGATACTAATAACTCTTAATAAAATACCAATTTCTAGAGCAAATCAAACTGTCCGGGGATTCAAAACGATCCCACGACTCTAGCAAAACTAAAACGAATCTGGTTGCCCTTCAAACGTTCTATTCCACACCTATGTAGCACTAAGCCATATATTTTCCAAGCGCAAGCTATACGTATACAATAAAGTAGACCACACAGACTATATCAAACATTGCAAAGGAAATACCCGTAGGGCTTGGTTCTTTGTGGTGCGTACTAATTGTTGTATCAATGGGTTGGGTTCGGACCGTATTTTGGGTCAGCCTTTGCTCGTGGATCGATAGAATGGTTAAGTAATGGAATTAATCAGACCGCGAGGCAGTTTATGGGTTTTGGGGCGTTTGTCAAAACTGGTGGTTGGGGGCTGTGATTCTCAAAGGAGGGTATGATGTGTTGTGTGGGTGAGGAGATTGTGGCCGAACGTCGTAGCTCAGGGATGTGGCCCATGGGTTTTTTAAAAGGCCAGGGCCTCAATTTATTGAACAGGTAAACAAAAAAGGCAGGACACACATCATACCCTATGTCTCTAGCAAATGGTACAAAAAAGATACGAAATTGCCTTGGTAAAAAGGTTTTGGAGAAGATATTGAAGAATCAAAAAATGAAGTTGCCTTGGTAGAAAAGTTTTAACATCAAAATGATGTGAGATTAAAAATACGTCTAAAGAGTTGTTTCTAACAAAAGACTTGACTATTTCCCATTTGGCATATCCTTTCTTGTTGCTCATGCAAATTGTGTTCGTTGCAATTTCCTTTTTGTCTAAATCTTATTATGTATCAAATGACTGTACGGGAAAACTTTGTATTCATTATATTAAATCTTGGAGAATTTACAAAGTTGTGAGGGAGAACATATCATATTTTTCTTTTAGTATGATAGAAACAAATTCATTTAGTTAAATACTCCTTTTTACTTTGTTTTAGTCAACTCCACAAACATTCATTATACAAGCTTGAAATTTGTAGATTTATATTCTCATCTAATAGATTATTGCTAACTTTAAAATCACAATGAATCTTAAAACTTGAGAATCTTTATAAAATAAATAACCTCATAACAATCCCTTCCATAATATTATTTCACCTTGAGCAATCTAGTCCTCTTTGCACGTCTACAAATACAATTCAATATTCAAACTAGATTAAATATACCAATGTAAAACTATTATTTATTTAAATGTATTTATTTCGAAAATATTACATACACTCTAAAGGTGAAATGACTATCATCTTTGAGCCTATCTTATTCCTATTCCTACTTTGCAGTTTCTTAGCTTTTTGTTTTTGTAGGCAGAGGAGGTTTGAATTTTAGTTTTGCCAATCGGTGGAATCCCCTTTGGCCACTTCAGGGTGGTAAATGATGCCTTGGACATCGCTTAACCCTATCTTGATCAATCCTTTCTCTTTAGATTCCCCTCCAAAACTTCTCATGATAGGAATTCCTTGGGTATTATGTTGGAAAAAGATGTGTTTTGGTTGTGAAAAATTGTGTTTGCCTATAATGAATAAATGTTTTTCATATCTTAGTGTGCAAATATTGAATGTTAAGGAAGTAGAAGGTGTGTAAATTATAATATCAATCAATGATATTATAAAGTAGCCAGTTTCCTATATTCCTTAATTATACAACTTCATACAAGCCTTAGAGAAATATTTTTGTACGAAATAAGAGCTAAAAAAATATACTTGGTTACTTTGAAGAAAAATGATACTTGATTTTATGTGTTTGTAGGTGCATGTGTATCAAGGATAAAAGATTATATTATGAAGCCTAAAATCATATATAAAGGCATAATTATACAATCTTGAAGCAATTATGAGTGAAGCTATTTACTAGTTGGCCCAAACCTAAGTAAAGTCATTTATCAGTTGGTCCAAGACTCGCATGAAGCAGGCCAAGGCAAGCCCACATGGTGCTTTACTTATTAAGTTGGACTAAGTCAAAAAGTTCTTATAGCCCACAAGTTCAACCTACATGATTGATTAATTAGACCAAGCTCGAGCTAATCAGAGTGACATTATTTCACTTACATGTGAAACACAACCGTTTCACTTAAGTCATGAGAAGGTGACTTAATCAAGCAAAATAAAGATGATGCCTTAAAGCCCTAAATCGATGAACTACTCTTACACTTTTCTCTATTTCCAATTCTCCAACGAGAAGAATTATGAGTTGATAGAAGTGTTAAAACAACTATTTGCTGCATTAATCATGGTCTTTAATATTGCATGATGGGGATTACATCAAATCTCAATGGGAAAATCACAACAAGAAGATCAGGTTTGAAAAGAAACCCTAGAAAGCTTGAGTTCTTTGAATATGCTATAAAGAGATGTTCCTTGAGGTTCTTAAGAGCTTTTGCACAAAATACTATTGAGAGATTGTGAAAAAGATTGAAGCTGTGAAAGCTTATACTTTTATGGTTGAGTTCTTTAATCTTTGGTGAAAGCTTGGATCTTTAGTGATAACATGTTTTGGTTCAGTTCTTAAGACCCTTTGCACCAAAGCAATCGCATCACCATAAAGCTTATTCACCAATCACAACTCTTTGATACCACTTAATGAGATTTGTGGTGGGAAATGAGTGAGCTAGGGTTTAAATAAATTAATAACAAGGTAATTGTAAAGCTTTTTGAAAGTTAAAGGTGCAAAGATGATAAATTGCAAGAGAATTAAAAGCAAAAAGGTAAAGAAATGAACTAAAGACATGAAATTTAAAGAACACCAAAAGATAAATTACAAGGACATTAAAGGCAAGAAAGTAAGGCATGAACTAAAGGCTTGAATTTAAAGTATGACAAAAGTAAAGGCTTGAAATTAATGGTGCATAAAACATAAGTTGAAGAAAAATTAAAAGCATGAAAATTAAAGGCTAAAATCAAGACATGAAATTTAAAGAAACAAATTTTTGAAAACAAAAACAAAAAACAAAACTCTTCTTCATTCAAAACCAAACTCATCTTTTAACTAAAAAGAACTAAACCTAACACTTAAGGAATTCTAGTGAATTTAGGAATCTTAAACAAATAAAAATTTTTGACAACTAAAAAATCCTAAACAACAAAAGAATATCATATAGCTAAGAAATCCCAAAATAATTAAGGAATCCCAAAACACTAAGGAATCCTAAACAATTAAAAATTACAAACAATTAAGAAATTCTAGATAATTTAAAATTTCATAAGAGTTCTAGAAATGCTATCCAATCTTGGGCTTCTTGGATGCAATGGAGAAAATTATGAATTCAACTCTTTGATGTAGGAATGAGTAATACTTGGGCCTAGATATATTTGCATTAGTTTGATATAGTAATAGGCCTTTGGCGGAATATATGTTTTATGTCAAACTCATTTCGTAATTTGGTAAGTATTTGAGATAATGGAGGAAGAGTGCTGCTAGAAAAAAAAGTATTTTACTAACATAAACGAAGAGAAACATACCATATTATAGGGTATGTAAAGTAAAGATAAAGAAATCAACTTTTGAGATTGAAAAGCCAATTTTTTTAAGAAATTGAGTGAGACGTTGGTTTCATGCACATGGAGCTTACTTTAAACCATTAAGTGAGTCTCTGAAATGACACATTGAATAAGGATGTTGTGGATCCCCAAATCATTGTGGCTGAGACATGAAGACTTCCTTGTCAAGAGCATTTTGTAGAAAGACATTCTTGACATCAAGTTATTTAATGGTCCAATCTTTGGAGTATGCAATAAATAATAATGGCCAAATTGTAACAAGTTTAGCAATAAGATTGAAAGTTTTATTATAATCGATTCTAGGTCATTAATGAATGCTTTTGTAAAAAAAAAAAAAAAAAACAAGCCTTATAACACTAGAGGGATCCATCCTATCTTAGTTTGATTTTATAGACTCATTAGTGCATGATTGGAAGAACACGAGGGGGAGGTCATTGAATTTGCATACTTTGAGGTAAAAAAGGTCAACGAATTAAAAATCTGATAATACCATTATTAAATCTTGTATTACAATTTACTTTTATGCAATACGAAATAACCAATTAATTAAAAATAGGTTTTTTGAAATAAATTAATACTACGGATGTCACCCTAGTTTGTGTTGCAGCATTCTAAACATGATACTAATAGAATCAGACAAGTAGGTTGTAAATATGACCAAATCAGTGTATTATGAAGAAATTCACTAAAAAATTATTTATATTCACACAATGCACAATAAACAATACTTCTTGCTCTTCCCAGCTTTAATATCTTTTTTTTTTCATTCTTGGAATTCACGATACAAGCTTGAGAGAGCAGTAGTAGTTAGGTTCAATGTATTCCTAACAATTAAGTGTATTGACCGAATAAAGAAATGAAAAGCTATTTCCTTAATTTGATTTTTTAATCTTTCATTTATAATCAATTAAGCTGAATTTGTTGTATGCAGTCATGCACATTTGTGCATGTGTACATACACATTATTCCATCACTCATGCAAAAATTAAAAATTTTCATCTATATGAAATTTCAAGAATAACTTAAGAGTTGTCATATTAAGTTGTTACAAGAGTTCACACATCCTGGTTGTCTTTGTAATGTCAACATTTGCAATCATTGAATTAAAACTCCTAATCTTCTCATAAAGTTATTAAATTTTAAGAGCAATTGTATAAAATATTATAATTTCTTTCCATATCATGTCATATTTGGGATTACATTCTTTTTTTTATTTATTTATTAATTTTTACCATAAATGAGGGTAGGAGATTTAGGAAATTTCTTGTGGAAGAAAGGCTCAAATTCTAGCCTCCCATGTGATAGGGCCTCCAAATGCCATTGAGCTACTAGAGTTTGAGCATTTTCTTTTCTATTTAATTAAATATAAAGTTAAATAAGTGGTTCAATCTAAAAGTTAGAAGTTGATATTATTTTTGACTCTGTCAAATGCATGTGCATTCTTGTTTCAATTCGCAAACATCATTTCAAGTCATCTACAGACCTTTACCCTGTACAAAATTGATAGTTATGAGAATTAATTCATCTTTTCTATTTTAACCAAAAGGTTTCACTTGTAGCTTTTCACTACTTGAGACAAGAAAAAGAAAAATACTAATGGGGCAACATATGTTATTGGATGGCATCCCATGTAATATTTTGGAAATTAAACCCATATATTCTTGGTGTGCGCAAAATACCTGAATGCTTGAATGAACTGTAAAAGGAGAGGGCGAAGGAGATCGCCGGTTTGCTAAACACAGGCTGATTTATGCTTGAAAATGCGTCAGGCGTAGATGCCAACGCATACAAAGGGGAGCGCCGATCCAGGTCAACAGCATGAGCGAAAGGTGGATGTTTCTGGAGTAAGTCTAAAGCAATATTTGTTGTGTTGTATTAGATCACAAAAAGTACTGAACATAAAGGAGCTTTTATTGCGAACATAAAAGATCATAAGAATAGCAACCAATGGTTTGTTAGGGGAATAGTTCTTACCTAACGTTCCGTTCTGTATCGCTTGTGTACAAACTGTAGCACCATGGATACCTTTACCTCGCTTTAAAAATTTCAGCGATTTGCGCTTGTATAGATACCAAGCCAAGTCTTTATGCCCGTATTGAATAGCGAGAACAACTGGTATACATCGATTGACACCTTCGAAGTGGATCAAGTTCTCATTCTTCCTAAGTATGTACTCCACTAACTTGTGTTTACCAAGAATAGCTGCGTGAGCGAAAGCTGTATAACCCTCAACATCTACAATTTCCAAGTCCTTTTTTGACATTACCTGCGCCAACTTGTCCACAATTTCTGTTTGTTCCGCAGCCACAGCAATATGAAGGGCTGTCTCTTCCCGAGATGTGATTTTGTGCCTCTCTTGATGAGGATGCTTCTCAAGGCACTCTTTTGCAGTTATCTACTCTCCTCTTCGCACGGCATCAACTAAGTCCTTCCCTGTCAAGTTTTTATTTTATTCTTTTCCGTTTTCATAAAACAAAATCAAGGTTACGAGCCTTCCTAGCTACCAAGCTGCTCCACCCCGAGAGGGATAAACTAAATGGATGGACAAAGAAATGAAAGTTGTCTGTAAGGGACCTTATGAATGCTTATTTGAATAATTTGTCACAGCAGGAGCTTTTACTCTTTTAACGACCTAGGGATAATTTCCACAATTATTATTTCCTCCAACTTTTTCCTTTCTTTATGAGTTTTATGGAGCTATTCGAAGTTCTTTACTGGTTATTTATCATTCTCTAATAGACTTTAATTATACTGTTCACAAAAAATATTTAAGAACTTGCATTATTGAAAGTAAGAGAAAGAGAGAGAAATATAAATACCTTTGTCAATACGATCCCGCATACCATATCTTTCTGCCAAAGTATTCCAAGCTTCTTGTGCCATTTTAATTCCAAAAATATGAAAAAAGGCTTCCCATCTACAAGAACTCCGAATCACTTCTAATGCGTCGGAATTCCTTGGATACCAAATCTTAAACTTTTCAGGATCTTCCATCTCCGTAGGTTCAGTGGATGGTTCTACGATGTTCCGAAGTTGTTGATTCATCAAACTAAATTTCACCCTGTCACTCCAATTCGCATAATTATCTCCGTCTGGGGTAGAATTTAATTACATTGTACACATAAAATATCTAGGCATGTGCAATATTTGAGAGTGAGAGAGAGAGATAAAGAGAGATAAAAACCTAATTTGATACCGTCCTTCACGTCATATTTAGTTATAAAGACATTCCAAGTATCTCGCTCTGTATCACACTCATTAATCATAGAAAGTGCCTCCAAACCATAGAAACGCCGAATCACCTGTAAAGCCTCAAGATCCTTGACTTTCGTATCCTTAGAAGAAAATTCATTATCTTCTTGCCTAGGATCAACAACACTCCAAAGATCTTTAGCTATCAAATAACATTTCATCCGAGCACTCCAATCCAAAAAATTATCTGTATCAATGGAAGAATTTAGATGCATCATATATGTAAAACGATAAAGCCAAGAGAAACAGAGATAAAGACCTTTTCTAATTCTATCCAACAAGGCAAACCGTTTTGCTAAACGATACCATACATCATTTGCATGACGAAACCCCTTAGCCACAGAAAATGCTTTCTCGCCGCAATAGTTCCAAATAACGTGTAAAGCCTCCAAAATTGTCTTTACAACCTTCTTGCCCGGAAGCTTCAGGTGACCCAACAATGCTCCAAAGATCTTTTTCATCCTAGCACTCCATTCAGCATAATTATCTACTTCAAGATAGATTAAGTGATTTTCCATCTTTAATCTGTAAATATATCCAAATATTGTTAGGAAGACTGGTTATACAATAGAAAGACTTCCTTTATTGACTTCTTATGTTTTCCCTAGAACAAAAACATTTTTCTTTTTTTTTGGTTGAAAAAAGCCTATCTACAAAGCCCATTGTTGGAGGAAGCGCCCTTAGAAGTAAGGGGGGGGGGGGGGGAATGAAAGTCAGCATCTACGTTAAAATGCTAAAGAAATGATGGAAAAGAAAATCACTTAGAAGAACGTAATCCAATCATTTCAAGAGCAGATTGTTGGTTCTATGGGAATAGGGGTTGTACTTGTTAAGGTGTCATTGAAATGTTAGACTTTGCGGTTATGGCATTAACAATAAATAGTTTCCTTACTTATTTTTTCCTCTCATTCCCAATTTCTATATAAGTAGCTCAACTCTTACACTTTTTGTAAAGCTTATGCTCTGCTTCATTTAGAAATTTTGGTTTAAAGTTGAGCTAAAGATACAATTGGAAATTCATATTCATATTCATATTCATTTCTTTTTAATTACGTAAGATAACTGCTCCAGGTATTTTTGAGAAATTTATATATGGAATCATAAGTGTCCAAGTAATAAATTTAAATTCCACGCAAATAATATGATTATTTCACATATAATCATTTTTTTACATTATCAATATATTTCTTGCTGTCCACGCCAGCTCACAATTCCACCTTATCTGACCAGTCAGTCAACCCGAGGAAAGCCACATCATCGGCCTTTTCCCTCCTCCCTACCGGATTCCGATTCTGGGCGGGACAACGGAAAGTCCCGACTGAAACCAATCAGGTCAACTGAACCCGATCCGGAAGGAGCAACAACAGATCCCTCAACTAGACCGACCTAGACGGTGACCCAAGTAACGATGATTAACAGATCAGCCTCGGATCCCCGCCGGAATGGGACAACGGCCACTCCGATCAAGCGGTTTACCGGAATTCCGAAACTAACCAAATGTAAACAACTAATATTTCAAATTTCAAAGGCTCAAGTTTCCTCCATAAATTACACACAACTCATGGAAGTACTCAGTTCACCAACATACAGTTCAGATTTTCACAAAAGCCTTTGCTATCAGTTCATTCTGTTCTTTACATCGCTAGCTAAAACTTGGAATTCCCATTATTTGAAGTTACTGTTACAGTTCGAGAGCAAAACTAAGTCACTTCCGGTTTGGACGAGCTGTCTTCCAAGAATGCTGCTTGTAAGTCTCAGTGGGGGAGTGACCAGGGAATGCTGCGTGTAAGTCTCAGCGGGGGAGTAACCAGGGAATGCTGCTTGTAGTGGGGGAGTAACCAGGGATAAACTTTAAAGGCTATTAAAAAATTCTAGTCCCTACCGCCTTTATATCTCACCCCTAGAGGGGCATCAGCTACCACATATTGCGGACCAAAGTTCAACGACTTTTCGTAGTCAATGGTTTGCCTTTTAGCGACGAGACTAGCAGTCGTCACCATTTTGTGGGATTATGTATCCCTTTTTAAAATCATGACTAGCTGTTTCCGGTGATGAATGAATGAAGTTGTTTTTATTTTCTTTTATTGTTTTAACTTTTCTATATCGATGAGCTTTTTTAGATGAAATAGTTTTATTTATTCATTAAATACATAGTAAGAATCGTTAAAACACAAAATCCATGTCGTTTGTATCCAGATCATGTTCTCTTTCATATCTTTTCTTGGTTATAATTAGTGTTGCTGTGAGAGACCAGCAAGACAATCGGGCAAAGAAAACAATGGATGAAAAATAGAGAAATGCCAGAAGAACGAAGAACAGAAGGAACTAGAAAAATAATATGAGAAAGGTTGCTTCTATATTCAATGATTCACACTGTTTGTACAAGTCCCTATTTGTAGGATTTTTCTAATCTATGTGTAATAAATTATAATAAGAAATAAAGTAATCAAATTAATGTCTCTTGCCAAAGTTAACCATCTACATCGTTTGAATTTGAATTCTGGCCAGCCGTAGACGTTGATGATTTCTAATGCACTATGGAAGGTTTTCATCTTTGGAGATTGCAATTTTGAATAATTTCTGTTGAATTGTAAAGCATTATGATGGTTCATCATAGCATAGGGTTGTTAAAGTATGGTCAATAAGTCTTATGTTGTTAATAAAAATATTAAACATCCTATTTATAAAGACAATGATTTCACCACTTAAAGTCTTAGGATTTTAAGTTGAATTTGAACTATATTTTATAAAATTTATAATGATATCGAAGTCAAGCCTTTTCTTAATACTCCTATAAGCTGCCATTGATTTGAATCCATGCATTACCCACTCGTGTTTATCTTGCTGACATGGCCCCTGCTGGCATGGCATTGCTTGCTAACTTGACACTCTCTAATAATTATATTTGAGATGTAGTGGAAGTGGGAGAAGTAGAACTGGAATTCTATCATAGTGAAGAACAGGTAGCCGGCATCTTGACCAGAAGCCTTGGAAGAGCTCAGCATGAGAAGTTTTGCAAGCTGATCGGATTCACCATGCTCCCCCTTTAAGGTGGGGTGTTAGGAACTGAAGCTAATGGGGCCACATAGGAAGGTGGGATAGTTAACTTTTGAAGCTCTGGATATTGCTCTGTTTTTTATGGAAGTCTCAGGCAAAACGTGCACCTTATTTCTGTAGCTAAAGACTGAAAATGCAAACCTTTGTCTGAAAGTGGTGCAGATAAGCCCGGTTTAGGCCTCAACTTTAGTGATCATTAGTTCAGCAGTTTAGACCATAACGTTTGTTCTCATTGTACTTGTTATGCGTGTATTTTTGTTTAACTTTTGTGTACTTAAGTTGTTCGCGTCTCTCATCCAGAAGTGAACGACCTGAACTATCTTTGATCTTGCTTCGTTGTAATCTCTATCTTTTTAAGCCTTGTTGCATCTATGAAAAGCTATGTAATGTTTGGTTCATCTCGTGTCCGATCAAATTTTATCTTAACCACTTCAATATTCAAACTTTTGTTCAGACTTGTTACTGCTGACACTCTGTCATTCACTTGTCAATATTTCATCACATGTTATTGCTGACACTCTGTTATACGACGACGATGCCCCTTGGATAAAGTGGCTGTAACATGTTGCGACGAGTGCTTGTTTGGTTACTCAAACAAACAACGAAGAGCTGCATGCCCATTGCACAGAGTATCCTACAAGTAGAGGGCAAGCACCAGAACGAATTGTGCCTAGACCTTAAATGGCTAAATTATCATCTGTTTTCTCTTTTTTAAACAAAGAAGACAGAAAATTCTCGACCGTGACATCATTTTGCTCTAAACATTAGTTATCCCCCCGGATCTGTAATTTTCAACATTCTGGGTATTAGAAAAGGTCTAATATTCTCTTCTAAAACATTAAAATACTTAAATATAAGAAAATATTAATACCAGATAAAATTAGTCCACGAGTAATAAATGAAATGATATGATGAGAAAAACTGAAATAAAGATATTATATTTAAATATAGATTTATTATTATGTTATTATCCTGTATTATTTAAATGTAGTCCATGGTCCAATGTGCGCGTGTTCGGATCTTTTGAAGTGTTTGGCCCAGCTAATCACTTTTGAGGTTGGGTCGCCTTGTGCTACAATGATGGTGGAAGGTGATATGGTTTGTGGCTTGGATGTCAGAACACAGGACCCGGCTTAATCTAGCACGACCCAGATCAGATAGGTTGGTAATGGCTTGTGCTACACGTCCAAAACCTACAGGACCTACACCAATAAAAGAGGTTTCATCTTGAGTAAGGGGCTTGAATCTAGAACAAAGGTGAGTAAATCGACGTAGCTAGAGCTCCCCGTGTCTCAACAAGTAGAGTCTTCATCCCTAATCATAGAAATGGCCCCATATAGAGAAGGGAAAGGACATGTATTTTGGATTTGCGACTAAACATCAGCATAAATTTTGTCCAACCCGTTAAGGAACTCGACAATATTTCCATCCTTTTGGAACCGTTAGAATGATATAATTTCAATGAGGTTGGAGTATTAGATGGCCACGATCGAATCCAACTGATTTCAAAGCCGTTTTAGTTGAAAAACGTACCTATCGACTGATTCTCCACCCTAAACATCATGGGCCGATTCTCACTTAACTCCGATGATCTCTTTAATTTTGACTCATTCGAATTTGTCTTGAAGGTGAGCCTATACATTCTAGCATAAGCCAAGTAGATGCAGGTTTTATAAATTTGGGGGAAAGGGAAGTTAGGGGTCATGATAAAACCACACCGTTGCAACATTGCTACTATGGGAAAAGAGAAGAATTTGGTTATGGGGGAGCTACTAAATCATCTACGATCTAGATTGTTCTTCCCAAGCACTGCAATCTTCATATCTCTGTCAGTAGTTAAAATCCTCAATAAATTTCAGTTAAGAAAAAAATATGTAAAATTATGGTTTTTAAGTCCCAAAAAAAAATGTGTACTGGTCATTACTTGTTTGCTCAAGCTACCCCATTAAAGTGATTGGTTTCTTGTACAAAGGGATTAATAGGTTCTTATAGCAAAGATACACATAGAAATGTATAAAGATTATAGATGACTTACACATAAAAATGTATAAAGGTTCTTATAGCATAGTAAGATGTTGCACAACCCATTTAGCTGCCACCAAGTCATGAAACCTATGCCCTTTGTTTATATGGTATGTAAACTTACGACGGATATTTCTATATTTCAAGTCATTTCATGTGGTTATGACATATGTGAAGAGTAGACCAATGTCAACGGTTCATATATTCACATATATATAATGATCCTCTTTCTTCTCTCTCCAAATGTCGGTTTTAAGCACATTTTTATGGATCCGATGGGTGTCCTTTTCCCTGTCTACTTGGATGAAAAATAAAAGATTTCTTGAGAAACAACGTGAGCCCATTACCTACATCACAATAGGGTTAATAGTTGTAAGCCCATTGGATCAAGCCATGGGTTGGTTTTGATTTATTTGTTATGGGCTTGTTTCTTTCTCAAAAAGTTAATCCAATGAAAAGAATACTAAACTCTCTTATACAACCAAAACATCATACTTACTTTACTAATATTTGAGAATAAAGTCTATTATATAAAACTTCCTTTGTTTAAGAAGTGGTCTAACAATCATAATTTGCATATCTTATATCTTCAAAAAAAAAATACTTTATATTATTTCTTTTGAAAAAAATCTCAAACAATATAAAACAACTCACGTCGTTGTCCCAACTATTTTACCAAGATACTAATGACAAATATAAAAGTCTAGCAGATAAGCTTTCTGAGAGACGACGTCAAAATATTTTCGCAACCTACCTACACACATAATCTCTTTCTTCTCTGCTCCAAACGTCGGTTTCAAGCGCACAATTTTATACATGCGATGGGTCTCTTTTTTCCTGTTTGCACAGATTAAAAATAAAAGATTTCTGGAGAAACAATCAGTCTCCGCCTGCTTTCTTTGACCGCATCAAGAGTTCCCAGTGGCATAATTCGCCACTCATGTCCTTTTCGTAGTTGCGTCTAGGAGATAGCGTATGGAATAAGAAAGAAGAAATAAAATAAAGAAACAACGTGACATATGGTGTCACGGATCTTTCTGTGCAGTGGCAACGTCATCACATGGTCTCTAAGACTGTGCTGAAGATAAATTAGTCCATGAGTGGTAAAATGAAATGATATGACGAGAATCACTGAAATCAAGATATTATATTTTTATATAGATACTACTGTTATATTATAAAAGATCAACTTCTCCTTCACCAGTTACAGCTGCACTCAAAAACTAATACAAAGACCAAGTGTTGCAAGAATCCTTGTGCGTAATTCAATCTTAAGGTCCAATGTGGATATGTTCTGATCTTTCGAAGTGTTTGCCCCAGCTAATTGCTTTTGAGGTTGGTGCGCCTGTGTTATAATAATGGCGGTTGATTAAGTTAGTGGTGGGGGTGGAAGAAAGCCGATAAAGAAAAGTCGTAACTGAAAAATGGACCAAGTTTTGGGACTCGAGTTTGAAGCAAATGTGGACTTTAGGTACATTTCCTTCAATAAAATACTTCTGGAACCTTTACCGTTGATTTGTATTTCCAACCTAGACTGAGATCTTGCTTCTATTTTTATGGGCGGTAAAGAAGATGATTTGCTAGAGCTAGACGTTTTGTATAGACGCTTGTATCATCTGTATACTGCGGGTCTATTCAATCGCCTCCCTCAAAACTATAGGCTAGATCCTGTTCAGTTGTCGTCAATTGCATGGCTGCGAAGGTCGAGAGTAAGATGTTGGACATACCAACGGGCTTTCCACGATTCAACGTCTGCATGACCCTTGTGGTTCTCTCTTTGCTGATCATCTTCCTTAGCCAAACTGGAACTGAAGCTGCTGCAACTTACCTATACCATGTATGCCCAAACACAACCACCTTCACTGCCAACAGCACCTACCAATCCAACATCGATCGCCTTCTATCTTCCCTCGCCTCCAACGCCATCAACAGCACGGGATTCTACAACACCACTGCGACCGCCGGGAACTCCGTTGACACGGTCTACGGCATCTTCCTCTGCCAGGGTGGTAAAACCTCCCAGGAATGCCAGGACTGCGTGGACGCAGCAGTGAAAGTCGTGGTCGATCGCTGCCCCAATCGGAAAGTGGCCGTGGCTTGGTATGACGATTGCATGGTACGCTACTCAAATCAGTATATCTTCTCCAGCATGGTAACCGACCCTGCTGCTTTCCTGGTGAATAGACTGAATATATCGGATCAGGAACGGTTTGAACTGCCGGTGAGGACAACAATGAACGACTTGGCAAGTTGGATTTACAGTACCGGCTCTACGGCCAAGATGTTTGCGACGAACGAAGCGAATTTCACAGCGTTGCAAACGTTGTACACCCTTGCCCAGTGCACGCCGGATCTGTCTGGCTCCGATTGCAACAGGTGTCTCCAGCGAGGTATCAAGACACTGCCGAGTTGTTGTGGTGGAAAGCAAGGGGCAAGACTTCTGTATCCTAGTTGTAAAGTTAGGTTCGAAGTGTACCCCTTTTACGGGCCAGGGTTTGATGTTCCTCCATCTGCTCCGCCTCCTGGATCAGTAACAACACCCGAAGGTATGATTTTTCATTGATGGGATGAGGTGAAAACTCAGTCCACAGAAGGGGGTGCTTTACTGCTTTTTTCTCCTTACTTCGACAACATTGAGAAATTATTTTGTAAGTTTCCTTTATCACTGCTAAGAGCTGTGTGTTATGGCTTTTTTTAGATTACCTAAATCTTATTTAAATTTTTTTTTTTGTAAAGTGAAAAATATCTCATCCCCTTAAAAGTTAGTTTTATGATAGAAAATAAATTTTATTATATGGTCTATCATATGTTGTATTATATTGTTTATGTTTAAGAATTTTTTCTAAAATAAAAAATATATTACTTTCTTACCGGTAAGTTTAAAAAGATTTTAATAATTACTTGAAAGGCTGACAAAAGCTTAGGTTTTCTTTAAATGCATTCATTAGTGAATTGATTTTTGATACTTTTTTTTTAACGGGAGATGAGAGTGAGAGGATTTAGGAGATTTATTAAATGTTCAAACTCTAACCTTCCATGTGATAACTCTCTGGATGCTACTGGGTTGCCAGAGCTTAGGCAACTTTAATCCTATCCTCGTCTTTTTTGGAGGGAGAAGAAAAAGAGATTTGGGTCAGAAGGTGGCGTGTATCAGTTTGCCGCCATTAACATTTTAGAACACTGTAAAGTTAGGTAGAACCACTCAAGAACATGTGAACTTCACGGTCAAATGTGTTAGGCCTTTTGTTTTCTTAATCGACGGAAATTGGGTGCTCAGTATTATAAACACGAATAGAACATCGATATAGTTAATGCACCAAAAGCAGATGAATGGGGCGAAAGCAAACCCGTAGAATGAGCAAAAGTAAAACTGAGATAAATATGGGGTTGACTTGATTGTGTCAGCACTTCTGAAAAAGTTTCTGCGGTAGCAAAACTCTAAGAGTCCCTTTGGCGCCGCAAGATATGTTTCTTTATTCGTTGTGCCTAGGTACTTCAGATCCAATTTTTAAAGTACAGGCTTCTTTTCTGCCTATTAATATAAGTTTGTCTCAATTATTAATGAAGTATCAACAGCGTAATGTTCTTTCCAACAACGTTGTAACATCTACAAAGCAGGTCGAGTTATGAATCATTCTGCTCTCTAGCTTATAGCTGTAAGTGATTGTTGCTTATGCAGGAAAAGGTCAGATCTCAACAACGACAATTATTGCCACTGTCGTTCCGATTTCCATCTCTGTTCTTCTATTGGTTGTGGGATGCTACTTCCTTAGGAGAAGAAGAAAAATGTATAATGCTATGCCTGAAGAACACGGTAAATAAGAGATAGTTTAATGTTTCTTATTTGTATACTTTGAAATGTTAGAGATGCAGTTATATATGGGTTTTTTGGGCAGTTATGGCTGATATTACTACAGTCGAGTCCTTGCAATTTGACCTTGCTACAATTGAAGCTGCCACCAACATGTTTTCAGAAGATAACAAGCTAGGTGAAGGTGGATTTGGTGTGGTATACAAGGTAAGACATTACTCATTATTGACCTTTTTTTTTTTTCTCAAAGGACTAACTCTTTAAGTTTTTGTAATTTTGTACATACAAAATTTATCAATGTTGAAACTTTTGATCATTTTTATTAGTTGGTGCTTTTTTCTAATAATTGATTGCAATACATTTTCAGGGTATATTTCCCAATGGGCAAGAAATAACAGTAAAAAGATTATCAAGGACTTCTCAACAAGGAGCAAAAGAGTTTAAAAATGAAGTTTTATTAGTTGCTAAGCTTCAACATAGAAATCTTGTTCGATTTTGTTTGGAAGCAAATGAAAAGATCCTCATCTATGAATTTATGCCCAACAAAAGCCTTGACAACTTAATATATGGTTTGTCTCTCTTACATATATACAATTATCTTTCTTGGACATCACAAAAAAAGTAAGCTTTAATTTTAGGTTTCAAGCATTAAGGAAAGGACTTAGTTAAAAATTCACTTAATCTAAGCAAGGAAAAAATAGAGTGTATTTCACTAACCATTAGTAAGTATATTATATTTTTATAATGCTAGAATTTTCTTTGTAAATTATTATTTGTTTAGTTTGTCAATTGTATACCCAATGTAAATCATCCCATATTTAATTCATTGTTCTATGATGAAAGTTAAATTTTGGTGAATTTACAGGACCTTAAAAAAAAGGACAATTAAATTAGAAAAAATGCTACAAAATAATTGGAGGCATTGCACAAGGGATTGTTTACCTTCATGAAGACTCTCAACTCCAAGTTATACATTGCGATCTTAAAGCAAGCAATGTCTTGTTAGATGACAATATAAATCCCAAAATTTTAGATTTTGGTATGGCTAAGATTTTTGGAGTTGATCAAACTCAAGGAGTAGCTAGTAGGATTGTTGGCACCTTGTAAGTTATTAATGTTTGGTTATTTTTTAAACAAAGCTATTCTACATAAAGAAAAATAGTTTGGGATCTAGCAATGCTTGCATTCATTTCACCTTATCACTGAAAAAATTAACTATATGAGACAAAGAAGAAAAGAATTGATCATCCTAATATGTTAGACTTTCACTTTGGAAAAGTTAGAAAGTCATGGTCCATCAAACTTCCTTTACAAGATAGTTGGATTATATCTCATAGTTAAGTTATTCAAATCGAACATTAGTAGTGTTTACAACTAATTTTGTTGCATTGATGATGTTGGTTTGCAGTGGTTATATGTCTCCAGAATATGCTATGCATGGACAATTTTCTATGAAGTCTGATATTTATAGTTTTAGAGTACTTATTCTTGAGATTATCGCTGGGAAGAAAATTAGTTCATTTGATGAATCAATTGGTGACATAGATCTTTTGAGCTATGTAAGTAATATGAATCAAAATTTTGGAATGTTCTTTCAAACGTTCTATCATCACATTTGTGTAACATAAATTGGTTTTTTGATGCAGGCTTGGAAACATTGGAAGGATGGGTCACCCTTAGAATTATTAGATCCTATTTTAAAAGACTCTTGCAATCCAAATGAACTTGCCAGATGTCTCCATATTGGATTATTGTGCACACAAGATGATCCAATGGATAGACCCACATGGCATCCATAGTTCTCATGCTTAATAGTTACTCTATCACTTTTCCAATACCTCAACGACCAGCACTCTACTTCCACAGTCGTACACAGGAAAGCATGCCATTGAGGGATTTGGATTCAGATCAATCTAGAAGCAAATCAGTACCGTTGTCTATCAATGAAGTATCAATTACTGAAGTATACCCTCGATAGTGTTTGCATGATGGACTTTGCTAAAATTAGTATATGCTTATGAGTCATGACACTTGTTAAATAAGTTGGAAGTCCAATATGTGTAATTGTTACGGAGATTTTGAGTCATGGAACTTGAACAATGTGCTTATGACGTGTGTAAGCGCCATGTAGACCCCTCGTTGGATGGTGATTGACCATTGTTGAAGGGGTGGGCGAGTTCGTATAACAGGCAGGGAAGTTTTTGACAAGTACCAGGAAGCTGCGATTTTGCTTTCTGTCCTTTAACCAATGGACATGATGAGTCGGGCTAACCACCTCACTCCATAGCTTCATTACCAGGGAATGGGATTCTTCTTGTAAGGGAAAAATTAGTACAAATAAGGGGTCGGGGAATGCCATAGGCATACTTTTGTAAACCCATTTGCTTATTAATGCAATTGATGTTCTCTGCTTCTTTTTTTGCGTGAGTAAAATGAGGTGCTCAAAAACCATTAAAAGGCGTAACTGATTAAAGCATAACCAAGAATTTGTTGGTTGATTTCACCTTGGCAGGACCGGAGACGTGTTGCCAGAACCAAAACTGCACCAGCCTAATATGAGTATTCTATACAACTTGCATATCCATAAAGGTAAATAAACTTGAAAGCCAATACTTATAATCATTAGGGAGATTTATCCTGTTGGAAATTAATGCAATGGTTTTATTTTTTATTTTTTAACAAACAAGGATAGTACCTTGACATATTTTATTAATAAAGATTGAGCTAAAAGATCATACCTTGTTGAGATTAAAGGTAGGCTATAAGCCTAACCAAAACTCAATATTACATGCCTTTGACAAGGGGTTAAAAAGAAAAGTCCTCAAGATATGATCATATACGTGGTTTTATGCTTAACTACTTTAATGAAGTTCACGTATTTATATTACTTGCCCAATTTGAAACTTTGTTATTTTCCTTTAAATGAAACTTGTGTTTCTAGTTTTATTTCAGTGTTGTATGCTTGAGTAGTTTGAGATTTTATGATAAGTGATAAAGTAAAAAGAGTTCATTGCATTATTACATTTTCTTCCTTGATACAAATGAAGAAAACCATCTCTCTTTTTTTCTTTTTTTCTTTTTTGCAACTAATTAGCATTTGACATATACTAGTAATCATTACAAGATTGCTAGGGGCATTCTCCTATGATGAGACCACACAAAACATTATATCAAATAAAAAATGATCCTTCAAGTTTTTAAGCAAATTAAATATACAAGTTTTCAACTATTTCAAAGATTTTTTTTTTGACACAATAAATTCTATCTCTTAAAAGCCTTTCAATGGCTTCAAGAGTTACACATTTAAGAGTTCCTAAAGATTCTATTATTTCTTTTATTCCAAGTAGTATAAACAAATGGTGCAAATACAAATTGAAGTATACATACCTTTCTCTTCTAGGATGAAAGAGCTAGCTAATCCTTGAATGTTAAGACAGCTATGATGATATCACATTTAGCAATATCTCTAATAATGCCAAGATTGAGATTAAATATTGATAACTCTATTTTTGTAGATTTATTTTCATTACTTTAGGCAATGTACAATGTAGTGTTTGTGAAATTATATTTGCATTTGTCTATATTTATTTGAATTTCGTTGGTTCATGCAGCAAACCCAAAATAGAAAAAAAGAAAAGAAGAGAAGCAGCAAATTAACGCAAGACAAAGAAAAAAAAAAGAAGCAAAAGAGATTTTTTTTTTCTATTTTGGGTGAAAAAATAGTCCACGAGTGAAAAAATGAAGACGAGAATATAGTTACTGTTGCTATATTACAAAAGATCAACTTCTCCTTTTCCAATTACAGCTGCACTAAAAAATTAATATAGAAACCAAGTGTTTACAGGACACTTATTAGGTAATTTCTTCTTACTGTCCAATGTGCACATGTTCTCATCTTTTGTTAGTGTTTGCCCCAGCTAATAGCTTTTGACGTTGGGTCGCCTTTTGCTACAACGATGGCGGAAAGTGATATGGTTTGAGCTAGGGTAGAAAAAAGCCAAGAAAGAAAGGTCCTAACAGGAAGGTTTGACAACTGGAAGCCAGCGAAACTGGGAAGCACTGACTGACCTTGGGACTCACGGCTAAGGCTTAGGATCCAGAGGTCTTAGTCTGACCAATGCACTCAAGTTTTGGGACTCGAATTGGACGAACACAGATGTTCTTCCACTCAAACTTCGACTGTGAATGTAGACCTTGGTACATTCCCTCCCAAGAAATACTTCTGGGAACTTTTATCGTTGACTTATATTTCCCGCTAGACGTTTTGTATAGACGCTTTGATCTTCAGTGAACTACTGGTCTATTCAATCGCTTCCCTCAAAACAAAAGGCTAGATCCTGATCAATTGTTCTCAATTGCAGGGCTACGAAGGCCGAGAGTAAGAAGTTGGACATAGCAATGGGCTTTCCACGATTCAACGTCTGCATCACCCTTTTGGTCGTTTCTTTCCTGAACAGCTTCCATAGCCAAACTGGAACTGAAGCTGCTGCAAAATACGCAAATCATATATGCCCAAACACAGCCACTTTCACCGTCAGCAGCACCTTCCAATTCAACTTCAATCGCCTCCTCTCTTCCCTTGTCTCCAACGCCATCAACAGCACGGGATTCTACAACACCACTGCAGCCGCCAGGAACTCCGTTGACACGGTCTACGGCCCGTTCCTTTGCCGGGGAAATCCATCCTCCAACGATTGCCAGGACTGCGTTGACGCAGCAGTCAAAGACGTGGTCGATCGCTGCCCCAACGAGAAAGAGACCGCGGCTTGGTATGACTGGTGCATGGTACGCTACTCAAATCAGTATATCTTCTCCAGTATGGTGACCGATCCTATAGCTGTCGTGATGAATGCAGTGAGTATATCAGAGGCGGAACGGTTGACCAGGTGTTGAGGACAACAATGAACGTCTTGGCAAGTGGGATTTACAATACCGGGAGTAGGGCCAAGAAGTTTGGGACGAAAGAAGTGAATTTCACTACAACGCTGTACACCCTTGCCCAATGCATGCCGGATCTGTCTGGCTCTGATTGCAGCAAGTGTCTCCAGCGAGGCACAGAGACCCTGCTGCGTTGTTGTGGTGGAAAGCTAGGAGCAAGACTTCTGTATCCTAGTTGTACAGTTAGGTTCGAAGTCTACCACTTTTACGAACCAGGGTTTGATGTTCCTCCATCTCCTCTGCCTCCTGCATCAGTGACAACACCGAAAGGTAAGATTTTTCCTTTATGGGATGGGAGGTGAAAGCTCAATTCATAAACCGGTGATTTACATCTTTTTTCTCCTCTCTTTAGATTAAATTTTCTTTCCTCGATCTTTTTAGAGGGGGAAGAAAAGGAGATTTGGGGTGGGCTTGGGTGGTATGTATCACTTTATCGGGAGCCATTCACATTTTAGTACACGGAAAACTTACGTAGAACCACTCAAGAACATGTGAATTCCCGGTCAAATTGGTGAGCCTTTTGTTTTCTTAGTCTAAGGAAATTTGGTCAGCTCATTATTCTAAACACGAACAGAACATCAATCCTGCACTTGATTAGCGTACCAGATTCAGATGAATGGGGCAAAGGCTAACTAGTAGAGTGGGAAAAGTAAATCTGAGATAAATGTTGGCTTGACTTGATGGTTTCAGTGCCTTTGAAAAAGTTCCTATGGCAGCAAGTTCTAAAGATACCCTTTGGTGCTGCAAAGTAAGTTGCTTAATTCGCCGTGCCTAGGTACGTTAGCTTCCCCTTTTGAGAGTATAGGCTTCTTTTCTGCTTATTGTTACTATTATTAGTCAAGAGTATCAACAGCATTGTCACATCTAGAGAGCAGGGTTAATTATGAACCATTTTGCCTGCAGCTTATAATTGTAGGTGATTATTACTCATGCAGGAAAAAGTCAGATCTCACAATGACGAGTATTGTCATTGTTGTCCCGGTCTCCATCTTTGTTCTTCTATTCGTTATGGGATGTTACTTCCTTAGAAGGAGAACAAGAAAAATATAAAATGCTATGCCTGAAGAACATGGTAAATAATAAATAGTTTGATGTTTCTTATTCGTCAATTTACTAGGTATAAGTATAAGAGAGTTTATTTTCGTCCTAAATTCAACTCATGTTGTTCTCAGTAGGGTTTTTTGCAATCAATATAAGTAGAGGGCTTCTTGGCAAGAATAATTTATACCTTACAAAGCATTTTAGATTATGGATTTTGTCCATTAAGGATACTCTCATGAACCTGCAACTAATACCATGTAAGAAAACTTCTTTTTTGTTTAATTAAAACAAACTTTTGAAGGAAAAATGAATTTCATTTGTCGTAAGATTCTCCAAAGAGGTTTACAAAGTATGGGACAACCTACAACGTATGAAGTGTTTGAACCGGGCACCTACCCTCTTCCCTTTCCTTCAACGGCATTTGTCGTAGCGGCTCCTATTGCGATAGCACTAGCCTTGACCTTAAACTTTAATCTATATGCACTTCCTCCGTTGTGGTGACATTGACACCAATGATTGCCAAGACTGACAAGGACAGTCAAACATATTATTCAAACCCTGGCTAATTAGAAGGAACGATGCATTTAATTTTAAAAGATATTTTCAAACAAAATTCGAGATAGAAGATAGTTTTTAACACGTTCTCTCGCAATCAACACCAATTCTATGCTTTTTATATAATATATATCTTCTTAAACTTTGGCTTACTATCATATTAAAAAGGTTATTTCCTTTTTTAAATTAACTTGTAAAGAAAGGATATAAATTTTGTTTTACAAAGTATTTCCAATTAGAATGTAAGTAATATAAGACAAGTTGATAAGTTTGTTAGATATTTCCTTTAGTTTGATGTTGTCCACTTGTATATCTCAAAATCTTAAAGATGTAGTTACTTGTAGCAACTTGACCTTACTATAATTGAAGCTGCCACCAAAATGTTTTTAGATGACAAAGGGGCAGGTTCGGCGTGGTTTACATGGTAAAGCATTACTCTTATTATTTGTCTACTTTTTACCATGGACTAACTCATTTACGTATTTGTAATTTTACATAAACGCAAAATCAAACAATGTTAAAACTTTTGATCATGTTTAGAATTACAAGCGCTGATTTGTTCTAAGATTGATTGAGGTACATTTTCCAATGGTCAGGATATAGCTATAAAAGCCTGTCGCAATCCCAAATGAATCTGTGATGACGTTATGTTTTTTTTTGTGCGTTGTGTTATTACTTATGTGTTGTATATTGATTGGCTGAAACATTAAGGACAAGTGTGGTATTGTGGCTCATTAAAAAAGGGCTAAGTTGTCTTTTTGTTGTACCCTTGCAGGGAGAGAGCCCGTAGATAAGGCAGATTGGGGATTAGGGCTCCTCACTTTTGGAATCTGAAAACTTGAAAATGAATGGTGCAGTGTCCCTTTCGATGCTGAGGTTTAGTGTCCCTTAGATGCTAGCTTGTTCGTATGTTCTGGAAATATTGCTAGGCGTAAGAAACAGAAGCCTTTCAAGGGGATTGATCAGCCATTGTAGATTGCCGAACCTAAAGTATCTTGGTTTGATTCCGACTACGACAAATTGGTGTTAAAGCCAGGTATGGCAGATC
Source organism: Casuarina equisetifolia (assembly GCA_028551475.1). Taxonomy (NCBI): domain Eukaryota; kingdom Viridiplantae; phylum Streptophyta; class Magnoliopsida; order Fagales; family Casuarinaceae; genus Casuarina; species Casuarina equisetifolia. Next base: position 2,834,729 of record CM052356.1, read on the forward strand.
CTGCTTTAGCACGAATGGAGAAGGAATTGGAGCGCAAGTTCAAGGAGGAAATGGATCGCCGATTTAAAAAGGTTATGGAAAATATGCAAAAGATGTTTACGGTTTGGGGAGGGAAGCAAGGTGAGAGTTCAAACTATAATCGAATAGATAGAGAGTTAAAAAAAGAGTCTGAAGATAGTCATACCGAGAATCAACACTGGCAGAACAAGTTGAAGAATATACGATTTGATTTTCCCAGGTATGAAGGAGGAAGTGATCCTACGGGATGGATCTTAAGGACTACTAAGTTTTTCCGTTACCATCATACGCCTGAGGGAGAAAAGGCAGAAATCGCATCGTGGCATTTAGATGATGATGCAGAAGCTTGTTTCGATTTCTTGCAGAGGAAGATGGGAGAGCAACCAGTAATGTGGTCACTGCTCACAAGAGAACTCCTTCTGAGGTATGGACCCACTTACCACGGAAATTTTTTTTTAGACTTACTATGGCTGCAACAGAATGGTTCTATAGAAGATTATCAGGCTAGATTCACAAAGTTGATACTTAGGATTAAACAGTTACCTGATGAAATTGAAGTTGCAGTTTTTATGTTTGGGTTGAAAGAAAGGCTTAGGAAGGAAGTGCTAGCAAGAAAGCCTTCAAGTTTGGTAGAAGCTATTAGTATTGCAAGATTATTTGAAGATGACGTTAAGGTAGTCAGGAAGGAAAAAACCTTATTTTATAAGGAATCAAGGAGTGCTAATAATGGTTGGGACAAGGGTGCTGGCCAAACAAAGAAAACCAAGCGCTTAACTCCAAAAGAGATACAAGAATGGAGGGAGAAAGGCCTTTGTTTTAATTGTGACGAAAAATATACAATAGGCCATAACTGTAAGAATAAGTTATTTATGTTGGTAGGAGTGGATGATGAGGACGAGGAGGGTAGTGTGGTGCTGGAAATGGAGGAAGTTGATAAAGAGTAGATTGAGGAAGAGCCTGAGGTGTCTATCAAGGCTATGAATGGGTCTACAACACCCCAAACTATGAGAGTTATTGGGTACATCAATGGAAAAAAAAAAAAAAGGTGTGTATTTTAGTAGACTCAAGAAGCACTCATAATTTTTTGAATGTTGGTTTAGCCAAAAAAACTAGGCTTAGAATCAGAGGAAGATAGAACTATAAGGGTTGCAGTGGCTAACGGGGACAATATTACGAGTCTAGGGCTATGTAGGAATCTGGTGGTATGGGTGCAAGGCTGGAAATTGAAAGCTGACTTCTTTTTGTTGGACTTGCCTGGAACTAAAGCAGTATTGGGGGCAGGGTGGCTGGAAATCCTGGGGTTAATAGAATGGAATCTTGCCTTGAAGCAAATGTCTTTTGTTGTTGGAAAAAGAAAGGTAATGTGGCAAAGGATTAAAACTGGGAAGAGCTATGTGCTGGAGGGTAAGCAATTTAAAAAAGAACTAAGAATGATGAGAAATGGAGTCTTATTACAAATCCAGTTGGTGCAGGAAGGGATAGAAAATGGGGCTGAAAAGATGGGAATGTTTTGTGCCATCCAGCAAGAGCAATGTGAACAGTGGGGAGAAGGCCTTCACGAGTTACTAAAGCATATGAATCTATTTTTGAGGAACCTAGAGGTCTGCCACCCACTAGAGAACATAACCATAGGATACCATTAAAAGAAAATTCTAAGCCAATTGCTTCCAGACCTTATAGATACCCTCATTACCAAAAAAATGAGTTTGAATCAATGGTGAAGCAGCTCCTAGAACTGGGAGTAATTTGGCCTAGTACCAGCCCATATTCATCCCCGGTTTTGTTGGTTAGGAAACAAGATGGATCATGGAGGTTATGTGTTGACTATAGGGGATTGAATAAGTAGACCATTAAGAATCGTTTTCCTATTCCCACTGTAGATGAGTTAATGGATGAATTGTATGGAGCAAGGTACTTCATAAAACTGGACCTAAGGTTAGGGTACCACTAGATTAGGATGTATCCAGGGGACATCTATAAGACTGCATTCCAGACACATCAAAGGCATTACGAATATCTGGTCATGCCATTTGGATTATACAACGCCCCCTCATCATTCCAGGCCTTAATGAACTGTGTTTTTAAAGAGTATCTAAGGAAGTTTGTGTTGGTATTCTTCGACGACATCTTGGTGTATAGCAAGAATTGGTCCGAGCATCTGAAACATGTAGAGATAGTGTTTGGACAGGTACGAGCTCATCAACTATTTGTTAAAAGAAGTAAATGTTCATTTGGACAAGAGAAGGTTAAGTACTTGGGGCATGTAATCAGTGCTGTTGGGGTATCAGTAGATGAAGATAAAGTTAAGGATATGCTGAAATGGAAGAGACCCATAAATTTGAAAGGGTTGAGGGGCTTCCTTGGACTCACGGGATATTACAGAAGGTTTATTGCCAATTATGGGAAAATCGCAAGTCCCCTTACCACCCTATTAAAGAAGGATAATTTCCTTTGGAATCCTGAAGTAGAGTTAGCATTCGAAAAGTTAAAGAAAGCCATGGTGTCAGCTCCGGTCTTAGCGCTACCAAACTTTGAGCAAGATTTTGTGCTAGAATGTGGTGCCTCTGGTGTTGCTATTGGAGCAGTTTTGTCTCAACAGGGCCACCCAATTGCGTTTTTTAGCAGGGTACTCCAAGGAAGAAATGTCTTACTATCAACATATGAAAAGGAACTTCCAGCAGTAGTGATGGCAGTAAATAAGTGGAGAAATTACTTGTTGGGGAGGAAGTTTATTGTGCGTACTAATCAAAACAGCTTAAGGCATTTGTAGGATCAGAAAATAAGTAAACCAGCTCAGCAAAAATGGCTGGTCAAAATGATGGGGTTTGAGTTTACTATAGAGTATAAACCAGGTAAGGATAATAAGGTGGCAGATGCTTTTTCCCATAAGGATGCAGTGGAGATAAACCATGTTAAGCAAGTGCTAGATGGGAAGGAGAGATTAGGGCTGCACCTCATACTTAAAGAAGAAGGATTCTTGCTAGCGCACTCAGCCCCCGTGCCTAAATGCATAGAACCAATCCAAGAGGAAATTAAAGAGGACCAAAAGATGCAAGCTATTGTGTAACAAATACAAAGTGGGAAGGCAGGAGTGGTATGGCAATATAGAAATGGACTGATCTTTTATAAGAACAAGATATATTTAAGCCCCCACTCCGAATTGTCAAAGCCCTTAACCGAAGAAATTCATATTGCCTACCATGAAGGGGTGCATAGGACACTGCAACGTGTAAGATCAGCTTTTTTCTGAGTTAAGATGCGAAAAACAGTACAAGAGGTTGGGCAAGAATGCCCCGTTTGTCAAAGGAATAAAGGAACGAGCACATTGCCAGCAGGATTGATGCAGCCCCTCCCAATACCAAAAGAAGTGTGGACAGAAATCTCCATGGACTTTGTGGAAGGGTTACCTTCATCGAAGGGGAAAACATGTGTTTTGGTGGTGGTCGATCGCTTATCAAAAATGGCTCACTTTATGGCACTGAATCACCCATATACAGCAGCAACGGTGGTAGAAGTTTTTTTTCAAAACATTTATAAGCTTTATGGGATGCCACAGAAGATAGTGTTAGACCGCAATCCGGTGTTTATGAGCTTGTTTTAGAAGGAGTTGTTCAATCTTCAAGGAACTTGTCTGAATTATTCAACAGCATATCATCCGCAATCCAATGGGCAAACTGAAGCTATAAACTGAGTCATGGAGATGTATCTAAGGTGCTTTACGAGAGATCAACCCAAGAATTAGGTGAAATGGCTGCCATGGGCGAAGCTATGTTACAACACCAACATCCATGGATCCTCCGGAAGGAGTCCTTACCAAGTGGTATATGGCAGGGATCACCCTACGTTGCTTGATTATGTTCCTAGAGCCACCACTGTGGAGGCAGCTGAGAAGGAATTGATAAGTAGGGATGAAGTCCTTAAGAAGCTCAGGGAGAAATTAAAGGAGTCTCAAAATCGCATCAAGAAGGTTTATGACCAGGGAAGAATTGACCGAGAGTTCCAAGTAGGAGAACATGTATACCTACGCCTACAACCATACAGGCAACTTACTGCAGCAATGAGACGGAATCAAAAGTTAGCTCCGAGGTACTATGGTCCTTTCGAGATCATGAAGAGAGTGGAGAAGCTAGCCTATCATTTGAAGCTGCCGAAAACCTCAAGAATCCATCCAGTATTTCATGTTTCTGTCTTTAAGAAATTTATTAGCAGCAAGGTGGTGGTGCAAACAGAGTTATCGATAGTTGTGGAACCTGAAGGAAGGCTTGTGCCCCAACCCCAAGCTGTAATAGTAACTCATAAAAAGAAGGGTCAAGATCAAGTGTTGGTGGTTTGGAAGGGGTTATCTGCAAATGACGCTACTTGGGAGTCCACAGAGCAATTCTTTATGCGGTTTCCAAGCTTTGACCTTGAGGACAAGGTCCTTCATCAAGGGGGAAGGAATTGTCGCAATCCCAAATGAATCTGTGATGACGTTATGTTTCTTTTTGTGCGTTGTGTTATTACTTATGTGCTGTATATTGATTGGCTGAAATGTTAAGGACAAGTGTGGTATTGTGGCTCATTAAAAAAGGGCTAAGTTGTCTTTTTGCTGTACCCTTGCAGGGAGAGAGCCCGTAGATAAGGAGGATTGGGGATTAGGGCTCCTTACTTTTGGAATCTGAAAACTTGAAAGTGAATGGTGCAGTGTCCCTTTCGAAATTGAGGTTTAGTGTCCCTTAGATGCTAGCTTGTTCGTATGTTCTAGAAATATTGCTAGGCATAAGAAACAGAAGCCTTTCAGGGGGATTGATCGGCCATTGCAAATTGCTGAACCCAAAGTATCTTGGTTTGATTCCGACTGCGACAAAGCCTATCAACAAGTTCTTAACAAAGAGCAAAAGAATTATAAAATGGTGTCATATTTATTGGTAAGCTTGAACATAGCTAGCATATCTTTGAAAAGTAGACCAGTATAAACGGTACTTAGCCCGAATTCAAAAAGAGCATGCCCTTTTTAATGCTTCAGTTTGTACCCTACCGCCAAAGAAAAAGTAATTATAAGTTGTGAGAAGTAGTTCTTATAATACTATTAGAAGCTAAATATACTTCAGCTGCGAAGTCAGTAATGCTGACATGGTAGCCACTTACCCATCTGGCTGAGCCACACTTACCCTAAAGGGCCACATTAGCCTCAGAGTAAGCGAAAGAACGAAAGAGATTTTTGTTCTCCTGCAGCACCGCTCACTCGCCAGTTCATCTTTTTTGGCACCACGCGAAGTCTCCAACTGACAAATGGAGAGATCTTTGCACATCCTTTTCAAATCATTTTTCTTCTCAGGTTCACATTGTCTGAAGACCTCTTCCTATTAAGACCCGAATGCCAATCTTTGCTTGTCTTTCTTTGTTCTAGGTTGTTCTGATTTCTATTCTCCATTTCATTATTTAACTAATACTACATAAGAAAATTTACTTTCATCATTTTTCTTCTCAGGTTCACATTGTTTGAAGACCTGTTCCTATTAAGACCTGAATGTCAATCTTTGCTTGTCTTTTTTTGTTGTAGGTTTTTCTGATTTCTATTCTCCATTTTATTATTTAACTAATACTACATAAGAGAATTTACTTTCATCAAATTCTCTAGTAGTTCAACTCAAGTCACTAGCCATCTAAATGTCACATACTTGGGCTTCATATTAAAAAGTCAATCCAATGAGAAAAGTAGTTAAGTCTTTTTACATTATTAGATCATCTCACTTGCATTTTTAATGTAAAAAAATTAATTATATTATGTTTTTTACACCTAAAACTATGTCGCCCTTTACATGGGTAGGGCCCTTTACCTACCTTATACTAGGGAATAATAGTTGCAAGCACTCCTAAGTAGGGCCACTACCTACATCACAATAGGCTTAGTAGTTGCAAGCCCATTAGATCATGTCACAATTTTAGTTTTAATATATTTGTTGTAAGTTTAGTTTCATCTCAAAAGGTCAATCTAATGAAAAAAATGTCACACTCTCTTATATAGCCAAATCATTTTACTTGCTTTACCAATATGTGATAATAAAATCCCTTACATATAATTTCATTTACTGAAGAAGTTGTTTAACAATCATAATTTGTATATCTTATATCTTAAAGAAAAAAAATAGTTTATATTATTTCTTTTTTTAAAAAAAAAAGCTCAAACAATATAAAACAACTCACGTACGTTGTTGTCCCAACGATTCTACCAAGATACTAATGATAAATATAAAAGTCTAGCAGATAAGCTTTCTGAGAGACGACGTCAAAATATTTTCGCAACATACCTACCACATCGTCTCTTTCTTCTCGTCTCCAAACGTCGGTTTTACCCAATTTTATACATCCGATGGGTCTCTTTTTCCCTGTCTGCACAGAACAAATAAAAGATTTGTGGAGAAAAATCAATCTCCGCCTGCTTTCTTTGACCCACATCAAGAGTCCCCGGTGGCATAATTCGCCACTCATGTCCTTTTCATAGTTGCTTCCAATAGATAGCGTATGGAAATAAAATAAAATAAAGAAACAATGTGATTTATGGTGTCAAGGATCTTTCTGTGCAGTATAGACGTCATCACCTGGTCTCTAAGACTGCTGAACATTAATTAATCCATGAGGGATAAAATGAAATGATATGACGACAATCACTGAAATCAAGATATTATATTTTTATGTAGATACTACTGTTATATTATAAAAGATCAACTTCTCCTTCACAGCTTACAGCTGCACTCAAAAACTAATACAAAAACCAAGTGTTTGCGAGACTCCTGTTACACAATTTATTCTTAAGGTTCAATGTGCATATGTTTTGATCTTTTGAAATGTTTGCCCTAGCTAATTGCTTTAGAGGTTGATGTGCCTTCTGTTAAATTGATGGCAGTGTTAGAAAAACCGAGCTCAAACGAGTTCAAAACCAGGATCTTGCTGCTCATCTAGAACACAAAGTTTAACACATTAAACGTACCTGATTTGGAGTTCATTCTTGTTGACGGATAACTCATCCTAACTAAGGATGATGGCTAGATTTACTCCCTTGTTCTCTTTAATTTTATTAGCTGATGAAAAAGCTCAGTCTACAAGATTATGGAGAGGTCGTTCACAACATATAGCGGAAGGTCTTACATTTTTCAATTCGTCTCACTTTCTCTTATGTTCTCATTATATATATAAAATACTTTTACTGTGCACTATATCGTACACAATGCTTATAAAAATGTATTACTGTACATGATATAGTAATAGAGACATATATATACCTCTTAATCCAATAACATGATTTTCACCAAATGTAGACTCAGTGCATATATTGAGAGGCAAATGAGAGATCTTAGCCATTTACCAAAGTGTGCTGCCAATATAGTCTAACTCATCATTGTTCTATATAGCAAACACAAGCCCACACTAGCCAGTTCCATATTCAACAATAATGAATCCAACATTTCTTTACAAATAGACTACAAAACAACTAATAAAACAATTGAAGATAAGCAATCACATTGATACAAGCCCACATAAGTGAGGACTATTGAAAATAGTCTAACATTCTCCCACTTGGACTATAACAATATGAATTGCATATAATAAAACATTTTGGAAAACATTGAAGTGTGTAAACAATATTTCAGTCCTGAGATGATCCTTAAAAACACTCTGGTCCCATAAAACTTTAGACTCCGAACCATGTCATTAGCTACATCCTATAGACAACACAACAACATCCATGATTACAAGAGCCCTCCACTCTACTGACGTGGATTAATATGGTAGTGTGGCAACCTGATAATACAACAAATCAAAAAGTATCATCCTTTGTTGTCGATCCAATTTATCAAATGTCTTGTCCACAAAATTTGAGCTCAACAACATTATATTACAAGACATTCTAATCCAGTATGGCCTTTAAGTTTAACAAAGTGCCCTGCCATACCAAAAGAGATAACGAGACATATATATGCAAAGAGATGTGCATGCACGTTTCAACCTGTCACATATAAAGCACCTATGTACTTTTTAGGTTATCAACATATATATATCTCAAAATCACATTTACCTCATGGTAAACAACATAGATGCAGCAATAGTGCATAGTAAAGATAAAAAAAACTCCCATTATCCAACAACATCTCATGATGCTCATATTTTCTCACAAGCGACATGTCTATACACAATTACAAGGACCAAGTCCTTTAGTGGGATCATACACAAATAATGCATCTATGCCAATATACTTTACTATGGTGTCACCTGTCATAAGAAGTATATTATTATATGTTCAGACCTTGAGATATCTCATAAATAACATAAATGATTTCAGTACTATAATATATATCAAACTGAATAGATCAAGCAAGACAAGCAATTTTGTCAACTTTCTTACGAATCTGACAACTCTCAAAGAATTCATCAATATTTTATAAGTTTGCCAATAACTGTATAAGATGAAATTCTTAAGCAATAGCTTTGTAGCACGCAGAGTCCAAATGGTATACCAAAACAACTTTAATTACTCTACACATTTATAGGTCAAGAGATAACCTTTTATCCTTTCACAACATGAGTAACCACTAAAAATCAATCATAAGTAATATATCTTCATAGTAAGAAAATAATCAACAAGAAAAGAATCAAGGAGACTCCCACTAATCTTTATATACTCCCAAATTTCATATCACAACTTTATATTTTTCTTTTCTCTTAAGAAATAATCAAACACAAAGAACCATATCAAAAAAAGTCATTAAGGAAAGTGATAAAATAAGAATTTTCACGCAGCATAATTATATATGGTCCATTAATATTTGTATGAACAACTTCTTGTAGGTCACAAGTATATACTGAATTGGTCATTTTTCTTATCCAACATTTCACATAGATCTCTAGATCACAATCAAGATAAGGCAAGATATGCAACTTAATTAGTATGTCTATTCTGAGCCTAAAAGCATAGCCAAATCTTTTGTGCCATACTGCATGAGACTTGTCCCCAAGTAATGTTCTTTTGCGAACATTCTATACAATACTACAAACAACATAAATTCCATAAGGAGATAAGCATAATTAATAGAATTATCAAACATAATGCAGTTGCCAACTCTAACTCCATTATATAACATATTAACAACAGAGTTTTTAACATCAAAATTACAAATACATCCGTCCAATATATAAAGAAATCATATTGCATCTAAACCACAATACAAAGAAATAATTATACAAGCCCATTTGAAAACTAGTGTCTAAAAGCACAAACGTTACTTCAACCTTTCAATGTTTCGAAGTAAAACATAGTTAAACTTCTTCTCAGTAATAAATTTCAACCATGCTCAACATATCAATAAACATCAGCCTCACCATATCAACAAGTGAATGCTATCATTTTATCTATATGGCAAACTTTTTGTTTTCCATCCATTACAGAAGTCAGGTTCTTTATAAACCTCAATATGTATTAAAGTATAGTTGACAAAGGTGACAATAACTTCATCATCATGTGAGTACTCCAACACAAAACTCACATACACACCATCATGCAAACATCTGTGGGCAGAATACATGAGATGCAATGTGAAAACCCAATAACATAGCACTCAAGAACATAGTGCTCAACAACATAGTACTTGCCATGAGTAAATTCCAATCATTATAGTCTACTACCTGTGGGCTATATAGACCACTTTGACCAATTTAAACTCACATAGCACAAATTTCAGTACACAATCACCTCCTGTGGGCTAATAACCATGCACCAAAACAATATCTCTCCAATATCAATACACAATCACCTCCTGTGGGCTAATAACCATGCACTTAAATTAGAGTTTTCCCTACAACATGTAAGATTGAAATTCTGCAATCTAGCCAAGAATGTGTCACTATGATGATCACAACTCAACTAAATCACAAAACCCTCTCTTAATAGGAAACATAAACAATACAATACTCACAATACATCACATAGAGTGCAATTTAGCATCATGGACTTAGGGCAAATTCAAATGTCCTTAAATTGCAACTTTAACAACATTCAATAAACATTATAATATGCGCATGCTAATATCAATAATTATAGTAACTTTATGGAAGCATGCCTAAATGTGTACAACTGGCCAATTATTAAAATAATCAAATATACAAACAATTTGTGGTCCATCAAAATAAACTTCATAATACAATAAATAACTATATTAGCTATGTATAATAATTATCAACCTTTAACATATAATATTCAATATGTATACAATATAATTAACTAATAAAGTGACAAATTGGGATTTCGGACCAATTTCTAATTTGAAAAACGACACCAGAAGTCAGATAATAAATTTATAAATTTTACACAAAATTTGGAGTTGAACTAACCACGCACGCGCCCTCAAGCGCCTCCACAGTATCGCTGGGAAATTTTGCCGAGAAAACTGGTACAGACCGGTTCCGGCAGACGAAATTTCGGCCGGTTCATGCCGATACGGCCAGTTCACGGCCGAAATGGCCGATTCTCGGGACGCTTTGAGTCCCTGTAGGTGCGCCAGCCAACGACGAACACCCGCCGGCCCAGAAAAAAGAACACCCGCTCCGTTTGAGCCTTCATCGGTGGCAATATCCATTTGAGACCAATATGGGTCGGGTCGAACCGTCTCCGATCGGAATTCCAACAGCGGCAAAAGATAGATCCGGCGCCGCTCTAGCCATTTGTGGGGTCATTTTACTGATTAGTGACCTCGAGGTGCCAGGTTCGGCCAAAATGGGTACTTGGATACCCACGAACCCGAAATTACAATACCATGTTTTCTTTCCAAAATCCCAATTTTTTCTATTCGATTTTGACAACCTTGTGCTCTAGATGGAAGCTAAACGCAGCTCAGATACCAAATGTTAGAAAAACTGAGCTCGAACGAGCTCAAAACCAAGATATTGCTGCTCATCTAGAACACAAAGTTTGACACATTGAACGTACCTGATTTGGAGTTCATTTTCGTTGACGGATAACTCATCCTAACTAAGGATGATGACCAGATTTACACCCTTGTTCTCTCTAGTTTTACTGGCTGATGAGAAAGGTCAGTCTACAAGATCGTAGAGAGGTCGTTCACAACATACAGCAGAAGGTCTTACGTTTTTCAGTTCGTCTCACTTTCTTTTATCTTCTCATTATATATATAAAATACTTTTACTGTACACAATACTGTACACAATGTTTATAAAAATATATTATTATTCATGATATAATAATAAAAATATATATATAATACTTCTTAATCCACCAACATGATCTTTACTGAATGTAACCTTATAATATATATATATTGAGAGACAAATAAGAAATTTTATAGATTTACCACTGTCAATATAATTCAACTCATTACTATTATATACAGTAAATACAAACTCATACTAGTTAATTTTATATTCAACAATAATATATTCAACATATCCCGTACAAATGAACCACAAAACAACTAATAAAACAATTGAAGATAAGCAACCACATTGATATAAGTCCACGCAAGGTGAGGACTGTTGAAAATAGTTTTAACAAGCGGGTGACAAGGTTTGTGGTGGGGTGGAAGAAAGCCGAGAAAGAAAAGTCCTAACTGGCAGGTGTGGAACCACGCCAAATAAAGGACCAAGTTTTGAGACTTTGGGTACATTTCCCTTTGTAAAATACTTCTCTGGAGCTTTTACCGTTGATTTGTATTTCCGACTTTGACTGAGATCTTGATTCTCCTTTTATAGCTGGTAGAGAAGATAATTTGCGAGAGCTAGACGTTTTGTATAGATGCTTGTATCATCTGTATACTACGGGTTTATTCAATCCCCTCCCTCAAAACAAAAGGCTAGATCCTGATTAACTGTTATCGATTGCAAGGCAGCGAAGGCCGAGAGTAAGATGTTGAAGATTGCAATAAGCTTTTCACGATTCAACGTCTGCACGACCCTTTTGGTTCTCCCTTGCCTGATCAGTTTCCAAAGCCAAACTGGAACTGAAGCAGCAGCAACTTACGCATACCATGAATGCGAAAACACAACCACCTTCGCCGCCAACAGCTCCTACCAATCCAACCTCAATCGCGTCCTCGTTTCCCTAGCCTCCAACGCCATCAACAGCACGGGATTCTACAACACCACCGCGGCCGCCGGGAACTCCGTTGACACGGTCTACGGCCTCTTCCTCTGCCGGGGTGATCAATCCTCCAACGAATGCCAGAACTGCGTTGACGCAGCAGTCAAAGGTGTGGTCGATCGCTGCCCCAATCAGAAAGTGGCCGTGGCTTGGTATGACGAATGCATGGTGCGCTACTCGAATATGTATATCTTCTCCAACATGGTGACCGACCCTGCCGCTTTCCTGATAAATGAACTGAGTATATCGGATCAGGACCGGTTTGACCTGCTGGTGAGGACAACCATGAACGACTTGGCGAGTTGGATTTACAGTAACGGGTCTAGGGCCAAGAAGTTTGGGACGAAAGAAGCGAATTTCACAGCGTTGCAAACGCTGTACACCCTTGCCCAGTGCACGCCGGATCTATCTGGCTCCGATTGCAACGACTGTCTCCAGAGAGGAATAGAGACCCTGCCGGGTTGTTGTGGCGGAAAGCAGGGGGCAAGACTTCTGTATCCTAGTTGTACAGTTAGGTTTGAAATGCACAGCTTTTACGAGCCTGGGTTTGATGTTCCTCCATCTCCTCCGCCTCCTGGATCAGCGACAACGCCGAAAGGTAAGATTTTTCCTTTATGGGATGGGCGTAAAAACTCAGTTATGGTGACTTACTGCTTTTTCCTCCTTATGTTTGACTACATTTTGGCATTAGTTTGTAAGTCTTCTTTATTACCAGTAAGAACGGTGTGTTTTGGCTTATTTTCAGATTGCTGAAATCTTATCTTTGAAATTTTTTGTGAAATAAACAATATGTCATCTCCTTAATAGGTTGTGTTATATTGTTTATGTTTTTTAAAAAATAAAAATATATATATATATATTATATTCCTGGTGGTCTATTTAGAAAAGTTCTAATAATTACTTGAAAGGCTAAGGAAAGTTTAATTTTTCTTTAAATGCATTTACTATGAATCAATTTTTGATATTTGTTTTTAACGGAGATGGGAGTAGGAGTATTTAGAAGATTCATTAAAGGCTTGAACTATATCCTTCCATCCGATGGGAGTAGAGCTTAGGCAATTTCAACGCTGCCCTTTGCATTTATTTCCTCGTCTTTTTGGAGAGAGAAGAAAAAAGAGATTTGGGTGGCTTGGTGGCGTCTATCACTTTACAACCATTCACATTTTAGAACACTGAAAATTTAGGTAGAACCACTCAAAAGCATGTGAACTTCACGATCAAATGGGTTAGGCCTTTTGTTTTCTTAATTGAAGGAAATTGGGTCAGATCATTATTATAAACACGAAAAGAACATCAATACAGCTCTTGATTAGTGCACCAGATGCAGACGAACGGTGCAAAAGCTAACCCGTAGTGTGAGCAAAAGTAAAACTGAGATAAATATGGGCCTGCCTTGATGGTGTCAGCGCTCTTGAAAAAGTTCCTATGGTAGCAAAATCTAAGATTCCCTTTGGCGATGTAAGATATGTTGCTTTATTCGTCGTGCCTAGGTTTTTTAGGTTCTACTTTTTAAAGTGCAAGCTTCTTTTCTGCCTATTAATTTAAGTTTGTCTCAATTATTAATAAAGTATCAACAGTGTAGTGCTCTTTCCAACAATGTTGTAACATTTAGAAAGCAGGTCTAATTATGAATCATTCTGCCTTCCAGCTTATAGCTGTAAGTGATTGCTGCTTATGCAGGAAAAGATCAGATCTCAACAACGACAATTATTGCCATCGTCGTTCCGGTTTCCATCTCTGTTCTTGTATTCGTTGTGGGATGCTACTTCCTCGTAAGAAGAAGAAGAAAAATGTATAATGCTGTGCCTGAAGAACATGGTAAATAATAGATAGTTTAATGTTTCTTATTTGTATACTTTGAAATGTTAGAGATGCAGTTATATATGCGTTTTTGGGCAGTTACGAATGATATTACCACAGTGGAGTCCTTGCAATTTGACCTTGCTACAATTGAAGCTGCCACCAATATGTTTTCAGATGAGAACAAGCTAGGTGAAGGCGGATTTGGTGTGGTTTACAAGGTAAGGCATTACTCATTATTTACCTACTTTTCTCGAAGGAATAACTATTTTAAGTTTCTATAATTTTGTACAAGCACAATTTAACAATCTTGAGACTTTTGATCATATTTATTAATTGGTGGCTTTTACTAATACTTGATTGAGATATATTTTCAGGGTACACTTCCCAATGGACAAGAAATAGCTATAAAAAAATTATCAAGGACTTCTCAACAAGGAGCAGAAGAGTTTAAAAATGAGGTTTTATTAGTTGCTAAGCTTCAACATAGAAATCTTGTTCGAATGTTGGGGTTTTGTTTGGAAGCAAATGAAAAGATTCTCATCTACGAATTTATGCCCAACAAAAGTCTTGACAACTTTATATATGGTTTGTCTCTCTTACACATACACATTTATCTTTCTTAGACATCATGAAAGAAGCAAACTTTAATTTTAGGTTTCAAGAATTAAGGAAAGGACTTAGTTCAAAATTCACTTAATTTAATTAAGGAGAGAAGAGAATGTGTTTCACTAACCATTAGTGAGTCTATTGTAAGTTCCATAATGCTAGAATTTTCTTTCTAAATTAATTTTTTTTAGTTTGTCTATTGTATACCTAATCTAAGTCGTCCCATATTTCATTATTCTATGATCAAAGTTAAATTTTGGTGAATTTACAGGACCTTCTAAAAAAAGACAATTAAATTGGGTAGAATGCTACAAAATTATTGGAGGCATTGCGCGAGGGATTCTTTACCTTCATGAAGACTCGCAACTTAGAATTATACATCGTGATCTTAAAGCGAGCAACATCTTGTTAGATCACAATATGAATCCAAAAATTTCAGATTTTGGTATGGCTAAGATTTTTGGAGTTGATCAAACTCAAGGAGCTGCTAGTAAGATTGTTGGCACTTTGTAAGTTCTTAACATTTGGTTATTTTTTAAACAAAGCTATTTTATAGAAACAAAGATAGTTTGGGATATAGCAATGTTTGCATTCATTGCATCTTAGCATTCTAAAAAAATTAACTATATGAGACAAAAAAGAAAAGAATTGATCATCCTAATATACTAGACATTCACTTTGGAAAAGTTAAAAAGGCATGGTCAATCCAACTACCTTTGCAAGATAGTTGGATTACATTTCATAGTTAAGTTGTTGAAATGGAACGTTAGTATTGTTTATAACTAATTTTGTTGCATTGATGTTGTTGATTTGCAGTGGTTACATGTCTCCAGAGTATGCTATGCATGGACAATTTTCTATAAAGTCTAATATTTATAGTTTTGGAGTACTTGTTCTTGAGATTATCACTGGGAAGAAAATTAGTTCTTTTGATGACTCAAATGATGACATAGATCTTTTGAGCTATGTAAGTAGTATAAATCAAAATTTTGGAATGTCCTTTCCAATGCTAATGTGAATATCATCATATTTGTGTAACATAAATTGGTCATTTGATGCAGGCCTGGAAACACTGGAAGGATGGGACACACTTAAAATTATTAGATCCCAATTTAAAAGACTCTTACAATCCCAATGAACTTGCCAGATGTCTCCATATTGGCTTATTGTGCACACAAGATGATCCAATGGATAGACCCACCATGACATCCATAGTTCTCATGCTTAACAGTTACTCTGCCACTTTTCCAACACCTCAACGACCAGCACTTTACTCTCATCGTCGTACACAGGAAAGCATGCCATTGAGGGATCTGGATTCGGATCAATCTAAAAGCAAATCAGTACCATTGTCTATCAACGAAGTGTCAATTACTGAAGTATATCCTCGATAGTTTATGCATGATGGCCTTTGCTAGAATTAGTATACATTTATGAGTCATAACACTTGTTAAATAAGTTGGAAGTCCAATATGTGTTACAGTTAGGGAGATTTTGAGTCATGGCACTTCAACTGTGTGCTTATCATCTGTGTAAGTGCCGCGTAGACGCTTGTTGGATGGTGGTTGACCGTTCCAGATGGGGCGGGCGCGTTGTTATAACAGGTAGGTAATTTTTGGACAGTTACCAGGAATCTGCAATTCTATCTACTCTCTGACTTTTAACCAATTACAGACATGATGGATTGGGCTATTGGGATTCTTGTAAGGGAAAACTTAGTATAAATAAGGGGACTGGGGAATGTCAAAGGAAGAATTTTGTAACCCATTTGCTTGTTAATGCAATTGATGTTCTCTACTTTTTTTGCGTGATGAAGTGAGGTACTCAGAAACCATTAAGGAGCGTAACTGATCGAGGCACAACTGGGGGTTTGTGTGTTGATTTCGCCTTGGAAGGACGGGTGAGGTGTTCCCAGAACTAGAACCGGGGAAGGACCAATGACGTGTTCCCAGAACTAGAACTGCAGCGGCTTAGCATGAGTATCCTATCCAACTTGCATGTCCACGAAGGTTATTAAACTTGAAAGCCAATGCTTATAATTGTTAGGAAGATTTATCCTATTGGAAGTTAACGCACTGGCTTGACGCCTAACTGCTTTAATGAAGTTCATGTACTTATATTACTTTTCCAATTTGAAATTTTGTTATTTTCCTCTAAATGGAACTTGTGTTATTAGTTTTATTCGGGCGTTGTATGAGAGAAGTAGTATGAGATTTCACGAGGGTGATAAAGTAAGAAAAATGGTCTTTCAAGTTTCAACTGTTTTGATGATTTTTTTTTTTTTACATAATAAATCTATCTCTTAAAATCCATTTGACAGCTTCTAAATATTTTATTGTTTCTGTTATTCTAAATAGTATAAACAAATGATGCAAATACAAATTGAAGTAAACATGCCTTAAAATTTTCCCTATTCTAGAATAAATAAGCTAGTTGATTCTTGAATGTCATGATAGGTATGATGATGTCACGATATTAAGGTATTTAATAATGCCAAGATTAAAATTAAGTATAGAGATTCTAATAAAATGTAGTATTAGGATTCATAAGCTGTATTGCACACACAACTTTTATCTTTAGAATCTTTAAGATAATGAAGTCTATTTCTTGTACTTAGTCAAATATGTGTTGTTAGCCATTGACTCTAGGTCCCTAGGAAATCATACTTTTCCAAGTTGAATTGATTGAAAACATAGACCAAGAATAACTCCTATTGGTGGGAAGTTTCACTCGATTGTAACTATCGTAGAAACCTTAGCATCTCCTTGAATTCTAGAAATAAGGATGGTGTGTTCTTCAATTATCAATCATCCATTTTATTCGGTTTGCAATCTTGGATCAAACCTTCAAAATCTTCCTCCATGTTAATATATATTTTTAGAACCTTTAGAAAAACCATTTTTGTTACAATATATACACGAAAACAATCTTACTAAACTATGCTAAATTCTAGTGTTCTCTTTCTTATTTGGGTTCTTGTTCATATTCTTTTTTATGTTGCATTTTTATACGGATTACCTAAGTTCAAATATGGTATTCAATGAGACCAAGAAAGAAGTTATGTAGCATAACAACATATAGAAACTGATTGTACTAGAAACTGCAGACTACAGCTGTCTCTCCTATCAGCAAAACACATTCCACTCTTGCGCCACTGCTCTTGGACGGAGTATGTAATGGAACTCTTTGTAGTGTTGAACTACCTTCAAATAATAATACAAAGTAAATTCGAGTCTTCAACTTTGCTAGCTCTGTTCCCATCACTGTCACTTTCAGTAGCTTCTGCAGACGAAGAACAAATCAAAGTCGCTGGAGCTTTTATTGCTCCATGGACAAGGAAGAAGTGGCTTCAATGCTTTATGGGTCCAGGGACACGGCAATGCTTCATTAAAGATTCCATGTGAAAGCAAAAGCCAGCCGGAGTTATTTGTTGATTAGCTGAGTTTCATAGAGTGAATGGTCCCTCCCACTAAAAGTCTATGGCCAGAAACCGAGTGAAGGTATCTTTCATATCTCACTTTCTGATTGTTGCGTGCTTTAAACACCACCCGTTCCGGATTTTCTTTGATCACATTATTGACAAACCTCTTCTTAGAAATAACGAACTGAAACAAAATTATTTGAAATATTGTCAATATGGGTTCGATTTGATGCATATACTTTTAATTCCGATATTTGCTCTTTAGGATTACAAGGTGAAGCATTAAATTAAATATTGACCTTTGTGAAATAAATTATTAATTTCTAAGTTACATTACCTCTTTCACCCATTCATCGCTATGGAATTGTAGATCAACCATTTCCTTCAGTGAGATTATAAAATTTCTTTCCATTTGATTAATTTAACTTAAAATTATGAGAAGATGGTGGAAGTCATGAAGATGACATTTTATTAGCTTGGTTAGGATTTAATAAGAAGATTTGATAACTAAAATCTATTTTCTCATAATATATAACTAGGAGACGAATCCTTAAAATTGCTAGATACAAAATTGATGAGTGTAAATTCTAAGATAGTAAAAAGGGTTAATGTAGTAAACCTTATCCACAGACCAAAATCGAAGTAGGATAGTGATCAAGAGATTTTGTGCATGAAGGATACTCTCATGAACCTAAATCTAATACTACGTAAGAAAACTTATTTTTTTTATTAGAACCAACTTATGAAGGAAAACTGAATTTCCTTTTACCAAGTTAGAGATAGAATAACTTCCACTGGAGGGACATCTATCTCCTTCTCTCCCCAAACGTCGGTTTTAAGCACAATTTTATATGTCAGATGGGTGTCTTTTTCAACGTACGCTTAGATAAAAAATAAAAGGTTTCTTAAGAAACAGTCAGTCTCCACCTACTTTCGTTGACCGCGTGAAGAGGCCCCAGCGGCATAACTCACCACTCATGTCCTTTTCATGGTTGCATCTCGTTGATAATTGTATGGAATAAAACAAAAAAAATAAAAATAAAAAATAAAAAACGTGAAATATGGCGTCACGGCTCTTTCTGTGCAGTGGCCAACGCAGGAAGGTTGGATAGGTGACTTTTGAAGCTCTGGATGTTGCTCTGTTTTTTAATAAGTCTCTGGCAGAGCGTGTACCCGAGCTCTGAGCTACAAACTTAATGTGCAAACATTTGTTCGAAAGTGGTGCAGATAAGCATGGTTTAGACCTCAACTTTAGCTCAGCAGTTTAAACCACAACTTTTGTTCTAATTGTACTAGTTATGCATGAATTTTGGTTTAACCATTGTGTATTTAAGTTGTTCACGTCTTTCATCCCGAATTGAACGACCTGAACTATCTTTGAGCATGGTTATATTATAAAAGATCAACTTCTCCTTCACCAGTTACAGCTGCACTCAAAAATTAATACAAAAACTAAGTGTTTACAAGACTCTTAGTACGTAATATATTCTTATGGTCCAATGTGCATATGTTCTGATATTTTGTAGTGTTTGCCCCAGCTAATGGGTTTTGATTTTGGGTCGCCTTGTGCCACAATGGTGGTGGAAAGTGATATGGTTTGTGGTAGGGTAGAAAAAAGCCATGAAAGAAAAGTCCTAACTGGCAGGTGTGGAAACTGGAAAATACTGACCACGGGACTCCCGGGTAAGGCTCAGTGTCTAGAGGACTTAGTCTAACCAATAGACCAAGTTTTGGGACTTGAATCGGATCCACACGGCAAATGTAGACTACAGGTACATTTCCTCCCACAAAGTACGTTTGAAATTTCTGCGGTGGACTTATATTTCCAGCTTTGACTGAGATCATGGTGCTTTTTTTATCGGTGGTAAAGAAGATGATTTGCAAGAGCGAGACCTTCTCTCTAGCGCATGCATCTTCTGTAAACTAGTAGTCTGAGTAGTAGTCTACTCAGTCGCCTCCCTCAAAACAAAAGACGAGATCCTGATCAATTGTTATCAATTGCATTGTCTGCGAAGGCAAAGAGTAAGATGTTGGGCATAGCAATGGGCTTTCCACGATTCAACGTCTCCATGACCCTTTTGGTCCTCCCCTTGCTGATCAGCTTCCTTAGCCAAACCGGAACTGAAGCCACTGCAAATTACCTATACCATATATGCCCAAACACAACCACTTTCACCGCCAACAGCTCCTACCAATCCAACCTCAAACTCCTCCTCGCTTCCCTTGCCTCCAATGCCATCAACAGCACGGGATTCTACAACACCACCGCAGCCGCCGGTAACTCCTTTGACACGGTCTACGGCCTCTTCCTCTGCCGGGGAGATCAATCCTCCAATGAATGCCAGGACTGCGTTGATGCAGCAGTCAAAGACGTGGTCGATCGCTGCCCCAAGGAGAAAGTGGCCGTGGCTTGGTATGACGAGTGCATGGTACGCTACTCAAATCAGTATATCTTCTCCAACATGGTGACCGACCCTGCGGCTTTCCTGAGGAATACGATGAATATATCGGATCAGGAACGGTTTAACCTGCTGGTGAGGACAACAATGAGCGACTTGGCAAGTTGGATTTACAGTAACGGGACTAGGGCCAAGAAGTTTGGGACGAAAGACGCGAATTTCACAGCGTTGCAAACGCTGTACACCCTTGCCCAGTGCACGCCGGATCTGTCTGGCTCTGATTGCAACAGGTGTCTCCAGCGAGGTATAGAGACCCTGCCGAGTTGTTGTGGTGGAAAGCAAGGGGCAAGACTTCTGTATCCTAGTTGTACAATTCGGTTCGAAGTGTACCCCTTTTACGACGCAGGATTTTCTGTTCCTCCATCTCCTCCGGCTCCTGGATCAGTAAGTACACCTAAAGGTAAGATTTTTTATTTATGTGGTGGGGCTGGAAGCCTAGTTAAGTTGGTGTTTTTATTCGTCAATCTTTTCGGAGGGGGGAAAAAACAGAGATTTGGCCGGGGTTGGGTGGAAGTATCACTTTATCGGGAGCCATTCACAATTTAGTCCGAGAACCACTCAAGAACATGTGAATTCACGGTCAAATGGGTTAGGCCTTTTGTTTTCTTTATCTGAGGAAATTGGATCAGCTCATTATTCTAAACACGAATAGAACATCGTTCCCGCACTTGATTAGTGTACCAGATGCAGATGAATGGTGCAAAAGCTAACTAGTAGAGTGGGTAAAGTAAAACTGAGATAAATATGGGCTTGACTTGACGGTTTCAGACCTTTTAAAAACGTTCCTATGGCAACAAACTCTAAGATAACCTTTGGTGCTGCAAAATATGTTGCTTCATTGATTGTGCCTAGGTACTTTTGGTTTAACTCTTTTAGAGTACAGGCTTCTTTTCTGCCTTTTAGTTTGAGTTTGTAACAATTATTAATCAACAGTATCAACAGCATGGTATTCTTTCTAACAATGTTGTAACATCTGAAAACCAGGTCTAATTATGAATAATTTTGCCCTCCAGCTTATAATTGCAAGTGATTATTGCTTATGCAGGAAAAGGTCAGATCTCAGCAACGACAATTATTGCCATTGTCGTTCCAATTTCCATCTCTGTTCTTCTATTCGTTGTGGGATGCTACTTCCTTAGAAGCAGAACAAAAAAAATGTATAATGCTGTGCCTGAGGAAAACGGTAAATAATAGACAGTTTGATGTTTCTTATTCGTGTACTTCGAAATGTTAGAGATGCAGTAATATATACATTTTTTGGGCAGTTATGAATGATATTACCACAGTGGAGTCCCTGCAATTTGACCTTGCTACAATTGAAGCTGCCACCAACATGTTTTCAGATGCTAACAAGTTAGGTGAAGGCGGATTTGGTGTGGTTTACAAGGTAAAGCATTACTCGTTATTTATCTATTATTCTCAATGGGCTAATTTGTTTAAGTTTTTGTAATTTTGTACATAAAAAAGTTGACAATGTTGAAACTTTTGATCATATAGATTGTGCTTGGTGGCTTGTTCTAATACATGATTGAAGTACAATTTCAGGGTACACTTTCAAATGGACAAGAAATAGCTGTAAAAAGATTATCAAGAACTTCCCTACAAGGAGCAGAAGAGTTTAAAAATGAGGTTTTGTTAGTTGCTAAGCTTCAACACAGAAATCTTGTTCGATTATTGGGGTTTTGTTTGGAAGCAAGTGAAAAGATTCTCATCTACGAATTTATGCCCAACAAAAGTCTTGACAGCTTTATATATGGTTTGTCTCTTTTATTTATACACTTTTATCTTTATTGGACATCACAAAAAAAGCAAAATTTAATTTTTAGGTTTCAAGCATTAAGCAAGGGACATAGTTCTAAATTCACTTAGTTCAATTAAAGAGAGAATAGAATGTATTTCACTAACCATTAATAGGTATATTATAAGTTCCTTAATCTTAGTAAAGGATAGTGGATTGAATTTTATTTCTAATTTATCATATATATTATTTTTTTTAGTTTGTCAATTGAATGACTAATGTAGATCGTCCCAAATTTAATTAATTATTCTATGATGAAATTTAACTTTTGGTAAATATACAGGACCTTCAAAAAAGGGACAATTAAATTGGGCAGAATGTTACAAAATAATTGGAGGCATTGCACGAGGGATTCTTTACCTTCATGAAGACTCTCAACTTAGAATTATACATCGTGATCTTAAACCAAGCAATGTCTTGTTAGATTACAATATGAATCCGAAAATTTCAGATTTTGGTATGGCTAAAATTTTTGGAGTTGATCAAACTCAAGGAGCTGCTAGTAGGATTGTCGGCACATAGTAAGTTATTAATGTTTGGTTATTTTTTGAACAAAGCTATTTTGTAGAAAGAAAAATATATTAGGATCTAGTAGTGTTTGCATTTAGTTTATCTTATCATTCTAAAAAATTAACTATTTAAGATAAAGAAGAAAAGAATTGATCATCCTAATATACTTTACATTCATTTTGAAAATTAAAAAGGCAATCAACCAAACTTTCTTAGCAAGATGATGAATTTGTGGATTAAATTTCATAGTTAAGTTATTTAAATGAAACATTAGTTGTGTTTATAACTAATGTTGTTGAACTGATGATTTTGGTTTGCAGTGGCTATATGGCTCCAGAATATGCTATGCATGGGCAATTTTCCATAAAGTCTGATGTTTATAGTTTTGGAGTACTTATTCTTGAGATTATCACTGGCAGAAAAATAAGTTATTTTGATGAATCAAATGGTGAAACATATCTTTTGAGCTATGTAAGTAATATGAATAAAAAATTTGGAATGTCATTTCCAATTTTAACAAAATATCATCACATTTGTGTAACATAACTTGGTCATCTGATGTAGGCTTGGAAACACTGGAAGGATGGGACACACATGGAATTGTTAGATCCCAATTTAAAAGACCCTTGCAATCCAAATGAAGTCACCAGATGTCTCCATATTGGCTTATTGTGCACACAGGATGATCCAATGGATAGACCCACCATGACATCCATAGATCTTATGCTTAATAGTTACTCCGTAACTTTTCCAGCACCTCAACGACCAGCACTTTACATTCATAGTCGTACACAGGAAAGCATGCCATTAAAGGATTTGGATTCAGATCAATCAAAAAGCAAATCAATGCCATTGTCTATCAATGAAGTATCAATTACTGAAGTAAATCCTCGATAGTGTTCACATGATGGCCTTCGCTATAACTAGTATGTGCTTATGAGTCATGACATTTGTTAAATAAGGCTAATATGTATAATTGTTAGGGATATTTTGAATCATGGCACTTGAAGCTTATGCTTGGTATGAGTATTCTATATGACTTGAATGTCATGATAAGCATGATGTGTTACATTTAGTAATGTTTCTAATAATATTATGTTAGTATGTTCTGCAATTGAGTGTAGACATTCTAAAAAAGGGTGGTACTAGGATTCATCAATTGCATTGCACAAACAACAATATTTATCTTTAGAATCTTCAAGATAGTAGAGTCTATCTCTTGATATAGTCAATTTTGTGTTGCTAACCATATTATATTGAATGTTGTAAGATCACATACTTAGATCATACTATTGCATACCAATTGAACCTAGGCCCTTAGGGAATGATAAGTTTACTAAGCTAGTTAATTGAAAAAATTTTATCTATTAGTAAAATTCAAATAAGCTTGTCTTCTCTTATATTCTTTGGCTTTAGCATAAAATTGATATTACCTTGGAGCATAGACCAAGAGCACCTCCTATTAGTTGGAAGTTCTACTCTTGATTGCTAATTATCAAAAAAACCTTAACATCTCTTAGAATCCTATAAGCAACGTGGTATGTTCTTCAATCTTGTTAGTGTAAGTCCTTTATGTAGCCAATAATCATCCCAAAGAGAGGCTGATTTTTTATTACCAGTCATCCATTTCATTTAGCTTGCAATCAAGGATTGTACCTTCTTCCATTTAATATATATTTTCAAAACCTTCAGAAAAACCATCTTTGTTGCTATATATACCCGAGAACAACCATACCAAACCATGCTAAATACTTGTTTTCTTTGTGTTATTTAGTTTCTGTTCATATTCTTTTTTATGCTGGATTTTTATAAGGAATACCTAATTTCCAATATGATATTCAACAAGACCAAGAAAGATGATTCATAACATAACAAGATATAGAAACTGCTTGGGCTAAAAGTTGATTGATTGTGGCATATTTTTCCTCTAGCAAAATCAAATATTATACTATTGTGTGCTAGATGAAAGTAATCTCTTATAATAAAGTTTAAATAAATAAAAAATACCTTTTAACTGTTGAGCTAACATTTAGGTTAGGCCTTCTAATAACATTTTGCACCTTTATTCTAATTTCATTACCAACCCTTGCATTGCTGGGGCCTGCGGACGAAAACAGTCTCACCTGTCAGCAAAAAGCATTCCACACCTACGTCAATGTTCTTGGACGAAGCATGTAATAGAACTCCTTGTAGTGTTGAACTAACTTCAAATAATAATACAAAGTAAATTCGAGTCTTCCACTTCGGTAGTTCTGTTCCCACTAGTGTCACTTTCATTAGTTTCTGCAGACAAAGAAGAAATCAAAGTCGCTTGACGTTTTTATTGCCCCAGGGACACGGAAGAAGTTGCTTCAATGCTTTATTGGCCCAGGGACACGGCAATCCTTCATTAAGATTCCATGTGAAAGCAAAAGCCAGCCGTAGTAATTTGTTGATTAGCCGAGGTTCATAGAGTGAATGGCCCCTCCCACTCAAAGTCTATGGCCCAGAAACCGAGTGAAAGTACCTTTCATAACCCACTTTCTGATTGTTGCTTACGGCACTCTGCATTGCCCACGACTCTCTTGAGTCTGGAACTCTGACGGGGACCCTTTCGACCTTGCCTTTTCTTGTAGGCCCAGAGGAGAAATAATGAAGTGGTTTTGACTCGCTTCCATTGGCGTCAACCATGTTTGCTGTAAACACCCCGTTCCGGATTTTCTTTGATCACATTATTGACAAACCTCTTCTTGGAAAATAAGGAAATGGAAGTAAAATTTATTTGAAATGTTGTCAATATGGGTTCGACTTGATGCATATGACTTCAGTTCCGATATTTACTCTTTAGAATTATAAGGTGAAGCATTAAATATTTTGACGTTTGTGAAATCAACTATTTATTTCTAATTGATGTTTGTCTCCTACCCATTCATAGCTGCAGAATTGTAGATCAAACATTTCCTTTAGTGAGATTATAAAACTTTTTTGCGTCTGTTTAGTGTAACTTAAAATAATGTTATGACGGTGGAAGTCATGAAGATGTAATTGGATTAGCTTGGTTAGGATTTAATATAAATTTATTTTCTCATAATATATATACCTAAGAGACATATCCTTAAAATCGGGAGATACAAAATTGATGAGTGTAAAATTCTAAGGACAGTAAAAGGGTTAACGAAGTAAACCTTATCCATAGACCAAAATGGAAGTCGGATATTGATTTGAAACAAAAAAGGGGCATTCCTTCGTTGGATATCTCCATTATTCCTCAAATCGTTTCATTGCTTATTTTAGCTAGCCATAGGAGGGAAGTAACCCAATTTACTGGTATAAGAAAGTTTATTTCGGTCCTAGATTCGACTTGTAAGAGGGAAGAATGTATTTTATTTAATGAAGATCTTTAAATCAGATTTTGACAATGTGAAACAACTTCCGTTGTGCTTAGTTGGGCTTTTTGCAATTAAGGTAAGTAGCGGGCTTCATGCAAAGAATTACACCTTACAAACCATTTTAGATTGTGGATTTTGTGCATTGAGGATGCTCTTATGAACCTACATGTAGTACCACATAAGAAAACTTATTTTCTTCTAAAACCCAACTTATGAAGGAAAAGACTAATTTCATTTCATGGAAGATTTTCAAAAGAGGATTTACAAAGTGTGGGACAACCGACAATGTTTAGTTCATTTTATGCAAGTACTAGTTCCTAAGATTATTACTAGTAATAAATTAGTTCATTTTATGAATCAAACAATGATGAAGATTTTTGAGTTATGTAAGTAGTATATGTATAAAAAAATTTGGAATGTAATTTGTAATGTTAGTACACATTAGTGTCACATTGTAACATAACTTGGTCATTTGATGAAAGCTTGGAAACACTGCAAGGATGGACATCATCGGATTAGTTAGATCCCAATTGGGTTTTCTTAGGTTTAACCTGGCTCACTATGTCGCTTGGTATAAGGTCAAACACATGATTTACTTGAGTAGATCCAACATTTGATGACAGGAGCACCATTAAGCACTAAGTCATGAATTTTCCAACCAAGAGTCATACGTATACAATAAAGCCCACCACACAGAATTTGAATGCAACAAATTATATCAAATATAGCAAAGGAATACCCGCAGAATTTGGTGTTTGGTACCATTTTCCCAATGACAAAGCTGACTTCCTGCATTTGGAACAAGGGTGAGTGGTTTTTGTCGGTTGGTTTTGTGACAGGGGGATTGGGTTTTCTGGTAGGGCTTGGTTCTTCCTGGTGTGGATTAAGTGTCGCGTCAATGGGATTGGGTTTTGGACCATGTTTTGGGTCAACCGTTGCTCGTGGACCGATGGAATTGTTAGGTAATGGCATTAATGAGCCATGTGGGAACTTATGGGTTTTGGGGGCTTTGTCAATACTGGTGGTTGGGGGCCGTTATTATCAATTGAAGCATTGCGTTGGTGAGGAGATTGAGGCCGAAGGCCATGGCGAAGGGCTGTGGCCCCTCTTTTCTTTTTCTTTTTTTTTTCTTTTTCAAAAAGACTAGCTCCTTAAATTTTTGTACAGGTAAACCAATAGGGCAGTGCATAGACCATACCAGTACGTGTCTCTAGCAAATGGGATAAAAAGGATACGAAAGTAGCCTTGGTAGGAAGGTTATGGACACGATATTGAAGAATCCAAAAATGAAGTTGCCTTGGTAGCAAGGTTCTTGTGAGATTCAAAATGCCTCGAAAAAGTTGTTCTAACAAAAGACTTGACTCTTTTCTATTTGGCATATCCTTTCTTGTTGTTGATGCAAATTCTGCTGGTTGAAATTATATTTCAATTTCCTTTTCGGTTAAGTCTTATTTTGCGTCAAAGGACTGCACTTGTTAAAAAAGAGTAAACTTTGTATTCATCATAATAGGTCTTGGAGAATTTATAATATTTTACTATTATAAAAATAAATCCATTTAGTTAAATACTTGTTTTACTTAGGTTTGGCCAATTCCAAAAATCTTCATTATAAAAACTTGAAATTTGTAAATTTATATTTTATTTTTTATTTTATAGAATATTACTAACTTTAAGATCACAATAAATCTTTAAATTCGAAGATCTTTATGAAATAAAGAATCCACATAATAATCCCTGCCATAATATTGTTTCATCTTGACCACTCTTTTCATGTCTACAAATATAATTCAATTTTCAAGTTAGATTAAACATACCAACGTAAAAATTATATTTAATTAAATGTATTTATTCCGGAAATATTACATACCCTCTAAAAGTAAAACGACTATCCTCTCTGAGCCTACCTTATTCTTATTCCTCCTTCGCAGTTTCTTAGCTTCTTGTTTTTTGGGGTCAGAGGAGGTTTGAATTTCTGTCTTGCCAATCTGTGGCATCCCCTTTGGCCACTTCAAGGTAGTAAATGATGCCTTGGACACCCCTTAACTCTATCCTGATCAATCCTTGCTCTTTAGATTCCCCTTTAGAACTTCTCATGATAGGAATTCCTTGGTATTATTATAAAGGATTCTCTGAACAAGAACAAGAACCCTTAGAAACGATTGAAGAGTCAGACAAGCACTCATTCCCCTCCAGGAAGAGCTAGCCCTCACGGGAGGTCAATGCTCCTGTTTTCACCTTTTGATCCCATGCTTTTTAGAAATAGAAATATCGATGATCTTAATAGTTAATGTTCCAAACCCAAACTGCAGTTAATCCTTCAAACCTAAACTAGGCAAGTTGACGATAATGACTGCAATATAACTTGCACTATAAAAGTTCCATAACACAAGTGGCAGTAACTAATATCTCCACAGAACAAGCTAAGTCAATTACAACTAATTAGCTGCAAAAGTCCTTCCCCGTACCAGTTAAAAAGTGGATCTTTCTCCATCTCTATGAATAACTATAAGGCCACTTACTGTTCAGAAACTGTTACCCCTTGGCATCTATATTTTGAACCATTGAAGATTCCACTTGACCGAAACATTATAGAGAAAGCATTTAACATTATATTCTTACCAATTTTATCCTAAACAACGAAACATGATTGCTAGAGCATCTTGCCATTGTTTTGAATTTTTATGAATTTGACAAATAGCTTATAAGGATAAAGTGGAGAACGGGATTATTGTCATGTAGCGAACTTCCTAGAGGCAAAACAAATGTGCGATCGAAGTTGCCAAAACCATAAGACCGAACAAACACTTTCTCGATCATCATAATAGAGATGCCTTCCTTCACTTTCTACCTGACTGTAGTTGTGTTTACCTTCCTCTACTTGCGCGGGCAAGCTACTGCCACTTACCTAGTCCATTTCTGTTCAAACAAGACCACCTTCTCTCTCAATAGTACCTACCAGTCCAATCTCCGTCATCTCCTTTCTTCTCTTTCCTCCAATGCCGGACGTGAAGATGGTTTCTACAACAAAACCGTTGGCCAAAACGCTTCCGACACTGTCTACGGCCTCTTCCTCTGCAGGAGCGACCTTGTTGAAGTTGACGTGGTGCACCTTAAACAAACCAGAGCTCTTGGAAGTGAAGTGAAGGACACGGTAGAGAGGACTGTTTCTTTAAATGAAGTAAGGCGGATTTTGCAGATGCAGAACTCAAAGTTCAATCAAAGCATGGTGTAGCAAGCACGGACCACTCCTGGAAGTTGGTAATGAAGATTAGTCAGCAGTATGGGTGTTAGTTTGAAGTTCTGTAATAGTTGGTAGTATGATGGTTTAAATATCTGCACTAGATGTTGTATTTTGTAACGTGCTGAATTTTAGTTAGAAGTTCAGTAGGAAAGTTTGTATGTTCTTTGTTTCAGCTACTATAGCAAAAACCCAGAACCGTTTTGGTTCAGCCCTTTCATATGTGTTTCCTAACCAAAGCAATCGCATCACCACAAAGCTCATTCACCAACCACAGCTCTTTGACACCACTTGATGAGATTCGTGGTGGGCGACGACTGAACTAGGGTTAAAATAAATTGATAACAAGGTAATTGTAAAGCTTTTTGAAAGTTAAAGGTGCAAAAACCATAAATTGCAAGAGAATTAAAAGCAAAAAGGAAAAGACATGAACTAAAGACATAAAATTTAAAGAACTAAAGGGTAATTTATACGAAAATTGAAGGCAAGAAAGTAAGGCATGAACTAAAGGCTTGAATTTAAGTACAATGAAAGTAAAGGCTTGAAATTAATGGTGCATAAAACACAAGTTGAAGAAAA
This sequence comes from Casuarina equisetifolia, assembly GCA_028551475.1. Classification (NCBI taxonomy): domain Eukaryota; kingdom Viridiplantae; phylum Streptophyta; class Magnoliopsida; order Fagales; family Casuarinaceae; genus Casuarina; species Casuarina equisetifolia. The sequence continues at coordinate 2,864,656 of CM052356.1, forward strand.
ATTAAAAGCTTAAAATAAAGACATGAAATTAAAAGCAAAAAGATTTGAAAACAAAAATCTTCTTCATTCAAAACCAAACTCCTCTTTCAATTGAAAAGACTCTCCCTTTATATAAGGAACTAAACCTAATACTTAAGGATTTCTATGGAATCTAGGAATCTCAAACAAGTAAGAAATTATTCACAACTAAAAATCCTAAACAACTAAGGAATATAATATAGCTAAGAAATCCCAAAATAAGTAAGGAATCCTTGATAATTCAATAATTCATAAGAGTTTCAGAGATGCTCTTCAATATTGGGCTTATTGGACACAATGGAGAATATTATAGATTCAACTCTTTGGTGTTAGAATGAGTAATATTTTGGGCTAGATATATTTGCATGAGTTTGATATAGTAATAGGCCTTTGGAGGAGTATATATTTTATATCAAACTCATTTCGTAGTTTGGCAAGTATTGGAGATAGCGGAGGAAGAAACTTGCCAGAAAAAAATTAGTTCATTTACATAAATTAAGAGAAACACACTATATTGTGGGGTATGTAGAGTAGAGATAAAGAAATCAACTTTTGAAATTGAAAAGACAATCTTTTGAAGAAATTGAGTGAGATGTTGGTCCATGCACACAGAGCTTACTTTAAACCATTAAGTGAGTCTCTTAAATGACACATTGAATAAGGATATTGTAGATCCCCAAATCCTTGTGTTTGAGACATGAAGACTTCATTGTCAAGAGTGTTTTGTAGAAGGACATTCTTGATGTCAAGTTATTTAATGGTCCAACCTTAGAGTATGCAATAGATAATAACGGCCAAATTGTAACGAGTTTAGCAATAGGATTGAAAGTTTCATTGTAATTGATTCTAGCATTAATGAAAGCTTTTTGCAAAAAGACAAGCCTTATAGCACTAGAGGGATCCATCTTCTCTTAGTTTGATTTTATAGACACATTTGTATCTAATGGGAAGAACATGAAGGGAAGGTGGAACAAGCTCCCACGCCTTGTTTTCCAAGAGAGTTGTATACTCTTCTGCCAAAACTTATAGCCAATAAGGATTTGATGAAGCCTTTGCTTAGTTAGATGGTTCTTTGTAAGGATGCGTAGAAGTTGTCAAGGCGTAGGTATGATTACAAGTGATAGTACCCCATGATATGGCGCCACCTTTAAGACAAGTAGTCATTGGATTGCTTGAGGAAGATTATGGCACTGTAGCCATAGGCCTTGATGGTCTCTGGTTGTGTTTCTAGAAGTAGTATATACGTCTGTGACCATGGGCCTGGATGGGGAGTGGGTCGTGGTTTTTGAATTTAGGGGTGGTGCTGTTGTCGTGGGCCTTGAAGTAATAATGTTGGTTCTATTTGTGATGAAAGGAGTAAAGAACCATGTCATTGTGGAACTAGTGGCCTTGAAGTATTGGGCAATGATAATTGTAAGGCATTGTAATGCTGTGCACCAATGTTTTTTTTTTTTTCATTGAAAGGATATGTATTTTCAGCAAAAATACATATCTGCATCAATTGAATTACAGGAGGCTTTAACTTTCTCTTGTAGTTGCCATTTGTTCAGTTCGGACAGGCCCTGGACTTCTGCCACGGGTGGCACAGTGGTGTTGAGCTTTTTAAGCCTATCTTATTTCTATTCCTCCTTTGCAGTTTCTTTGCTTCGTGTTTCTGTGGGATTTGTTTTGCGGTCAGAGGAGGTTTGAATTTCTGCTTTGTCAATCGGTGGAATCTCCTTTCGCCACTTCAAGGTGGTAAATAACGCCTTGGACATACCTTAACCATATCTTGATCAATCCTTGCTCTTGAGATTCCTCTAAAACTTTGCATGAGAGGAATTCCATGGTTATTAGTCTAAAGGATTCTCTGAAAAAGAAGGAGAACACTTAGAAACGATTGAAGAGTCAGACAAGCACTCCTTCCCCACCAGGAAAAGCTAGACCTCTTGGGAGGTCAATGCTCCTGTTTTCTCCTTTCGATCCCATGCCTTTTAGAATTAGAAATATCGATGATCTTAACAGGTAACGCTCCAAACCCGAACTGGGCAAGTTAATGATAGTGACTGCAATATAACTTGCACTGTGAAAGCTCCATAACACAAGTGGCAGTAACTAATATCTCCACAGAACAAGCTAAGTCAATTAGAACTAATTGGCTGCAAAAGTCCTTCCCCGTGCCAGTTAAAAAGTGGATCTTTCTCCAGCTCTATAAATTACTATAAGGCCACTTACTGTTAAGAAACTGTTATCCCTTAGCATCTATATTTGAGCATTCAACTCACAAAGATTCCACTTGAATTTAAACAAAAAAAACAAAAGTTCAAAGTATACTCTCTAAATTTGATGCTTTGTAATCCCAACTCTTCAATCCCAAATCCCATTCTGTGTTGGAATTTCAAAGTGGTGAGCAATCTTTTTGTTTAAACGTAATCATAAATGTTTTTAAAATAAAATTATTAAAATATTAATTTTGTTAACTAAAATCAAGAAAGTAGTTCGTGAAAGAGTATTTTTATTTAAAACATTAAACTTTTTTAGATAAATATTTCATTATGTTATAGTTAAAAAAATTTAAATTTTATTTTCTCTTAAATAAATTGTAATATTAAGATATACTCATAAACTTTTATATTCTCTCATTCTTTAATTAATAAACTCATATATATATATATATATATCTATATAAATTCAAAAAAAGATTTATAATATAAGAAAGTTTGGTCACATCTCAGCTCCTTTTCTTCAGCGTCTTGGGATTGAGTTTACAAACAAAAACTGTGAAGTATAGTTCAGTCCTGCACTTCTGGGCCCATCGACAGTAAACAATTCTTCTGTAACTTCCGCAAGCCGACTAGAACTGGACGGGGTCAGTGCAAGTCACGAGAACGCTTAAGATGGATGTGAATAACTTTTGGCTGTTGCCTACAGCCATAGGGAAAGAGTCGCACTGGAGTTGAAGAACCCGTAGAATTGAAGTCGTAATGATAGAATGGTCATAATATAATAAATGAAAAACAAGTCGGCCACCTCCTTTTCCGTCTATCCCATCATGATTTACAACTTATTTTGCTCAACTTGATTGGAATCTTTTCCAACTTATTCCTCTTGTAAAGAGGACGTAGAAGAAAAAATTATAGAGAAAGCTTTTAATATGATATTCTCACCATTGCTAGAGCATCAAAATGAATTTGAAAAATAGCTTATAAAGGTAAAGAGGAGAATGGGGGGATTAAAGTTACGTAGCGAACCTCCTAGTGGCAAAACGATAAGTGGCCGAACAAACACTTTGACGAGATTGATCATCAAAATGGAGATGGCTTTCTTCAATCTCTACCTGACGGTTTTTGTGTTTACCTTCCTCTACCTGAGCAGGGATGCTACCGCAACTTACCTAGTCCATTCCTGTTCAAACAAGACCACCTTCTCTTTCAACAGTACCTACCAGTCCAATCTCCTTCATCTCCTCTCTTCCCTTTCCTCCAATGCCAGAAGTGAAGATGGTTTCTACAACAAAACCGTTGGCCAAAACGCTGCCGACACTGTCTACGGCCTCTTCCTCTGCAGGGGCGACCTCTCCGTCGAAGAATGCCAATACTGCGTAACAACTGCAGCCCAAGATCTCACTCAGCAGTACTGCCCAATAGAAAAAGAGGCCGTGATCTGGTACGACGACTGCATGCTACGTTACTCAGACCAATATTTCTTCTCCAATATGAGCACGTGTCCTTCTTTTTATATGCGGAGTGGATTAAATATTACTGATCCAGATCGCTTTAAGCGGCTATTGACATCGACGATGAACGAATTGAAAAACCAGGTCGCAAATGTTGGAACTGGCGCCAAAAAGTTTGCAACAAAAGAAGCATATTTTAGGTCGCAAAACCTCTACACCCTTGTTCAGTGCACACCTGACATATCCAACTTGGATTGTAGTAAGTGCATAAAGATGGCAATGTCGTTACTTGATGACTGTTGTGTTGGAATCCAAGGGGCAAGAACTTTGTTTCCTAGCTGTATAATCAGGTATGAAACGTACCGGTTTTATGAAGCAGCGACGCCTGCGCCTGCGCCAGCAATTCTGACGCCTACGCCTGCATCAACAATTCTGACGCCTAAACCTGCGCCAGCAATTCTAGCGCCTGAGCCTTCAAGTTCGTCTCATAGTCCGGGTGAAATGCTCTTTTCTTACATCTGGGTCATAACCACTGTCGATATTTCTAAAGTTTATATTTTTCTTGGACATGATTTACTTAATTGTTTAGTGCTAAAAAATTTATTATATAACTCAAAAGACTAACTTAGAGATTGATAAAACTTATTGGCACATACTAAATTCTTAACATATTCCTTAAGAACGTAAAATCATTATCAGTTCTTAAATTTAAAATGTCAAACAAGATTTTGTTATTATACCAGAAATCTCATTTCCAAATGGTACTTGTAGCCTCAAGCTTATCAATGCTGGTGAATATCGTTGATGCAGGAAAACAGCAAAGGTCACCAGGCAGAACTGCTGTTATTGGATTTGCCATTTCCCTCTCTATTCTTCTACCCGGTATGGGATACTACGTTCTTAAAAGAAGGGGGCGAAAAAAGTACAATTCAGTACCGAGAGAAAATGGTAGACAATAAATACGTGATGTGATAGTGTTCCCGTTCGTATATTGAGAAATATTACACTTAAATCTTCTTACATTTTACTGGTTTCTTGTACAGCTGCTAGTGATTTTATGTTACGTAGCCAGTCTCAACCTGCTTAGAATCAAGGGTAGGATCCATCTGAACGTGGCAAACTGAGCACCCTCAAGGGCTTTCGTGAGGACATGCACCAGATATTCCTGGCGACCATGTTCCTGATGTGATTTCAAACCGTCGCTTAGCTATTTATCCTAAACTAACTACTTTATTTCCATGACTCTCTGTGTCGCTTGTACGGTTTTTATCATGTAGAAACATTATGTAACTATGAATTGTCTTGTCTCTTAGCCTTGAGAAATTCTCTGTAACCGTCCTAGATGGTATAAGACCAAAACCAGGGTGTCGAAGAAGGTAGAGAAGAATTGTACTCTTATTTTGGAGGTTTTCATTTCTCTTTAATGAAATGGTAGTTGTTTAAAAATTCCTTTGTACTTTAAGCTGAAATAGGTAGAAGTACACAAACAAATCCCAGTTGTTGGACGATCACCCTCTTCAGAAACACATTACCGGATACTCAAACGGAGGAGGTTAGAATCTGGTGTCAGAATCCTAACGAAATGGACCAGAATGTGCAGAAGTTAGAAGCCGAAATGCACAAGAATCCTTAATTTATCTTCTCATTTCCAATTACTTTGTGCGTTGGAGGTATTAATCATTTTGGACAAAACAAATACTCTTGCTATGCTTCATTTAGAAATTTTGGCCTAAAGTTGAATTAAAGATGTAATTGAAAATTCATATTCATTTCTTTTCTTTTCTTTTTGATTATGTAAAATGACTACTCCAATAATTTTTGACATTTATATGTATATGTATATATAGAATCATCAAATGGCCAAGTATTAAATTCACATTTCTTGCAAAAGTATAAGGTTATTTCTTGTTGTTCACTATTAATATTGACCACAACCGTTATTCATTTCGGACATCAACATCAATACTATCTCTCTCTCTTTTTCTTTTTTTGACAGAATTTCAGGTATTATATATCATTAAAGAAAATATTAAAATTTTTCATTACAATATTATTATTTATAACTGAATAATTTTATACTTCTTTTAATTATATATAAGACTTAACACTTCAACAGGCAAAAATTTGCAATACTATCTCAATTGGCTTTTCTACAACCATTAAAAGTGTTTGTGGCGCAGAATTCTCTCTCTGCTCAAAAAAGCTCTCAAATTTTGAAATATAGTGTTGTTGACGAAACACAGTACATTTTTTTCTCTCCCTTTTCCTTTCCATTCCCTTTTTAGCCAACCATTTCTCATCTGGTTGGCTCTTTGTTCCTCCTCGACTCACCTGTGAGCTTTTTGCTTGCGGGTGGGTCTCATTTTCCGCATATTTGTGTTGCGACACCATGCGCGGTGTAGATCTGTGGCCTTCCCTCATTCCTTGGCTAAGCCACCCTTTGGGTCGGCCATTTTTTTGATCATCTAACACCTAATCTAGGTCACGTGGGTTTCTGAGATCTATATGCTGTTTGAGCGAACTAGAAGGGTCTACATCTGGTCATTCCTTCTCGAGATCGTCTGGGTGAAGTTCGAGCCACCTAGGGTCCACTCCTGCGCTAGTCATTCGTTCTCGACAAAGCACAGGCAAAATTTGAGAGAGCTGGGGTTTGGTTTCTTGGTTTTTCCGGAGCTATTAGGTGGATAGTTTGTTGGTCATTCCTTCTCGACACCGTCGGTGCGAAGTCCAAGCAAGCTAGGGTCCAATCCCGCCCTAGTCATTCCTTCTCGACGTAGCACCAACAGGATCTAAGCAAGTTGAAAAAATGTCTTCCTTAGTGGTTCCTTCTCTTTAGACTAACCTATATCCAACTCAAAACTTAAGGCATTAAGTAAAAAAAATTTATTTTTTTATATATTATTCTTCCAAATTATTATATTTCTCATGTGAAACTTAATACTCTTCCTTGTCCTCAACATGAGGAAATACTTTTTACGAGAATCTTCATCCATAAGAAAAAGAGTGAAAAATAAAACTTAGATTCTTAATAAACTCCTTAATAAAAAGAGACAATAACTTCATATCATCAATTTAAGATGCTCTATCACCATGTGAGTTCTAGACTTTGGTACAACGACACATGATGACACATAAACATAGGTTCTAAACTTGGTTATAGCCCATGAGGATTGTTAAACCCTAAACCCTAAACCCTAAAATGTAACTTGGTTTCCCATTAAAGTTCTTAGCAATGGGAGATAATAATTTCCTATTGTCTATTTACAATGTCCTATTGCCATATGAGTTCTAGACTTTGGCATATCTACCTTGATGACACATAAACGTAGACTCTAAACTTGGGCATAACCATGGGGATTCCTTATGAAGGACATGTGTTTTGATACTATATTTGAAATTAGAAAAAATAACTTATAATTTTCTTTTAAGTAGATAAACCTATTTTTTACAAACAATTCTCTCATACTATTATAGTTTCTGTGTGAGACTTAACACAAACATTTCTTCCGTAATGAAAAAGTTTCTAATGTCCATGAGATTTTTTTTTCTATTTTTAATCCCCTGTTTCTCGGAATTTGAAATACAAAGGATCTTAATATTTAATGCCACAAACCCAAGTATAACGTCGAACCATCAACGGTCTAAAAGCAATAGAAAGATTATATAAATCCATCTTTATAGAGTCAACCATAGGAAATCCTTCTATACAAAGTTAACGTTAACTATTCAATAGCAAAGAAAATGTCAAAGAAGGATAAATAAGCACATCAAGTCTCTCTCGTTAAGTATGAATGCATTCTAACTGCGCATAAACATATTAAGATGTCTCTAGAACACATGAAGTAATTTCTGAACAAATTGAATGAAAAAGTATGAAGTACTAAAAAACTTGAGGAGCAAAAGAAAGAGGTTCTCCTTGTGTCTTTCGTTCCTTGCCCGAAAAGAAAAGAAGCAGAAAGTCACAATGGCTTGAACGTTATAGTTCTGAACTGAGCCGTCTTCATATACTATACTGGCACTACATAATTCAAAGAACCACAAATATTTTAGTTTCACGGTCTTTAAGACTTGGCAGGTTGGAAATTCCCAAGACTGTTCCTTTTATCGTGCGAAGCACAACAACACATCAACACATGTGCAGAAAAAAGATCTCTGCAAACCCTGTCGTCCCTTGGATGACATAAGGACAGGAAATTCCGACCTGGCACCGCCATCTCCATTACGTCCTTCCTTGTGCATAGATATGTGACAGACCGACTATGCTAAATTTCTCAAAGTTGAGGATTTCTCTCCAGCTCTATGAATAGCTATAAGGCTGCCTCACCATTGAAAAACTAGTACCTCTAATCCGCTTGAGTAAAAAATATTGTTTAAGATTGATGCTTTATTCCCATCATCCAGCCTCTTCCATTCCAAATCCAATTCTTTTTTATCCGCACGTCTGCTACTACCCAGTCTTCGTTTTCTTTTTTGGTTAGCTTTATTAGTAGTCTCCTTCAAATGCTAGGCGTTGAATTTTTACGCCAGATGGAAATTCCCCAAAACGTGGCGTTCCATGACACCTGGGAGCCGGCTTTCATGTCTTAATATGATGTTCCAAACTGCGAATCTTGGGATGAATAGGAACATCTAGAACCAAATTTAGGTTTCAAATACTAAATCTCCCCAAGAAGCCAAGCAAAATGCAAAAACAGCAAAGGCTTGATAAAAGGAACGCTGCAAGAGATAGATCATCAAATGGGCAAGCCTTCCTTGTTCGTCTATATGACCCTTGCGATCCTTACCTTGCTCAACCTGCACGAAGAAACTAGCGCTGTAGATTACATAGACCGCTTCTGTTTTAACACCTCAACTTTCACTCCCAACAGCAACTACAGTACTAATCTCCGCCATCTCTTCTCTTTACTTTCCGCCAACGCCACAGGGGAAGATGGTTTCTCTAAAGCCACCGTAGGCGAGAACACTCCCAATGCAGTCTACGGCCTCTTCCTCTGCCGTGGCGACGTCAGCACCGGTACATGCCAGGAGTGCGTGGACACTGCAGCTCACGATGTGGTTAAGGGGTGCCCCGATGAAAAAGAGGCCCTTATCCTTTACGATGAGTGCATGATGCGTTACTCAGACCAAAATTTCTTCTCCAGGATGAGCACCAGTCCTTCTGCTTACGCAGCAAGTAGTTCAAATGTTTCTGATCCAGTTCGCTTTAACCAGTTATTGATGGCGACATTGAACGCATTGAATATCCAAATTGCAAGTTCTAGGAAAAATTTTGCAACGCAAACAAAAACCTACACGGATTCTCAAATACTATACGCCTTTGAACAGTGTACACAGGACATATCCAACGCTAATTGCAGTGCGTGTATTCAGGAAGCCATATCATTCATGAAGAGTCATCAGAGTGGAATCATGTGGGCAACGGTTCTGTTTCCGAGCTGTAGAATTAAGTACATCTTAAACAGCATAGGTACAATCTCAAATGCGACCGCACCAACGCCTCTTCCATCTTCAAGTTCGTCACAGAGAGGTGGGTCAATCGGTCTTTCCCCAGATCCCAATCGTTAACGATTGTGTATAAGTTACAGGCTATTTTTGTGCTACATGAACTAGTCCATCTTTAGCATGTCAATGAAGGTTTTAAAGATTCGCAGGAAAGCATGGAATGGCATCTGTAGTAATCATCGCCACTCTCGTTCCTGCCACGGTGGTGCTGTCGCTTCTGGGCTTCTATCTGTTAAGAAGATCGAGAACAGCGGCACAGGATCAAACGGGTAAGGATAAGCTGATCTTGTATTCTGTTCTGGTTTCTCATGGCCGCAAACTTTTACTCTTGTCATGTAATCATTTGGTTCTGCAGCTACCAATGATGTTCCAACCCTAGAGAAACTTGACGAATCCTTGCAATTTGATTTGGCTACTACCATAGCTGCGACGGAAAATTTCTCGGACAAGAAGAAGATTGGTGCAGGTGGATATGGAGAGGTTTACAAGGTAATGGATTAGTATTTGTTTTTGAAAACGATGATATCAATTCTATGAAGCATAACAGATTTAATTCACTCCAGAGCTTTTGATGTTGTAACTTATATATATCTTGTAAATTGAATTATTGAGATAATTTTTAATGTATATTATTAGGGTACACTTCTAAATGGGCAAGAAATAGCTGTGAAGAGATTATCAAAAGGTTCTGGACAAGGTGTAGAAGCATTTAAGACTGAGCTTGCTCTTATAGTTAAACTTCAACATCGAAATCTTGTGAGATTATTGGGATTTTGCTTAGAAGAAAAGGAAAAGATACTCATCTATGAATTTATGCCTAACAAAAGTCTTGACTTTTTTCTATATGGTATGTATCCTTTAAAAATTTGTGACTCTTTTGATTGGTTTAATTCCTTGAAGGATTTATTGAGTTTTTTTCTAATTCTAATTTAATATCTATTTTCATGAATAAATAGATCTCGAAAAGAAAAGGCAATTAGATTGGACTACACGTTACAAAATCATTATTGGGATCATTCGAGGGATGCTTTATCTTCATGAAGATTCTTGTCTTAAAATAGTACATTGTGATCTAAAAGCTAGTAATATATTATTAGACAAAGAGATGAATCCAAAAATTGCAGATTTCGGCATTTCCAGGACCTTTAATGTTGACCAAACTCGAGGGAGCACAAGTAGGATTGCTGGAACATAGTAAGCTTTCCATTGTATTGTGATTTCTTTCTTCTTCTTTTTTATAATCAGTTTGTTTGGAAGAATTATTTTCCATGAAGAAAGAGGAAAAAGAGAATCATCAACTAAAATGTCTCCACAAATCCTAGGTGAATAGTATATATGAACAAATAGAGTCATGAGAAAAAAAAATTAAAACAAAATAAAAGAGAAGAAAAAACATTGATAACCACACCCAAAAATCTTGTCTTTTTTGCTTTCCATATGTAGATAAATTAAACACTAATTTTCCCACTCAAAAACTTTCAACGTGACAAAAAAGAAGAAAAGCAATTCTAAGATGTCAAAGTTCCATCTCATATTTTGAGTTAATAAAATTATAACATTGAGTTTTTGTTTACAGTGGCTACATGGCTCCAGAATATGCAATATATGGACAATTCTCTGTAAAATCCGATGTTTATAGTTTTGGTGTTCTAGTCTTAGAAGTCATAACAGGCATGAGAAGTAGTTCTTTTTACAAAACAAATGATTCTGAGGACCTCATAAGCTATGTGAGTATATAGTGTAATTTATAATTTTGACTATTTTTAAATGCTTAATATTTTCTAAGTGATTAATTAAGTAATTGTCTTTGACTGTAAGTGGATAAAGGTGAACTCTTGGCCGATCTATTGCAGGTTTGGAGGCATTGGGCTGATGGAACACCCTTGGAGTTGTTGGATCCAACTTTGGGGGACTCTTACTCAAGGGATGAAGTTATTAGATGTATTCATATTGCTTTACTATGTCTACTAGAAAATCCAGCCGATAGACCCACTATGACATCGATACATCTCATGCTGAACAAGCACTCTGTTTCTCTCCCACCAATTCAAGAGCCAAATTAGTTCTTTAGAGAATGGAAAAGCCAAAAGTTAAAAAAGAGGACAAAATCTAAAATTCTAGCAAGTGAATTTTATAGTATGTTAGTTGATCGATTTTATCAAACTTGATTTTGATAGTATTCTTGCAAAATCTTTGACCTATTTGTGAGTTCTTCAATAAGAACATTTATTCAAATTTAAATTAAGATATCATGTATTTAATGCATTAGGTTTTGAAATTAATTCATATTATTTTTCTAATATTTCTTTAATTTAAAAGCTTGATTACTGGGAATAAGTAGTGAGATTTCAATAATTAATTAATTATGCAGATTTTATATGATAAGCTGATTGATTTTTCATTCTCAACTTATCAAAATCTTTCTATATGTATAGCACTTTTGTAATATTTTTTATGTTCAAATTATATTAACTTTTTGAACTTTTAATTGTTGATTTTAGTCAACCAAAGAAAGGGGTTAAATGTAGTTTCTTGAAAAATTATTACGGCCTTTTCATGCTAAAAATTTTACTCCAAACTTAAGCATAGGCAATAATACGTAGTACGTATGATCAAACAATTACAAGCAACAACCAATTCATAGTAGTTTCTAAGAGGATGTATTACCTCTTCACACGAAACTCACAAGTCCACATTCGTTATGACAAAGAAAGAGTTCTCTAAATAGTACCACTTTCAAAAAAAAAAAGTAAAAAAGTAAATAAATGTCATGACAGAATTTTGCTACAAATTTAATTATTGTTTCTTATTCCAAAAGGTCATGACAGAAAACAGCCTTAAGGAAAGGCTTATTAGCCAATCAATTTTTTTACAGAAACCCATTGAAAACCGCAAACAATACAAAGGTGTGTGCACAAAAACAGCAAGGTTTAGACAAAAGAACGTTATTTCATCGGAAGCGTCCATGGAGATCCTCTGATCGTAGCAGAAAAGGACGTAAACGCCACATTCGATGCCCGGAGTCAACAAAGTTTAACGCATTTTACAGTTGGGAGCGTCACAGAGAAGATCCCAGCAACCGTAAAGCATAATGCCGCTGAATCCTAAAAGCAAGCAAATGGCAGCACAAGAAAGAGCCTGGCGCTTCCGCTTTTTAACAGGGTCTGGCCTTGTTCGAACCCGATCAATTTTACGAAGTGGAGTTCCAGGATCTACTTCATTTGGTTGAGATCTGGTCAACTCAAGCTCTCTGATCCTCTGAACATCTTCATAGTTTTGGCCTTGGTCGTCGCTATATTTCAAGACCAACCGGACGGTGCCGCAAACAGAAACGAGATTGAGGATGGCGGCGAGTAGGGAGAGGCAAAAAGGAATCCACCAGTGATTACACTTAACAGGTGTGGGCGAGCATATTGACGAAAGCATGACTACTTGGAACATGAACTGCAAGTTGATGATGTAAAGAACTTTGGTTTCTAACTCCTGGATTCGGTTTTCTTGCTTTCTGTTGATATCAGTAAGTTTTTCTATGTCGCCTTGGACCGAGGATTGAGGTTCTCTGGGCGTTCTCCAAGCATGTTGTGTATAGATAAGAATCGTCAGGCCAAAAAAGAAACAAAAAAAAAAAAAAAAAAAAAAACAAAACAAAACAAAAGAAAGAAAAGATCTTAGGTAAAACTCAAATGTCGGAAGAATTTTCTAACCTTTAAGTTAGCTTTTAAAATAAGCTTTTTGACCTTTGGAAATGGCACTAGAGCTCAAGTTGATTTTGCTCCTTCCTATATAAGGTAGAACTTAATGATGCCCAATAAAACTTAAATGAAAGGATAGCTTTATGATATTTGAACTAATTTTTGAATTAAATTTTTAAATTTTCTTACACAAGTAAACACTCTTTTCCACCTTACTATAACAAGAAGTCTTAGGGTATTTATTGCTGAAGTTTTGGTTGTCTATTTAAAGAGAAAGCTCTCAACAATCCTCAAGAAAGTACCTAGAAGATACCAGTTCCCCAAGAAGATTAAACTCGCCCAAACGGTGTGGTGAATTTGTCAAAAATAATTTTTTTTTGGAAGTCAATCGGGGGTTGTATAGTTCAAATGTTGTATAGAAGAATACACGGATTGGAATCTAGTCAAGAAAGACAAATGAAACTACTTTTAAAAAAAAATCTTTAATAAAGTCATGTATTTCATAAATTTTAAACTCTATAGTACAAAATAATTTAATCAATCATTTACCACCTAAACTCAAAAATGACATTTAAAGAATTTCAAAGATCCTTCAAATAGTTGCTACAATTTATAAATTTTACATTCCTAATTGATAAGATTTGCCCCTCACATACTTCTTAATCTCATATATTCTAATCATATCACCTCTTCCTCTTTGTATTATTTTAATGCGTTGATACAGTTTGTTCATTGCCAACTTCTCATAAATTGTTTTGCAAATTTTCCTAGAACCTCACTTTCGAATTAAAGTTCCCTGGATAAATAGTGGTTCACACCATGTCAACTCCAAGCACATTTCAAGGCATGTCAGTTAGGTTAAAGAATTAGACAAGCTAACTACGAAGTTGTGACTAATAAAACTTCATGTTGCCTGACAACAAGATCATTAGAGTGTAAGGACTATTCTCAAAACCTTAATGCATTAAATAGAAAAATCTCATCACTTATAAGCTCAATGGTTCATCCTCATGCTTTCAATGTGAAACAACACTCACCTTAACATTCTCTCTTACTTGCATACTGACACAAGCATTGCAAGTCAACTGAAGCCTAACTTCGAAACATAGAGGATTACAAAGTAGAGGTTTATCCTTAACTCTAATACTATATTAAAGTGTGAGGACCCATCACAAAACTTTAAAGTATTAGATGAGAAAATCTCATCACTTATAAATTCAATAGTCCATCCTTACGCTTCCAATGTGGGCAATAGCCACCTTTAACAATGATGTTTGGAATATGTGTTGACATGAGATGTATTTGTGTAAACAGACGTTTTTACGTATTATTGAAGTATATGTGGAGTATTTTCATGTTGTTAAACAAGAGTTCTAGGATACTATTAAAAAGGAATGAGTATTTTTTCAACTAGTTTTTAGGTATATAACACGCTGCAGGGATCTGAAACTTTAATTCTTCTTCGTACTGCCGTTTCTCAGAAGAGACCCAGGTTTGGAAACAAGTAGTTGACAGAAAGTGACAGTGATCTTAAATCTTCTAGAATGCAGATACACAAGTTGACTCCGAAGGCCATACCAGAAACTCCTTGATTTGTGGAAGGACGAAACGATGATGCCCCCAAAATGACTCACAGACAAGTGTCACAAAACCTATGGTAAGAGAAAGGAAGCTAGTTAAGAGAGAAGGTCAAAGTGGCCAAAAATGTAAATTCATATGCCTAATATCTTGACATGTTAAGTTGTGATAACTTTATTTTTATAGAGTTATTTTAATTGTTTTATGATTAAATAATACAAATTTTATAAAATAACTTTCAAGTTTTCATATATTTTATAATATAAAAAATTCATCAATTTTCTTATATTGTCACTAAGTTGAAAGAGAAGCATCACTGAAAACACGACACAAAAGTAGGAGACTTGAATTGACAGAACTCAAAACCTAGGTGAAAAATGAAGCACTAACACTAACCCGCGAGGAATATTGGCAAAGTTGTTGCCCTCCATTTCCTCGTAATTTGTTGGTCTCCTGCCTATATGTGTTTTTAAAGGAGGGAAGGAGTGCTGAGATGCTATCAGCTTGCACCGTGTAAGTCTCCTAAATATGCCTGTGAATTGGTTTTGTCATTGCAGCGTTGATAAAATATTATGTTTTGGGGAGGATACAAGAAAGAGGCGGGGAGGAGATGATCACGGGGATACCCTTCTAGAATTGGGAGAAAGAGGCGGCGGAGATGTGGTTGGTGGGTGGGTGGGTGGGTGGGTGGGTAGGGGCACATAAATAATAAATGAGCCAAAACAAACATTCTTCCCTTTTCAACCGTTGCCATTACATATTGCAGTTACATGCAGGTTACTTGGGCACGTCCTTCATATTTTTTTTGGTAAAAATATAAGTTTTTATTAATAAAAAAATGGTATACAAAAGTATAAGAACATATTTCAACATTATAAGAATTATGAAAACTACAAAAAGATAAAATTTGAAAACTTATAAATCTTACTTAAAATAATATTTTTATATGAAGAAAGACTCCATATCTCACACATTCTCCATATTTTTTATTGATATGAACTCCGATCACAAGGCCTCAACTAATGAAGATTTGAACTTGTCAAATAATTACAGTGTCTCATAAACATGCATCAAAAAGTTGAGCAATGGTTGTACCTGTCCAATAAACCAAACTTTAAAGACATGTTAATTTGGATTTCACTTGATAAGGGGACAGCCAACCCTTTGTCCTTTAGCATATGCTTTAAATTAACGTGAAGTTATAATTAAAACTTAGGGTTTGTTTGTGATGAAGTTTGAACGGTTATCCTCGCTGAGAGGCAACAAGGAGCACCAAGAAATAAATGGGTTGGGCTTTAACAATAAGACTCGGCCCGTTACAGGAAATACAAATAAATAAACTTAACCATCCAAGCCCACAATACCAGCAAATTTCAATAGTTTGGCTGCTTCAAAAGTTATTTTTCCCTTGTTCAACAAGGGACTTCATGAACTGTTGTTATTAGTGATGTTGTTTTCACAAGTTATTTCTCCCTTGTTGTAACTAAACAAATATTAAGAAAAATAATTTTTTAATCCTCATACTAAAAAACAAAATAATAAAATAAACAATAAACAATTACACATATATACAAAGGCAATTGACCTGCAAACCCTCAGATGGGCCCCAAATGGCATGCAACCCAATAAGGTCAAAGTGGACAGCAAGAGGAAGAGCCGAACCAATAAGCAATAGTGAATTGTATCCATTTGTCTACGTTTTGCAACTATTACATCTCATATAAAATAATAATTCTATAGAAGAGTAGTCTATAAAGATATAGATTCCTCTACCAAATGTCTCGACATGTTAAATTGAATAAATGTCATTTGTTTTTATAATTTATAACACTATATCGAAGCTAGGTTCTAATGACCCTTGCACTCATAAACAAAGATCCTCATAGAGAATTTTTTTTTCCACACTATGAGAAATTGTGTTAAGTCTGATATAAAAATATAATAGTATGGAAGAGTGATTTATAAATTAATTAATTAAAAATAAATCCTCTACTTACTATCTAATACATCTTTATAAATTGTTAGTTTGATCTATTCCGTAAGTGAGAATATGACAAAATATTTTCTCCACAAACATCCGCATCTCTAATAATAAGAAAATGCAATGTTTTTCAATGAAATGTTGCATCTCAATAGAAGGCTTGCTACATTCTATTTTAGTTTTTGTTCTCTTTTCCGTTTTAGTTTTTGAACACCAATCATGACCAAGACTGAACCGATTGATCAGAACGCAGTTTTGCATATGGTACAGTTGAGTAACTCAAGTGCTAAGTTTTCAATATGCAAATTCAAAACTTTGTGAATGACACCATAACATCTCAAAGAGATCGGAAAATGAAAGTTTCTGTCAGTAGTTACATTTAACAGGAGAGGCCAAGGATATTGATGAGATGATGATTCCTTGGAACACGAAGTGCAAGTTGGTGATCTTAATAGCTTTGTTTTCTAAGGCCTGAATTCGCTCTTCTTACTATCTGCTGATATCATTCAGTTTGTCTATCTCACTTTGGGGTTGAGCATGTTAGAAAAGAGACTTTATAGGATCTGCGTAGACAGATCTAAAACACCGTTTGTGTGATTTTGATTTAGCAAATAAATAAAAATAGAATTCATAGAAACATACCGCTCTTACGATCCATTCTTTCGTCGTTGTAGACCCAATAATGCTCTTTCGAATTCGGGCTTAGGCGAATATCCTCTATTCTCATAAGATTCACTGGCTCGATGAGAGAACCTAGGTTTCGCCTCTTTTGTAAAAGACAACCCTTATGAAACCTTAAGAACATTACGTATTTATATGAGCTAGAGGATAAGACCTAGCCTTACCTTATGTGCAACCCAATAGGCCCACTCATCACGGCCCTATTTGGTTAGCCACGGCCCACATCAGCCAGTCCATATTTAGAACTTTCATGGACCAACATAATATAGCCCACTTTAGTAAGCTTAAATAAAAAATTAAGCTAACATTCTCCCACTTGGGCTATATTAAACTGAAATAATGCGTATCTTTACATTGATCCAGAAACAGTTTTGAACTAAAATCAGCCATATGAGATCTTAAACTTTGAATCACACCAGTAACTATACCTATTAAGAGATATAGCACCAATCATGACCACAAAATCTTTAATCTCTTAACACAGATAAATATGGTGATGTGGCAACTATATAACACTTTAACAATTTCTGTATGCGTTATTACTGTTGTCAGTCTAATTCTCTCTCCTTCGATAACAGAATGTCATCAGAGAATTTACTTTATGGTTCCAATGAACCTTTTACATATCTTGCACTTTATAACTCGAGTTAAACTTTATATGTTACAAGATATCCTTATGGCTATGTAATTCCAGCCAATGCTTAAGGTATACTTTTACCTTAAGTCTTTAAAGAGAATATTAAAAGCTCCCACTATACAAAAACATCCCATGATGCCGCTAAGCCCATGCTATTGACATGTCTTTCATAAACACAAGGGCTTAGACCTTTAGTAAGCGGATCAGCTATCATATCAACTGTACTAATCAACTCTACTAAAATTTCACCTTCCTTAACCTTTTCCTTTATGGTTAAGTACTTTATGTCTATATGTTTGGACCCTCCTAGACTTTTGTTATTGTTAATAAACAATACTGCAGCTCTATTATCACAGTATAACTTGATTGGTCTATTAACAAAATCAAAGCCTTGTAATTCTCTTATGAGGTTCTTTAGCCAAACAGCTTGAATGGATGCTCCATAGCATGCCATAAATTCTGAATGCATGGTTGAAGATGTCATCATTGTCTGTTTTGAGCTTTTCCATGAAATAGCTCCTCCTGCCATCATAAACACATATCCTGATGTAGATTTCCAATCATCCTTACATCCAGCAAAATCTGAATCTGTATACCCAACCAGCTCTAATTTTTTTACATGCCTGTAAGTCATCATACAATCTTTTGTTCTCTTTAAGTACCTTAAGACCTTCTTAACAGCTACCCAATGCTCTTGTCCAGGATTCGATTGATATCTTCCAAGAAGTCCTGTTATAAAAGCTATGTCAGGGCGCGTACAAACTTGAGCATACATAATACTACCAAGCGCACTCGCATATGGTATATTCCTCATTAAAGCTTTCTCTTCCTCTGTCGCAGGGCATTGATCTTTACTTAATTTATCACTCTTATAGATTGGCACCTTACCTCCTTTACAATCTTCCATGTTATACCGTTCAAGAATTCTACCTATATATGCCTTTTGAGAAAGCCCCAATAAACGCCGAGAACGGTCCCTTTGAATTTCAATCCCTAAAACATAAGTTGCTTCACCGAGATCCTTCATATCAAACTGAGTTGACAATAATTCTTTAGTCTCATGAAGTAACGTTTGACTATTACTCGCAAGTAAAATGTCATCCACATAAAGGACAAGAAAGATCGGAGTACTCTCACTAATCTTGGTGTATATACAATGATCTACTCTATTCTCCACAAAACCACATGAAGTCGAAAAACAGTTGGGAAAAATTATCAAGGTTGTTAGGTCAGATAGAGGGGGAGAATACTATGGCAAACATGGCGATGCTGGACAGCTTAAAGGCCCGTTTGCTCAATATTTGTTTTTCGACTTCAGTCTTGAAAATCTTGAATTTATCAAGAGACTCAGACTTTTCCTTAATCAAATACAGGTAACCATAACGGGAAAAATCATCTATAAATGTAATGAAATATACATTCCTGCATAAGGTTGATGTATAGGATCCACTGATATTAGTGTGTATAATCTCTAAGAGATCATAACTGCGATTTGCAGTCTTTTTCTTTATCTTGACCATTTTGCCTTTACAACAATCAACACATGTCTCTAGATCATCTTTAAGAGGAGGAAGAATGTTAGACTTTATCAATCTATCCACCCTCTCTCTAGAAATGTGACCAAGCCTTTTATGCCACAACATGTATTATTGCTCTTTAGGTAAAGACCTTTTGGGAACAACCTTTTCAATATTATAGACATTATAAGGAGATAAACTTAATTGATATAAACCATAAGATAAAACACAAGATCCAACTTTATTTGAATTGTAAAACAGAGTAATCATTGAATTCTTTATTTCAAATGCATAACCATCCATGTCTAAAACAGAAACAGAAATTAAATTTCGTCTAAAAGACGGTACATAAAAAGTGTTCTTCAATAACATTTGAAAACCTGAATCTAATGTTAAAACAATATCTCCCACAAAGTCTATAGGGACTTTAGCATTATTCCCAACTGTAAGCCATAGTTCATCTTTACTTGGTCTCCGCTTGTTTATGAACCCCTGAATGGTAAAAGCAACATGATTAGTTGCACCAGTATCTAGCCACCAAGAACTTGATGGGGCTATAGATATATTAGATTCACAAACAAAAACCAAAGAACTATTACCTGCTGGCTTGGGCTTTTGAAGCCAAGATTTGTATTTGTTACACTCTTTCTTCATGTGACCTTTCTTCTTACAGAAGAAGCAACGATCACTCTCTTTCTTAAAGAGTGTTTTCTTGACCCCACCTTTATGACTAGATGAACTAACATTCTTAGAGGTTGAAGGAATACCTGGATGACTTGGTGCAGCAACTCTTCTGCCTTTCCCCACATTTGAATTAGGAGAATACATTACCATATACGACTTGTCTCGCTTCAACTTCTCTTCCTCAGCTACTACTTTAGCAATCAGATCATTAAAAGACCAGCTTTCCTCTTGATTATTATAGGCAGTCTTGATTATTCCAAATTCAGGAGGAAGCGAATTCAGAGCATGGTGGACAACACACGCATCATGGAGTGCAACATCCAAAGCCTTAAGCTTTGATTGGTAATCTACCATTCTGATGATGTAATCTCTTACATCACCAGCTCCATCATACCTCATGGCATATAATGCCTGAAGTAGCTGCCCTGTTTCAGCATTTGAAGATACCTTATACCTGCTCTCTACAGCTTCCATAAATGCCTTAGCAGTACCATCCACAGGCAACCCACTCTTAAGATGATCCATGATTGATCTCTTCATGGACAATAAACAAATCCGATTACTCCTTATCCATGATTCAAAAGTTTTCTTTTGCTCTTCAGTACTCTCTTCAGTAAGAGCAGGTGGCTGTTCTATAGTGAAAGCAGAATG